>CM053769.1:297171022-297298129 GCA_028658325.1 Potorous gilbertii | reverse complement strand
GGGGGGGGGTTTCCTTTAGCCAATTGTTGTCTCACTTTTCATGATTTTCTTGCATTTCTCTCATTTCTCTTCCCAATTTTTCCTTCATCTCTCTTACTTGATTTTCAAAATCCTTTTTGAGCTCTTCCATGGCCTGAGACCATTGAATATTTATTTTGGATGTTTGGGATACAGAAGCCTTGACTTTTACGTCTTTCTCTGGTAGTAAGCATTGTTCTTCCTTATCCAAAAGGATGGGAGAAGATACCTGTTCACCAAGAAAGTAACCTTCTATAGTCTTATTTTTTTTCCCTTTTTAGACCAGTTACTTGACTTCTGGGTTCTTTGTCAAGAATAGGATATACTCCAGGGACCTGTAAGATCTCAGTTCCTCCAAGATGGCACAATCGAGCCTGCACACTGATCTGGGAGCAACCAGAAACTTTTGTGCCCAGAATCTGAGAGTAGACTCTCCACAACAGCCTCACCTCTAGTTCTGCCACACCAGCACTCAGGGCTGAGTTTCAGATCAGCTGCTCAATTCCCCCAGGAGCTTTATAGTGAGGCCTCCAACAATGGATGTCGGCTGCTGCCTGCAGTTGGAGCTGTCACCACCTGCTGAAGCTTCTGCTGCCACCTGGGGCCAGAGCTGTGGCAGGGACCCTGCTCCTTTCTCGGCCCGCTGGGATAGCCCTCTCCCTGATCTTTGCTGCCTATGGATTGAGGGATCTGCAAACTGCTGCTGCTGCTGCCACTGGGGATTCCACCCCCAAGGCCTGCTCTGGTCCTCTTCCCAGTACTGCGTGGTCAAGGCTGGGCTGGACTTCACTCTACATCCACTTCTAGCGTGATAGATCTTTCTTGTCAGCCTTTCAGGCCACTCTGGGCTGGAAATCTCCTCCCCTCCACCATTCTGTGGCATCTGTTGCTCTAGAATTTGTTGAGAATCATTCTTTATTTTATGGGCTGTGGGAGAAGAGCTAGAGTATGTGCATCTTTCTATTCCACCATCTTGGCTCCACCCCCTGAGACCAGATTTGAACTCAGGAAGATGAGTCTTGCTGACTTCAGGCTCAGTGTTCTGTGCCATCAGATTTAGCAAATGAGAGATCAGATCTTTAATAACTTTAGAGAGAACATTTTCAGTTGACTGATGAGGTCTGAAGCCAGATTGTAGACACTGAGGAGAGTGCTGGAAGAGACAAAAGATCTTCCTTAGCATGTCTGCTTATCAACCACTTAAGATTTATATAGTTGAATACACTTTCAACCATAGCGGGAAAAATGCAATACCAATGAAGTCTCTATTAAGGTTAGTCAAGAGAAAAATTCAGGGATGTAAATCTTCCCTTTTCCTCCTCTCTCCAAATTACACACCCATAGGCACTTACTTTTGACCTCATTTGGGGTAATCTGGATCCTGGCCCACTCCCTTAAGATCCAACTTTATTTGAGAAGTTGGTCCGTCAGTAAATCTTTATGAAGCACCTATTATGTGCCAGGCACTATGCTAAGTAAGGGTTAGGGATACAAAAAAAGACAAAAAAAAAGGGGTCCTCTGCTCTCAATGTAAAATGTAAAAGACAACATGGAAAACAATTCTGTGCAGACTTGATACAGCATACACTGGGTAAAGTGGAGCTAATCTTAAGGAGAAGATACTAAGATTAAAAGGGACTAGGAACAGCTTCTTGTGGAAGGTGATTCTTTAACTGAGCCTGGAAAGAAGTCAAAAAGACCAGGAGGCCAGCAAAGTTCATTCTGCTGTTTGCAGAGCTATTGCCCCAGTGACCTCCCCTTACCTCATCCTCTTGGTCCACATGGAGTCTGACTGGATCCTCTCCCTTCCCCTTCTGCGGTGTCAATGTTCCCTCCTGGGCAGGCGACAGTCTGAAGGCAGGCAGGAAAGAGAGGATATGAGAGACCAAAATTCACAACAGGACACAGGGCAGGGGATTGAGGGACCTGTAGAGGAATTTCATTTTCTCCCTTATTTTAAGACTCCCCTTCTTGCCACGGGGAGGTGAGTTGCTTCACCTTATTCCTCATTCTCACCAGAGTGAAGTGTGAACTGCCAATTGAGGATTCTGGAATGTGGCTCAGTTGTCATCTGACCTCAGCAACAAATGGTCTTGCTTCCTAAGCCCCCACCCCCCCATCCCCAACTGGAGCAAATCTAAACCTTGGAGAGAGAGAGCTTCATCAAAAGCAGCAACCCCCAAATGCTTATGTTGTCTCCCCATGCACAAAAACTAGTTTGAAAAACAAATTGGTTGAATTCAATCAACTGGTTTATTAGGTCAACAGGGGTCAATGAGTATCTCCGGGGTGCAGATCCAAGACACCTGAAGCCCCTAGGATTACAAACTTTTACTGAACACTGAGAACCCTGGGAGGAGGATGCCAGAGAGGCAAAGAGCCTGCCTTTCACTGTCACTGGGGAAGACGAAGAGTTCTGGGTCCCAAGGGCTATGTTGGGAGGAGGCTGATTTAGACACTGGAACCAGGATCACAGAATCATGGACTTAGAGCTAAAAGAGGCTTAGAGGCCCCCTAGTCCAACCTTCTCACTTTACAGGTGAGCAAACTGAGTTTCCAGAAGGTTAAATGACTAACTCTTTCATTGAGTTCTCATTGACAAATTCATATCAGCTCTGTAAGGTATTACTAACCCCATTTTAAAGATGAGAAAACCAAGACTGGGAAATTTAAATTGAGCTTTTAAAAAATAATTAGCATTTGATTAAATGATGGAGTTTTGTTTTTCAAAATATCAGCTCATGTTACCCCTTCCCCCTCATTCAATAAACTTCAGTGGTTTCCTACTGTTTTCAGGAATAAATGCAAAGAGCTCTGTTTGGTTTTCATAACCTACTTCCATCAATCCTTTCTAATCTTCGTATTCCTTACTCCCCAAAATGTGTTCTTTGATCTACTGACACTGGCCTCCTAGCTGCTCCAAGAAGGAGACACTCCTTCTCTTGTTTCCATTCTCTCTGAGGGTTCTCCATGCCTGGAATGCTCTCCCTCCTATTCTCAAACTAAAGACTTGCTTGGCTTCCTTTAAGTCCCAGCAGAAAGCCTGTCTAAACTCTCTTAATTCCAGTGCCTTCCATCTGTTAACTATTTCCCATTTATACTATATGTAGCTTGCTTTGCATATATGTGTTTTTATGTTGTCGCTCCCATCAGATTGTAAGCTCACTGAGGACAGAGCCTGTGTTTTGCCTCTTTTTGTATCCCCAGTGGTTGGCACAAGTCTGGCACATAAAAGGTGCTTAATAAATGTTTATTGAATTGAATATAACAGAGGAAAGCCTCCTCAATCCTTTGGGAATGAGTCAAACACTCACTGATCTCTGAACTGTCTTAGTCCAATTTGTAGTACAGTTGGACATTCTTAGTCTTCTGTGAAGAAACATGTCTTTTGACTAGTAACACTGTAGGAGTATAAGCACACCAGGAAAGGTGAGAACAGATCATTCTAGGAGCACCAGAAAGCTTATGAATTATGGGCCAACTGTCCACTTGGTAAGAACAGAGCCTCCAAAATGATAAACACTGACTTTAAACCAGTCCAATTCAACTAATTCTAAGTGACTTCCCCCAACCACCTGGGGCTGCTTTCTCTATGTGCCCAAGTGGGCACTTTAGGGAAATTCAGAGCCCTTTGCTCCAAATAGCACCTGGCTCCCAGTCAGAAAAACTTCAGTTGCTGGAGGGGCCACGGTTATCCCCACAAGAATCCCTGGACCCATTTCAACCTAGACTTCCTCTCTGAATTTAAAATGGTTTTTGTATACAAGGCACATTGTAGCTTCTAGCCCTATTCCCTAAAGAAATCTCCCTTCTGCTTCTCTTCTCTTCTCTTCTCTTCTCTTCTGTTCTCCAGCCTGAATAATCCAAAATCATTTAAACCTTTTCTCCTAGGTCCTTTTCTTATTGGTCATCTAATCCACTCTCCTCTGAGGTTTTAGGCAATTTATTCGGTGGGCCTCCATTTTCACGTCCATAAAATGAGTGTGGTTATGCTGATGATGTCTAAATTACATTTCAGCCCTGAAATACTAAACTCTATGATTCTCTATATCTTTCTCCAAATACAGAGCTCAGTCCCAGGGCACAGTTCTGTGCTAAGGGTGCGACCTCTTCAAATTATTACTCTGATGACTTAGAAAGTTGTCCCTACGATGATTTGAGTGATGGCCTTTCCTCTAACATCATGATTCCTTCCCCAGTTATTAATGGGACTATTACTATAACCTAATTGGCCCTAGAGAAACAGTCGGGGGAGAATTTAGTTGTATCAAAAAAAAAAAAAGCCCAAGCCCAGAGAAGAAAGTTTTCATACTGCCTGAGGGAAGGAAGTATAATATTGTGAATAAATCCTAAAGCAAATAACCTTCCAGGACAGGGGAGCAGGTACAGGAAAGTCTCCTCTGATGGACTCCTGTCACTGGTTGGGAGGCAATACGGGTATGGCAGAAACAATTCTGGAGTGACAACGTCTAGGTTCTTGTCACAGCACTGCCACTAATTAGCAGTGTGATACTTACGCTCATCTATAAAATAGAGACAATAATGAGGCCTTTTTTACTTACAGCTAAAGAGTGAAATGATAAATGTGAAATCAATAAATTCACAAAGATTTATTGAGCATCAACTATGTACTCAACATTCCTCAGCATGGCTGGTTACAGAAAATATGGCAAAGCATGGGATATAGTTTTTGTTCTCCAAGGACTTATTAAGAAGATTAATGCATCCCTGGGAGAATTAGCAGAAAATATGAACATGTTTGTGGATGTAATTGTGCTAATTGTACCAAGTCCCAGTATATTTCAGAGTCTCCTAGGAAAGATCTACGATCACTCAAATTGGTTTAACCTATTCATCCACACAGGAAAGACCAAGTGGATGAAGAGTATTTATTGACCAGATTTCAATATGCAATCAACACATCTGTCTGGATGGATAACCTATACAGTTTGTCTCTCAATGTGTATATCTGAAATAAATAGAGTTGAAGATGAGAAGAGTGGACTAGATTGCCTGTAGAAAATTGAAAAGCTCTTTGAATGACCCCCTCACTAACCATGAAAGCCAAGGCCCATCTTTTTTAACACTAACATTCTGCTTGTATTAGTATATAGCAGCAAAATATGAGCTACAAAATTCCAAGAAGAATTAAAAGCAAATATCATGTGGAGGACAAAAGAATCTGCATGTAGGGGTATGAGCAGGCTATAATATGTAATCCATGGAGAAGAGCAAGAGTAAAAGGTATCATGAAGGAATTGTACAATAAGAAGAGGAGAAGGGCTAGTCACAAGGCAAGGGTGAGAGAGGTTGGGTGGAGAACCACAGTACTCCAATGGCATCCTCGTGATGCCTGTGTTGAACTTAGGGGAAGATAGGGATCAAAATAGCATGGGAAGGCCAGAAGTGGATGGGTTGTTTTCTGAGTTATTGGTGGGAATTTATATATAAAATTGAGATCACAGATCACATTTGAATACCTTGAGTAGTGAATGTGCAAATATGGAATGGGGAATTCAAATCAAGGGCCAGAGTGGTCAAGGAAGGTTACCTAAAGGAAATGAGCTTTGAAGAGTAGATAGGTAGGAAAGTAAGCAGGTAAGAAGATAAAGAAGAGATGGGAAGGGCATTCCCAGTGGGGAGAACAGAGTGAGCAAAAGCTGGATGGTGGGAATAAGCATGGCCTATAAAAAGTATAGCCTGACCTGGCTAGATGAGTGAATACATGCTAAAAAGGTGGTTCAATATGAAGGCTGGTACTAGACTTTCAAGACCTTTGAATTCTAGGCTAAAGAACTTGAGCTATATTCTGTAGAGAATAGGTATCATCCTTAGTATATGCCTAATTCAGCGGCTACCCTCCTCTTACCACTCTCTCTACCTCCCTATTCTAGCCTAATTACTTCTATTTATCTCCATTGCAGGCTAGCCAAACTCAGGGATCCCTAATATGAAACAGAGAAAAATTCCCTGAGAAAAAATAAAGTAAAATAAAAGATTTCCTGGCCAAAAAAGTAAACTGACACAATCCTTGGTTACCACCTGGTCTTCATGAAGCAAACATTTATTAAACACCTAATGTGTGCAGTACATAATCCTAGCCACTATTTTTGCCCTCCCCTTTTAGTTTCATAGATCTTTTGTTCCTGTCCCCCTCACTCTTTGCATCCTCCTTGTCCCTGGTCACCTGACTTCTGACCTTCATTCCCCGGGTATTCTTTGACCCCTGGTTGGTCATCCTAGTTCTGACCCAAAGAGAAGGATCTGCTCTGATCCCTATCATGTCACAGGCAAGTGACATGAAGAAATTGGTGTTTAAAGAATATGGATCTGGATGGATTGGGGAGAAGAGAGCAGGATGAGGCTGGAATCATATAGTCTAGTTGGGAAAGTATTGCAATAGTCCCTATAACATACAATGAGAGACTGGACTATAGTGGGAGAGGGGGAGGTGGAGTGTAAGTAGGGAATGGAGAAAAAGGGAGGATAAAGGCGAATATTGAATGCATAATTCCTAAACCTGGACCCTAAATCTCTCTGAGCCACAAGGGTGATGGTTGTAAATACCCGGTTATACATAAATTCGGGTTATTTCCTCTCTTTTCCCTCTTCCTCCCTCTCACTCACCCCAAGCCAGTGACCAATACCTCTGCTTTTCTTTTGCTAAGCCCCATGCAGTTACTAGGTCCTGGTTCATTTACAAAGCTAGGCCCATCCCATTTCCTAATTCTTAAGAAATTGTTGAAATACTATATCTTCTCCATTTGCCTGAACAAAACCCTGATATTTAATCCTGGGAGCTCCTGGATCTTTCTCCTCTCCCTCCCCACCTGCAGCTACTCCATTTTCTTCAGGGTAAACTAAGGCAAGAAAGTTATTTAAAAGGACAGTAGTGGCCTGTGTCTCTAGAAACTTGATAGATGGGCCTTTATATTATCAGGGTTACCAGCTGGCTCTGGAGAGAGGGCATTTCAGTATCAAAATCAAAACAAAGAATTCCCACTTTTAACCATCATTGCCAAAACCACCTGAGCAAGCTTCTTTTTTTTTTAAATTTTCTCTTCCAAATTCTTTCCCTGCCTCTATCCCCTCTCTCACAACTGAGAAAGCAAAAAGTATGCTGCTCATTTTACATATAAAGTCATACAAAACATATTTTCATATTAGCTATGTTATGGGAGGGGATAGATGGTGAGTAAGAAAAATAAAGAAAATGAAAAAATGTGCTTCAATTTGTACTCAGAGTTAATCAGTTCTCTCTTTGGAGGTGGATAGAATTTTTTATCATGAGTCCTTTGGAACTGTCATGGATCACTAGATTGATCAGAATAATTGAGTCTTTCACAACTGGTTATCTTTACAATATCACTGTCATCATGTTCAATATTTTTCTAGTTCTTTTCACTTCACTTTCTATCAGTTGATATAAGCCTTCCCAGGTTTTTCTGAAACCATCTCCTTCATCATTTCTTACAGCATAATATTATCCCATCACAATTGTATGCCACAACTTATTTAGGCATTCCCCAATTCATGGGCATCCCCTCAGTTTCCAATTCTTTGCTAGGCACACTTCTAAGGCAATAGAAAACTGGGTAGAGAGGCTACTCCAGGACAAACATTCCCACACTAAAGAGGACAGATTCTCACTCCTGACTCCATTGCCTGCAGCAGAAACCTACCCTATACTCAGTGTGATAGAGATTAAACTAAGAAAGGATCACACGCTGTTAGAGTTTGAAGGGACCTTAGAACCTAGATTGTCAGAGCTGGAAGGGCCGTTAAGAGATCTTCCAGCCCAACCCTTTTGTTTGATGTTAGAGGAAACTGAGGCCTAGAAAGGGAAATGAATTATATACAATTAGTCACTCTTCTAGTTAGCAGGTCCCCTCCCTCCCAGTCTTTCCTCTAACTCCTGCTAACAGTTGTACAAGTCCTATGAATAACTTATAAGTGTTCAAGGAGGTATTGTCACTACTCCAAAAAAAATGGATTATTCAAGTAACACATTTAGCTGTCAGTTTACTTTCTTTTTTTCCTCTAAAAACAGACAAGCTATGGAAGAGGGCAGATATTCCTTCAGGCTTGAACTATGGTTCCACTTCAACTCTTTATAAACTCTTTTGTTATGAACTTAAAACACCTAATTTGCATCCATAGGAAGGATTAACCAAAAATGGAATCTGAGGTGATGCATAATCCTCTACCAAGAAGAACTTGCTGGGACTGGTCCTGTCTCTTATATTAACTCACGGGGAGAGAAAGGGAAGATAAACTGCCCATTTATCCTCATAATTACTTCTGTGTTATGATAGTATCGAGGTGATTAATGGTGAGAAAGATGTTTATGTCATATATGGAAAATTATTATTTACTAAGACATGCACGTTGTGTTTAACAGGTATTTCCCAGAGAGACACAAATATATAGATAGAGGGATGTTTTTCTTTCTTGGTGGCTGAATTATCCCGGCAATTAAGGTTCCAGTGGGAACAAAGAAGAGCAATTATTCTCCTAGAGTTTTATAAGCCACTGCCACACTGAGGTTATTACCCAATTCAGAGTAAATATCCACTGTTCTTCCCAACTGTGTGTGGGAGTTGGGACCCTGGAAAAGCCTGCTCCTCAGAAGACAGGTTCCCTTGGCAGAGCTGCTTTGACTTGGACACTCTAGCTTTTCTAGAGTTTCGAGCATGTCTTGGCTACCAGCAAGTCAACTGATACAGCCTACTAATGGTGAAGGGAAAAGAAAAAAAAAGGTATAGCTCTCAACTGAGCATTCATGCAAGGTTCAGCCTCCAAAAACTGAAAAAGCCCCGAGAAATAAATGCTGTGGCTTGTGCCACAAGTGCTAACCACTCCAATCTAAGGTTCTCCTTATTCCCCTAGGCCACTCACCAGACAGTTCCTACCAAATCCAAGGAGGCCATATGCGTCCAATATTATTTTGGGGTGAAAACTGTGTTGACCCTTAAGGCTATCCACTGACCCAACTAGCCTTTGGGCCCCTCATGCTCTAAATATGCTAAATTCCCAAGTTTCTTTTGTATATCTGTTATTGGGAAATGCTGTTCTTGAATGGCATTTTAAGTTTGATTGTAACTAAATAAGTGATCCAGGCTTATATTGCCTAAAATTAAAGTTCCTGCCCTCAGGGAGCTTCCAATGTAATCTGACTTTTACCCTCTGTGTAATTTCCAGAGCAATCTTAACTCTTTTCAGGGAAGACTTGCATTGTCTAAAAACAAAAAGAATAAAAGTCCTTCATTAACTTCCTCATTGTGAACACAAAGAATTCCATGCTATTCCCTGCCTCCCTCCAATTTCTTGAGCCCTCTCTTTTAGTAGTAGAGCCTGTATTCCAGTCTCTGTCCAGTGGTACACTTTCTCTTCCCTAATATCCTGGCCTTTGGACTGATTCTTTTATGAAGGCAAAGTAGGCTATGTTTTTCCTCAATTCTTACCTCGCCTTTTACTACTAAACAGGTGTCACCTCAGACAAACTGAGACCTGGGAAAGACCTCAACTTAAAGAGCCAAGGCCTCCCAATGCATCGGGGCCATTCCTAGTCATCTTGACCTGTGTCTCACCACAGGACTTAGAAGACCCTGGAGGAGAGTAGTGAGGCTAGTTACTTTGCACAGCTTTCCCTCCCTTAAATCCAATTCACTTGCAAGTCAAGACATCACCAGCCTGATGTCACTGGTTCTCTTTGAGAAGGAATGATGAACTACAAGCCTAGCATCTGATTGCTGAACTTTTACCTTATCTTACTCAGTCCTAGGCTATGATATAAATGCCTTCCATTGGACTCTTTCCAACTCTTGCTGCCCTATGTTTGTCATCTTCCCCTACCAGAATACAGGATCTTTGAGGACAGGAATTGTCTTGCTTGCTTGTATCTGAATCCCCAGCACTTACAGTGTCTAGTACCTCTAAATGCTTAATAAAATTTTTTTCCTTCCATTCTTTCTAAATGGAGTCAAAAGGCTTAAGAGATTATGACCTTTCCCTCGCTGAAATTTCTCCTACTCATCCTCCCCTCAAGGTCCCATTCTATTCCCATCTCTTCAATGAACCCTTCCCTGACCCCACTTACCCACCCAACCCTGGTCTCTCCTTCCCTAAACTTCAGTGGCAATTAAGTGTTGGATCTCATCAGTGAATGCACAAGGGAACAGCTTGGTAGACTGGAAAGAGTTCTGGATTGAGAAACAGAAAGTCTTCCTCTGCTCCTTACTCATTGTGTAACCATAGGCAAATCTCTTCCTCTCTCTGGGTCCATAGTTTTCTTCATCTATAAAATGAGAAAAATCGATTACATTATCTCCATTCAACCTTAATCAGTAGGATAGTCCTTCCCTGGTTCCAACTAGTTTAAATCTTCTGTTCCTAAAATTGTACACGTCTAGTACACATACTGTCTTTCCTATGACCATCTTCTTCCTTATCTAACCCCATTTCACCTAGAATAATTGTAGAATGTGGTAGAGGCTTAATGACATGCCTATTGAACTGCACTGATTAGAAGCAAACTGAAGAAATAGATGTCCAAAGGGACACCCTTTCTGATTCTCTTCAGTTGTCCTTGACTTGACAGTGTTTCTAAGATAGAAAATTATTAGAATCAAAATATTTGAAGAAAGAAGTTGATCACAGAGGAAGGGTCTCATCTTCTCCACTCTGACTCCAGGGGCATTCTCAGGGAGGAAGGCTGGTGTCTGCTTGGGTCCTACCTACATAACTTGTCTGAAACAAAGGGCAGCAGCTTCTGTAGTACTTCACCAGAGGTAAAGGACTTAGAAAAGGTAGTAACTGACATGGGAGAGGCTAAGTCACTTTCCCAAGGTTACATAGGTAGAAAACATCTGAGGTAGATTTGAAATTCTAATTTCAAAGCCTCTTTTCATTGTATTGCACAGTAAAACAGCCCCAGTTAGGAAGGAAGGAAACAAGCATTTATTAAGTACCTACTATGTACTGTACAAAGAGCTTTACAGTCATTTGATTACCTCCCAGCAACCTTAGGAGGTAAGTGCTATTAGTATTCCCATTTTATAGTTGAGAGAACTGAGGCAGACAGGTTAAGTGACTTGCTCAGGATCACACAGCTAGTAAATTTCTGATGCTTGATTTGAACTCAGGTCTTTCAGGTCTAGTACTCTATATGCAATGCTACACTAAGCTGCCTCCAGACACCTAGGAGTCAGGAGATTTGGATTTAAATCCTACCTTTGCCAATGACTCTAAGCTAGTCTCTTTCACACAAAACTATATGAGGTACATCAGGCAAATATTGTTATCCTCATTTTACAGATGAAGAAATTGAGTTTCCAAGAGACTTGGTGAGGTTATAGAGCTGTTAAGTGTTAAGATTAGAGTTCAAACTCAGGCCATTTTTGATTCCAAGTATTCTTTACACTATATACTATGGTGTGTCTACAAAGATTGGGAAAAAAGCTGAAGAAGGAAAACAGCTATGACAAGAAGGCAACTTTTCTCTAAAGCAAGTTTATTCTATTGTTGCCACAAAACTAAGGGATAGAGGGAGGGTTGCCAGTGGCAGGGATGTTTGTTGAAAAATAGATGCTACCGTTGACCTTCTATTTCCTGGGGAAATGGTGTCATTCCCCAAAAGGGCCACATTCATGCCAATAATTCACTGGGCAGTTTAGCCTGGGGCCTGCCCCACCCATCTGGCCTACTCAGTAGGACAGTCTTTCCCTGGTAAAGAGGAGAAATAAAAGGTTCTCCTGGGCAGAGGTCTTTTTTCACTGGTTTCCCACTGCTCAGCATTGACTTCCCAGAGAATCTATCTCCCTTCTTCCTTCCATCTATCCTGGAGGAAATTTATCTGATAAACTTAATTTATCACACTTAATGACGTTACTTTTTGACAGAAATTTGCATGTGGTTTTTTGAGGGGGGAAGGGGGCAAACAATGGGGAGAGCAAAATTGAATCAGAAGAAATTACTTTTTAAGTAATACAATTTGAGGCACCCTGGCTCCTGAAACTATTTACACTTAAGATTCTACTTAAGGCCATCCCATTGCTCAAGTATAGGGCTGATGAGTCAGGAAACTTGGATTTTAGCCCCAGTTCTGCTACTGATTTGCTGTGTGAACACTGTACAAGTCATTTCCCTTCTCTGGCCTTCAGTTGCTTCATCTATGAAATGAGGAGTTTGGATTAGATGGTCTTTAAAGTCCCTTCTAGTTCTGACATTGTTAAATTGTCCCTTATTCCTCCTCAATGCTAAGATTCCATCATCTCCATTTGGGGAGAAGTAGAATTCCATCAGCCCTCAGGCAGAGGAAAGATTAAACCTGGAGAAATGTCCAGTCTAACACAGAAGCCAATCTTGCCTTTGGGGCTTCCGAGTTTCCTTTGTGAAGGTAACTTGTTCTGACTGCTTTACACATTCTTCAGTACACTCAGATCTCATCCTTTCCATAGCTTGTGTGAGGCTTGTTCACGTTTTCATGTAAACGTTCCATAGAGCAACCGCCCAATGGGCTGGAGACATTCCTGTTGTTTTTTTTTTTAAACTATCTGGTGAATCATTGCTTAGAACTTGGATCATCCATCCGTCTTTTATCCCATGCTTCTGCTATGTGAGTGGCCTGACACGTTTGGTAACTGTACATGTTTTGGGTCATTTTTTTCTTATCTTTTTTCTTCCTTCATTCCTTTTCTTCTTTCCTTCTATTTCTTCCTTCTTTTCTTCCTTCCTTCTTTCTTTCTTTCTCTCTTTCTTTCACCACTTCTTTGGCACAAGTCTGTTGTTGATATATTGTAGCTTAATTGTTTGCCGTAAGTCTTTCTACTCTTCTTTGGGAAACCAAACACTTCTGATACTTTTTAGATGGTTAGTGCTTCACTATTTGTAACCTCATAGCATCATAAGGAGAATACTGATGTTTAAAAGATCAACCAACAGGCACTTTATTTATTAAGCACTCTGTGTTGGAGATACCAAGGAGTTGTCAATCTAATAGGGGAGATCACATGTAAACAACTATGTACTATATATACATATATATATATATATCATAAATTAAGGATAATCACAGAGGGAAAGGCATTAGCATAAACAAGGACCAGAAAAAACATATTATTTTAGCTGAGACTTGAAAGAAGTTAGGAAAGTTAGGAGGTAGAGATAAAAAGGTGGAAGAGAAATAGTCTAAGCCCTCAAGAAACTTACATTCTATATGAGGAGATAACACAATATATACAAAAATGTAAGAAGTCTAATGTCTCAAACTCAACATCCCCCAAACAGAACTCATTGTTTTTCCCCAAAACCTGCTCCTCTTCTATCAAAATCATCATTATTTTTCCAGTCTCTCAGATTCTTAAGACCATATATTATACTATCAGTTACATACATACACACACACACACACACACACACACACACACACAGCTTGTCTTTTAATGCTCTCTTTGATCAGACGGTTTGGATTTGATGTGGTAGGCAATGGGGAGCACTTAAAGGTATTTGAATAGGAGAGTGATAGAGCAAAGTGGTGTTTCAAGGTTACTTTGGCAGTCCATGCAAAACAATTAGAAAGAGAGACTAGATTAATGATATCTGTCAGGGACAGGTAGGTGGTGCAGTGGATAGAGCACCAGGCCTGGAGTTAGGAAGACCTGAGTTCAAAATCTGGCCTCAAACACTTACTAGCTGTGTGACCCTAGTAAGTCACCTAACCCTGTTTACCTCAGTTTCCTCATCTGTAAAAATGAGCTGGAGAAGGAAATGGCAACCACTCCAGTATCTTTGCCAAGAAAAACCCACATAGAGTCATGAAGAGTCAGATACAACTGAACAACAGTAATGCCATCTATCAGGGAAGATGCTATTTGGAGAGGCCAGGTGCAAAGTAAACTAGGAAACAGAAAAGAAAGATCCTATGTTTTCTTTGGTTAAGGGGAATAAATGTAGCAAAAGCAGGTGGACCTGTTTATATGATCTGTACACTCAACACTGGAAACTCTCTATAAATACTCAAATGATGATGTTAATAATACTGAAATCATTAGATCTGACTCATCAAAACTCTTAGGTTTTTCTAAGTTGTGAAATTTTATTTCCTGTCAATTGTTTTTAATTTTTACTGTTGAAAAGTAGCTTCCCTTGCCCTTCTTTCTCCCTTTGCTTCCCACTCCTCACTCCTCTCCCACCCCATTTTCCTGTTTACTCTTGCAAATTAGATGAGCTTTTATGTATTTTTTCCCCTTGTGGCCTTTCTATGAAAGAATAGTTGCCTGTTTCCTGTGAGCTTCAGCTCAAACACATCTGCTTGCCCCATGCTGTATGTATAGCTTGGGGATGTGGAGGAAGGTGTGATATGCCTGATTGCTTGAATTCCAACAGCCTGGACTGGCCTGAGAGCCAGAAGATCCAGCAGGGCTCTTCTTCTACCTCTGCCACTGGCTTTCAGTGTGACTTACCAGTCAGCCACTTCCTCTCTCTTGACCTCAGGTCTTTTAGTCTGCAAAATGAAAGGGTTGGACCAGATGGTCTCTAAGGTTTCTTTAAGCTAAAAAAACCCACAAAAATAAAAACAAAAAAAATCCAACAAACTTCTAATGCTGAGGTATAACAGGAAGGCTCCCAGAATTTATGGAATCCAGGAGATCTAATGGTAAAACAGCTATTAACTAAAAGCAACTCTATTTAGAACCAGCCAGTTCCTGGATTGTGGGGAGTGGGGAGGAGTGGTAAAAATAGAAGAAAAGACAGTTCTTTTCTCTTCTCTGTAGCCTGTAACTCAGTTGCCTCCTCTTCCTTTATATGCACAGATTGTAACTCCTTAATGGGAAAACTATGTGTTAATTCTCTTTCTAGTGCCTCCCTTCTATTGATTATTTCCAGTTTATCCTGTACAATTATCCTTTCCACATTGCGACTTTCCCATCACGGTTTTGCTATTTCACAGGTAGACGTAACGTAAGAAATTCAATGGAAATTTGGGGGGAGTCTTGCAAAAGACGCAGATGATACTTGAAGGCCAGCAGACCACACAGAGAAGGCTTAGAAACTCAGAAATGCATAAAATATATGTATAGTATTGCATAGTATCAACATATTTCATCTTTTAATATGGTAACAATTCAGACTTCTCTGATATAAAAGAAGGGCCAAAAAATTTTATATAGATTTTTCAGATTGCTGGGGCACTACTCCCCTATCCCTTCAATGTGGAAGGGATAACGGTGCTGCATATAACGTGTTTGTACATAGCTCTTTGTATTTTGTCTCCTTGATTAGATTGTGAGCCCCTCAAGGTCATATCCCTACCACTTAGCACAGTACTTGGCATATAGACTCCT
Source organism: Potorous gilbertii (assembly GCA_028658325.1). Lineage (NCBI taxonomy): Eukaryota > Metazoa > Chordata > Mammalia > Diprotodontia > Potoroidae > Potorous > Potorous gilbertii. The sequence goes on along the minus strand of CM053769.1, from coordinate 297,282,767 downwards.
AATAAATGTTTATTAGATGCTGGACTCTCTGTGTATAGTAGACTTTGCATAAATTGTTAAAGAATTTGGACTAGAGTAGATTCACAGATTCCCAGGTTCATAGATCCGAGACCCCGAAGGGACTTCAGAGGTCACCTACTCCTATCCCCTTAGTTCACAGCTGAGAAAATGGAACATCAAGGTGGTGAAATGGTTGACCCAGGGTCACTCAGGAAAACTAAGTTCTTCTGATTATAAATCCATTCCTCTTTCCCCTGAGGCATGAAGGATCCATAGCCAACTTAGCCTTCTTTCTGTAGAGAAAAGCTGTCCCTTGTCAATATCCAAGCTTTACCCTGGCCTCCCTTCTCTTTTCTCTCAGAATTCTCTCCTCTAATGGAGTCTACCCACCAGCTTTAGTTACCATTTGAATCTCAAATCCATATCTCTCTCTAGCACTCCAGAGGTGTATTTTGAACTGCCTTCTGTATTTTCATCTGTGGATATATTGTTTCCTTCAGTAAAACATAAACTCCTTGAGGTCAAGGAGTTTCATTTCTTTTCTTTTTTTGTCATTGTATTCCCAAGTCAAGTATGCTGGAGCTAGTTCTCCCCTGCTTAGGAGATGATTGATAGGAGATAAATTTTCAGTTATGAGCATTTACACCTCAAAAAAATAGCAATCTATAAATCAGGCCTTGATTTATTGTTTTGTCGATTTCTAGGCATAAGAAAGTATTAATAATGCAGATTAAACTTAAAAGTGTACACACACATTTTTTTCAGGGGAGCCTGTTGTTAAACATTTACGAACATGCCACTGTAGTGCTCTATAAACATTGGGTGAACTCAGTAGGAATAGAGTAGAAGGCTCAAAAAAGGAAACCATCCCTGGCTAGAGGCCTGGTAACTGGAAGATAACATCATCATCATCATCCACAACTGCAACAACAACTGGCATTTACTCAGTAAGTTTGGCAAAGTCCTTTGCATCCCTTATCTCATTTGGGCCTCATACCATCCCTGCCTCAGGTCCTTGAACAGTGCAGGGCACTTTGAAAGAGTTTAATAAGTGCTTTTCTAATGGAATTGTTCAGTCTCATATACTATTCCCAGACAAATCCATCTACTCTCTTTCCACCATTCTCTTTCCTCTTTTCTCTGTCTTTGCTCATGCATTCTCCATGTTTACTGAAGTCCTTTCTTCCTTCTCCTTTCTTCCTTCCTTCCATCTTTCTTTCCTTCCCTCCTCCCTCCCTCTCTGTCTTCTTTCTTTTCCTCCTTCCTTCCTTCTTCCTCCCTCTCTCCTCCCTTCCCTTCCTTCTTTCCTTCCTTTCTTCCTTCTTAGCCTAACTTATATGCCACCTCTTCCAGAAAGCCTTCTCTGATTCCCAGAAGAAATGAAAGAGATCTCTCCCCCTTCCAAATTTTCATTATGTTTCCCTACTTTTGATTCCTTACCTGTTGCTATAGGGTTAAATATCAATTTCTTACTCAGCATGTCATTTAAGGTCTTCTAGAATCTAATTTAAACTGTTTCCCAATGGCATCCTGTACTTAAGTGCTTTGGGAATTTTTTTAGGCCATCTCTCATATATACTCCCTTCACAAGTCCATGGTTGATATTCTTTTCCTTATTCAATTACCTGTATAACCCTGGGCAAGTCATTTAATGATAATATTATCTAACATTTATATAGCACTTTAAGGTTTGTAAAGGTCTTTCCATATGTTATTTCATTCATATTGTATAAATATAAATATATAGGATCTTATCTTCTCTCTTATGAAGTAAACATGGTTAAATGCCCCTTTTAGAGCTAAGGAAACTGAGGCAGGATAAATGATTTGCCTGAAGTCACACAGGTAGTTTCTGGGACGGGGCCCTTTTCTCTTCTATTTCTATATTTTCTCTCTGTTTTAGATGACATCGTCAGTTTCTATGGGTTTTACTATCATCTCTGTACTTGAGGATTCATAACTCCAGGCTGTCCCTTGAATTTTTCAATATTGCGTAATCAATTGGACATTTCAAACTATTGTCCCAGAGACATTTCAGACTCAACATACCCAAAACACAGCTCATTGTTATTTCTCCCCAAGCCCATTAGCTTCTCTACATCTGTCAAAGCCACCACTAATTTTCTAGTCTTTCAGATTCATAAAACCAATATATACTATTAATTGCTAAATTTCATTGCTTCATCTCCACATCTCTTCCTCTGACCTCTTCTCTATTCTCATACAGCCTCTACCTTAGTTGGCCTCCCTGTGTCAAGTCTCTGTCTGTTCTGGTTTCTCTTCCACACAGCTGTGAAAGTAATTTTTCTTAAGTATAGGGCTGACCATGTCACTCCCCTAATCAATAAATTCCAGTGCCTTCTTATTGCCTCTAGGACCAAATATAAACTCTGTTTGGTTTTTACAGCCCTTCACAATTTGGACTCAATCTATCTTTCCAAGCTCATTATACTTTTTTACTTCCCAAACTCTACCATCCAGTCAGACCAGCCTTATCTATATTCCTCACAATGGCATTCCATCTCGTCTCCCTTTGCATGACTTGATTACAGGGTTCATTTGGTATAATTAAATCCTCAAAAAATCCAGATTCTTAGGTGAAAGAGCTAGAGGTGAGAGCCCAGAGAAATAAATGCCTTAGAGGAGAAAGTAAGGACTGGAGCCCAAAAGTGTCATGAAAAAAAGCACATAGTAATCACTTAATAAAAACAAATGCTTGTTGATTTGATTGAATGATTGACTGAGAAGACATCCCTGTTGCTGTCGCTGCTACTGTTGCTGCTATAGATCTTCATCAGGAATAAGTACAGACTTTGCTGTGGAGGAATTATCTTCTGGAAACATATCTTTGATTGAGTTGTAAATCTATACCTGAAAGGATGACGCCTTGCAAGAATCAACCAGCTTAGTACAAAGAATCTAGAAGAAGCTCAAAAGAGGAATACACACTTCGATGTCGTTTTTTGTTTTTTATAGATCTTAAAAGACCTGCCTATCCAATGAAAGCATTTCATAGATCTATGTCTGACAGAAAGAAAAGCGATGACTCCATGGTCCTGCAATGTCAGAAGTTCCAAATAGATTATTTAAGATAATAGCTAGATGGCAATGTTGATAGAACTTGTTAGACTTGGAGTCCCAAAGGTCTTACTGTCAGACACTGGGCAAGTCACTTATCCTCAGCTTCAATTGTCTCTTCTTTAAAATGGGGATAAGAATAACACCTCCCTGATGGAAGTGGTAATCTGTCAGTCAACAAGCATTTATTAAGTGTTTACTATGTGCCAGACATTGTGCATTTTAAGGGCTATGGATGCAAAGAAAATCTGAAAAATCTCTGCCCTCAAGTAGTTCATGTTCTAATGAAAGACAGCAGGCAAATGTACGGATAAGATATAAAGAGTGTTGGGACAGAGTAGTGTCGGAGGGAAGGCATTAGCAGTAGAAGGGAAGGCCCTCCTGCAGAAATTAGGGTATTAGTTGAGTCTTGAAGAAAGCCAGGAGAGGTATGTAAGAAGGAAGAGGAAAAAAAAAATGGACCCTATCCTCTATGAGCTCGCAATGTGATGGTGGAGACAACACATAAAGAACTATGTACAAACATGCTATATACTGGATAAATTGGAGATAATTAACAGAGGGAAAGTGACAGAATTAAGGGAGATCAGGAAATACTTTCTGTAGACAGTGGGATTTTTGCTGGGACTTGAAGGAAGCCAGTGAAACCCAGAGGCAAAGATGAGGAGCGAAAGTATTCCAGGCAATGGGAGACAGGCAGCAAAAATGCCCTGAGAAGGCAGCTGAGAGAAGGGTCTTATTTACAGAACAAGGAGGCCAGTGTCACTGATACTATATAATGGGATGTAAGGTATAAGAACACCAGAGAATTTTTATATTTAATCCTGGGGGGTGATAGGGAGCTGCTAGTTTATTGAGTTGGAGGGTGACGTGATTAGGCCCGTACTTCAGGAAAGTCTCTTTGGCAGCTGGCGGATGAACTGCAATGGGGAGAAGCTTGAGGTAGGCAGACCCACCACCATCTACTTCAGTAATCAGGGCATGAAGTAAGGAGGCTCTGTGCCAGGGTGAGTGGTGGCAGTACCAGAGGAGAGAAAGGAATATATTCAGGAGATATTACAAAGGGAAATTAATAGCCCTTGGCAAGAGACTATATATGAGAGGTGAGAGAAAGTGAGGAGTTGAAGATGACATCTAAATTTTGAGGCTGGGGACTGGGAGAATTGTGATGTCCTTGACAGTAAGAGGATTTGGGGAAGGGGAGACTCAATAAGATTGTGTAAGTATATATAAGCTATTAAAACTTAAGAGTACACTAAGCCTTTTGGAACAACATGTATAAATGTAAAGCTCTTTGCAAGTCTTAAAGGGCTATATGAATATTTGTTGTTATTATGTAATAATCATTTCTCCAAATCAAAAAGTCCTCCCACACCTCCCTCAGGGTGCATATTAAACTTTGTTTACTACTTTTTGAATTTTTTAGCCATTGCATGGACACTCTAACTGTGAAGCATCTGCTTAAGAACTAAAATTTAGCTATTTTTGGTGGTTATAGTGTAAATATTAACAGATGAAAATCCAAGCTTAAAAATCCTTGTGTAAAATAAAAAGCACATAAAAATGCTCTTGACATGCTAATTGAAACTGTTGTGTTAAATACAATTCCTACTCCAAGTTGGAAAAAAACTCAGTGGATTGAACAGTGGCCCTGGGATGGCATATTAGATCAGTTCTTTGATTCATCAGTCCAATCAATGGAGATTCTGCTACTTAGTAGCAATGAGAATGACAAGCTGACTAATTTGTCTAAGTCTCAGTTTTCTTGTTTGTAAAAATGGGGACTAAGATGGGCATTTCCTTGGCATTTGATATCTTGCAAAGATCTTTGTGTGTATTGTCTCATTTGAATGTCACAATATCCTTGAGAGGTAGATTGTGGGTGCTGGGCTAGATTGGAGCATGAAGTCTAGAGCCAGCTCCAATCCACAGAATATAAAAAAATAATAACAGAAGAGGGGTCATTTCTATCTGAACTCTATTGGAAAAAGATGGCAAGAATGAGATGAATAAAAATATTCTTTCAGGGGAAAGTAAGGGAGGCCTGTCAAGTATGTTTCATGGACCCCATAGGACTTTGATCATAGTCATACAGAATGGGTAGGCATGGATGGGGTGGTTTCTACAGTCCTAGAGGGAACTAGCATTACCTATACCCCAGAATTTCTGTGAGGAAATTTCTTTTAAATTCCAAAGTTCGTAGAAATGTGAATTAGACTACAATATGTTTCCTTCTGGGGAGCCTACAATGTCATATATTTGGTTGACCAAATTTCCCATCTGCTGATGAGGTAAACAGTAGGCATTTCAACTTGAGCAGCGGGATAATAAATCCAGAGCATGTTCTTGGAGTTGGGAAGACCTAACTTCAACTCCTTGTTTCCTGGGTGACCCTGAGCAAGTTACTTAACTTCCTCAGCCTCAGTTTCTCCACCTCTAAAGTGGAGGTAATAGTAGCACCAACTTTATAGGCTTGTTGTGAAGATATTCACAGTGTTTTGCAAAACTTAAAATATTATATAAATATTAGCTACCATTAGGTAGAAAATAAAAAGCTAGGGTTTCAAGGAACTTGAAAGGTGGTGAGATTCAGGTTTTTGTGGGGGTTTTTTGCATTCATAATATAAGAAGCAGCTTCTCCAACTACAGATTTGTTTCAGTGTTCCAAATATTACCCTGGGTGTGTTCTGATTTTCAGGTTGCTAGGTTCTTCTCTGAAGGTCCTTATTTTTTTATATGTTGTGGACTTAAAACCTCCATGTGCCTTTTCATTGTCTTCTCTATGGTATTTATTTTTAACTCTTCAGACATTGTAGTGCTCCATTACTCAAAGACATAACAACATAATACAATGTAGCTCCAGAGAAAAGGAATGAGAATGGATCTCCCTTCCTTCTTTGTAGAACTATGGCTTGGAAAGCAACATGTAACATTAAACTTGATGGATGCATTGGCTAGTTTTTCTGACCTCTTTTTTTCTCTCTTCTTATTCTTTGTGACAAGGGGTGTCTCTCAGGAAGGAAGTAAGGTAAATGATAGATTGGGAAATGAAAGTAGGAACTAAAAATTAAAGATATCCACAAAACTTAAAACACCATAAAAAGATGAGTCTTTTTCTGAAGGACAAAGAACATTTGAGATCATTAAGAGAATGCTGCAGTTTTCTGAAGACAATCCAGTCTGTTGCCATTCTCCTGTTCAGTGCTGGGCCCAACTCATTGTCAATTTTTTATTATCTAAGATAGATAGCTTTCATATATGCATGTGTGTATGTATACATGTGCGTATATATGTAGGCATACATGTCTGTATATGTACGTAGATGTGTATATATCACACACATACATATACATGTACATATGTGTGTATATATACTGACAAACAAGCTCTACTGGTTTTCTGTCTAGCTGCATGGCATCATTCATGCAATTGACATTCTTCATCTACTTGGCTTTTCTTTGTAGATGGTTACACCAAACTCTTTGGGGTGGTTACAAATCTCTTCCAGGAGGCTCTACAATGTTCCAATGCTTGATACAATGTAACCTACATGATATAATGTACAAATAGTAGCTTGAGAGAGGAGGGGACCTTAGTTCTTTTTTTAAATAGCAATAAAGTTTCTTTCCCAATGACATTAGGATCTTCACCTTCAGATGTGAATTGATCTAAAAGGCTTTCACAATTGTGTTTCCTTCAGACACAGACCCTGAGTTGAATATGAATCAGCTATGCCACAGGGGAAAGGCCAATTGGGAATACTTTCCCCCAGAGTATATTGTTACCAGGGTCTGGGCTGTACTTACACCTATGTGTCCAGTATAGATTTCCTTTGTGTATGCTTGGAATAATCTCTCTACTTTTCCTTTTTTGGTTCTCTTTAGTACCATTATATGCATATTTTATTGTGACGTTAGAGTTCAAATGTGGTAACTCTACTGTCCTTGAGAGTGAGGGGGAAAAGTTCATTGTTAAAACTTTTACAAATCTTTTCCATTTTACTTCTATTTGTTCCATTTTCATCCTTAAATGCTTTTAGGAAGACTTTGTTTCATTGGCCAGACTTTCATTAAACTAGATTTTCCCTCCACTATCTTTGAGAGTTTTGTCTTTTTCCAAAGATTTTATAAATAAGTTTATATTCTAGAGTGATGCTGCCTTCTACTCACCATAGCTCTCTGTTTTGCTAGTAAGCCAAGCGTTTGTTATTGTATTGGTTTTTTAGTTTCTTTTTGTCTCCTTGTTATGGAAATGTATTTCTATTGGTTAAATTGCCATATGAAATTATTCTATATTGTCCATAGATTTTCTTCTGTTTATATCAATAACTTGTTGGAAGTGGTCAGGATGAATTGCTCCAAATGCAGCATATCTCTCATATCCAATTCATACACAAGTCAAGATATCACCCTTTTTGAGAATGATGACCAACAACAACAATTATTTTCTAGCTTGTTACTAATTTTGATCTATGCTCTAACAAGTTGATGTTCTGACTGTACGCAGCTGATTCAGGAATGACTCCTACATCAGTGACAAGTCATTTCCTGTCTGTTAAAATATGATGGACTTCATTTTTCAGGTTATACCATGATTGCTATACCTAGCACTTACTGATTCTCTTCTTGAAGAAAGGATTCATGGTACATAATCTTGAGGTTTCTTTGTAATCCACAAATCTTTGGCCTTATGATTCATGAACTATATTTTTTAACACATTTCTCACTATCCTTACCGATTCTCCTCTTTACATTGAAGTCACAAAATATGAATGTGCATGTTGGTTTAATGTGGAGGATCTTATAAAGAGCTTTGTAAAATTTGTCTGATTTTCTATCCCTTGCAAAAGATGTTGGTATATAAGCTAAAGTTATCTTGGTGATGGTTATTTTGGAAATACAAGATGATCAAATGCTCCCTGAAATGATGGGGGGTTTTCAGTTGTTTTGGGGAGTAGGTGACAGAATCAATTCTGCCAAAGCTTTTGTTTCTTTCCAAGGAGGTCATGTGAGTCATCCTTCCACTTAGTTGAAGTTTTCTTCTTTCTTCTGGTTTCGGATACAGTGAGAATGTCAGAATTGATGCAATTCTTTTCTTTACAATTGTATGTTCACTTGGTTATTATCTCCTAAGTCCATGAGAATCTCACGTTAAAAGTACTTATAGTTATTTCTTTAAAAAAGCAAAAGTACCTAGAGCTAAATTCCAGTTTATACCTACTGGCCCCTTTTCCATTACTCTGCCACTATCACTGCAGAAACAGAAGAGAGCTACATAAGAAATAGATACATTTTATATTTATTTTTTTGTCATGGGTTACTCTGGTCAAATAATTCATTACAGAAGAACCAGTCTTTTAGTGAGGTGCCCTTCCATGCTTAGCTTGGCTGCTCCATAGGAAACAGACTCAGCCTATGACCAGGACCATCGACAAAGCCTTTCCAGCATGATAGAATCTATCAGAGTTGACAACTTTCTAAAAATCAGGATCACTTCCATGACATGATGAGGCATCAGAGAAAGGTTTTGTGAAAGAAATACACAATACCTGCCATGTGACTACAAAGCTAAGTTGATTTAGAGACAGCATGCTAAGAACTGGGTGTATCTGGGAAAGCCTCATGTAGAAGGTGGCACTTGCGTTGAGCCTTAAAGGGCACTATGGATTCCAGGAGATAATGTTGAGAAGGAAAAGAGCCCCAGGAATGGGGAGTGGCAAGGGCAAAATCAGTGAGGTGGGGGATGAATGTTATACAGAGGGAATGACAAGTAGGACTATTTGTCTGAAATGTAGACTCTCGGTGGGAGTAATAAGAAATCAATCTAGAAAGGTTGGTTGGAGTCAGACCATGAGGGGTTTCAAGTGTGACACAGAGGAGTTTGTATTTTTAGAGACAAAAGGGAGCCATTTAAACTTCTTGAGAGGGAGAATAAGATAGTCAGAACTGTGTTTTAGGAATATTAATTTGACTGCTATGTGGTAAATGGATTGGAGAAGAGGGATAAAAGACTTGGTGAAGGGAGACTGTTTAGACAAGAGATAAATGGTCTGAAAAGGGTGATGGTTATGTTTGAAGAGATGGGGATATTTGTAAGGAAAGTTAGGGAAAGGTAGAAGAGCTTGCCTCCTCTCCCACAGTTTGAGGTTGTTTCCTATAGTTTGCTCTCAGTAAATTGTACTACACCCAGAAGCATATATTGCTAACTATGTTTCTGACCCAACAACTAAACACAGTGAGGGGACCTTTGCTTTGAGTAGAGAAGGAAATAGAGGATTCAAATATGAGGTTTTCTTTAGCAAGCCTCAATAGAATTCAGGACCAGAGAACACACAGATTGTCTAAGCTCCTGAATATGCACTTTTCCAGGATCCCAGTGCATCTCTAGGTTTCTGTAGAGGGGTTTCTATCTTTCTCAAGCACCTCCAGATAGAACTGCCTCCAAAGGCAACTAGACCATTCTAGGCTCATTCCTGCTGGTTTTCCAGGAGTGTTATTTGTCTGCTTTGGGGATAGGCGAGGCTAATCTGGGGCGTGGAGCTTGTTGAGAAGCAAGGAAGGAAAATGAATTAGCTATGGTGATTGGCCTCTCGGTAGGGACCTGCTGGAGGGCCACAGAGGTTGTAAACTGGTGGGAAGATCTAGAGTTGTTTCACATATTGGTTTGGCAGATGGGGAAGGGATTTGGAAGGAGACAGCAAGCAAGATGTCAAGGAAGTGCTAAACTAGCCAGTCAGAGCCCATTAAAGCACGTGTGTGTGTGTGTGTGTGTGTGTGTGTGTGTGTGTGTGTGTCTTAGTCTCATTGACAAATGTAATGAAGGCATTACACTTTCTTACTGAGGCTAGACTTTTGGCAGACAAAAGGGTCAGACCCTCCCACAAGTATGTGAAACATTCAGAATATCCATACTTTTACCCTATCCTCCTAACACCTACTCTAGTGGGGTAAGTCCCACTGAGGCTCAGGGGCCAGAGGACCTAGGGCCAGACTTACTGGGAGTTATCTCCTACCATCCTACTCCACTTACCTTCCCCTTATATTTGAGGCTGAGAACAAAGGAAGGAAGAAACTAGACAACAGTTGGCTTCCCTAGTACCGGGGGTAAAGACATTCTGAAGATCGCTCTATGTCTCTCCAATTCTGTCCAGTGCTGCTTCTATAACCCTATGAAAACTAGTAAGATCCACTCCTCCTTTCCCCAAGTCTTGGCCCTGATGCAGAAAGGCTCAACTCTAGGCAGTTTAAATCTGGGTCATTTGTTCACAATCACAATCAAGTTCTAAATGCCATCCAAGAACAATACTTTGGAGCAACATAGATTAGAAAAAAAAAACCCTCAAAAATTTAGTGCAGAGCGTGAAGGGTCATAGAGCATGGTTAGGTTAATGAATGACTTTTAGGTTCAAAACAGTTTTCACTATAAAAATAAAAACTAACTAAAGTTATTCTCAATTTTTTAATTGCTAAATCCAGTGGTCTCTTTTCAGTCTTCCTCTAAATCTTTTTTTTTGACACTGTTGATTATCCTGTTCTTTTCCAAAATACTCTCCTCCCTCAGTTTTCATGATTAATAATCACATGGTTCTCCTTCTACCTAACTGCTTTTCTTCAGTCTCCTTTGCTAGATCCCAACCCCTATACATGGGTGTACCCCCACATGTCTTGGATTTCCTTCCCTTCTCTTTCTAAATTCTAATTCTTAGTGAAGTCTCATTTCCTTCCTAAAGTGATTTTATACCAATTTATTGAAGACTACTACCAGATATATGTATCCTCTCTCCCCAACCCAAATCCTACTCTCTTCAGAGTTCAGATCTCATATCGCCATGAAAGTACCATAGATATCATAAACTCAACATTTCCCAAACAATTCATTATTATTTTCTCCTCTTTTCTTAACTTCCTTGTTTCCATTAAAAGTACCATTATCACATGTTCACAATGTTAGAATCATCCAATCAGTCAACATGTCTTGTCAGTTCTATATCAGCATCTTCCTTCTCACTATTCATGTGACTGCAGCCTTAGTTCAGGATCATATCTTGCCTGGACAATTACAGTAGCATCTGAATTGGTCTTTCTTTCCTACATTCATTCTCTCTTCTCTCTAATTTATCCTCCATACAGCTACAAAATTGATATTGCTAATTGATTGATATAAATACCAATTGATAGGCATTGCATAGTGCGGTCAGACCATGTCACACCCCTACTAAAGAAGCTTCGGTGCCTCCCCATTGCTTCTAATATCAAATGCAAATGGCTCTATTTGTCATTTAAAACTCTCTGCAATATAGCTCTAACTTGTCTTTCTAGACTGATTTCACTTTATTCCCCCTAGCACATTCTATGGTACATTCCAGCCAAACTGGTCCACTTGCTCTTCTCTTTGTATGCAACCCTGTATGGCAATGGTTTTGTGAATATGCACAGTTTGTGCCCCTGCTAGAAATGCTCTTCTTCATCTCTGCCTTTTGGAATTCCTCACTCCCTGCAAAGTTCAGCTCAAATGCTTCCTCCTTAAAAAAAAAAAAAAAAGCCAATTCCCCAGGTGTTAATGCTCACTTGCTCAAAAATATTGTCTTCTGTTTATTTTAGGGGTATGTTTTATGTACTCATCTGTGTATATGTTGCTTTTCCCTAGCAACATGTAAACTCTATGAAGGATTATTGGTTTTTTTCCCCTTTTTATCCTCAGCACTATGCCTAGCACATAGTAGACCCTTAATCGGTGCTTGTTGAATTTCGTTGAATTCAACCCACTTGTTAACTAATCCCCATAAACATGGATTAAATGTTGAGTTGGAAGTGACCTTATTGAAAACAGGGCCCTGATGAACCAGGCCTTGGGGTTATATTCAGGGATGAGGGAAGGAGGAAAGTCTTAGGTATGTCATGGTAATGTAAAGATCTTCTCTGTCCATTAATAAGCCTCACCTTGAGCCCATTAAGACAAGCTTGATTAGGGGAGGTTTATTTTGTAAGAAGGCCTAGGCCTTTTGTTAATTATTGCTAATGAGACACTGGATCATGAGGGTTGTGCTCTCAGGCTCTGAAAAGTGTATATATATTCTGAGGTGAGGTTTTGTTTTGGGGGCCTACTCTTTGGAAGAAGGTTTGTGTGCCAGATGAGACTCTAGCAGCCATTAAGGAGCCCCCCCTAGTTTTGAAAACCCAGATGTTAGTGCTTCTCTCTCTGATAACTATGTATGTATGTAATGGTCAGACAGTTGGATCTGTCTGTTGATCTGTGGCGTATGTATTGCATATGGTTAGACAGTTAGAAGCCCTGTTTGTTGGTTTTTATTTCTTTGCTTACATCTTCTCTATTGGTATAAATGATTAAAGAATATTGCTAACTCCTCAAAAGTTACTCTCCTTTTAGGAAAGCAGATCTAAGAACCTGTGCTAGCAGGCCAGGCTGCTACAGTCACACGGCCTGGGGTGGATGAAAAAGGGAACTTCAGTGGGGAGGATGGCCTGGGTCATGGGGAGAAGGAACCTTAAAAAGTGGAGGAACCAAATGTTTGCTTTGCTTAATTCAAAATCTATCTTGGCTAAATCTGCTCTTTACTGCTGACTGCTCTACCTGGCAAGAGCCTGTCTAAAGAGGAGGCTGATGGCTTTTTCAGCATCACTAATACTCAGGAAGTGTTTTTTGGGTAAATTTTCCCACTTTCTCAAAATAAAGGAAAAGTGGAATTTTTACTATGTAGAGAAATGGAAATGAGGGTTCTGGGCTCCTCTTACTATACTTAAGTCTAGATTTCTGGGAAATCCTATTATTGTTCCATAATAAAAAAGCCATTTTATTTCTTTAATCCCTTTCTCAAGTCAGGAAACTGATTGTCCCTAAACCAGATGCTTGGAAAAGAAGAGTGATCCATCTGTCCTGATGAGAGATATAATCATATCAGCTTAGCTCCCTGCCATGTCAACCAAGAGAGAGTCTTTCTGGATGTTTATTGGAGCTGAGAGAGCCCCAGGGATGGAGGGAACCTTTATAGGAGTCAGAAAGTCACCTCTTTGAAGCCACACTGAACAGGGGCAGGTATGAAGCAAACAGTCGTGGGAAAGAGTTCCAAGGTAGGTCTTTCCCAAGAAAATAGCTTGTAGGTACTAGGACCTTAGCAGGATGGTGATCTGATATGGAATGGTTGACAGACTCTGAGAGAATCTGTTCCAATCCCCAATTTCAAACAGTATCACAGAATTTCAGAGGTAGAAGAAGTCAAAATCGAAGGGCCGCCCTTGAGGACCTCGAGGCCATATGTGGGTTCCCCACCCCTGATCTCACCCATCCTTCTAAACAGGAATTTTTAATGTTTTCTTGTGTCATGGACCCCTTTGACAATCTGAGGAAGCCTGTGGAGTCCTTCTCACAACAGTATTTTGAAATGAATACAATAAAATATATAGGATTGCAAAGGAAATCAATTTTATTAAGATATCATATCACAACAGTTTGAAAAACAAATTCACATACTCTGGATTAAGAACTTTCGTTCTAGAGTCGTAGATCCTTAGAGCCCGTTCTACTCATTTCTCCTATTGTGAGACACCTGACTGGGCTTCAGAGTCAGACTGTGGTGTAGTCCCTGACAAGTACAATAACACTTTTTTTAAGGGGTGGAGGGCAGGGAAGGTGAGGCAATTGGGCTTAACTGATTTGCCCGTGGTCACACAGCTAGTAAGTGTCAAGTATGTGAGGTTGTATTTGAATTCAGGTCCTCCTGATTCCAGGGCAAATGCTCTATTTACTAAGCCATTTAGCTGCCCAGAGGTCCCAGATAAGCATGGAGTGAAAGTCAGAGAGCTATCAAAGTCACCAGCATCTGCTCTGTTTTGCTATACTTATCCAGAACAAGAAAAAGAGCAAAAACTACCAAAACTCTTTTGTATTTTAAATGTGAAACAGACTTGACCGTAATAGCACTGATGAAGAACTTGAATTTAAAGTAAAAGCCACTGATCTCAGGCCAGAGAAGCACATTCTCTCTACCCTAAGCTCTGGACTTAGAGAAGACCTGAGATAGTAGGACATCCCAGTTTGTTTTTTTATTTCTCAATTATATGTCAAAACAGTTTTTAACATTCATTTTTTTAGACTTCAGTTCCAAATTATCTTCCTCTCTTTATCTTCCCCCCCCTTGAGAAGACAAACAATTTGCTATAGACCATACATGTGCAGTCATGCAAAACATTTCCATATTAGACACATTGCAAAAGAAAACAGACCAAAAAATAAGAAAAATAAAGAAAGGTTTTTTTAAGTATGCTTTGATCTGCAATCAGATTCCATCAGTTCCTTCTCTGGAGGTGGACATACCACCTCATTTAAGATTCTCCCCATATTACATTTTAAAATTTCCATCATTTCCTGCCAGCTAGATTTGGCTTCAGAGTGAATTATCTAACTCCCTTTCAACATCTGGGTAACCAAAAGCCAAAGTCACACAGGTTGTGGGTAGCAGAAGAAGACTCACAGCCTTTGGATCTTGACTCCTAGTTCTTAGCCCTCAGTCTCCATTGCCTTCCCCATTTCATGGGAACCATCTTTCTACAGTAAGCCTGAAGCAAAAAAAGAAAAAACAAAAGCTTTGAAATCTATTCTGTTCTATTTGGCTCTAATTCATTCTATAGCTGCCTAATAGTAACAGTAATCCTTTACATTTGTAGAGCCTTGAAGCTCAACCATAGCCTTGGGAAGACTGCAGGATAGGTATGATTATTCCTACTTTACATATGAAGGAACTGAAGCTCAAATAAAGGAAATGATTTATCCAAGGTCAAACAGACAGGAAATCCAAAATATACCTCCAGATTCCTGATTGGAGCATTTATTAATAATCAATACTCTATGCTACATAACAGAGATAGAAAAACAAAAAGACCAAAAAAGAGTCTCTATCCTTGAAGATCTCACAATCCACAACACTAGTTGCCTCTCCTGTTTCAACTGTGGGAATGGCCTGCAGTTCATATAGGTAATTCATTCAGAGTGTCTAATCTAGAGAGGTTTTTTTTTTTTTAAATGAAATACATGTACTCCTCTGACTCCTTTACAAGTCCAGTTCTGGGCCTGTAGAGCTTCTGGGAACTGGTAATGGAATCCCATTACAGTAGTGTTTTGGCCCTGATCATTTTTACATTGCCTCCCCCGACTAGAAATATTTTTATCCTTTCCTAGTTGCCTGGAGTGATCTATGAGGGGCTGGCTTGATTTATGTTCTTAAAAGTTCCTTCAGTGGTTCAGGCTAAAGCATCCTTCAGTGATAGGAAAGCTAAGCTATGAGAAACGACGTCTCTAACTGAGAAATGAGGACCCTGATCATGGCCACGTTAAAGTCGTTGGATTTTTAAAAAGTAATTTCTTTGAAATATTTGTCTGTGAAGTATTGATTGTGCTGATAAAGTCTTGGAAGGGGTCAAGAAAAAGAAGGAGGAAGAGATTGCAAAACAACCCTTTCTTGGTCCAATCAGTAATAATAGCTTCTCCATTTACAAGCATTTGCCCCTCAAGTGCCTGTTTTTATTTAAATGGCCCAGGGCAAATCTCTGACTAAACCAACATTCCCACGCCAACACTCTCCGGGGCCTCTGGTTTTTGGCAAATTTTTTCCTTAGCTGTCAAGGCAAAAATATAGAAGAATTCTGGTCTCACTTAAGGGCTGAGTTTTTTTTCTCTCTTGCCCCTGGAGACATGAAAATAACTCACAGATGTGCTGTACCTGTTTATATTTGCACAGAGTTTTGCCTGGTGAACACAATTCCCTGTGCTCCCTGTAACCCAAACCCCAGTTTGCTAACCCATTTTTACTTTAACCAAAATTTGGGGGAGGAAAGAACTGAGTGGGAACCTGGGGGTGGGACGGAAGTTCTAAACAGGTTTAAATGTGTCTGGAGCAAAAGGAGGGAAAAATCCAGCTGGCTTCATGGAAGCCCTTACTCAGGTTGCTGAGACTTCTTCTACAAGCTTGGAGGCTGAAGAGATTTGTAGAACACCTGAAGTCACACAATCAGGGAAGCAATTAGCCAGAGTGATTCACACCATTCCTTTAAAATCATGCTTTAAAAAAAAAAATAATAGAAGTCCTCACCTTTGAAAAGAAAAGTTTGTTGGGATATCATCTATGAAAATAAAAAGGAACATTTTTTGCATTCTAAAAGAAGATTTCTTTCTGAGCCTCAACAACAAAACCCTTCTAAAATTTAAGGCAAGAAAGGCAGGATATAGATAATTCCAAAAGTATTGACCCCAATTTATGAGATAAGTAGGTGGGAATATAGGGGAAAAAACAATAAAATGAAACTGAATGTTAAGTAATTGTATTGAACAAACTTGGCCCTTGGAAGGAAAAAATTAGAGAATAAACTACTCTAGTTGGAGAAGTAGGAGACAATGGATGTGGAATGAATAAATGAAAAAGCATTTATTAAGCACTTACTAAGCACTAGAAACTGTGTTAAGTCTTGAGACTAGAACTAAAAAAGCTAGCTAGTCTCTGCAGTCAAAAAGCTTAAGTTTGAATTGGGAAGACTATGTCTATATGGAAAGGAATGATGGGTAGAGAGGAGAGTTTTGCTTGGGAAAATCATCAGGATGCTGAGTGGGAGCAGAGATACCTGAAGATGGCTAGGATATCAATGGGTCATCTGAGTAAGGGTAGGAAAAGTGAAACCTCACCACAGAGGGCCTTTCAAAATGCTTTTATACACTGTCAAGTCTTGCTGATATGTTGGATGGTTTTTATTGAATTTTATTCCGAAAAATGTTTCAAGGAAAATTTTCACCCATCTATAGAGACACATAATGCTCTAGGAGGAGTGAATTAGGTGATATTTCAGAAAGGAAGATCCTTGTGGACAGGAAAAGCGAGTAGATGAGGGAAAACTTCTGAGAGGAGTCAGCATTCAAAGTTAGATATTAAAGGAAAGGGAGAAATTGAGTAAAAATTGAGAATACCAGGTTTGGGGGGAATGATAGCCTAATTGGGGAGATGACATACCATAAAATAATTAGAAAGATGAAATATGAAAGTATATATTCAAATGCTAAAGTCCAAGACTTCAAGGATCAGAATGCCTGACACAAGCAATTACTGCCAATTTCACACACATACACTCTGACCCACTAACCACTACTAAACTACATTATTCCATCAACATAAACCAGAAGTGCTCTTAAAAGTCATCTAATCCATTCTCCCTATTCATCTCATACCTCATTTTAAATATTAGGGAACTGAGACCTAGAGCATATGCCACAGAAACACCCCTTAAGAAATTTGCCACTTGCTTGTACAGGCTACCTGTCAGGGATTCTAGGAACATGTCTGAGCATACTCTGCACAGAGTTTCTGTGCAGGTCTTATGGTAAAATAGATGCTGGCTGTGACCTGGGCCATGGATGGTATGTCAAATATGTATCCAAGAGTTTTCTCACAGATCAGTACTCTAGGTCTAAACCTGTCAAAACAATTGTATTTTCTCCAAGAGCTATTAATGGTTCACAGGGAGAAACCCAAAAGGATTTTAAAAAAAAACATATTAAAATGGAGCATATTAAAAATTCTGAACTCAAATTTTGACCTTGTCACCTGAGCCAAATCTAACACTCTCCATGAGCTACTTACTTTTAAGGCTAAGTTTAGGGAAGCAGTTAGTCTGTTAGAGTTTTCTATGAGTCAGCCCTAACCTACCTTCCTGTTCCTAATTTGTTTTTTTAACCAAACTAAACTATTTATCTTTGCCAAAACATTCTTATAGTTTACCCCTTCTCTCAGTCACCTAAACTCATCATCTCACCCCTTTGTCTAATCAATCGCCACGTTCTGTTAATTCTACCTCTGCTGTACCTTTTTCATGCATCCCTTCACAACAGCCTTATCTCAGACCCTCATCTCCTTTCACTTTGTTTCCTGATTGGTCTACTTGTCTCCAGTCTCTCCCTTCTAATTCATTATCCTCACCATTTGCCAAACAATCTCCCAGATGTACCATTTTGTTCCTGCAAGCTCTTCAGTGGATTGTTTGATCATGGACCCTTCTATTCAAAAACCTTTAGTGGCCTCCAAATGCTTGATGAGTAAAGTATAACTTCCCCTCATCCTTGCATTCAAGGTCATCTGGAATACAATAAATCCAACCTAGCTTTTCAGGCTGATATTAATTACGCTGTTCCACTCACTTCATATTCCAACAGAACTAGATGACCCTCTATTCCGTTTTCTCATCCTGCCATCACTAATATTCAATGTCCAGAATGAATGTCTCCTGATCCTACTTGATCTAGAGTTCCCTAGGGGCAGAAATCCTGTCCTTACCCTTATTCTCTAGTTTTCTGTTAGTGTGTGTGTGTGTGTGTGTGTGTGTGTGTGTGTGTGTGTGTGTGGCACACACGCTGTGCGCGTGCTCACGCATCCTCTGAAGTCTTATTCTGTATTTTATTCTCTTTTTTCCTCCTACTGTAGAGGCTAGTATTGGACTGAGGACACAGGAGAACAAATAATTGGTAAGTTGATTTCATCTCTAACCCTAGCCAGCCATTTTATAAATAGATACTATTGATAACAAGGAGACAAGAATGAGAGAGTAGGAATGGTTCTGAGAGGTATCTGTGATGCCTGAGACTCAGCTCAGAGTCAAAGTCAGAGTCAGAGGCCTATTGCTGGAAGGTTAGGATTATCATCTGTGTACATAAAGGATTATGCTTTTTAAAGGAATTTGAATAAGATTCTCAGGCTTAGAAGGGAACTAAAGGTCATCAAGTCTAACCCCTACCTGATCCTTCTCCAGCAGGGGTTCTTAACTTTTTTGTGTGTGTCCTGGTGAAGTCTCTGGACTGCTTCTTCATGTTTTTAAAATTCATTCTTGATGGAAATGCTAAATTTCAGTTAGAGGTTAGTGAAAATGAAAACGTGATTTTTCCTCATCCAAGTTCATAGACTCCTCAAATCTATCCATCCCTACCTCCACCCCCTCAAGTTAAGAACTTTTATCCTACCACTTTCCTGATAGACATCCAGTCTCTGGGGCAGGGATTCTTAACAAAGTTCCTGGAGTCCATGAATTTATTTTTTGAAAATGTTTTGGTAACTACATTTCAATATAATTTGTTTCCTTCAGAATCCTATGCATTTTATTTAAAAACATCATTCTGAGAAAATCTCCTCAACCAGACTGCCAAAGGAGCTTTTCACACACACACACACACACACACTTAAGAACTTTGCTCTACAGTCTCTATTTGAACACAATGATTCAGAGTTTACTGCCCACTTATTAAGGTAGTCCACTTCACCGATAGGCAGCTCTGATTCTTAAAAAATGGTTGCTTCTATTGAGGAGAAATTTGCCCATGACCCTTTGCAGAGAAAGAGACCCTCTCAAATCTTAATCAGTATGTTGTACTTTTCAAAGCCTCTACTTGTGATTTCATTGACTAGAAAACTACCAGAGAAGAATACAGATATGTATCTGTTCTACAATTTGTAGTCAATAATTTTGGGTGTTATGTATAATTTATCATCCCTCTAGAACATAAGCTCTAAGATGCAGGAACCATGTCTAAATTTTGTATTTTCCTCAGCTTCTGGCACAGTGCTCTGGAAACTTCAGTGGATCCATGATCTCACTGATGGGGGTGATTTTCTAAAAGCATAGATATTACCTATTTAGTCTTTAATTCATCCTTGTATTGCCATTCATCCTCTACAGGGGGTCTGCCAAATGTGCCAGAGGAAATTCTTTTAGTCATTTTAACATTATCTGGGTCCTAGCAAAACCACATGCTGGCAATCTGTGATCCCTGGCTGTATCACCACCAGTCTATTTTTCCAGTAACCTACATCTTTGATGTCTTTTATGATCTTTTTGCATACAATTGTTAATATAGTGAAACCTATTTACATATATCATATGTATATCTCTCCATTGCCCTCTGAATGACTCAAATTTTTATTCTTTGGAAATACAGTATCTCATGATTTGCAGCCAGATAACATCATTAGGAGAATATTGATGTAAGAAAGAACAAGATGGATTTATTTCAAAGGAATTTGAGGCCTTTGAAGGTGCTGCACAATTTCTCAAACATCAGTTCTCTTCTGTTCATTTTGGTGCCTAGTTAATTTTTCATTTGAAGGGCCTATACAAATTTGTTCCCTGATTGATCAACTTAACGAGTTGTCTTTCCTGCATATCATAGCCTGCGTAATAAGCATTTTCCATCCATTTTTTTAATTCTCTGTGTGAACTGTTAAGCTAAGTACTCTTGAGTTTTTTTTTCTTTTTTTTTTTTTTTTTGGAGCACTTTTCAATCTCAGTTAGGAGGCTTTGCAATGTTCTGAGTTAGATGTTAGCAATAAAATGTCATTAGCAAACAGGAGCAAATGGAGGACCTCACTATGAACATCATTCAATTCAGTGGCAAACATCTTTGGAGAGCAAGCATCTTCCAGTTTTATGTCTCCCTTGATAATCAGAGGAATCTTGGAATAAAGTGATCTTTGTTGTTACATCCCTCAAAGAATCTTGAATCATCTCGACATTTACAAGAAAGATAACTTGTTGGAGGAAATCTTTAAGGCTGCATTTTACCCAAAAGAATCAAATGTTTTCTGGTAGTCAACAAGTAATAAGCATAGCAAGGTCCTCTATTATTTGTACATCTTGAATATAGTGCACTATGGAATATAATTTACCAAAGCCTTCCTGTTCTTCTTATATTTTTATCAATGATATATTCTATTCATGTGTAGAACAGAGTGAGGATGTCAATAGTACAGAGCATCCTCATAAAAGTTGTCTAGAGGTAAGAAAGTATGCATAGTGTATAGTAGGCACTTGTTAAATAAATAATATATTAATAGTATTATACAATTACATACTATAATAATATAATACATAATATAAGTAATAAATACATGAAAAATAAATAAAACTAAAAGAATGCTTACAAATTGATAGTCCTAGATTGTTCCTTCCTGAGGGAACACAAACAGTAGGACTGGTCTGAATTCTCTTCTGGGGTTAGAAAGAGGTGGTGGTCCCAAAGCTCAAGGCTGTCTTTGGCTTACTTCAAACTGTATCTACCTCTCTCTCCCACCCACCAACAAGGCCAGTCCCTGGTAGGCTGAGTATGTTTACATTTAAAAGCACCACTGAATGTTGCCTGCCTATGTGTGTTTAAATTAAAACTGAAGTTTGCCAAACCTGGTCGGGGCTAAAGTGTAAACAGTCTGGACAGTCTACAGGGTTCTTTCTGAGTCCCATCAAAATGCTCTCTGGTTACCTAAGAATAAAGCTGTTTGTTACAGTCTCAGAACAGGGAGGACCTCCATTTGAGCTGGAAGGAACCTCAGAAGTCACTCAGTCCTGTCCTATCATTGTACAGATGAAGAAATTGGAGCCCAAAAAAGGAAAGTGACTCTCCATATGTCATGTAGTATGTTAATGAGAGAGCCAGGACCATAACCTAGGCCTCCTGACTCCCAGATCAATGTTCTTTACCACAGAAGGACCATTTTCAAAAGTTGGTAGGGTGGAATCAATTTTTTTTTCTTTTTTGGTAACAGAAAAATGTGAGTCACCTTTGGAAGATGAATAATTCACAAGCCTTTATAGGGGATGGTGATTTAGTACAGGTCAGATTCCTCCCTCTTCACAGTGGTTCAATTTTCTTTTTATTCTTTCTAGTTATGCAGAAATCTTCACCTTTTGGGCTTATACCTCTCAGCCCTGAAATTAGCAAATGCCCTACTCTCTTTTCTCTTCTCCCTCTGCTTATCTAAATCTTCCCCCATCCTTGAAGGCCTAGTTCAAGCTCCTCCTCTTCCTCCATGAGTCCTTCCCTGGCTACTCTGACCCAGACAAGTCTTCTTCTCTCTGATCTCCCTTGACTTTTATCACGTTACCTCTGTTTCCAGTAAATTGTGTGAGAGCAGGGGTAATGTCTTATTATAAAAAGCATTAGGTTTCAGTGGACAAGAGTGCTGAAACTTTGAGTCACAGGACATGGTTTGATTCCTGGCTCTGTTCTTAGTGCTGGCATGACTTTGAGCCAGTGACTCCAATTGTTAGAATCTCAGTTTCCTCTTTCAAGAAAAGAGGGAGCTACATTTGATGACTTCCAGGGTTCCTCCTTTCCAGCTCTAAATAATAAACCTATTCTGTGCCTCTCTCCTAACTAATACAGTATGCAGTTAGACATCTAGTAGGTACTTGGGAAATACTTGTTCTTTAATTGGATATGAATTATTATTTGAAATAAATGAATTGTTGTCCAGAATTTGGGATTTTTTTTCTTCTATAAAAAACTTTGTTCGTAGAGATATTTTTTTGTAACAAGGTATCCTCTCTACTTTAGAATAGCTTGTGATATGGCTGCTATTGGCAAGTCAGGGGGAAAAAAGGACATTTCAATAGTCTGCTACTATTAGTAGTAACTAATTATTCCCCATCAGTAACTTATACCCCAAAATTCCCTAGGCCAGTGTCCTGAGTCCTGGAAAAACTGAATCCCTCAATGTCTTCCTTAAATGAGTTCGGCAGAGAACCAACAGTTTAAAAAGTATTTTCTTCCTAAGCCTGTTTTTAGGATAAAACCCAGGGGTCCCTCTTTAGTTTACTGCAAAGGTAGCTTCAATATGAACTCGTCAGGAGTAGTAGATACAAACCTGAAAGCAGGAATCCAAAGGTGAGGATTAGCCTCAAGAACCAAGGAACTGATTGTATTGTTTTCTCTCTGGTGTCCTGGTCAGAATCGTGGCTATACTAATGTGTTTAGTTTTGGATACCATGCTTTTTAAAGTGCATTGATGAACTGGAACTCATTTGGAGGCATCAAGGATAGAGTAGTGAACTAGGAGTCAGGAAGACCTTAGGTTCAAATACCTCTCAGTCACTTACCTAACTGTGTGACTCGGAGTAAGTCACTTATCCTTTCTGTGTCTGCATTTCTTCATCTGCAAAATAAAGAAGTATAAAATACAATATGACCTCCCAGGTCCTTTTCAGTTCTAATTTTTAAGAAGAAGGCATTTACTGAAATAACACAGTAAGTTCAGGAGCAACAAAATATCTCCCCCATAAGCCTGGGGGTACATTCTCCCCAAATATATTCACCAGTGGGAAACGGATCTAAATCTATGATACCAAGCATCATCATACAAGTAAACTGAACAGGGAGGATGGGAAACAAAACTATGCCAACTAGGATAGATTGAAAGGATTTGGGGGTATTTATCCTGGACAAGAGAAGATTTGGGGAATGGGGAAGACATGATTATTTTCTTCAAGTATGCTAATGGGCCTCTTCTGGAAAAGAGCTTTGTCTCTAAATCTTGGCCTCAAAGAACAGAATGAGGAATAATGGAAAGTTGCAGAGAGGCAGATTTTGATTTTGTGTGAAGAAAAACAAAACAAAATTAACCCTTCTAACAACTGGGGCTTTCTAAAAGTGGAACAGACTGCCTGAGGGAGGCTGTGAGTCTGTTGGAGATCTTCAAGTAAAGGTGAGATCACTTGTTCACTTTTAAGGGATAGTGTAGAGAGGATCCTCTTTAGAAATAGGTTGCATTAATGAAAATAACTCTGGTGTTCCCTCTTACAGTCATCATTTTGGCAAAGATGAACAAAAGAATGGAAAATGACAATTGCTGCAAGAAAAAAGGCAACTGCATTGTATGTACTATTGGGAGAGGTGCAAGTTGGTCCAACCATTCTAGAAAGCAATTTGGGACCATACTGCCCAAAATTGCTAACCTTTTCATATCCTTTGACCAACTGATATTGCTATTGGGTTAAAACCCAGAGATGAAGGAAAGAGAAAAAAGGATTAATTTGTACAAAAACATTTAAAGTAGCACTTTTTTTTCACATTAAAGAATTAGAAACAACATATTAAAGAATTAGAATCCATGGGAAAATGGATGAGTAATTTGGGGTCTACAAAAGGGATGGATTCACAGAAATGTGGGAAGACTTGTAAATATGATTGTATATAGAGTGAATTAAGTAGAATCAGGGAAACAATTTATTTAAAAGCTATAACACTGTACAAGAAAGCAACTTTGAAGGAGTTAAGTATTTTGATCAAATAGAGAACCACCATCATTCCAGAAGATTTGTGATGAATCATAACTCCCTGATCTTGACAGAGAGGTCTAAAGGTTCAGAATGTGACATACATTTTTTGACATGGTTAATGTATAGGTCTGTTCTGCTTGACTATACTTATCTGTTGCAAGGGAAAAAATCTTTGGGGGATAGGGGGAGAAATCATGAAGGGAACAGTAATAGTGATGCCAAAATTAAGAGAAAAGACTGTTAATGAAACATTTCTTTATTAAATACACAGAAGAGATCAGAAGGAAATTCAGAAAGAGACACAGGTGAACAAGAATGTATTGGAATTACCATGTAGATTTATTATAGACTTAAAAAGATAATAACCATGATTTCAGTAATTGAGATTCATATGCAATTCTTTTTCTATTCTTTGTACATGAAAATAATCAAGGAAATAGATGTCAAGTCAATAAAAATAATTAAAACATTTGAAACACTTTTTAAAAATGTATTGAATTAGATAACCTTTGAAATCTTTTCTAACTCTGAGGTTCTGATATAGTCTGAGTAGTGAACTGGAATAGACCGTGTACTTCCAGCCAGGCCAAATAAATTCTGGGATCCATCCTATGATCTTGTGGGACAGAGTGGGTGGAAAAAAATGGCCACTCAACTGTGAAGTTGCTGAACTTAACATCTCTCTGCTAAAGTAACCTTTAATGTTAAACTTTGGTTTCCTTTGATGAAAAGATTCTCCAAACAAACAGACTCAAGTATCGAGGAACCCTCCACAAAGTGCTTAAGAACATAATTTGTTACCAACTTTGGGGAAGTGTTTGTAAATAAGGTAGAGAAAGTCTTCAGAAGCTCAATTTGTAAATGAAAAGGTTTCCGAGCTACTCTGGTGCGGATGGTTGTGGTCTACAGCTTTCTAAGGTAATGCATCCACATAAAGGCAGCTAGTTCATTAAAAAGAAAAGAGAATGGCTTAAAATTTTTGTATAAATCAATGAAATATCTCCCCTAGTACCTAACACAGTACAAAGTAGGTTTAACCAATGGTTCTTTAATGGAATCAAAGCAAATACAGGCCTACACACCTTGAGGTAGAAGGGATTTTGACACTTGGATTTATTTTTGAGTATGTTTTCACACACCTCAGACACCGTCTGGAACTTTGTTGGGTTTTTGACATGGGATCTATTTAGATGGATACAATCTCATTATTCTTTTCTTCCAACTTCATGTTGGACTCACAAGGCCATAAGTTTGGAGAGAGTAGAAGGTAGAAGTTGAGGATGGGGATGGGGAAAACAGAGGGTGGTGGAAATACTATGTTCTTTGCCAGCATTTTCTCTCACTTCTCAAATCCTTGCAATCTGGCTTCTGATCTCATTGTTCAGATGAAACTGCTCCCTCAAAATTACCAATGATCTCTTAATTAGTCAAATCTAATGGCTTTTTCTCAGTTCTCATCCTTCTTGATCTTGATATAGCATAGGATTTGTTAATAACTCTCTGCTCCCATCTCCTCTCTCTTCTCTGAATATTGTCATCCAATTCTCCACCTATTTGTCTGGCTATTCATTTATCAAGGATGAGCACACCCCTGAAATTGCTCTCCTGGATCATCATTCATGGCCCATATTCTAATGGGGTATGCCCCAAGAGTCTGTCCTGTGATCTCTACACTCTACTCTCTCTACCACAATCTCATCCATTCACTTATCTTTTTGGTGATAACTTCCAGATCTACAACTATAGATCTCCCTCATCAACTGATTGTTGGACTTCTCCACTGGGATGTCCCATAGGCAGCTCAACTCAACAAGTCCAAAGTAGGTAGAATTCATTATCTTTTCCCCCAAACTCATACATCTTCCCAATTTTCCTTTTTCCTTTGAGGATACCATCACCCTCTCAGTAACTCAAGTTTGAAATTGAAATCTTAAAGTCATTCCTGACTTTTCACTCTTCCTCATCACTCACAGCTAATTAGTTATCAAGTTTTGTTGATCTTCTGCCATAAAATTTCTGACCTCTTCTCTATGTTCTGGATGCTACTACTCTAGCCCAGGGCCTCATCCCTCTAGACTGGAATAACGCAGAGGTGTCCCAATTGGTCTTCCTGCCTCTAGATCCTCTCCTCTCCAAAACATTTTCCACCAAGCTATGACAACAACCTGAGGCCTAAAGATCTGCCTCTGTCATTTATCTGTTCAAAGAGCTCCAGGGGCTCCTTATTGTTTTTAAGATAAAAATACCATCTCCTTTGGTATTCAGAGCTTTTCACACTCTGGCTCCAAAGAACCTTTCCAGACTCCTTGCACATTATTCCACTTCATACATACTACATTCCTGTTAAACTGGCCTATTTGCTTCTCTTGGTGCATAACATTCCATCTCCTGCCTGTGCAGAGACTTTCCCCCAGCTTAGTATCCCTTAGCTCCTTCAAAATCTAGGACAAGTCCCTCTTACATATATAGCCCTTCCTGATCCTTCCCAGTGCCTAGTGTCTCTTCTCTCCCCCATCCTATCTACTTTTTATTTACAGGGTATGGATTTCATGCCTACTTCTATGTGTAGATATTTCCCCAACAGAATTAATAAACTTCTTGAGGGCAAAAACTGTTTGTTTTTTGTCTTTGTATCTCTAGTGATATAGTTCCTGGTATATAGTAAGTGCTTAATAAATACTTGCTGATTGATTGGATTCGGAGTCGTGGGACCTGGATTCAAATCCTGCCTCTACTACACATTATCAGTGTGAATTTGGACAAAGCCCCTTAACCTCTCTATGTCTTTCAACGAGAGATTGGAAAAGATGACCCCCGTGGCACCCGAAAACCTTTCCCTCTAAGAGAGTCAAGTGCACGAGGACGTCATGGTCAAATGTGTTCAAATCCCGAGTCACCTTCCAGTGGACCCGTCTGGTCTCCTAGAAGTGCCGGAGTTACAGGGGATGAGGGGGTGGAGGGAAAGAGACCAGGATGAATGCACAATCCTATCTGTGCTCCACGATTAATTCCTAACTTAGGAAAAGGGGATTTAGGTCAGCCCCCCAAGTCTT
The DNA here is from genome assembly GCA_028658325.1 of Potorous gilbertii. Taxonomy (NCBI): domain Eukaryota; kingdom Metazoa; phylum Chordata; class Mammalia; order Diprotodontia; family Potoroidae; genus Potorous; species Potorous gilbertii. The sequence goes on along the minus strand of CM053769.1, from coordinate 297,255,544 downwards.
ACCCCAACCCAACATCCACTCCAGGAAAGCTCCCGAGGGTGGGGCCCGAGAGTACTCCTCCAAACCCAAGTCCCCCTAGCCCAGCTCACTGCCTTTTAAGGCATTCAGATCAGTCTTCGGGACAATCCCCGGCTCTTCATCCTGAACGTTCCTTCCACTTTTTCCCTGTCTTCTCCACCTCTGCATGAAGTCCCCACAGAGCAGCCCGTAGAGGGAGGCCGGAGACAAGGTTGGGAAGGGAAAGTTGCTGGGACTAAGCACACCCTACGCTCCACTCTCCCGGTCCCCGGGCCCCCATACCAGCAGCTCCTTCATTGACATGCAAATACGTAAAAGACTAGACGAAGAACAGAAACTTCGTGCAAGAACCAAGAATCCCTCCGCAAGCTCGCAACAAACTTTCAGTGGCTTCTGAAACTTTCAAACGAGAAGTAGTCCCCCGGCACGGGACGCCCTCCCAGCCCCAGAAAAGTACTTGGGATTCTTCAAGAGAGCTTTGGACACCCCAGAAAGCATCTTCGGCCCGCGGTCTCTCCGGGGAGCTCTGGGGCTGAGCGAAGCGAGGCTCCATAGGGAGGGGGTGGAGGGGGAGCGGAAGGATTCGGAGAAGAGGGAGGTTCACAGCTGGGGGGGGGGGAGGAGCAGGAGGAGTGGGAGAGGCGCCGAGCTCGCCGCTTCACTTAGTGTCTTGGCAGCTGTAGGTTACGTAGGTCTGAGCCGGGAGCGGCGCGGAGAAGTCCGCGAGGGAGCGAGAGAAGGAGGGAGCGAGAGAGCGAGTGAACGAGTGAACTCGGGCAGGGCGTGCGCGCCCGTCCGCCTGCCAAGAAAAGGGAAGACGAGGGCGAGATTGGCTCCCTAGCTGAGAGATATTGCTTAGTATTTCCCTGCGCGTTCGGAGACCTTATGTCACTCTGAGCCTTTCTGGGATTGCCCGAGCGAAGCGCCGCTGGGGGAGAGCTGGCCGCTGCGGGAGGCATGCGGCCGCTCCTAGTGCCCGTCGTCTGTCTGTCGCTGCTGCCGGTCCTCGCACGAGGTAGGACTTGGGGCTGCTCCAGTGGAGATCGGAACCGGCTGGTTCTGGGGGTGGGGAACAATCTGGCGGGGCGGGCAAGGCCACAAACTTGGTGCACCGTTAGAGAAAACTTTTTCCCTCCTGGAAGAGAGACACGGCTAATCCAGCCAGTATTGGGGAGAGAGTGAACAGGCATGGATTGTACAAGGGGAGAGGAAAGCAACCTGGCTTGGTCACTACGGGCATCGTGTGATGGTGCTGGCAGCAGTGAAACGGTGGGTGGGTGAGTGGGAATGTCAGTACCTTCCTGGCCGGGATGGGACCCCCTGGAATCACCTTTTCCCAGCTTTGCGCCCCTGGCTATGTCCAAGATGTCATCCATCCCCAGTTTCCCCCCTTTCCGGGAGACTCCACTGCGGGGAAGACTACTCCCTCCCCCAATTTGGGGGCTCTGTTTAGGGCAGGGATTGAGGTGGCACCGGGAGGGAAAGGTCCGGAGTCTGGCTTGTGTGTCCAAACTGATGGAAGTATAGGGAGGATTTCAGATGCCTTGGAGGCTGAGGCTAAATTCTTGAACTACCTTCACTCTCCGCCTGCTTTCTTTCCCGCCCCCTTCCAAACCTGCATCCCCCCAGCCCCCCTCTTTGGGTTTTTTTCTCCGCTGGCTGTGTTCTTTCTATTCGAACTTGAGTCAGGTTTCCTGTTCTCTCTGGTCTTTTCTTCTCCGTCTGCCCACTGCACTTTCGGGTCGAGGGCTGGGGGCGGATGTCAGCGGCGCGGGGTTTTCGGGCTCAGAACAGAGTTGAGTTTTTGCGAGGAAACCGACGGAAGCCCGCTCCCCGGTGCCGTGGCTGGGGGTGGGGGGGAAGCTATGTGACCCCCCCTTCCTGGGGCTGCAGGGGCTCTGCATCCCGGCCGTTGTGCTGACCTTGGCCACTCTGGTGGGAGAGCCCTCCCGCAGGCTACGGGAAAGTTGCTTGAAGCTTAGGGGATGAGTAACTTTTTGGTCGAAAAACTTAAAACTTTTAAGCATCTGTGACCCTCCCTGGAAAAAAAGGCGGGGGAGGGAAGAAAAAAAAAGTTTCACAGAACATTCTCTGGCTCCTGTGATCTCACTCTCTACTTTGGAGTTTTCTTTTCTTCTGGCCTTAAGGAATGACAACTCTCTGGGGATTGGGAGAACGATCACTTGCAGGGGGCCCCCCATACGGCTCCCTCCTCCCCCTCAGCCCAAGGAGCAGCGATGAGTCAGGCAGCCCTCTGCCGGGTCTCCTCCACTCACTGCCTCCCTCCTCTCTGCTTCCCACGCTTCGTGGGCGCCCCTCCCCGAGCGGTGCAAAGAAGAACAACACTGCCTAACCCTCCTCGCCCCTCTTTGAAAAAAGTGTTAAAAAAAAAAGCCAGCAGACTTTGGGCACAGCTCTCTCTGCCGCCCCCAGCCCACCCCAAACTCTTAACTTCAGTTGACTCTCAAAGAAAAGAGATCTCTAGAAGGGACGAGTCCACTAGATTCTCATGTTTGATTTATATAGCCCGAACCCCTTCATTGGGGCTTTAAGTTGGGGAAGCCCTTTACTTCTCTCACCGCCCAGGAATGGAACCGGGATGGTGGAAGGGGTGTCCGCGGAATTCTGTGAATTGGCCCAGCATTTGAGGGGTGGGGAGTGAGGTAGAGGCGGGCCCGTTGGTGCACCTCAGATCTTCCCGGGAGCAGGTATTGAGTGTCCCGGGAGGCAATATTCAATCCCAGCCCTACAGTCTATAATGCAACAAGAGGTGTCTTTAAACGAGCTACAATGGGCGGCTCTGATTCCCGCTTTGTTGGAGTTCAGGGGAAGCTGGGCCCCGCAGCTGTCGCATTTTCCCACGAGCCAGGAGGGGAGTGTGTGCGGCTTGCTTTGGGGCCATTCAGACTCCCCCTCCAGGACTGGCTAGATAAGTCACTTTACCATGGATGTTTGAACAGGCAGACAATTCACTGCATTTCTGAGCGCTCACTGTAGTCTCAAGCTTCCCCCCCCTCCTCCCTCTTCTCCTCCCTTTTCCTCTCTTTCCCTTCCCTCCTCCCCGTTGAAAGAGATGTGGATCTCCCCTAAAGTATAGGCTTCTGGTTGGGTGGGCGAGAAGGGAGATCGAGGGAAGTTTGGGAAAGTTATGCTGGTGGAATTTTTGAGTAGTTGAGTTGGTCAGATTGGTTTCTGGGTAACTTTTCCCATCCTTTGCCAAGTTATTGTGCAATTTAGAGCTAGTAGTCTGGGATAAATCTTGGATAGCTGGCATTATAGAAACAACCCAACTTTCATTCTTCCTTCCTACCTCCTGTTGACTTCATTAAGAAAATCAAAAAAATTCATTAGAAGGATTATCGGCCCCTAAGAAATCTGGTAGCTGTGTATGTTTCTATACATACATACATGTATTTATATGTGGATGTGTTTGTACACACATATGATAGATGTAGAATAGTTACCCAATGTACATTTTTCTTCTATAACTGATTCAACAATTCAGCAATAATGGACATTTATTAAGTGCTTATGATGGTATAAATAGATTATAGTACTATACTAGATGGGATAGGATAGGGAAGATAACAAAATTGAGAAGTTAAATAAGAATAAATAAGGGGGTTGGACAAGATACTCTCTAAGGTTTATTCCAGCTCCAAATTTATTGCTATATGACTTGTCCTGAGTGCATGGGGGAAGGGGATGAAGAAGTTTTCTGGAAGGTTTAAGGGTTGGACCCTGACTCCTGAGGTCTCCAAAGTTGGAAGCAGGTTGGTATGTTAATAGCTTTAGACTCATAAATTTGACCCTTGATGGGCTTCTTGTCTGTATCTCCTAGGTTTTCAGTGTTCACAACCTTCAGAAACCTGTCTGAATGGAGGCAAGTGTGAAATCTACAATAATGGAACAGAATCCTGCATGTAAGTATTCATGTACTTGGAATGGTCCGAGAACTCTTTCTGCTTTTGTGGGATCTTGAGTATAGTAGTTTTTGACAGTCTTTACAGTATGTCATTGACTTTCCTTTGAGATACAGTACAAGGATGAGAAATCATGATAACTTTTATTGGAAAAAAGTCTGACAATCAGGTACTAAGTACTAGTTACAACATTTGCAGTGGTTGGTTCAGTCTGTAAGTTTTTCTTCCCATTTTGGGGTGGGGGATCATTTTAGGAAACTCTTTCTTGTTAGGGGCCAGAACCTGAACTTCTATGTCCCTTTTTCTTCCCCCATGTGTTTCAGTAAGGTTGATCTTCCAGTGGACATGGTTCAATTTTACAGAAAGGCATACTGAGACCCAAATGGAATTTGGGTCCAGCCCATCTGGCTCATAAATCTCAGTGGCTAGTGCAATGTTCCTGGAGTCTGTAAAACCTAATTTCCTTTCCAGTCTCAGATACTAGCCATATGACTGGGCAAGTCACTGAATCTCTGCCTCAGTTTCCTTAACTGTAGAATGGGGATAATTACAGGACCTACCTACCAGGGTTGTTGTGAGGATCAAAGGAGATAATATTTGTAAAATTCTTAGTGCAGTGCCAGGCATATTGTAGATGCTTAATTGTTTCCTTCCTCTCTTCCCTTTTCCATAGGTGAGTTTCCTCTAGGATAAAGTTAATTTCTATTGTTTTTAATATTTTATGATGTAAGTACCTGAGTTTTGGTACTCCCGGACTTTTCTAGTGCAAGAGTTGGATTCCGTAAAAGCTCTCTATGATACCGTATTGGCACTTTTGAAAGAAAAACTTCCTTGGGGGACAGGGGGTAGATGGGAAGGGTGAGAGAGTCCAATTTAACTTGCATGTTATTTCACTTCCTGTAAATTGTCTGTAAATCTAGACTACAGTTATTTATTTATTCTGTGTAAATCTAATTCTTCAGTTAGATCATGAGCTCCTTGAGGGCAAAGACGGTCTTTTGCCTCTTTTTGTATTCCAAGCATTTAGCACAGGACCTGGTATATAGTAGACACTTAATAAATGTTTATTGACTAACTTAATTAACTTTTTGAGATTAAGATTCTAGTTCCCAAATTATCTCTATGATCATGGGAAAGTCATTTCTCCCTAAACCTCAGTTTCCTGCTCTGTAAAATGGGGCTTGTAATTCTTGCTTTTCTTCACTAGGACTTTTCTGAGGTTCAGTGAACATAAGTACTTTTTATTTTCAAACCTAAGACAGGAAAAAAAGTGAGGGATTATTACTTAAAAAATCTATTTTGATCAAGTTTTGCCTGTAAGCCCAGATGCTCTTCAACTTGAGTTCATCCTTGATGTGCATAATGAGGGAAGCATTTGGTAGCTGTGGGGTGAAAAAAAAAGAGCGAAGGCATCCCAACCACTGAGGCTTCAGATTAAGAAGTAGCGCCTTGCTCTGTATTTCAGAGGCCCTCTCATTCCAACTGTTGACTGACTGATTTCCTTGACAACACTGGGCATCATGCTTGTGCATCTGTTTCAGTCCAGCTACCCTGCCTAGTTTGGTAGCTCTCTTCCCTGCCCCTCCCCACCCCACCCCTTTCACCCCCTTCCTTCCCTAAAACTTCAGCAAATTAATCAGGCCCATGAGCAGTTTAATGGACAAAGAGGAGACCTCTTTGTGAGCCACTAATGAATGAATGCTGGGGTTTTTTTTTTCCTCCTTTTTGGCTTTTTTCTTCCCCTGCAGAAGCCTCACCGACGCTTGATGCCCTAAATCTTGTTTTCTTTCATTCAAGGACCGACAGCTGGGATTCAGTCGAAATTCAGCAGCTATTGTTGAGGGAGGCAGATTAATGCTGTGTGACTAATCATGTGTGGCTTCCCAGAATGCATAACTCTCCCTATACCCTTCTACCCCACAATCTCTTCTCCCACTCCTACTTTCCTTCTTGGCTATTTTGTCTTGCCCCACCCCCAGCAGATTTACATATGTACAGAGTTTTCAGTATAATATAATTGGAGATAGAGAAAAACTTTGGAGAGGCAGCACAGTATTGCAGAAGGCACATTGCTCCTGGGGTTGGGAGAATTGGTCTTTAATCCTGGCCCACTCTCTATAACCTTGAACAAGTCCCTCGTCTTCCCTAGACTTCAGTTTCTTAATCCCTACAATGACTGGGTTGGACAAGATGTTTTTAAGGTCTTTTTTAGCTCTGACATTCTCTTCTGGTAATGTTCTGCTCACCAAGTTAGATAAGGATGCTTCCCAGGTGCTATTTGGGGGTCACCTGGGAAAAGAGAAAGAGAGAGAGAACGAGAAGGAGAGAGGACTGATTACCTTGGTCAGCCATCTATGCTGATGGAGATTTTGGTTGTCAGACATTGAGGTTTTCTATCTGGCTTGCTGCCCTCTGTTGGAAAGGGAAACTCTGTTGGGGTAAAGCAAGTGATTTCCCTTTACTATGCCTGTGGTCACCACAAGGCAGGGCAGTATTGCTAGTGTCAACATAGTCCCTGTGGCTGAAGCTTTGAATTTTCATGGTAGTCATGGGCCTTTTCACAGGAGACCCCTTTTCTCATTGCTAGAAGATAATTTGGCTATTGTAACCCCTAATCCTCTGCCTTAAGTCCTCTACCATGGAACAGAAGACATGACCTTGACAGAGCTATCCCTCCACCCCCCAACTCTTTCCCCTCTCCCTTTCCAAATATCTCTTTACTGGGAACTCTGCTTCCAAGCTTCCTAAATGAAGCCCAGTCCAGGGCAGAGATAGCAGAAAATGAGTTGGCCCCTTCCCTTTTTGGCCCAGGGCCACACCTCAATTTGGCCTGGCACTTAACACGGTTGGGCCATAAAGGCCCTATTGTGCTTCCCCTACAAATCCAATTAGAAAATAGAGTGAAATAAATACCCCAGGATGACTCTAGTAGGGCAGTGTTCTGGCATTTGGGGGTTCTCGGTTACAGCAGGAAAGCAAGGAGCCATGGCCATATTGAGGCAAGCTGAGTCCAACATTACCCTTTTTTGATAAGTCTGGATCAGGGATTCAAAACGTAATTGTTTATGGCACTGAGGCAAAGTAACCTTTGTCACAGGATGAGAACCGCTGGGAAATGGTTTTTGCTGCTATACGTTGTTTCACCAGCAGGGTTTGAAAGTCTAGTCTTTCTTAAATTCTGTATTGCCAAATGCCCTTGGTCAGGAGAAATCCTTTTCATTTGATATGAGCTGCCTGGGTTGCAGCTGCTCCCCTGTAGCCCTTTCTAGGAGGGTGAGGAAGATTTGGGCTTGCCCCAGAATCCACAAACTTGATAGAAGAATGGCAGATTTCTCTGCAGGGAGAGACTTGTGTGTAAACGTTTGGAAAGGCAAAGAAGGAGGGAGAAGGAGAGACTTTGCCTGAGAAGGCATTGGGAGGGATTTGGTAGAGGTACCATTTGAGTTTTGTACATTTCTGTGAAGTAGTCAGGATAAGGGATAATAAATCTCCAGGTGAGGGAACTGAGGCTTGGAGTGTGACTTGTCCAGGGTCACTCGATGGTGAGTATTAAACTGAGAGTTGAACCCAGGTCTCTTCCTGGTTCAACAGTCTTTGTACTATGCCTGGGTACCAATCTTGTTTTGGATTGAAAGGGGTGAAGGCGGAAGAGAGGTTAAATCTAATCATTGGTTTCAAGCTGGGAGAGAAAAAAATGAGTCTGTTACAGGACTTCCTCTGTTTATGCAGCAATTCTGTCTTATAGTTAGAGGATGTAAGGGTTAGAAAAACACATGTTTAAAAATACTGAGTGTCAAGTAGAAGGGATTGCCTATAAACTGTTGGGGGAAGATAACTAAAGAGATGAGTATATGGCAAGAAAGAAGGTCCTGCAAAGTATGGATCTATCATTCTGTTTAATTCTGCTCCTAATGTTTGAAAAAAAGAACGTTTTCTTATGGTGTGTATTGGTTCTGTGAGTTACCCAATGTTTTTCCCTGAAAAAAAATTTTTGTGGGGGGGAACTGAACTGTAGGCTGGACAGGAAGAGGGTGGAGTTGAATGAACAATGGATAAAAGGAACCTCTGAAATAACTAAACCAAGATCTTTCTGGGTAAAGGGGCTCAGAGGCTGTAACCTTTGTTTTTAGAAAAGACTGTGAGGGGATATAAACCTTTGGTTTTGAGGGGAGAGTGGGAGATAAAGGTGATTCATAGGACCCAAGAAATTATCATGGTACATGCCAGGCCACAAGGACTAATCCATTGCCCAGAGACTAGTCTCTGAGGTGGTATAATTTGGAGATTATCCACCCAGGTCTGATTAGAGAAGGGGGAGGGACTGTCCACAGGAGATACAAAACCATTGAGTCTTAGTATTCCACTACTCACACTGAGGTTGGGAAGAGTGATTTCTCCCCCCCAGCACTTTTGGAGAGGAGGGACCTTTCCTGTTTCTCATGTCTGTTCTATAAATAGTAAAAGGATGTGGCTTTTCTGAGTTGATTGAGAGTCTAGATTGCTTTCCTCAATAATGTAACAACAATAAGTTTGCACTTTGACAGAAGCTTTCATCTGAAGATCATAAAAGCACTCTACAGACATTCTGCTCCCCCACTAGTTGGTGGTGGGCCGTATGATTATGTCCATTTTAAAGATGGGAAAACTGAGGCTGGAAGAGATGAAATTACAGTGAGCCTTTGTGAGAGAACTGAGCACTGAACTTCCCTATCCTCCACTTGTCTGCTGGATCAGGTCTTCTGGACCAGTTATCCTTCTTGAATTATGACATTCATGCCTCGGGTGATCTCCTTCTGATTGAGCCCAAAAGAGGAGGGGTCCTTTTCTTGGACAAGCAAACAACCTACCTCATCTCATAGCCAAAAACCCAGGGCAGGAGTAGGAATCATTATAAAGCTTGATGGTTTCAGATTTCTTTCCATCTGAAGAAAGTTCAGTTCATTTTTACATGTTCCCCAGAGCTCCCTGCCCAGGCAACAGCCACTCCAGAAACCACTCTGGAACTACCCCAAATTGGAAGGGAAAAGAGATGGCCTTTTGTAAAATATGGAATTATGGGATGATTGTTTTTCCCTAAAAAACAACTAGAAGACACTTCTCCATTTGAGGATCCACGGGTACAGAAACAGCAGTCATATTACAAAGAATAGATTGGTCAGTTGCTAGCCAATAAAAGTGACTCACCTTTCTCTTTAAGAGAAAAGTTCTTTGAGCCACCTGTCCCTGTAGACTGAGAACATCCATGAGAGAAATGTGGATTGCAGGAAGCATAAACAGATTTAACTAGCGACTGGCCTCAGGGGACAATTAATGTGGTCCGAAGTACTTTTGATCATTTATGGCCTGTTCTTATAACTGAGTTGTCTCTGTCAGGTGTGGCTGGTTTTCTCTCACAGCCGGTTTTCAAGACAGTAGAGAAGAGATCTGGTATTTCCTGGCTAGGGAGCAAGTTTCTCCTTCATCTCCTCTTCCCACTCAACTCCACTCCTCTCATTGAGCTCTGGGTTCTGGTTTCTCTTCTGTCTTGTGGTCATGGCAAAATCATTTCCCACTTCCGACTTAGTTTTCCCATCTGAAAAATGAGGGTTTGGACAAGGCACCATCTAACTCTAACAAGTGAAGTAGGATGCTGGGAATTGAGGTATTGTGAGGGAAGACAGTGCTTCAAGTTTCCTCAGGAATGATTGATAGAAGCTTTGGTCATTTTTCAAAAAAAACAGCCGATCCCAGATTGGGGAAAGAGGTTTTCTTCCAGGTGATTGCAAATGTATATAACTCCTTTTCTGAAATGCAGAGGTGTCCAGGGCTTGGCTTAACTTAGTTGCAAATCTTTTCTTTCTTTCCTTTCTCTTCAGATCTTCTGGGGGATATTTGGGTCTGGGCTCTAGATCAGGGACCTGGATAGTGGTGGCTTTGGGGTAGGGAGCCAAATGCTGAGGCATTTAGAACAAGCCTCCCTGGAATAGAGCCTTGCTTTTAGGCATTCAGTTTGTTAAATGAAATTTGAGTATTGTTTTTGGACTCATTTGAAGAAATATTATTCATAGATTGCTAGGACTTTTAAGAGATTTTACTGATCATCTAGCATAAGGGGCCCTTATTTTGAAGATTGGTGAAACTCAGACCCAGAGGCTATGCATTTTGCCCAGATCACGAAATGAATTAGTAGCAGAATGGGGGGGGGGGGGGAGCCAGGTGGTACAGTGGATAGAGTGCCTGGCCTGGAGTCAGGAAGACTCATCTTCCTGAGTTCAAATTTGGCCAGATACTTACTAGAGTATGACCCTGGGCAAGTCACCTAACCCTGTTAGCCTCAGTTTCCTCATCTGTAAAATCAGTTGGAGAAGGATATGTCAAGCCACTCCAGTATCATTTCCACCAAAATCCCAAATGTGGTCACAAAGAGTTGGACACAACTAAACTAGAACAATAGTCTCAATCACAGAATTAAAAAAAAATTATTGTTTTCAGCTAAGTGCAATAGGGTAAACTAGGTTAACAAAAGTATTGCCTGTGTTTTAGTGAATGCATATTTTTAAAAAATGATTTCAGTTTAGCATGGCACCAGCCTAAGCAGAATCTGGAGGCTCTTATTATATTTTCATTGTTTGCATGTAAATAAAGTGTTTCTAGGTTGTTTGAAGCATTTGTTCTCTTAAGTAGAGTAAATATTCCTCTTATAATCTTGTTTACACTGCTAATTTGCTAACCTGGAAAGTATTACTAAAAGTAAACTCAAGTCTCATCTACTTGGACTGAGGTACCTGATGATGGGGAAACCTCAGCACTGGGAGTTAGGTGAGAGAAATTTGGGTTCTGTTCTCAGCTCTACCAGTAATTAACTGTATGACCTTGGCCAAGTCCCTTCCCTTCTCTGAACCTTAAATGAATGTGTAGGGCTAGATGATCTCTGTATTCCTTTCCAGTAGAAAACTGTGAATTCACATTCTTAGAATCACTTGGATAGTGGCTGGACCAGTGGCCTGACATAGTTAAGGATTGGTTGGGTCCCAGGAGCAAGGTTTCTTTCCCCTCCCTCCCTTCAGCTGCTTAAATTTAAGAGAGTGGGATGCCAAGGTAAGCCAGTATTTTGTGTGAATGTGGTCTGAAGCCAAAGAAGAAAGTCATTTTCTAATGAAAAGTAATGAGAGCTGAACTGGAGGTGGTGCTCAGCTCCATTATCCTTCCTTTGGGAGTTAATCTCATGCTCCAGTTTAGATCTCCTCCCCCTGATGCCTGGGGCTGTCTGGAGTTAATATTAGGAAAGTTACTCAGTGAGCACCAGGTATTTTTCTGGGAGTCGGTCGGACTCTCCAGCCAGGGAGGGCTGGATTTAATAGGGAAACTTTCATGCTTAATCAAGTTGAAGAGAGAAATTATTTGCACATCAATCAATTCCTCTTTAACAAGTTTTCCCTCATTCCCTGATGGAAGCAGTTGGTTATTTTAGGCCTTGTTTGCACACAGAGTGGATATTTAAGGCTTCCCCATTCCTGGATTCACTAGCTGCAATCTGTCAGACAGAAATATAGGCATGGGACTCCCATTGTAAACAGTGAGAGGAAATACTGCTTAGAGAGTAATGTAGTGCTTTAGATACAAGGTACAGACAGTGGGTGTTTGGTAAGCATCAACCATCACACAGGCCTTGGAAAGATGAACCCACATCTTTGTTTAGAAGGAACTACCTTTCTATATCTACCAGTTCCTTTCAGTTTTGGTCTGTAAACGGAAATTATGTACTTACTGGAAATGTGACGTTTTCAGGGAGATTGGTTTTTTGTGTTTTTCTGGTAACAGTTTTTCTGTAAGAAATATTTAGTGGATGGAGGAGGTTGGTTTTCACTCCCTTCTATGTCCCGCCACCCCACACACACAGGATCCTCTAACAGGAGCTAGTACTGGCTTGTGATTCTTAGAGGAATATCAAAGTGAAAATGGTAATATTCAGTTCAGCAAACCATTTGGTAAATGAGTGTGTGCATAGCACTGTGCTTAGCCTCTAGGGAAGAAAGATGCCTGTCCTTTCTGGAGCCCAGCAAATGAAGCCTTCTGAATTATGAGACCATCAGAGATGTGCCAATCCAGTCCAATCCCATGGTCCTCTCTCTCAGGACACTGTCTTTGTGGAGACATGAGGGAAGAGTTTGAGAAAGCTGATGGTTATTCTCCAGCAGTAATGATGAATTCTACCTTTCAGTAATTACCTATTGTGGATCACTCATGTAGTTACTGAGAGAACCTGCTAAGTGCCCAGCCTAATGCTAGGCATTGTAGAGGAGACAGAAAAATGAGGAAACCGAACCTGCTCTGTAGAAAGGAACGTGCATTGTAGTTGGGCAAACCAACGCATGTGTAAATCTTGTCAATTTAAGACAGTCTATAATTCCCCAATCCATAATGACTGGGTTGATACTGTAGCCTCTATTAGATAAGCAAACAGATGAAAAATTCAGAAGATTGTAGAATCATAGTCTTGGAGCAGGAAAGGACCTCAGAAGCCATTTAGTCTAAACCTCTCATTTTATAGATAAGGGGAAACTGAGACCTGAGGAAGTTAAGTGATTTGCCCAGGGTCTCATGGATATTATCAGAAGGGAAATTTGAGCTCAAGTCCTTTGACTGCAGAGACAGCACTTATTTCCACTGTTCCACATTGAGGAGGAGACCCACCATCAGTGTGGTGCTTTAGAGAATAAGCTCTGGTCTAGGACTTAGTGGATCTGGGATCTAGTACAGTCTTTGCAACTCAATAGCTTTGTCATCTTAGGTTAGTCATCTTTCCTCTCCAACCCCCTATGAGTCTCTGCTTCTTCTCTAGAACAAGAAATAGCACGCTTTTGAAGGCCCCTTCTAGCGATAATGTTTTCACATCAGCTTGAGTTACAGTTGTCAAGAAAGCCAGCCCTTATGGAGGAGATAAGACATGAAGTGGGCCTGCAGGTTGAACAAGGGTTTATATTGGTCAAAAAAAAGAGGAGGAAGCATGAGGGAATTCTGATCCCCACTCCTAAGAATAACTCAATTTGTATGGACTTTACAAAGATGTACGTGTTTCATCTTTACTACCTGTTAAGACTGTGTATTTATACTGTCTTATATGTGTGTTGGGGGGTGGGGTGAGGTGGAGTGGGGGGAGTTTTCACATGTCATTAATTCAGTAAACATTTACTAAATGCTTCTGTGTTCAAGCTATTGTTTTTGTTAGGTATTGTGGTAAGAGAGGAGGAACACAAAGTTAATAACGGTCCCAGCTCTCCAGGTCTCAAGAAGCTAGTAGTTTAGCTGGGGAGACAAGACATGTACATGATTACAATACAAGGACCTGATTTCCCAAATAGAATGCAAACTTTTTGAGAATGGGTACTATCTTCTCTGTAACCTCCATAGTTCTGAGCACATAGTTGACACTTAGGAAAGACTGGTTAGCTGATAGAATTCATGAATGTTTTCTACCCAGACCTTCCCTGGTAATAAGTGAATGTTATAAATGTAAAGGAATGCAGAGACTATGAGACTGTCTGAAAAGAAATACACAATTCAATTAGATGCAATGAGAGATGGTCTAGGTGTCCTGGGAGCCCATGATTTTATAAGGTTGAGTAGAGAAAGAAGCATCTAAGGTCTAGCCAGTCCTGTATGTAGATAAGAGTAAATTGGACCCCATTGGTCCTAGGCATAGTGATCATTGTTCCATTTCTGGAATTTTCAGAAAGGATGTTATAGGGGGGAGATGAGCTGAATCATTCATGGAATCCCTTCATTCCCAACTCCTCCTGTTCCCATTTGTCTAACTTCTGCTCTACTGACTGAACGTTCCTGGGACAGAGCCATTAGTCTGCTTGGATAGAAAGAAAAAGGGCCTGGTGACAGTTGCTGGCTGGAGGGTGACCCTGTGACAAGCTGACCCTGGAGATAGTCTCCTTGGCCTCTTGGGCTGCTATTAAAATGTTAGACAGGCTTCGGAGTCAAAAGGCGGAGGCGACAGACGGCCCTTTTCACAGTGCTGGCTATTCCCAGTTAAAGGGGAGGGGGTTTCTAAGGAGTAGTGTGGAAGAATGCAGCAGAGGCCAAAGCCTCTCCTATTGTCTTCAGTTTTCTCAAGAAGGCTGTGGCTGACCCAAGGATTTCTGTAGACTAGAAGGAAGGGATGGAATGGAAAAGTCTCTTTGCAGCATTTCCAGCGTACATGGTTAGGTATAGGGCTTGCAGCTCTCTTTTGAGCCAGCTTTCCTCTATCTCCTCCCCATCCCTCCCTTCCCGCTCAATTTCTCCCCCTCACCAAAAGGTAAAAAGTGAAAATACTCTAGGAAGAATATCTGATGTATTTCAAGCCTTCTTTTTATTAGATTTCTAGAATCCCTCCCATTTTTCTTTTGCCTTTCTCTTCCTGGATGTAGCTTTCCTTTTCCTTACCTGTCTATCACCTCCTGGGTCTCCTTTATTTCTTTCTGTCCATCCCTTTTATCAGTTTCTGGCCTCAGCCCCGAACTATATGTCTTTTCTTTTATTCTGTGTCCTATATGTCTTGTCTATCAGGGTTTCTCTGTTTTCTCACTCCCCATCCTCTATGTCTCTGCCTGTCTTCCCTTTCTGCTTGTCTCCCTATCCCATGCTTCTTTGTCCCCACTTTATTTTCTCTGTTTGTCCTTCCTTCACCAAGATAAAGACTAGAGTTTGCATCTTTCCCATTGAAAATTCATCTTTCTTGTTTCATCATTGAAAAAACTGGCCACACTAGGCATCTCCACCTCTCCTCTCCTCTCCCACTCTGCTAGACCTTTTGCAATCTGACTTCTAACCTCATCACTCAGCTGAAACTGCCCTCTCCAGAGGTACAAATAATTTCTTAATTGCCCAGATATACTGACCTTTTCCCAGTCCTCATCCTTCTCAACCTCTCTGGAGCATTTGACACTATGGACTGCCCTCCCTTGATAGATTCTCTTTCTTCTCACATTTTTGTGATGTGTCTCTCCCTTAGTTCTTTTGCTAACTATGATTGCTCCTCAGTTTCCTTCACCAGATATCCATGTTGTCCTCTTCTCTAACTGTGGATGTATTCTAAGACTCAATCCTGAGTCCTCTTCTCCCCTGTACCCATCTATACTTTTTCACTTGGTGACCTCTTCAGTTTTCATCAATGCAATTAATTACCATTGTCTCTCACACAAACCTATATTTCCATTCCTAGTCTCTCCTGAGCTCCAGTCTGGTATCACAACTACCTATTGGACATCCAGTTTCAAACTGAATGTCCCACAGGCATTTTAAACTCAATATGTGCCAAACAGAACTTATTATCTTGACCTCTGGATCCAGCTGCTTTCTCTTAGTACTTTCCTATTTATGTTGGAGGCACCATCATCCTTCTGGAACTCAAAAACTTGATGTTATGCTCGACCCCTCACTCCCGCTCCTCTGCCTATCTAATCAACAACAAATCTTATCCTTTCTACTCTGTGGCATCTCTTAAATCCACCCCATTCTTTTTACTCAGCAGAACCACTGCCTTAAATTATTTTTTATCATCCCATTTCTGGGTTGTTGCAGTAGCCTCCTATGTGGCCTACTTGCCACAATCCTCTCCCTAGTCTAATCCATCCTCCACACTACTGACAGTGACTTTCCAAAGCAGTCCAACCATGTCACCCTCCCATTTAGTAAACTCCGGGGGCTTCCTGATACCTCTATGATAAAATATAAATTCAGATTTGGTATTTAATGATCTTTATAACCTGGCCCTAATCTGGCCCTTTGGAGGGTTATTACAGATTACTCTCTTCCACATGTTTTCTGGTCCATCCACTTTGGCCTTCTTGTCCCTTGACATAGCATTCCATTTCCCATCGGTGTCTCTGCACTGGTTGTCCTTCAAGCCTGAAATGCTTGCCTTCCTTACCTCTGCCTGTTGGAGTCTCTGATTTTCTTCAAGATTCAGCTCAAACACATGAGGCCTTTCCTGGTTTGCCCAACTGCTAGGATCTTACCATCTCATAACCTTGTATCTATTTGATATATATTTTGTATATACCTACATATGATCAGCTAGGTGGTTCACAAAATAGAGTACTGGGGCTGGAGTCAGGAAGACCTGAGTTCAAATCCAGCCTCACCAGTTGGATTGACCCTGAGTCAATCATTTAACCTCTGTTTGCTACTTATTCCCCTGGAGAAGGAAATAGCAAACCACTCCAGTACCTTTGCCAAGAAAACCTCATACTGGGTCACAAAAAGTCAGAACAAAAAAAAGAAATGTTCATGTTTTCTCTTCATTAAAATGTGAGTTCCTTGAAGACGCTGACTTTTTGTCCTTGGATCCCCAGCACCTGGTATAATTCATGGCACATAGTAGGTCTTTCATAAAGGCTAGTTGATGGATCGGTTGCCCTTGTCAGTCCCATTTGGCTGACCCACAAGAGGAGCCCCCATGTCTTTCTCCGTTCTAGGCTCTTGACAGGAGCTCTGGTCCCCCTCCCATGCCTGTAGTAAGTTTTGTATTTCAGCCTTAGCATGTCAGGATGTAAGAATGCATTGTCTTCCTCCTGGGTCTTTTTTGTCTCAGGAGATCAGGTGATGTTGCATAAAATCTGGGTGGAGTGGCCTGGCACAGGAAAACACACAAACATACCAGAAGGGAGGGAAGACTGACTGCCTTCAGCTGTCACTTGAAAAGTCATTCTTGTGCTTTGAGAGCCATAGGGAAAACATGCTCTCTCCTGTCAGTGGTACAGGGTGGGTCTCCTGGAAAGACACATGATTCAGTTGGGAGTCCACCTCTGCCACCAGCTCTAGCCATGACTTTGGGCAAAGAACTTCAGCACTCTCAGCCTCACCTAGAATGGGGAGGGTGAGATACCTGCTCTCCTTCATAGGGCTACTCTGGAGACTAGGTGTGTGAAAAGTGCTCTGAACAGCATGAAGAACTTAAGTGTTCATATCATTGGCAAGGAGAGCCACTAAGCTCTCAAGGACCCTCCTCTTCCCGAATTCTACCCAGAAGAATCTCCAGAGATTATAACCTCCAGGCTTCCATGCTCTTCCCATTGACCACAGTGGGTTTAAACAAGGGATGAAACTTCACTGTCCAAAGTTCATCTTTTTTAGGAGGGTTAATTCTACCCCTTCCAGGCCTCTTCTATTTGCCATAGATCTTTTTTCAGAGATTAATTTTTTGTTGATTCCATGAGACTACCAAAACCCTTTTTGCTTTAAAGTGTGATTGAAATTACTGATTTAATTTAAGGCCTCAGCCCTGCTTTACTGCTGTAGCCTTCAGCTAATAACAAATGCTTTCTGTTTGCCAACCCTGTGCTAGCTGTTGTGATGGAGAAAGAAGGAGGATAGGATGGGGTGCAGTCCCTGCCTTCAAGAAATTCAGTGGCGGAGATAAACCTGAACATAAATAACACAAGAGGGCAATTCAGTTTAATTCAGCATACTTTTTATTAACTGCCTACCAGGTATCGAGGATACAAAGATACAAGTGAAAACAGTCCCAGCTTTCTAAGACTTGCATACTTCTTTGCTGGGGAGAAATATAAATGGAGCTGTTGTACCTGACAAATATTATGGACAGTCGAAAATGGGAGAGATGGTTTAGATGAGGTTTCAGGGAGGAGACTTCATGGAGAAGAAAGGAAGTTCAGGGGAATGGATGGAAACTGGAAAAATCATCCCTAAAGTAGAGGGGAAAGATTACATGGGATTCTCTTTGAGTAAAGTACCAAGTTGGCCCTAAACATGTGCAGGTCCTGTGACTCCTCCCTTGTTGGCACCGACTCATCTTACTCCTCAGGGTAGTGTGAGACAGTGGGTAAGGACAGATATGGGCCTAGTCCAGAGAGACCCCATAGGCAAGGGGAATCTTGAGTTCTCTTCCTGTGGCCACCACACAGGACTAAGTGACCTTTGACAAATTGTTTGACCTCTTTAGGCACTGGATCTCCTTACTCTTTCTCTGTTTCCCTTGTCTCCCCCTCATCCCTATGCACACAGACTGGGTTCGGCCTCCTAGCCAAGTTCTACACACTTTTGGAGCTGCTCCGAGGAAAGAATAGGGAACAATGAGAATTATTAAGGCATTGTTTTCATGATGGTGGGAAAACAGGCTTCCAGAGATCACCATTCCTCGCTCATTCCTCATCCATTCTCACTACACAAAGAGATTTCTCCTCTTTTCTCAGGCTGGGTCAGGCTGCCACACTGCTGGGAAGGAAGGTGTGTCTGTTTTCCTGCATTTCCTCTTTCTCAGAGAAGGAGGGTTGAACCAAGTTAAACACTTATCTAAGGATGTAACCTGTTGAAAAATACAAATAGAAAAGATGACAGAGAATCCTAGTAAACTTATAACACTTGGCCATGAGGCTAGGGGTGGGGGATAGTGGGTGGATAATGGAAAGATCACAGAAGGCTAGAAACTCCAAGGTTTTAGTTTTGGCTCTGCTCTTAAGGAGTTCCATGAACTTGGACAAATTTCCTTTTAAGGGTTAAGGTAAGAGAATTAGGTTGGGGTAGCTGATCCTTTAGATCCCTTCCAGGCACACAGTTCAAAGATTCTTTAATTCTCACCTCTGGGCTGACCATGGTTGAACCTGGTCTAGATCCCAGCTCATGGCTGGCCTGAATGGGAAAGAATGTAAATTCAGAATGCGCTTGGGGTTCTGCTCTAACCACTCGTCTTCCTAGACTATGGAAGAGAGATGTGCTGGTGGGAGGATGCTGCTTAGCAGCTCCATGCTGCTTAGCAAAAAAGAGTCCCTCTACTTGTTGTAATGGACATGATGAGAGCTGAACCCAGTATGCAGAATGAAGAGGGCTTTGAGGAATTAGAAAAGAATTTATTTTGTGGGAGGAGGTGGTAAGGTAGGAGAAAGGCGGGAGGGAGGTTGGTTGAAAAGGGAGAACAGTATTAGAGGCTAAGCAGGGGATGGAGGGAGAGAAAGAGGAAAGTTCAAGTGGGTATTGGCTCTGCTCTACCCTTTCCTTTGGTGTTTTGTGTTCCAAATGAGAAGTCCAGGACTGAGCCTTTTCTATGGGACCCCAGCAGACGTGTAAACTGGAACACAGAGAACTTTCTCACTCTGGTTTTTTTTTTTCTCCCACTAACCACCAAAGCCTGATCCAGAGGAACTCACAACTCAGCCCCTCTACTGCTTCAGCACCTTTCAATGGCAAGCTGTTCTGAGCTTGCTGACTACCTAAAGCCAACTTTTCTGAAACCCATGCTTCATCATCTTCTTCATCTTTCCCTTATTTCCTGCTCTGAGAATCAGCAGAGATCGCCCCCAGTCCTTCTGCTTAAACCCCTGTCACAACGGATAAGATGCTTAGCCAGAGACCGCAGTACAGGAAGGCTGCAGGTGGATGGCTCTCAGTAACTTGATCTCACCCCTGCCAGGCAGGGTCTACCATCTTGGTAATTAGCCACCAGAGAGATCAGGTGAAACTAAAGTTTGTGGTTTGATGGAGCAGGTGTTTGGGGGTAACTGATGTCCCATCACAGTCTCTGCTCAGGTAATCCTTATGACTTGCCTCTTTATACAAACAAAAAACTCAAGTCTGTCATAGTGGGTTAATGCTGGGTGCCCATGCCCAGTCCTCCACCCCTCCTTACTCTTCAATTCCCTGATGAGGAAGGGAGTAAAAACAGGAGAGAGACACAGTGAAATATTGAAAGACTCAACTTTCAAAATCTACTTCTCCTTTTCCTTCCACTCCGCCAACCCCCCAAAAATGTTAGGATATTCTGGATAATTACTTGGGCAGGTGTTCAGACAAAGGCTCATAAGGACACTAGTGGGAACAACAGAGAATGAAACATGGTTTTGGAAAGAGGAAGTCAGACTATGAGCATGGCTCAGAGAAGAGTTAAATACAAGTATACATTTTTATAATCTCTCACCTCCCATGGTCCTGAAAGGAAATTGGATTTTGCATAGTGAGAGGGAGCTGGTTTGAAAAAACAGGATGATACTGATAACTTTCATTTATTTAAGTGTTTTACAGTGCACTTAAAGATTTTCTCTTAACAACCCTCTGAAGTGGGTAGTGCAAACATGATTATTCCTGTTATGTAGATGAGGAAACTGAGATTTGGGGAGGTTAAATGACTTGTCTATATCACATAGCTAGTAAGTGTTGAAACAAGGTTGTAAAGCTTCCTGACTCCCAGTCCAGTTCTATTTCCACATTGTCGTTCTTATACAGTTACTTCACAGCTAGGCTTCTAGTGGTGGAGGAACTAGGAATGATTTCTGATTCTCCCCTAGTTTGCATGGGTTCCAGCTAATTCTTATCAGTCTATAGTTACTAAAGGACAAGATGGGCATGGGGGGGATGCAGGGGGAGGCATTGGGCATTGTTCAGGCAACACATGGGCTTTGACCTTTGAATCCTCCTCAGCCTCTTACATGAGCGGACTCCTAGTGGATTTGTAGAAATGGAAGAGAAGATGCAGAATTTCAAAGTAGGAAAGCTTGACTGAGGTGCTCCCTAGGGAGGATTAAGGATCATTGAAGGCCCCCTCCTTCCAGGAAATTCTGTTGTCATTTTCATGGTTCCTCAGACCTTGTTAGGAAGCCTTCTTCTCTCCAAGGGGAAATAGAAATGGTGGTTGAAAGGACTTTCCCCCATAAGTCAGAAAATCTGGCTTTTAGTTGCAGCTTGACCGTCTGGACAGTCTTATTTCTCTACACCTCAGTTTCCCTGTCTGTACGGTAGTGTTAACCCCTGTCCTGCCTGCCTCCCTAGGCTTTCCTATATGTGAAGGAACTTGGAAAAGTTTAAACGCATGCTCTGAATTTAAGTCTGCTTTTAATCTGCTTTTCCCTGGACATCTGTAACTCTATGTCCTGACATTTGCTTATGGAAACATGTTCCAGGCTTTAGAGAGGGTGGGGGGTGGAATTGGGGTCGATGCTAGATTCTGGCATTTTCTGATGACCAATGTCTGGTTGAGGTTGGGGTATAGACTGTGGTTGAAGATAAGTGTCATCCTATGACCATGGAGCATAACTGTCCAACTTGACTTCTAATAAATTGCTTAAGTATTTCAACAAGCAGTGTTTAATTGGCCTGGAATTATCATAGGCCCTAAACTCTTCCAGAGTGTGAATAAGTATTCCAAATTCTGTCATGTACAGAAAGGGGAGCTTAAAGAAAACTTGGACGGAGGTGGAATTCTTTCAGATGTTCCGGAATGGCCTTCTATTAGAATCTCAGAGACTCCTAATTAGAGGTCAGACGTTGTGCTCTTCCAGGCATTCTCTTTAATTTAATGAGCATTTATTAAGTGCCTGCTATGTGCTAGGCACCATAAGAGTGTGTCTCTTCATATTTGTACAAGGTCAGACACATTGCTGGTGCTTGATACTTGTTGGCAGAGTGATTTGTGGAAAATGAACCTCTGGGAGAGGGTCAAGAAAGGCTTCATATAGGAAGTAGGACTTGGGCTGAGCTTTAGGAACTTAAGAGATCCCAAGAGGTGGACTGAGGAAGGAGAGAGAAAATACACCAAGCCTGAGTAGCAAACAGTTGTGCTATCCCTGTCCTCAAAAAACTCACATTTTATCAGAGAAAAGTTAGGATACATTTACAGTTTTCTTGTTTTGGGGATGCTAGATGCATGTGGGCTTGAGGCATGGAGTCAGGTAGCCCCACTGATAAACTATAAAACACTCCTATCCCTGTAGGGCTGCAAAATAATGGGGAGGAGAACTGGGGCTTTGGGGTTAGTTTTGGACCAGGATTTTAGAAACAGAAGGTATCTTGATGTCCGAAGAAGGGAATGTGATTACCCAAGATCCTATAGGTTGCGTCAGAGGGAGATTTTGAAACCCAGTTGTTTGATGCTATCCACCACTGCTTTCTCCACCATACTCTTGCCCATTACTCTGAGGTATTGTCTCTATACTGTGTTGTATGGCAGCTTTCTACTGCTAACTGTTGAAGAGTTTAGCCTGAGTGCATTGACCTTGCAGGTAAAAAAAATGACTTTCTTTGCCTAGTTTGAAATCACAGGAAGTCTTAAATAGGCTGATAGAGACTGTCCCTCTAAAAAGGAAGTAGTAGAGATTTAGGGACAGATTTAGAGACTTGGTTTCTCAGCTTTGATCCTTTCCCAGTATGAGAGAGAGAGACCCTGATGAATAAGCCATGATTGGATTGGCACATAGCACTTAGGCAAACTTTGGACTAGGCTTGATGGCGGTAAGATAAGAGATGGACAGAGGCACAGAGTAGAAGGCTGATTACTCAGAATGGTAGGAGCACCCTGGACTAGAGAAAGAGCTATGGCCCATCCACGGTGCTTATAGATCAGTGAGAGGGAGAAAGGTGTGCCTGATTAAGTTTGAATAGATTGGTGGGGCCTCACCTGCCAACACCTGGAAGTGTTTATAGATGGCTATTCTTGGGAGTAGGAGGTGGGGAGAGTTCGAGGGAGGAAAGTATTATTAATTAATTTGAAAATCAGGCAAGGAAGGAGCTAGGCTAATTAAAGCCATGACCCTTTCCTTCCTCCACTTATTCCCACGGGTCCTTGCATGGCAAGGACAATCTAAAACAGAGGGTGACCAAAAGGTTACTTGACGGTGCCTTAGAGAAGCAGACTCAGCAATCTCAACTCCACTGAAGGGCTTCCCTATCCCACTCCTGTTTTTGAAAGCATGTTTTTCTCTAGCATGAAGCACAGAGTCCTGCTGACCTTCTCTGACTGTTTTCCAGAGCCACATTCCTTTTCTGGAGGGAAAACTGCTAGACTGACAATATCTGATAAAACTTGCTAAGAGATCTCCTTAGTGCTGAGTGCTCTCAGTCCTCAGGTTATGGCTAATGAACCTCTCCTGATTTGTGGTTTTTTTTAGTGAACTTGCCTAAGCTCAGCCAAAGGAGTCATCAGAATCAGAGGGAGAGAAAGAGGGATAGAGTCAAAGAGAAAGAGACAGACAGAGAGACACCATGGAATCCAGTTCCCATCAGTATAGAGATGAGTAAATAAACCCAAATAGAAAGTGCCTTGCCTAAAGTCACAAAACTAGGAAGTCAACCTGAGACCAAAAGGCCTCTTTTCTCTATACTATGCCCTTTGAGTCTTTAACACCATTCACCATTCAACAGATACCTACTGATGTTGAACTAAAAGTCCCAGTTTTGAGGCTGTTTCTTATTATGAGAACCATGATCTAGTTAGACCAGCCCTCCTCTCCCCCATTCCCAATGATTTCCTAGCCTCTACTTTGTAGGGTTGATTTATTTCTTAACACAAGCATAGGACTTGACATTTGCTCTCATTTGACTGAATGTATTCCAGTATATCAAGATCTTTTTGGATACTGACTTTGTCATTCTATGTACTAGTGATCTCTTTCTCTGCTTCAGCTACAAGTTCGATAAGCAAGCTGGCTATGACTTCATCCAAAGCATCATTAAAAATGCCCGCCAGCACAAAGTCAGGGACAGAGCCCTAAGGCATTCCACTGGAGACCTCCCAGCACAATTGCTCTCTGCTCATTAATTCATCACTAGTCTCTGATTCCAATCTGGCTCTGCCTCTTAGCTACCTGAGTAATACTGAGCTTCAACTGAATGATATTAACTTAAATTTTCTAGATCTCAAGGTCCTCATCTTTAAAATGAAGGGGTTGAACTAAATAATCTCTGTGGCTTTTTTTAGTTCTAAGTCCTAAAATCTTATGATTCTTTCCTTTTTCTTTAAATGCAGGTGTTTCTCAATTTGTGTAGTAGGGATTTTTCCATTTTGATATAAATCAAATGTTTAAGTCATTTTGCATGCCAAATAAGTGCTGTTCTGAAATCTGTTCTCTTTGTAAAATAAAGATTCCTTTTATCATGCCAAATAAATGCTCTCCTGAAATCTTGTTCTCTTTGTAAAATAAAGATTTCTTTTGTCAAAGAAACTTTCCATGACATCAGTTTAAGAGATAATCATGAAGTATCAACTGTGTGCCAGGCTGGAGGAAGGATACAAAGCAGAAAACTGAGTCTCTGCCCTCAAGGAACTTACTTGTCTTGTACATTAGCACTGATTGAAGTGGGATAAGAACAGATGTGACCAGCACTTCTTAAACTATGAGTCACCATATGGGGGTTTCAACCCACAGTTTAAGAAGTGCTGAAGGGGTCTCAAGTAGAAAAAGTTTAAGAAGCCCTGAACTAGACCAAGCATTATAAGAACTTTTAGGAGAAAGATGACTTTTAGCTGGGAGTCATCAAGGTGGAAATGGTGGTACTTGAGCTGTAATGTGAAGGAAGAAGGATTCAGATGTGTAGAAATGAGAGGAAGGTGATTTGCAGCATGGAAAGCCCTAGGGAGGGAGTACACCAAGACAGGAGGGGCACAATGAGAGTAGGGAGAACAGTGGTTAGACAGAAGAAAACATAAAGGAAAGTAGAGTGATAAAAGGTGGGAACCATAGGTCGAAGCCAAATTTGGAAGACTGTAAATCTTGATCGCCTTAGGCTGAGTCTGCTTTAAAGTGAGGCAAATGGACAAAGCTTTGCTAATTCCCTAAGGCTTAGTGCCAGTTGTCTGAGTGAGGTGCTCCCATGGATAGCTTGGTCAAGCTTCCCCCAAACTTCTTTGTCTTGGGAAGAGGGTTGCTCCCTGACACTCCAAGGAGACTGGTTTTGTCCAGCTAGATATCAGTATCACTGTGTCCATATGGGCTTTTCCAGTAGGTGATCTCCAAAGATGTTTCTCAGACAGGGCCATGGCCCACAGACATCAGGATAAGGAAGTTGTATTTTCCTGCCCTTTCCTCCACCTCCCCTTCCCCCACCCCATGCTTTTGCTCACATTGAAGTGAACCTCAGAGCAGAACAGAGAACTCTTCCCCTATTACAGGGAAGTCCCTGGTTTTGTAGAAATTAACAGGTATGTCTTCTGCCTCTCTCCTCTTCCCTATTCCTTTCTCTCATTCCTCCTGCCTCTGTCCATCCCTTCTATCTCTCCTCATTTAGAGGGTGGAGAGAATTGTCATCTGTCCCCTGGGGGTGGCAGATGGCAGCTTAGCTTAGAAAGGAAAACAGCCAAACTTAGAATTAGTCTTGGGTGAAAGGTCACAGCAGCATCTGCCTGGGGATGCTTTCAGGAGTCACATTTCTATAGAGAGCGCGCGAACAGGGAGCCAGTCCAGTGCTGGTGGGGGAAAAGGCAGGAGCCCAGTACAGGGGAAATAGTGAAAGGAGGGAACAAAGGGGGAGGCAATATTTTTTGAACCACAGACAGAGCACCATTTAACTTGCATCCTCCCCCCGCTCCACCGGAAGCCTGCTGCTCCTGGGCCAAGATTGGCTCTGAGGTGGCTTCCTTCAGTGAGTAGTCTGCTCAGTTCTCTCCACACTGTCTCTGAAATTCCCCTTCATCCCCCACAAACATCCCTTAGAAGTAGTGTGGAGCGGGAATTTTCATCCTCACTTTATCCTCCTATACAGAAACCAAGGACCAGAATGGTGTGGAGGGAATAGAAAGTGCCTGGGACTGAGAGTTGGTTGTTGACTGGGTTCTGCCTTTTACCATTAACTCTCTGTATTCCTTTATACAAGTTATTTCACCATTGTGGTGCTTGGTGACAGAGTACAAATAAGGTTAGTGAATGTGAAAGTGACTTGGGAAGTTAAATGGCATCACTGTTGTTATTTTGAGAAGCAAAATCAATGTCCAAGGGTAGGAATCTTTTGTTGGTGTGTCTTCTTCATCCACTCATCCCTCCCTGCTTCCCAGAAAGTATGATGGGCAAAGACTACACATGGTAGTCACTTAATAAGTCCTTGCTAATTAAAGGGAGTTTCTATCTTGAAAGAGGCTATATGAGGAGATTAGAGAAGACTCCATTTTTATTTGAGGTATTCAGCAGGTGGAAAATGTTTCTCTGCAGACCTTAGAAGTAGAGCCAGTGGTCCCTGGTGACAAACACAATTCTCTGATTTAGCAGTAGACCAGCTTAGAACTGTAGATTTAAAGAACTGGAAAGTCTCTTATGGGTCCTCTGGCTCAACTCCTTCATTTTACACAAGGAGAAACCAAGGCCCATGGAAGGGGCAGTGACAATGAAGGTCACACAGCTGCCTAGTGACACAGCCAAGACTTAGGTCCCAGGTCTTATGACTCTTACTTCAGTATGGTGCCCTTAATATCATTTTTTGTAAGGAAAGAGTAACCCCTGGGCCACAGCATTTCACATCTGATATCAGTGATGTAGTTTTGTTCAGTGGCCTGCATGATTTTCACAGATGTGATAATCCTGGATGAGAAAACTTGAAGGAAGAGCCTGGGCTGGTTTTAGGAAATGCAGATTCGGACTCAGTTGTCAAAGTGAGGAATGTTGGAGAGAGGTGGGAATTGGGTGGTTTTTACATGAGAGAAGTTCTTATAATAGCTAAATTGCCTGTTCTCTCACAGAAGTGACTTTCTTTAGCGGGCTGCCCAGTCACTGATGGAAAGGAAATATACAGAGCATTTAAAATGTAAAAGGCAAGAACATAAGACCTCTTCTTCCTAAGCATCTTTTAATGTAAATTAACCATATGTTGTAGCAGCTGCTATAGGCAGATGTAACAAACTGGTTAAATCAAGTTCAGGTATCTGTTTTTTGATCTGGTACTATGTGCTTGGGGTAGCTAGGTGGTGCAGTGCATAGAACCTTGGACCTGATGTCAGAAAGGCCAGAGTTCAAATCAGAACTCAGACGCTAATAGCAGTGTGATTTTGGGCAAGTCACATAACCCCTGCCTGTATAAAACGAGAGAGGGAAATGGCAAACCATTTTGGTATCTTTACCAATGGACCGAATAACCACTATGTTCTCAGAGACAAAGACATAGTCTCTTACTCTAACTCACTTTTTATCTGGAAAACAGATTTAAAGACCAACAGGAGATATCTAAGTAACAATACAAAAACATTTATGATTTGCAAACATAAATGGTTCCCACAGTAAGTGCCATAGGAGGAGCTGAGAAGAGGGTAAATCCTTGTGAGCTGGGAGTTAGGGAAGGTGGTTTAATTACTCTGGAGGAGTGAATTGTGAGGAGGGCCTGATTAACAGGAAGGAAAAGCAGGCTCCTATGGTGCAGAGTTAATAGCTGCCTGGATTAGAATTTAGGTCTCTTGACCCTTAGTGCAATGCCAATTCTACGCATTTTACATGGAGTATCCTCAAGGTCTTTCTTTGTGTTCTACCCTCTCTTTCCCATGTTAGTTTCACTAATCTTTGTTGGAATACATTAGACCAAAATGCATGGCTAGGACTCTGACTTGGTTGACTAACTACCTGCTTCTATCACATTAAGCGATTCCTAGCTGTTGACTGGGCTTTCTGAAGGTCTGGTGTCTTCTTGTAGTCCCAGAGTATCCCTTCCCCGCCTTGTTTTAGGGTATAGAGTTAAATGTTGCCCACCATCAGGGCACTGATATGGCCTGAGTAGGAAGGGATTGTGTGGAGGTGGAAAGGCCTTATGTAAAATTTGATACAGAAAAATAAGGAAGGGGGAGGGTGGTTTTGCCTTTTGGCTTGTTAGTAAGTGTGGAAGGGCTGATCTTCCTTTGAGAAGTTCCTCTACCCTCCTCCCCAGCTCCAGGCTGGTATGCAGGCAGAAGACACTAGATTTTCTTCATTCTTCCCCCCCCCCCCTTTCTTCTCCCTCCTCTCTCTGCTTTCTTATTCCCTGTTCCCTGTCACATACACTTAGAATGTAAACACCTAATGAATCAATCTTCTTTGACAAAGGAGCTCAGTCTAGAATTTTTCTCTGAGATCTTATTACTAACAGGCAATTGACACCTCTCTAGTAGTTTTCCTTCACAAACCATTGGAGGTGAGTTACAGTCTTGCTGCTTTATTTGCCCACCTTCTGGAAGTGAGGAGTGCTGGGGGAGGAGGGGGCGGTGGAGGAGAGACACTTTTCCTTTATGATCTCACCAGAGAAGCATTTTACTTTATATTAAAGGAAACATAAAACATTCCCTCCTTCCTTTCATGGCCCAAACCTGTTTTCCCTCATGGTGATTCTCGAAGAAATAAACAAAACTCAACTGCCCATTCCTGGTAGGGAAGGGGGGGCAGCACCCAGCATGCAACAAAGATGACGGGAGTTTGGGGACGGGCAAACATGCCTTCACTCTTCTTTGCTCCCGGCCCGCAGCCCCGATGGACAATGCTCTCTCTCATAAGAGCAGCCAGCTCCCAGAGGCAGCCTGTTGCATTCTCAAACGGGAAGATACTATTGAGCCACCCAGAAACCTAGCCTCCTGTCCCTCCCCACCCCCCATTGCCTGGGTCCGGGCTTGGCTATTGGCCGTCAGGCTGAGCAGCTGCTCTTCCTTATTAAAATGTGCACCTGCTCCCTCCAGCCGCCCTTTGTCCGGAGAGCAGATGCCTGATTTATTAGACACATTTTCCTTCACATTGGTCTGGGATAATACAATCTCATTAACTCGAAATGTCCCCAAAACCTTACAAATTCTCACACAATCCTCAACAATGAAATCCGAATTAGAAAAGTGGAGGGGGGAGAAGAAGGAGTATTAAACATAGGAACTTAGTTGTACTTGAGGTCTCTCTTCCCTTCTAATTCTGGTTTTGGAAACCAGGTTGTGAAGGGGATGGGGTCTCTCTCAGGTTTCATCATTGCCTGATGATGTTAAGTGTTAGGTAAAAGCTAGATTACAGGATAGGTTGGGTTTTTGGGGGGGGGCGTTATTGATGGCCACCAGGGACTGCATAAACTGAAGTCCACTAGCAGTATAGGCAGCTGGGTATTCTCCTTCTGCCCACTATGGGAAATTGAGATTGGTTGGAGAGTGAGGTCCCATGTGTGTATAATTCTTGGATGTAAGTCTAAGGGTATTCCTGGGAGGCCAAGACAGGTCTGGCTCATCTCACCCTTCTCAGCTTCACTGGACATTCCCCAGTATTCTCAGTTAATCACGATGGGAGAGTCCAGCCAGAGGTGGGATTGACATCTCATGTTGAAAGAAGAGACAAGCAGGAGGAAGATGTGTGCCAGCGGGTGTTGATGGGGAGGCCTCAGAAATCTTTGATCAAGTGCCCTCTGTCTCTTTCTAACTACCCACCCCTCCTTCCCCTTTCTCCTCCCCATCTTCCTTCCCACTCCCTTCTAGCTATCCTTGTCATCAGCTTGGGAAAGAAAAAAGAGCCTTTTCTCCTGTGCCCAAACTCCTATCTAACAATAGAGGGCATTGACATTCATTGGAGGGGAGGGGAGGAAAGGGGTGGTGAGTGGGTAAAGATCCTTTTTCCTTTCTAATCCTTCCTCTTGCCTGCTTTCCAAACTGGTCAGATAGAGGGGGTATGAAGAGGATGGCGGAATCACTGCTGGTAAAATTAACCCCAACATTCTCTAGTTAGGGCACCATGGTAGAGGGAAAAAAACATTGGAGGAATTGAAGGATCTGAGTTTGAATTCAGCACCTGCTGCTCTTAGCTTACTCCAGGCCATTTAGTATGACTCTGGATTCTGGCAGAATCTTAAGAGTGTAAAAGAAATGACTGGCCCCCATTGGAGTAGATTGGGCAGTTGGTTAGTTTTGGCCTCTCTGATGGATGCATGACAGGAGCTGATGACCAGCAACAGCCACAATTTTGTCCTATGTCAGGAAACAAGTTAATTCCCCAGGCCATTCCCCCATCCCTCCCATCCTTGGGGGCTTTTGTTTTCTTCATTCCAGTTGCTTTGGCCCTTTTGGCTTCTGGTAACAGATGGTGGGTCTGAGTGTCCATTTTGAGTCTCCTTTCTTGATCACTCTCCCTGAGGTCATCAGACAGAGATAAATGACTGGCAGAGGGAAGACAGATTAATTCTCCTGGCCCAGCTCAGGTCAGCTTAGAAAAGAAGTTTTGGGGCAAGGAAATTTATACAGCAACAACTGAGAAATGTAACTCTATCCTGGGAAGCCATCATAGAGACCTACCTGTCAAAAGGACCCTATGTCAGGGCTCCCACCCTTTAAGTTGGCTTGCACTGATGTTCCGTGGCACATTCATCTGAACCTTAGTTTCTTCCTGTAAAATGAGGACAAGAAGTGATGCTCTGGAAGTTTTATTCTTGCTCTGAATTTTTTTTTTTTTGGTTCTGAGATCTCTTATAGCTTCAAATCAAATTCTCCTCTGATCTTCTAAATGTGTCCCTTCTCATCCAGTGTCTGCTATCTCCTCTCTGCTAAAATATGGTTTCTTTCTATTTTTATTTTCAAGCTGATCTTGTAGCTGGAAATTAAACTAGAAAGAGAAGAAGAACTTCCCAAAGGGGAAGTTGTTTATTTTTTTGTTTTGTTTCCTAAAAATGGTCTGTCTGAGCATGGGGTTATGGAGTAATTCAGCTCACTTTAGAAAGAGTCTATGAACAAGGTCCAAAGTATAAAGGAATTTTGCAAGGCCTAGCCTTTGGTCACAAATAAAACCCTATAGTCCTGTCCATAAAATGCAGAATTTCTGCTGGAGATGCTCTGGCCTATAGCATTGTGGTGTTTTGGATGTGTGTTAAAATTGACAGGCACAGGACTTGGGTGTGCCTTTTATTCCCAGTACTTGTTAAAAGAAGGTGAGAGAGAGAGAGACACTTAGTAGGCTGAGAAAAAAACAAAAAACCTAAGTCTTGTGGAAGTAAGTTAGGGACTTCTATCACTGCAGTTTGAAATTCTGAGTAGTTGGTTAACTCCTTTTCATAGCTGGAGAGGCTTTCATTATCCTCTGGGGATGACAGCAACTATGTCCAGAGCAACACTCTCTTCATAAAATACTATTAGCAAATATTTGTATGGGATTTAACTTAGCAGAGCATTCTCAAATCCATTTCAACCACAGGATTTAGAACTGAAAGGAAAAAAAAAGTTAAAAATTATCTAAGTCATTTTCCAGATGAGGAACCTGAAACCTTGAAAGTTTTAAGTGACCTCTCCCTAAGGTGACAACACAGGTTGTGCATGGTGGAGGTAGGATTTGAATCTGGGTCCTCTGAATCTTTCTACTTCGATAGCATCATTTGGTAATTTAGGACAGAAATATCTTACAGGATGGGTTTTCTTATCCTCATTTTACAGATGAGGACAGTGAGACCCAGAAAAGTGAATTGACCTATGCATGCTCACCGTGTTAGAGCAAAGACTTGCACCCAAATGTAGTGCCATTCACATATGGAGCAGCGCACTTCACTCTAACCAGCTTGTGTGAAAGACACCTGACACTGCTCTGGGCAGGGATGTTGGGCTGGGAAGGGTGGTGCTCTGCTGGTCCCAGGGTTTTTTATTTACCCTTCTCTAAGGGGAGGGGAATGGGAGGCAGAGGCGGCTGAGAAATGACCTATCACTTCTTTTAATCAGGTGATTTATGGCATCCCTCATGCTCTGGAAAATGTAGCAACAGGTGGCAGAGTAGGCTGGTTGGCGAAGACAAGCAAGCAAGCATGAAAGGGATTTCTTTGCTGTGGTCGTTGTTGAGCAGGGGAGAGAAACGGAGGGGACTTGAGGTTTTAGAAGCAAAACTTGGGGTGTTGGATTGTTGAGTTGCAGGATGATGGTAAAAAACAGTTTTGGCTTGGAATTCCACTTTTCTGCCTTCCGATGTCTTTTTTACTCCCTTACTTGAGCCCCAGGATCACTGAAGCTCCTTTCAGTCAACAGCTTGTGCTCTGTGGAGAGACATTAAGGTGTCGCTGTTCTCAATGGGATTCCCTGGTGTGGTGGGAGAAGACACACAGCCTGTGCTCTTGGGGATCCCCTAGTCTAACCACTGTCCACCTACTTCATTTGATGGGAGTGGGGGACTAGGGTCTTGTTTTTGGAGAGCTCCTGATCTGATCGAAAGGGGGAGGAGATCATAGAGAAAGCTAAAGTCCCAGTGAGAATTATGGTTCCTAAGTAGCAAGGGTCTAGAGTTGAAACTTTTGCATCTGCTACCTAGGTCATAGGTTACTGGGCTTGGATAAGCTACCTGATCTCTTCCAGTTTTAATCTTTTTTTTTTGTGAAATTGGTACCAACCAACCATTTTTGAACTTTGCAGACGAACAGCTGAGACAAAAAGCTATGTCTATTGGTCAGGAGGTGAGGCATTGCTGAAGTAGGGACCAATCAATCACTTGTATGTTTTCCACCTAACAGTTGCAGTGGACCCTACGTTGGTGAGCGTTGTCAAGCCCCTGACCCTTGCCTCAGTTCCCCCTGCAAGAATGCTGGGACCTGCCACACAGTGACCCAGGGCAGCATAGTGGACTATGCGTGCACCTGCCGCCTGGGCTACTCTGATCGTCTTTGCTTGACACCAGAAGACAATGCCTGCTTGAATAACCCTTGCCGGAATGGAGGCACCTGTGAGCTCATCACACTCACTGACTTCAAGTGCCGCTGTCCCCCAGGATGGTCAGGTGGGAAGGACTTAAACTTCTTTGGATAGGGGTTCTTAACCTGGGCTGGGGTAACTGTGAATTTGCAGGGGAGGTTTGCTTATTTTTGATTTTTAAATATCTGAATAACTATATCTCAATATAATTGGTTTTCTTTGTAATCCTATGTATTTATTTTTATGTATTTTGTGTATTTAAAAACATTTCTGAGGAGTTCATAGGTTGTTTCTCCAGGCTGCAGAACAGGTCACTAGCCAGAGGTTCCCTAGCTAGTAAATATTGGATCAGGGACTAAAACTCAGGTCTCCTCATGTCTAGTTGAGTGGTGATATCTGCACTAAATTGAATCTCCCTTCCAGTAGTGGCAAAGGGGATAGAGTCAGATGTCTTTAAGCCTCAGTTTCTTTAAATGTAAAATGAGCGGGTTAGAATTTACTACAAATATCCCTTCTAGTTTTCAATCTATTCTCCTATGGGTCTGGATCATGGCTCTGTTACTCCACATCTGTGTAACCTTGAGCAAATCATTTAATCTCACTGGCCCTCAGTTTTGTTGGATTCGATAATCTATAAGGCCCTGTCCAGGTCTAAATCCTCTGCCTCTTGGGCCTTCAGTTTCCTTCTCTGTAAATTGTG
This sequence comes from Potorous gilbertii, assembly GCA_028658325.1. NCBI lineage: Eukaryota > Metazoa > Chordata > Mammalia > Diprotodontia > Potoroidae > Potorous > Potorous gilbertii. The sequence continues at coordinate 297,222,585 of CM053769.1, read as the reverse complement.
AATGACTATCCCTGCCCCATCGCAGGGCTATTGTAAGAATCAGGTGAGATAACAGAGAGAACAGCAGAGTGTTAAGTGTGAAGGGTCATCATTCTTTCCTACTACCTCTTTTCTCCCAGGTAAGACATGCCAACAGGCTGACCCTTGTGCATCCAATCCCTGTGCCAATGGTGGACAGTGCCTGCCCTTTGAGTCTAGCTACATCTGTGGATGCCCACCTGGTTTCCATGGGCCTACCTGCAAGCATGATGTCAACGAATGTAATCAGAATCCTGCCATCTGCAAGAATGGGGGCACCTGCCACAATGAGGTTGGCTCCTACCAATGTGTCTGCCGATCAGCCTTCACTGGCCAGAACTGTGAGCTGCTGTATGTGCCATGCAACCCCTCCCCCTGCCAGAATGGAGGCACCTGCCGTCAGACTGGAGATACCACCTATGAATGTACTTGTCTGCCAGGTACTGAGTTCCTTCCCAGCTTGCTCCTCCTTCTCCTTTCTCTTATACTACCTTAGGTTTTTACTGAATGTGTACTATCTCTCTCTCTCTCTCTCTCTCTCTCTCTCTCTCTCTCTCTCTCTCTATATATATATATATATATATATATATATATATATATATATATATTGGACTTACTACCTGAAGCATATGGTCTAACACCACGTATAATACACAGGACCTGGAGTCACATCCTGACTCTGATATTCCTGTCTGTATGACCTTGGACATGTCCTTTCACTGCTTGAGGGCTTTGGAAGAGTCTTGAAAGGTCCTATTCAGTTCTTAGAGTGATAATTGCTGTCTTTGTCCTTAGAAAGCAAAGCTGGTCTAAAAACCTTCCTAGAAGAGCTTCCTCCACCTCAGGGGAGCATTCACTGGTGCTGCTCTCTACCACTGTTATCCAGCCTGTCAGATGACAGTGCTTAATGGGGGTGGTGTATGCTATGTATGTGTATATGTATGTTTGCTTGCTTCAGCAAGCGTGCCACCAGGACTAGGCCCTGCTGGGGTGGTTTTGGGTTTTTTTTTTAAAAGGGGAAATGAGAGGCCTCTTCAGCCTCAGTCCAAGCTAGTGCCCCAACAGTCTGTTCCTCAGAAGTTCAGCCACTCCCACAAACAGCTGGGGGCCCCATGCGTGCAGACACATGGTTTATGCACTTCCTGAATGTCAGCAGTCAGTTGGGGTAGGGGGTGAGAGGGACCGCTGGTGCTCTGAGGTGGGGCTTTGTTTGGTCTGGGGATAGTTTCTTTTCACATCTAAATTGCCTTTCTCCTTGTTAGGGAGACAGTGAGAAAAAGCATCTCCCCCAGACAGGGGAACTGGTATCAGAAGCTAGTGCCCAATCTTTATGTGTATTCCTGTGTACATGCTGGACGATGGAGAGGGGAAGCTTTCTGTGAGATGAGCTGAGGAGTATAAAGGACCAGCTTGGGGCCAGGAGGATGGAACCCTTGATAGGGAGCCAAAAGACTTGGGTTGTGGTCCCATCTTTGCCACTGGGTTCTCCACTTTTGGCAGGTGGTATTGTCTCTTTGTACTTCAGTCTCCCCATTCTCTGAATGGAAGCGGGGATTAGACTAGATATTTAAGTGGGGGGAAGGGGTCCTTTCTGGCTCTAACATTTTGTGGTTCTGGAGGCCTTGGGTGCCCAGGCCTGTGCTAGAAAGAAGCAGAAGAATAAAAGAAGAGTTTTCCTTCCTGCAAAGAGTTCAAATTTTATTTAGGGGGAGATATGACTAGCACATCTGAAACCACTAAGTAGTACAGCTGAGTACCATAGGAAAGTGATCAGTGTAAGCTATTGTAACAATTCATCAAATAGTTACTGAAGGCCTTCTGTGTGCAGTGCAAGGTGCTGGGGTGAGATATGAATCTTAGATAAGATATGAACTGTGTCCTGATAGGGCTTACAGTTTAGTTCCCTCACACAGGGGCATCATCCCAGTCTGAGCTGTAACTAGGGTGGTGTAACTGATGTCTTGCTTCTGGGGGATGAATGTAGTAATAGCATTTGCAGCTTTCAGCAACAGCAGTGCTTAATGCCTAGTTAGAATAATTAGTTAAAACCGGAAACTGGGGTAGCTCTTCACTTGCTTTCCCTAATGCATCTCCTTCCCCTTCTCTCACTGCCTGCATAGGAATCTGTCTTACCTCAGTGTCCCATATCTCTAAGTCACTTTCTCCTCCCCATCCCCCAGCAGATTTTTGCTGCTTGCTGCAGGTGTGGTTTGTGGTACTTGCCCTAGAGATGAAAAAATTTCCTTTTTATAGCTCTGATTGTAATAGGAAATAGTATATGATAATCAACAAGCATTTATGAAACATCAATTTTAAGTGCATTAACAAGGTAGAAGTTCACATAATTCCATGAAGGGGGTCATGAAATACAGAGTTCAGAGTTGGAAGAGTCCTTACACATATATAGTCCATCCCCATAATTTTATGATCCATGAAGGACATAGAGTTCAGAATTGGAAAGGTCTTTACAGATATCTAGTCCATCCCTCTAATTTTACCGAGTAAGGCCTAGAGAAGTAAGGTGATTTGCCCACGACCGTACAGATTGTACATAGTGAAAAGGCTGGAGTTTGAACCCAGGTTTTCTGAATCCAGATCCAGAACCTTCTCTCACGCACCACAGCTTAGGTGACATTTGAGTTGGCTTTTAAAGGGATGGGCAGTAATTCAGCTCACACAGAACAGAGAGAGAACATTGCCATCATAGAAAATGGAGTGAGCAAAGGCACCACAGTGGCATATGTTGGGCATGTTTGAGGGAATGTGACTGGTCCATTTTGACTGGATCATTGAGTTCTCAGAAAAGAGTAATATGAGATAAAGCTGGATTAATTGTGGTGTTGCCAGCTTCTGGAAGGCATTGAATGTAAGGGAAAGAAATCTGAAATGTACCTGATGTGCAAGAGGGAGCCAGAATACATTTTTGAACAGAGCAGTGACTTGCTTTTTGGAAGAGATAGAGAATAGGCTTTGAGCTGGACCTTGAAAAACACATAGAGGGAGAGACCACTAGATTGGTGTTGGAGACACCAGAAAAGGAAGTCAAACTGTTTTCCAGTGACTTCCTGTAGGGCAAGTGTCTAGCTTTGGACCTCTGAGTTATCACTGTAGGAAATAGTCCAGCTAGCTAGGTCTAGACAAGGTAGTGGAGGGTGGAAGGTTGGAAAGACACATCTAGGCTCCGGAGTCCCTCTTTTCCTGCCTGACCTCTCAACTTGCTTCGATGTCTGTCAGGGCTTGGAAGATAAACCGCCTACTGGGGACTGTCTTGCCGGTTGTTCTAATGATATAAGACCCAAAGCAGAAACCTCTTGGAGGTGGGTAATCATGGATGAAAAGGGAAACAAGACTCTGAGATTTAAAGTGTAGGATTCTGATTGTGGAGGAGCTTGAATGGCAGGTGAACAAAGCATCAATTGTTTTCATCCCCCTCTCTAATTAACAATTAAACAAGCAGAATGCAGGCCCAACCCTCTGTTAGTCACTGAGAGGCATATGAGAGCAGAAAATGAGAATCCTTACCCTTCTGGAGCTCACTGTATATTTAGAAAATGTAAAACAACCCAGACAGGACCACACATCCCCAGGTGCTAGAGAATATATTTAGGGACAGACTCTCACCACTGTTGATCACTACAAATTTCCAATGTAGTATCTGAGTCTGGTTCAGGTGGGAGGTAGGATTGAATTCAGCAATTTGGTCTCAATTTCTCTGAAGCACAGCATAATGCATTGTGCATACCAACCTCTTGTGGGCTTGTGTAAACTCAAAATGATTGGATTCTTGCATAGCTCTTAGAGGAGGATGGTGCCCTATCATTTCCTGTCTGGTCTTATTTTCATGGGTGCATTCCATTGTCTATACAGCCTTTGAAGAGCAGGGATCATGTCCTCCATTTTTCATCATAAGTAAATGTGTCCAGTCTTCCCCTAGTTGAGGCACATGGGAATGCTTAGGGTTGAATGCTTGTCCCTACATTGCTATGAGAAGTATTTGGCTGTGATAATCCTTCTCTTATTTACTATAAACATACCATTGCTTAGAGGAGTGTCAGTGATGAGCAGTAGGTTATACATTAACAAGCAGGTTTCCTGGCTTCCACTTTGCCACTTGGCCAACAGACATATGGTTTGAAGTTTAGCTCCTTTTTCCTTGTCCTGGGACGTGTCCTCCAGCCAAATAGAGTCAGAAGTTCCTGCCTTGAGTGTCATTGCTTTGGATTTCTTGGTGGATCTCTGGTAGATTTAGGCAGGTTCCCAGGGGAAAAGAAACAGGGGTAGTCCCCTGATTGTCATGTCCCAGGTCTGAAAAGCACCTTGAGAATGAGGACCTGGAAAGGTATCCTTGTTTTTCTTTCTGACCCCTAATTTCCTACTTGGTCCTTCTTCAAGGATCTTTCAGGAAAATTCTTCCTAACTGGCTAGAGCTGGAAGAAGAATGGGTAACTGTAAAGAATGGTAGTTTCTGCTCCACACAAACACCACTCATAAAAACATAAAGTCTTCAATTTTTTTTTCACATTCAACCAAGACTTTTTAAGGTTTTTTTCCCCTTGCTTCTTCTCCTTGCTGCTAAGTTCCAGCTTTGAGTGGGCATTGTTTGCAGGCATGCCGGTAATGGGGGGTGTCATTGACACTCCTGCTCTGGGGCAAAGCCCAGAGGGAAGGAGCTGAAGTAGCTTGGCTTTCTCCAAGGGCGTGAGGCAGTTCAAAGGATTCTTTAACTGGGCTAGAGCATTAATCAGTAACTGGCCACAGGTTTGCCCTGCAGTATAGCAGCCCAAAGCAATTAGAATCAGACCCTCCTGGGTTGATCATTGAGCCAGAGGGAGTGGAGCAGATTAATAGGTAACTTGGCAGCCAGAATGATTTAGATATTAGCCCCCAGGTGTTGAATGGAATAGGGACCCCTGTAATAAAGGAATTAAGCCTTAGAATATTCTGGGAGAAAACAAGTGTTCCTCTTTCTCCCTGCCTCCACTACCCAAGGCCCCTCCTCCCCCCCAAAAAAGATGTCAGAAACAAAACTACTTGCATTGAGGTGTTTTGCTTTGTGAAATAGCCATGTTTCTAAAAAGTTGAACATAAATGGAATTTCTGTCTTTTGCATTCTTCCTACCTTGGAAGAATTGAACATTCTGAGCTTGTCCAGATTAGTCATTTTATCCTTGTGACAAATGGAGTCCAATGAAGTGAAGTATTTTACTGAAGGTTGTACAGAGTTAGGGACCGAACTAGATTAGAAAAGAAGTTTCTAATCAGTCCATTGATCTCTCTACTGCATCACATGCATGCCACATTCTACTCCACCAATCTTATCAAGTACATAGATAGCATATAACAAGTACTGTCCTTTAAAGTGAAGTAGACTGTTATCCCCTAATTAATTGGTACTCTAAGTTTTCATAATAATAGATTTCCAAAAAATAGAGGTTATTCCTGTGAGTTCTGGAGAGGATAATAGAGATTCTAAATGAGACTATCCCAGGTTGGTGGGTATTGTTGGTATGACACAGGTTAAAGAACTACTGGATCTTGTTCACTTGGTTTCTTCCCAAAAGAAAGTAGCAGTGCCTGATGTATCTTCCTTCTGTTTCCTACAGGTTTTACTGGCCAGAACTGTGAAGACAACATTGATGACTGTCCTGGCAATAACTGTAAGAATGGAGGGACCTGTGTGGATGGGGTTAACACCTACAACTGCCGTTGCCCCCCAGAATGGACAGGTAAAGGGTAACTGACAAAAATTTGGCTGACTTGGATAGAGAGAATTAATATTAGGGATGCCAGTCCAAGGAATGCGGAAGGCTCAGTCTTCCACATTCACTTCATAGATTCCCTGGGACTTCCCTAGATCCATAGGTCAGTGCAGCTCTAAGCAAAGGAAGATGATACAAGTTCAGGCCCAAGGTTTAAATGACTGGCGGTACCATTTACCCCAGAATGAGAGCTCTGGAACCCCAGGGGTTTGTGACTATTTAAATCCCACCATGTCCTTTGTCCTCACCTTATGAGCCCTTATCTACCCAGTCCTTTTAGCCTTAGTTCTACCAGACATATCAAGCCCACTTATATAGGCCTCTGGGTTTATAGTGGTATTTGAACACTGTCTACCAGCCAAGCATTCAGAGACATCCTCTTGCCAATGTTCAACCTCAGGGCAGGATCAGGATAGAGGTATTGGTGACCATGTTGGAGACAAGAGGACTCTCTCTGTGTCTCAACAATGTATATTCATACTGATAGTCTTGAGATGTCAAGAAAAAATTGAAATATATTTGGTATATTCTATTTAAGAAGGTAGTATTATGTATCATTTCTGTTTCCACTCTTCTCCCATGTCCCATTTTGAAAGGAATTCTTTTGAAATGAAACATTCTTTAAAGTTTCAGTCCCATTGGACATGCAGACCACAAAAGAAAGAGTTCCAGAATTGGTTTGACTTTGTATCATAATATATAAATATATAAAATCACAATATATAAATATATAAAAGATTATCTTTATATATAAAAATATAAAATCATAATATATAAATATATAAAATCATAATATATAAATATATAAAAGATTATCTTAACACACAAGCAAATTACCTATATCAATTCTTACATGTTAAAACCTTGGTTCTCTGGAACCATTAGAGAATGAATGAATCATTTTTTGATAGCCATGATTTTCTGTATCTGATGATTTAGTCCTTTGCATTTAGTTCTTTGTATTTATATTAATTGGACATTTTTGTAACATGATTTATGTAGATTGTCTCTTCTGCCCTCTTCATGCTATCTCCTGTGAAGTCACTTGACTTTAAGGAATAAACCCTTCTAGCATTCCTCTCCCCAGGGATTGGGTTTGACATTGGCCTTCTCTCGATCCTTTCCTCCCAGGTCAATATTGTACAGAGGATGTCGATGAGTGTCAGCTCATGCCCAATGCCTGCCAGAATGGAGGTACTTGCCATAATACTCATGGTGACTACAACTGTGTATGTGTCAACGGCTGGACTGGGGAGGACTGCAGTGAAAATATCGATGACTGTGCAAATGCTGCCTGTTTCCATGGTGCCACCTGCCATGATCGTGTTGCTTCCTTCTATTGTGAATGTCCCCATGGTCGCACAGGTAACCACAAGAGGGATGACTGTTTGTATGCTGAAAAGTGCTTTGAAAATAAAGGTATTATAGGCATGTGAGGTATTAGTATAAGCCCCCACCCAAACAGTTTAGAAATCTGTATAGCTAGATTGTTATCTGGGTTCTGAGAATGAGAAGGGTATAAGCTTCTTTCAGGAACTTACTTTAATATAAAACAGAAACATTTTAGGTTTGTTGGTCAATAGGCGTTCATTAAGTACCTACTGTATGCCAAGGTATGTTCCAAGGTTTGGAGATACAAATATGAAAAAGATAGTTGCTACCTCCAAGGAGCTTATTAAAATCTGATAAGGGAAGACATAGCCTAGTTTCCTATGCTGTGTCCAACATTATCTGTTGTACCTGCAGTGAGAATGGGTCCTCAGTCAGGAAGACTGAGAAATTAAAATGAAATCTAGTTTTGATGTCAACCAAGTTTGTAATCTGTCATCAGCTGGATGATGGATTTGTCATCAATTGTCAGGGATGATGTAGTAGAGAAGATTCCTATAACAGGTATAAGTTGGACTGTCTCTCAGGGATCTTTTCAGTTCAGAGTTTTTTGTTGTTTTAAATTATATCCTGATGCTTTAAAAACAAAATTGGCAACTCATTTATTGGAACATAGCATCATCATCCAAGATACTAGAAAGACCAGAGCCCTTGATCCTTCAGCCATTTGGAAACTTAATGTGGTTAAGTTTACATCTCATTTCACATTTTTTTTTCACTTAGGCCTGCTTTGCCACCTCAATGATGCTTGCATCAGCAACCCCTGCAATGAGGGCTCCAACTGTGATACCAATCCCGTCAATGGCAAAGCCATCTGTACTTGCCCCTCTGGCTATATGGGACCAGCCTGCAACCAAGATGTAGATGAGTGCTCGTTGGGTACGTGGCTGGGCAGGTCCATGGTGGGGAGAATTCTGGCTGCTGGTGGGGCACAAATTGAGAGCTTGTTGTATTGCAGTCATACTACTGGGGATCACAGCCTGGGGGAAAGAGGAGACAGTTCCCCCTGCTATAGGGGATCCTCCTGGTCAGAAACTGGTCAGGGGAGGCATAATCTAGTCCCTGTCACTTTTACTTGAATCTTTTGGGAGTAGCCCCTTGGGGTAAGGAAGAGCCATTTAGGGTTCTACTCCCAGGTTATGGAAATTCTTTAAATCCACTTTAATATTTGTTTTCCCCTTTCATAGGTGCTAATCCTTGTGAGCATGCTGGTAAATGTATTAACACCCTTGGCTCCTTTGAGTGTCAGTGTCTGCAAGGGTATACTGGACCCCGATGTGAGATTGATGTCAATGAGTGCATATCCAATCCTTGTCAGAATGATGCCACCTGCTTGGACCAGATTGGAGAGTTCCAGTGTATCTGCATGCCAGGTCTGAAATGGGAGTTACTGGGTTTTCTCCAACTCCACTGGGGTGGATATCAAGGGCTTTGTCCCCAGTCTTTCTTGGGGAATTAGACTCCCCACTTTTAGTGGACATGCATAGGCCCTTGCTAGGTGTGGGGATGTAATGAGTTGTGGATACAGGGTGAAAAGTTGGGATCAAAGAAACTGCACCGAAGTTGGAGAGACTTGTCAGTTATCAAATGTCAGAACCAAAACTCTAGTCAGAATGCAGGAAAACAAGTAAGAGCAGAGAGAATCCTATTATAATAGGACAGAGCAAGATGTATGGTCAGAAGTCCAGGAAAAGAGATGGGAAAATGGGAGATGCCCAGGAGTAAAGTGTAAGAACAGATAGAGCATGTTTCACTATTTGTCTAGTCTTGGCTTCCTGATGTGCCAGTGGAGCCCCAGATTGTGTGTAAGGTTCATATAAGCATATGCTCTTTTGTGAAGTGAGACAAATAATTTCCTTTCTCCGGGTGCTAGAAACTCCTTCTAGAGAATGAAGGGGTTGGACCAGATGGTTTCTCCAGTGGCTTCCAGCCTTGGCATTCTGTGATTAATAATTGTGATCAATCTTTCCTGTAGCCAAAGAACTTCCTGTTAAGGCATGAATCTGTCCTTGAACAGGACCCTGCTGGGGCTCATAGCTGAAAAGAAAGGGAAGTTTCTGACAGTTGCTTAGGTACTGAATGCCAGAAACCCACCCTCTCTCTCACCATCATCCTTCCAACACCAAACCCATTCCCTTTCCCTCCTCTCTTCTCCCTCCCCCCTCCTAGGCTATGAGGGTGTTTATTGTGAGATCAACACAGACGAGTGTGCCAGCAGCCCTTGTCTGCACAACGGCAACTGCATCGACAAGATCAGTGAGTTCCACTGCGAGTGCCCCACGGGTAAGGACTAAGGATGGGCTGGCTGGGCGGTCGATAGCCTTGCCTCTCAGCATAAGCCTTTGTAGTGGAAACAAAGTTGAAATTAATCCCCTTGCCAGAGGCAAGTAAGGAAAGGTGGATTTCCAGGCCGGCTGCAGGACTAGCCCCCTGGAGTCCAAGGCAGCCCGCTCCCCTATAGCCACAATCCATCTTCATCTGGGGATGCTGCCATTTTGGGCAAAAATGTCACTGCTCTTTCCCTATTCATGCTGGTTCTCAGGGGGCTCATGTGCTCAGAGGGAATACATAATGATAGGAAGGGCATTTGATTTGAGTTAGTAGAACCAGGTTTGATCCTGGTTGTCAAGTTTGTGATCTGGGTATTTATTAACCTCTGACTCTCAGTTTCCTCATCTGTAAACTGAGAAGGTTGGATTAGTTGATTTCTAAGGTCCCTTCCAGCTTTAAAAGTGAACCCAATGAATCACATTCCTTTTCCTCCATCCCCTCTCCCTCACCTCCTGCTTTCAGATAAGCTGAAACTTCTTTGGGAATCATAACTTAAAGTAGACTATATGGCTGGCCTAAAGAATGGGAAAGATCTTGGCCCTATGGTAGGGTTAGAAGGAGAGATATGGTAAAGGGGCTCTCTGGTATAGTGCAATGAGAGAAACAGAGAGAAAAAGAGACAGAGGAGAGAGAGACAGAGACAGAGACAGAGACAGAGACAACAAGGAATAGAGAGCCAAGAGGATTGAATTCCAGTTCAAACTTTTATCATTAATTGTGACTTTGGGCAAACTACTTCTTTGGTCTAGTTTCAGTTTTCCCATCAATAAAATGGTGGTGTTAGCCTGAGGTATGTCTCTCCCAGCCCTGGCACTCTGATTATGAAGCAATGTTTGCTGACTTTGGGAAGCATCCTTTCTCATTGAGGAGGAGATGGTTTCTTCCAAAGAGCTGGCAAAGAGTGAGCAGGGTTTCTGAGGACTAAGGAACCAGAGAAGGAAGTGTAGGGGTCAGAGTAATTGGGGTTTTTTATTTTGAAAAACTTGCTTTTCTCCTCTTTGAGAGAGCTAGTTAATATAGGAAAGTAGCCTCAGGAAAGGGCAAATGTGGTTTCCCTGGATAGATCAAATATACCCGATCACCTTCCCAGTTGAATTCAGTATTGCCTGTTTGTGTATACGTACACACACACACACACACACACACACACACACACGCACACGCACAGCCTCACCCTTTGGTAGGGGAACCGAAAAGAGAAGAATGTGGGCTGGGCTTTCTGAAAACAGTTAAAATGAAAATAAAAACTTGTGATTGAAAAGTCTCCAGCGTGGGAAGGCTAGGCCAGGGACATGCCAAAGAGCTGGTTGGGGGTTTGACTAAGGTGTCAGTATCCCAGGGGAGAAAACAGAGTGGGGAGGGGGGAATGGACAAGCTGTGAAAGGATTTCGAAGTTCAGATCCTCACTCCTCTAGAGATGTAAATAAGATGTTCCAGACATTGGGTCAGATTCCCCCATTCACAGCCCTATGTGGCTGTAGCTATGGCAACCCAAAGTGGGTTTGAAAAAAAATGCCAGCTTCTATAGGCAGGCCTGAGGGTGGGGGTCTGGCAATGTGCAGGGAAGGGACAGTGATCAGAAGGGAGTGAGTTGAAAGAAATTAAGAGGCTTTGAGATGAGAAAACTTTGGGCTGGGGCAGGTGGAGAGACTTGAAGGCAGGAGTTTGAACAGTGTCCTGGAAGAGTATTTTCTGGAACTTCTTGGGAGTGTTTTATTCAAGCCTAAGGTTTAGGGAGGAAAGATAAATGTATCTGGAAAAATATGTATTGAACACTCCATGGTGGGGTATGTGAACAGGTTTGGGGGTTTAGGCTGATTTTGGAAGGATGGACCGGTCCACAGTGCAAGCTGGTCTTGAGCAGGAATGGGGGAAGAGGTGGGCTAATTTAATGAGGATGGGCTTTGGAATAGCACAGAGAAGAGAACTCTTGAAAGATTCCCACTTGGGACTTGGGACTTGACCTTGGAAAGAGTACTGCAGATGTCTAGGATAGGAGACAACAAGCAGTGGCCAATAACTTTTCGGGCTCTGGATTTCAGGCTTCAATGGGCACCTCTGTCAGTATGACATCGACGAGTGTGCCAGCACCCCTTGTAAGAATGGAGCAAAGTGTGTGGACGGCCCCAATACCTACACCTGCGAGTGTACTGAAGGTATGTGTGTTTTTGTGGGTGGGGAAGAGGGTAACAGGGGCCAGAAGTCTGGTAGGGAGAGGGAACAAAAAGTTGCCAGGGTTCAAGAGACAAAATATTATTCGTATAAAATTTATTTACCAAGGGTTTTCTCCAGCCCCTTGTAAGAAATAAATGCAATCAGCCAAAATGATTCATTATATTGGCTGTTGAAAAATATATTTCTCATTTCACATCTATAGTTCCCCCCACCCCCATTTTTCTGCTGAGAGGCAGTGGGCATGGCACTCCACTTTTCTCTGAAGTCGTGATCAGACTGTTTTGCTTAGAGGTCTAGTCTTATGTTGGTATCTTCCTTTTCATTACATTATTGCAGTCCCTGTGTAAATTTTTCCCCTGGTTCTAATTCCTTCATTCTGCAGCATTTCATATAGGTTTTTCTAAGTCAGGTATAAGTCTTTCTAAGATAATTCTACATTTTTTATTGTGTAGTAATATTCCATTATAGTCATATGCTAAAATTTATTCAGGTATTCCTTGGATGATAAACACCTAGATTCCATCTAGCTCCTTGCTATTTCAAAAAATATTGTATATGTGGGACATTTTGCAAAGGCATCCTTGGAGTTTGTGCCTGCTGGTGGTTTTGCTGGGTCGAACATTTTTTTTTCCTTGCATTCATTTATTTTTATTTTTAAAATTTGATTTATTTTTTATTTTCCCCCAGTCACACGTGAAAACAGTTTTTAACATTCATTTTTTAAAACTTTGAGTTCCAAATTCTCTTCCTTTCTCCATCCCCACCCCGTCCTATTGAGAAGGCAAACAATTTGGGCAAACAAAAATGGGCATACCCTTTGACCCAGCAATACTGTTTCTAGGACTGTATCCCAAAGAAATCATAAAAAGAGGAAAGGGTCCCACATGTACAAAAATATTTATAGCGGCTCTCTTTGTGATGGCCAAGAACTGGAAATCAAAGGTATGCCCATCAATTGGAGAATGGCTGAATAAATTGTGGTATATGAATGTAATGGAATACTATTGTGCTATAAGAAATGATGAAGACTTCAGAGAAGCCTGGAAGGGACTTACATGAACTGATGCTGAGTGAAAGGAGTAGAACCAGGAGAACTTTGTACACAGCAACAACCACAGTGTGTTAGTTATTTTTCTGGTAGACTTAGCCCTTCACAGCAATGCAAGGACCTAAAAAATTCCCAATGGTCTTTTAAGGCTAAATGCCTTCCACATCCAGAGAAAAAACTATGGAATTCAATCACTGAATGTAGCAGATCATTTTCTTTTGTATTACGTTTTGGTTTGTTACATGATTTCTCCCATTCATTTTAATTCTTCTACACAGCATGACTATAGTGAAAATGTATTTAATAGGAAAGTACATGTAGAACCTATATAAAATTATATGCCATCTTGGGGAGAGAGGGAGAAAAAAAAATCTAAGTTATATGGTAGTGATTATAGAACACTGAAAATAAATAAAATTAATAAAAATTTAAAAAAAAAAAGAAAATCCAAGACAATTAAAAAAATAAGGTAGAAAAAAATGCTTCAATCTGCATTCAGACATCATCAGTTCTTCCTCCAGTGATAGATAGCATTTTTCATCATAAGTCCTTCAGAGTTGTCTTCCTTCAAGTTTTTTTTTTGTGGTCATTTGGCTCCCTAACATCCCTGTGAATTTACTAGGGGCATTGGCCTGAGCTCCATTCTCCATTTGGCAGATGAGGAAACTGATGTAGCATTTCTCTCTCACTGATCAATCCAGTCCCTCTGAGTGATGCTAATGTTTCCCCATCTCAGGTGAAGCTGTTGTTTCATTCACAATCCAGTAGTGCTTTCATGGGGTTATTAATTAAGAGACGCTTTGAGATCACCATTTGGGAGCAGCTGTTTGGGGGGTGGCTTAGGCAAGCTGTTGGTGATAGCATAGCATGGGCTTCTCTTCGGCACAGGGCCCAGAGACCTGAGGAACAACTGGGCAAGCCGATGCTGGCAGCCTGGTGTTCAACAGAGCAGCCTTTGTGCAGCTTTTGTGGGGCCTTCCCGCCAGAAGTCAGAGTAGGGCTGTCCCTAATGAGCGTGCACACAGTGCTGAGCCCTGATGAGAGGCGGGAAGTGTTGGGTGGGGGTAGGGGGTGCTCTTAGAGACAGTCCAAGCCAAGAGACAGTCCAAGGGGAGGAGGAACACAAAGAAAGGGTTGTAGTAGACTAAAAAGAGCCCTGAACTTGGGAGTCAAAGGACTTTGACTTTAAATCTTCTGATTTTGTCGTGTGACCTTGAGTAACTCATCTTTCTTCTCTCCGGGTCTCAGTTTCATAGAATCATACTTGTGGCGCTGGGAATGATATTAGAGGTTATCTAGTGAAATCCCCCTTATTTGTGCAGAGGAGGCACAAATGCAATGTGACTTGCCCAAGATCACAATTATCTGTATAGGTTTAGGACTTGAAGTTGAATTTTTCCAGTTGGCAATTCAGTGTTTTCCATTATCTGCATAATGAAAGGGTTGTACTAGAGGGTCCTCTTTAAGGTCCCTTAGAGGAAACTAGGTGGCTCAGTGGATGGACTACTGGGCCTGGAGTCAGAAAAATCTCCATTCAAACTTGGTCTCAGACATTTACTATCCGTGTGACCCAGGAAATCAAAAAATCTCTATCTGTCTCAGTTTCTTCAGTTGTAAAATGGGGATCGTAATAGCAACTGCTTCCTAGAATTGTTGTAAAGTGCATAACACATTGTAATAAATGCATATTCCCTTCACTTTCTCTTCAGTTGTAACATTGCAATTCTAGGGACTTCTGCCATGGCCCCTCTGTGGACCTTGGTCCCACCAATCCAAGGAGAGGCCTCTCAGTCTTGCTTTGTCTCCTTAATCTTTCTAGGATTGAATGTAGAAGGGAGGACAATGTCCTACAGGCTTCTAGAGGCAACTGTCTGCAGGGTGTTTTGGGGGTAGGTGGTAGACAGCAGTCCTATAGAAATGGGATCCCCGCCATCTAGGCCTTCCTTGGTCTCAGTGGATAGAAGTAGGAGGTGAAGGGCCACATAATGCAGCCACATTCTCATAGTTCTTTATCTTATGCCCTCCCTCAATCAGGTTTCACAGGTTCCCACTGTGAGGTAGACATCAATGAATGTGACCCTGACCCCTGCCACTATGGAACCTGTAAGGATGGCATTGCTGCCTTCACCTGCCTCTGCCACCCAGGCTATACTGGGCATCGCTGTGAAACCAACATCAATGAATGTCAGAGCCAGCCTTGTCGAAATGGGGGCACTTGTCAGGACCGCCATAATGCCTACAATTGTCTCTGTCTCAAGGGGACCACAGGTGAGGTCTTTAAGGAAGGGGTTAAGGCCAGAGAACCAGAGGGAAAAGTAAGGCCAATCAAATAGGGTGTGAGGGGAGGGAGGGAGATAGAGAGAGAGAGAGAGAGAGAAGGGACAAGACAGAGGTTGAAGACACCAAGGGTTGAGGGAAGCTAGACAGGTCTTTTTCATATATTTTGTATATAAAATATTAATGTACTACTTATCCATTAAGTCCCAAAAGGGCTTTTTAAAAGATTTTAGAGCTTAAAACTGCACTAAGACCCTCTATTTTTATAGATGGAAGATCCTTTGGTAAGGTGATGGGGGAATGGAGCAATGTAGGAGTCAGGCTTGACAATGACCATTGATTCTCTCCCAACTCCAGGGCCCAACTGTGAGATCAATCTTGATGACTGTGCCAGCAATCCCTGTGACTCTGGCAAATGCATAGACAAGATTAACGGTTATGAGTGTGCATGTGAGCCAGGCTACACAGGTGAGGCTCTGGTTTTGGAAAGTAGCATGAGGTACCTACCTTCCTGGAGTTCTCGAATGTCAGCAACCTTTTGGATTACTATCATGTGTCCCTATCTCCTGTAATTAGCCTATATAGCCCCACTTCCCGATACCTAGGATTGTTCTAGGTCATTCTTGCCCTAAGTCTGACAGTCTAATTGGTACATAAAAACAAGCAAGGTTAACGTGTTTGAAGTGATAGGTTGCAAATGAGTCATGTCATCAGTAAGGAAGTTGGAAGGAAGATCACTGAAGGCTGAAGTGGTTAGGGAAAGCTTTGTGGGGGATTTAATCTAGGTCTCGAAGAGCAAGTGGGATTTGGAGAGGTGGAAATTGGGGGCAAAGCATAAACAAAAGCTGAGACATTTGGAAAGAGTGCAAGGTGTATTTGCAAGCCAGTCATCTAGTTTGACTGGAATGAAAGATTTTTGTAGAGAGTAGAATGAGATGAAATTGGAAAGGCAGGTTGGAGTGAAATTATAGAAGGTGAGGAGCTATAGCTTAAGGATCTTGGACCACCCTGTAGAAAATAATAAGGAGCTCTTGAAGGTTCTTAAACAAGGGAACAACATGATGAATGAAATCCACATTTTAAGGAGATGAGTGTGGTTGCCTGGGCAAAATGAACTGGAGGCAGAGACTATTGCTGGACAATCTCTCTTGGCCTTAGAATACCAACTAGCTTCTTGATTAGCATTATTCTAACTGCCCACCAGCTTCCTTGCTTTTTACCGCTTGGGTTTGGGTACAAGGGAGCAATGAGGGCTGTATTGTCTACAAGAAAGAGGAGGATGTGGTCACTGAACCTCATTTAATCTCTATGGGTCTATTTCTTCCTATGAAGTGAAGGGGTTGGACTAAGTGATCTCTGGTGTCCATTTTGGCTCTGAATCCTGAGATCCCATAATCCCAGACTTCTGGGTCTCAGGGCTATCAGGTTCCTTGTCATGTTTGACTGGTTGGTTTGATTCCCATGGACAGAACAGTATCTTGGATCAGACTACCCCTACTTACCAGTGCCTTCTAAGCCTGACCCAAGGTACCAGCAAAGAACCCACATCCCTTTATTAGGTCTTTCTTGTTACCTTGAATAAAAACTCAAGAAATGGTCCCTCCCCTAATCAACTGAAACCAAGAATACATGTATAAGATGTAGAACTGGAAAGGATTACTTTAGTCTAAGCTCCTTATCCCGTAGGTGAGGAAGCAGAGGTCCAAGGGATGGCATTCCTTTCCTAAGAAAGAATGTTTGGAAGAGACAGATCATTCATTGTACTAACAACTCCTTTCCAAAGTTTTTGAACACTTGTTTTGGATGACAGTTCATGTCACCCTTCTGAGATGGGCAGGGCACATGTCATTACAGCTGTTCAATAGATGGGAAAACTGAGTCACAGACAAAGGAGTTGCCTGGTTAGTGGTAAAGTTGGAACAATCCCAGGATCCTAATACTCAAGTCCAGTGCTTTCTTGCTAGGTCACATTCTTTACCAACCATTTTATTTTATAGATGAAGAGACTGAGGCCCAGGGAAGTTAAGAGACCTTCCCACGGTCAGTAGCTAGTAAGGAGGAGAACCACAATTCAAACTGAGGTTCTCTGACAGCAGAATTATTTCCCTTTCCAACGTAACCAAGATGCTCATCATCCCTTACGAAGTGGAAGATAGAGAGAGACTGGAATCCATTGGAGAGGGCTTATGGGTCACAATTCCACTGATTCCCCCGTCTTCTTTCCCCTTCCCACCAGGGAGTATGTGCAACATCAATATTGATGAATGTGCTGGAAACCCATGTCACAATGGTGGCACGTGTGAGGATGGCATCAATGGCTTCACCTGCCACTGCCCGGATGGCTATCATGATCTCACATGCCTATCTGAAGTCAATGAATGCAGCAGCAACCCATGTATACATGGGAAATGTCGGGATGGCCTTAATGGGTACGTAAAATCCTAAAGTTTCAGGGAGTCAGATAGTCTGGGCTTTTATCCTTACCATATCTCATTGGTGGGATTCCATGGCTTCATTGTGCAATATCCCTAGGTCCCAATTTTCTACCCTCCCTGGCTGGATTTGGGCTTCTTCTAACTACACACTTATTCTCAATTATGACCCTGCACTTCAAGGTAGATAATGAAAAAATGTGAGTATATTTAGTCAAGGGCAAACAAGATGGCTAAGAGACTTTGTTCTTTAGGTACAAGTGTGATTGTGACCCAGGCTGGAGTGGCACAAACTGTGACATTAATAACAATGAATGTGAGTCGAATCCATGTGTTAATGGAGGGACCTGCAAAGATATGACCAGTGGCTATGTGTGCACCTGCCGTGAGGGCTTTAGCGGTGAGTGGGGTCCCGCTGGTGCAGGGAGGTATCATGGTCTACAGTTGAAGACAGTCTGGGAGTTCCTTTGGTTTCTCCTTCACTCTTGTGCTATTTTCTGATAATCTACTGGTCTTTGGCTATAACTGTAGGCCTTAGAAACATAAGGCAGGTAAGCCAGAATTAGGGGCACATGCTAGCTAATGGATTCCTTTCACAAAAATGTTCATTAACCATTTGCAGAGTGGGAAAATAATCATTTAACAAGTCATTATTAAAGTACAAAAGGGGCCCTCTGAGAAATGTAATGGGAATTTCAGAGATGAATAAAACATGGCCTCAGCCTTCAAGAAACTTCCTGTCTCATGGAAGAGACCAGAGTCACATCCACAAGTACCTGGGAAGTATAGGTGGATGGTTGTCAGTGTCATGATGTCCTTGAGAATGATGATTTGCACAGTGATTCTTTTGACCAAGACTATTCTGAGCAGTATAACTGTGAAATACATTACTGAGGTTGGATCTCTTGGCTTCCTAGTTCAAACACAACTCATGGTGAGGCTCTGACTGGCCAAGAAAACAAATTTGCAACAGGAAAATGAACAAGGGGAGTGCAAAAAGAAAAAGGAAAAAACCGCTGAGAGGAAAAAGAATAGAATCACTAACTTTTATAACGGGGTGGAACCTTTTACATAATCCAATCCAGTCAACTAATGAGGAAAGACTAAGGCCTCAAAAAAGGCAAGGAGTTGCTTGAGGTCAGTCATTGAGTTCATGGCAGAGCTGAGACAAGAACCCTAGTCTTCTCCTTCCAAGTCTCGTACTCTTTACAATGTACCGTAAGAGGGAAAGGATGAGAAAAGGCAGCAAATACTGTAGGAAGAAGGAAGAAGTGGGTCTTTAAACTGTAGCCATTTATCCTAAGGAAGATTAAGCCCATCTCTGAGGAACTGGAGCATGATGATTTGTTTTTTGTCCTAGGACCTAACTGTCAGACCAACATCAATGAGTGCGCTTCCAATCCATGTCTGAACCAGGGCACCTGTATTGATGACGTGGCCGGCTAC
Organism: Potorous gilbertii; assembly: GCA_028658325.1. Taxonomy (NCBI): domain Eukaryota; kingdom Metazoa; phylum Chordata; class Mammalia; order Diprotodontia; family Potoroidae; genus Potorous; species Potorous gilbertii. The sequence continues at coordinate 297,203,710 of CM053769.1, read as the reverse complement.
AAGTGTAACTGCCTCCTACCCTATACTGGTGAGTGAGAGTGGGAGTGGGAACAGTGGTCCCTTACCAGCACAGCTGTATGTGGTTGCTACCTCTCCTTTTTATCCAGAGCCTGAAGAGGCTCTTTCAAACATTCCTGATCCACTCTCAGCACCACCCTTAGAGTGATTCTTTTTTAAGGGAAATAAATTTATGGGCAAAACTCTGGACTACAGTATTAGAAGAATAACACCCCCCCAAAAAAGAAAAGTATCCATAACGTGCATCCTGAGGGATCTAAATCATACTGGGGAAACAAATACTTTGCAGAAAGGATCCATGTAATGGGTTTTTTAACTTCATCTAAGTTGCTTATGCCTCTCCCTTTGAGCGATTGTATGCTTAATATAAGAAGACAGCAAGATGGGATCTATTAAAATTAAAAATCTAAGACCAACTTGTCAGGGATGTACCCCTCCAGAATCAAGTCACTGATTTGGGGCAGGGGCTACAGGTTCAAAGAAGGTGATTGTCCTCCTTGATATGCCCCCTACAGGTTAAAAATAGGGCTAAAATTTTTCAGTACATACACTTATAGAATGTCCAGAACTGGAAGGGTTCTTGGAATATAGAGTGTCAAAGTTAAAAGAGTTTCCCTCTGCTCCCTAAAGAGCCTTCAAGATTTCTTTAGCCTGTGAGATTGTCTACCATTCTTTGTATGAGTAATCAAGGTGAATAGGACAGAGATTGGAGGGTCCAGTGGTTGGGGGAGGCTGGACAGGATGTGTGTATGTTTTTATAAACATTCTATTATAACAACTATTGAAAAACCCAGTCAAGTAGGATTTGCTTGAATGTGAAAATGTGGGAAATGTTTCCTTAAGAATCACAAGTGCCTGTTCATTGACCACATGTCCAGCGATAATAGTCCCATGCAAAGGACTGATTGAAAAATTCTTTAAACCAAACGTCTCTGAGTTTTCATTCTGAGCATGGGAATGTGGATGGATTTCTGCAGTTTGGAGGGAAGGTGACAAATGCAACTCTCTGAACCATGGTCCTAAATCTGTTATTTTAGCCCTTATGGATGCTGCTAACGGAACCTGACTCAGAAGGGGAGGAAGCTTCCGAATGGGCTGTACTTTGATTTCCTGTGACATAGGGCCATAAGAGAAATATTTGCTTTGACCAAAGATAGGGGCCTGCATTCTCAATTGCTCTCCCAGAGTCAGGCAACTGTTATTTAAGAAAACAGTACAGGGCCCTTGTCTGTTTGGGGGATGCTATCCCTTTCCGGGTCTATAGATGAACAGCATTCTCTCTACTGTTCATGCTCCTTTTTGGAAAAACCTACATCAGAATCCCTGAAAAACAGAGCCTGGGGGCAATAGTATAAGGGAGAGGAGAGGGAATTAGTGCTGATGTAGTTCCTGTTGGCCAGCTTCCTGCTTCCTCTTGCACAAAATGGCAACATGTGCACAATTGTAGGAAACTCTGGCGAATTTCCTGTCTGCGCAGATCTCCATGGAAACAGATAGGAAAAATCAGCTCTGGAAAAATCACAAAGGTCTAGTTGGAAGATAACAGTTGACAAGGAAGATAAGATTTCCTAGTCGTTTTATTCCCCCCATATGCCCTGTAAACAGGAAAACTATAAATCAGATTTCATTTTCTTTTTATTAAAAAAATCACATACATGTATCTACTTGTCTATGTAAATGTTTTTTCCATGTGTATGTTGAGGAGGAAAAAAAATTTAAGTAGAACATAGGGATCCAATGCCAGGGCTCTGGTTTACTCTCAAGTGACAAATAGGAGTTACTTTAACAACCAGGGGAATGCTTCTAAATGATTGGCTATCCTGGAAGACTGACAGGTACAAATGGCTAATTCTAGGTTTGCTAGGTGGCAATTCTAAGTGGAATTCTGCTATGGGAATGAAGTACTTGAATTAGCCTGGTTTTTGGAGTAAGGGTGTTAAGAGTCCCAAGGGAACAACAAGACCAGACATGGTGTCACAGCCATATAGAATGTTGCTAGGAAGTTGATATCTCACTTCATCACCACCTTCCTTCTTCCCATTCTAGGACCCATTCTGATTATTAACTACTTTTGCTAATTTAGGAATCCTTAGTAAAGTGTTAACTGATAATAGCTTAAGGGGAATGCATTCTCTATCCAGGGTATTTGTCTATTAAGTAGGGAACTTTTAGAGACCTTCAGAAGTCTTTGAGAGAAATTAAGCCATAATGCTAGAAATGAAAGGCAATTGGATTGATAATTGGGAGGGTGGAGGAAGGTCAAGACCAGAGCCTCGTAGTGCTGCAGCAGCCAGATGTACTAGTTCTGGATGTTTAATTCAAGTAAAGTCATCTCTGTTTCTCAGCTTGTCACTTGTTTCCTAATGATCAGGTGCTACCTGTGAAGAAGTCCTGGCTCCATGTGCCAAAGATCCATGCAAAAATGGTGGAGAGTGTAAGGAGTCAGAGGATTATGAGAGCTTCTCGTGTATGTGCCCCACAGGCTGGCAAGGTGAGGCTTTTTCAGAAAAAAAGTATCCCATAATGCTTCCTGGGGCTCCTTCATCTATCTGTTAGGTTGTATTTCAGGAATACCACAGGGCAAAGTAAGACTCTTTGAAGTAATACAGCTCATAACAGTAGAATCATGAGGCCAGTTGGGGTCAGGGAAGTCCAGTCAGACTGGAAGTCAGTGGCCTATCTGGGCTTTTGGTCATACTGTCCAGATTCCCCAGAGCTCTGCTGTCTGACCAGATTTCTCCTATACCTAGAACAAGTGTCTACAGCCATTCAAGGAGGCAAAAGGTTCTCAGCCTTGCCCTTGGTTTGTTAAAGGATATACTGACTTTGCCTTTCTTCTTTGGAATTTTCAGAATCAGGATAGAAGCCCAAATTCCATCTATACCCTTAGAGAATTCTCAGGAGAAGGAGGCTGTGGAAGTGAGTCTCCTGAGCTCATTGGGGATGGTTTTCCATGTTTTGAGGTACCTACCCTGGCCAGTAGAGAGCTAGGTGATCTGTGGTATGACAGGCAGTACAGTGTAAAAAAAGGGCCAGACTTGGACTCTGTGGATCAGGGTATGAATTCCCAGCACTGCTGTTTGCTAACCATCTGTGAGATCCCAAGCAAATCACTCTTCCTCTCTGAGCCTATTTCCCTCTCCATAAAATTATTGAGTTGGAGCAGATGACCTCCGGGGTCTCTTCTAGCTTTACAGCTATGTGTCCCTATGATTCTTCATCCACCAGGACAGACCTGTGAGATTGACATTAATGAATGTGTGAAGAGTCCATGTCGGAATGGCGCTACCTGTCAGAACACCAATGGAAGTTATCGCTGCAGCTGCAGAGCTGGCTACACTGGACGCAACTGTGAGACTGATGTGGACGACTGCCAGCCAAGTAAGAGTGTGGTTGGGTCAGGTGTGGGAAAGAGGAACATTAGGGAACATAGAGGGATTGGTGATCATCTGAATTATTACCATGGCAGCTTCCCCAACAGGGCTCTCCTGGTGCTGAGGAGTAGTTAAGGCCCTCCCAGAGAGGTGTGGTGGACTTAACACTTGCTTATTAGTAGGATCATGGATCACTTAGGTTCTAATATCAGCTTTCTGCTGATTTTAGAAATAATTTTTAATGAGGCCTTTTGTTTTTATACAATAGTCAATTACCCATAACCCTTCTTCTCCCCTCCTCATTTGAATTTGAAACATTTAACCAAGACCATCAGATGCTTTTGTGACCATGCTAGAACACTATATACCACATTTCATGCTGTAGTCTCCCCCATATATTCCTACTGAGAGAGGAAATACTTCATTGTTAGTTTTCTTTTTTCTTTTCCCAAAACTGGTTATATTTTAACATATAGGAAATTATTCATTAATGACGTGGAAGACATTCCCTGAAATCAGCTGGCTGTTCACATTAAGATGACTGACTTATCAGAGCACAGACATTTCATTTTTAAAAATTTTTTAAATTAAATTAAATAATTAAGTTATATAAATTATTTAAATTAAATTATTATTTAATTATTTTTAATGATAATTTGTTTTATATAATATTTTAATAATTTTTATTATTTTATTTGTTTTCAGTGTTCTATGTAACTTAGATTTCTCCCCCACTCCTTCCCCCTCCTTCCCCCTTTCCTCCCTGAGATGGCATACAATTTTATATAGGTTCTACACATGCATTCCTAGTAAATACATTTTCACCTTAGTCATGTTGCATAGAAGAATGAAAATGATTGGGAGAAATCATAAAACAAACCAAAATATAATGCAAAAGAAAATGATCTGCTTCATTCTGCAATCGAATTCCATAGTTCTTTCTTTGGATGTGGAAGGCATTTTGCCTTAAGAGACCATTGGGAATTTTTTAAGGCCTTGCATTGCAATGAACTTCTAAGTCTACCAGAAAAAATCCTTGAATACTGTGATTGTTTCTGTGTGCAAAGTTCTCCTGGTTCTACTCCTTTCACTCAGCATCAGTTCATATAAGGCTTTCCAGGTCTCTCTGGTCTTCCTGTTCATCATTTCTTACAGCACAAATTCCATCATATTCATATACCACAGTTTATTCAGCCATTCCCCAATTGATGGGCATCCCCTTGATTTCCAGTTTTTGGCCACCACAGAGAGAGCTGCTATAAATATTTTTGTACATGTGGGACCCTTTCCCCTTTTTATGATTTCTTTGGGATACAGCCCTAGAAGCAGTATTGCTGGGTCAAAGGGTATGCCCATTTTTGTAGCCTTTTGTGCGTAGTTCCAAATTGCTCTCCAGAATGGTTGGATCAGCTCATTATTAGTTTTCTGAGACAGAATACCATTCATTAAAATTAATTTAGAGTTCAACTGCCTTTCTTCAGTTTTAGTCAGTGAACATAATATATATATATGTTCTCATTTCTTGTCAGTCTTCCTGTATATTTTAAATTGCCTTTTATTTGTTATAGTACAATATATTCTATTGGGCTTATCAACCATAATTTGTATGGTCCTTCCCAATTGACAGGAACCTACTTTTTATCCTTTTTTTTTTTTTTTGCTACCACCAAAAATTTTTCTCGGAATGTAAGACCTTTCTGCCTTTGACTTTCTTGGAGTATATATGCCCAGTGGTGGGATCTCTGGGTCAATGGGAATGAATAATTTAGTGACTTTTTCTGCATAGTTCCAAATTGTTTTCCAGAATAAATAGATCAACTCACAGGACTACCAATGATGTGTTAGTGTACCTGTCTCCCTTCAGCCTTGCCAACCTTTGACTCTTGGTCTTTTGTTTTTGCCCCTTTGTGGGGTGAGCAAAAAGCTTAGGATTATTTTAATTGGTGATTTGAAATAACCTTTCCTATGGTTGTTGATCTGCCATTGATTGCTGCTGTGTGACCTCTTAGATCCTTGTCACAATGGTGGTGCCTGCTCTGACGGTATCAATACTGCCTTCTGCGCCTGCCTGCCTGGCTTTCGAGGTCCTCAGTGTGAGGAAGACATCAATGAGTGTGCCAGCAACCCATGTAAGAACGGGGCCAATTGTACTGACTGTGTCAACAGTTATACCTGTACATGTCCGTCTGGCTTCAGTGGAATCCACTGTGAGAACAACACTCCAGACTGCACTGAGAGGTGAGAACTGGGATACAGGAGGCAGAGATCTCTAAAATGTTCCATCTCGTCAGCTTGCTTCCATGTGAATTGTGGGAAAAGTGCTTTGTAAATGTTACTTATATAAATTTGAGATTTTTTTTGTCGTAGAAGCAACCCTAGGTGGAGAGTCAAGAGATTTTCTAGTTTTCTGGTCTCAGTTCTGTCACTGATTTTTATACTTTGAGCAAATGACTTCACCTCAGGCCCCCAACATCTTTCTTCAGCAATAAAATGGAGAATATAATAAATACTCTGCCTATGTCACAGGGGTGTGGTGAGCATCCAATGAAATAATGAATATGAGAGTACATTATAACAAGTGTGAGGGTGAGTCAGAAAAGCGTTGGACTGATGTACCTCTGACTCTGACAGATTTAAGGTCCACTTGACCTGAACAGCATATTGCTTTCATTCTTTAGGCCTCAGCTACCCCTTTGTCTTAAATGAAGGGGCTTAGATTAGATGATCTCTGAGGCATCTTCCAGTCTAAGAATTGCTCTGATTTTTTTTTTATTATTATTTGATAAACAAAGATATACAAGAAAGTGTTTTGGGAAATGTACTTGCATTGAAATATTATTGTAAGAAATGCAATGTAGACAGAATCAGCCAGGTGGTACTGTGGATAGAGCACTGGAACTGGAGTCAGGAAGATCTGAATTAAATATGGTTCCTGGGCAAATCATTTAACCTCTGCCTGCCTCAGTTTCCTTAACTGTAAAATGAGGTCATAATAGCTACCTTACAGGGTTGTGAGGATCAGTTGAGATATTTGTGAAGTACTTGGCACATGGTACTATATAAATACTAACTGCTATTACCATTTTTACCATAAATGAAGAAAATTTCAACTTCTAGGTACTTAGAGAAACTTTTAAGAAACTTTTAAACTTTTAAGTGCTTGCATTGCAATGAAGTTCTAAGTCTACCAGAAAAATTCCTCACACACTGTGGTTGTTGCTGTGTACAACAAAGAAAATGAATGCTTAACAAGCAAAAAATGGCAATAATAAGGAAATAAATGTGCCACAACATCTCAAATTAAAAAGAGAAAAGAAAATAGACTTGCTTCAAAGACTTTTTTGGGCAGTATCTAGTGCTTAAAGATCAGGTTTGACCATATACACTGAAATGTTTTTGCAGATGGCCATAGAATTAGCTGGTTTGGAGCAAAAGGTGGTATTCATTATTGTATTTATAACTGGTAGTTATACTCCTCCTGCCTTTCAGCTCCTGCTTCAATGGGGGCACCTGTGTGGATGGCATCAACACCTTCACCTGCCTCTGCCCGCCCGGCTTCACAGGCAGCTATTGTCAACATGACATAAATGAGTGCGACTCACGCCCTTGCCTGCATGGGGGTACCTGCCAGGACAGTTATGGCACCTACAAGTGTACCTGTCCTCAAGGGTACACAGGCCTCAATTGCCAGGTGACTGTTGCCTACCATGCTTATATATCATGTTGCTCAGATGGAAGAAGTCTTGGGTTCCTTTATACTTTAGGGGTTTGTACTCTGCTTTAAACAAGTCTAGATTATGGAAAAACCTGGATTTAGACTGAAGATGAATCCATCACTGAGTCTATTTGATGATTAGCTGAGAAGTATGGTGGGACAGCAGTGAGGTAGAGTGGAAAGAGCTTTGGACTTCAGTTCAGAGATCCGAGTTTTTGCCATGGAATAGCTGTATGACCTTGGGGGAGAGTTCCTTCTCGTTTGACTTCACTTTCCTCATCTGCCAAATGAAGAGGTTACTAGATGATCTTGGAGAGTTACCCTCTAGCTCTTAGGATTCTAAGATTCTCCAAAAACAAACACAAAACTCTCAGCTTTGAAAGGAAAGAGTGACACTTGAAGGATGGAGCAATTATCAAGAATGATGATGTGAATTAGATTTCCAAAGATTAATGGATAGGATTTGGTTAGGCAGAAGGAAGTAAGGAAGAGGGGTGTTCCAGGAAAGGAAAATGGAAAGTGGGCATGGTGTATTTCTGGGACAATGAAGATATCATCGAAGGAGTGGTGGTTGATTTGACAAAAGGATTTTTCACCTCACAAGACAAGCCAGTGCAGATCTCCATTTAGTGTTAAGATGAAATACAATTTCAATTTTAACTAGTGTACCTTTAGAAAGAAAACCAGTATATAAAACAAGGTCTGTCTATAAGTTGTCCAAGAAATTAACAGACTAAATCCCCATTGTTCTTTTGGGCCTAGCAGAAGGATTTGATTTGCTTTACTATTTCCCTTCCCTAGAACCTGGTGCGCTGGTGCGACTCATCACCCTGTAAGAATGGTGGGACGTGCTGGCAGACCAACAATCTGTACCGTTGTGAGTGCGTCAGGGGCTGGACTGGCCTCTACTGTGATGTGCCCAGTGTGTCCTGCGAGGTGGCTGCCAAGCAGCGAGGTGAGTTGCTTTTCCCATTGATGGGTGTACAGGGAAGTATGGAAGGATCTTAAGAGATTTCAGTGCAGGCCCATGTTAGTTGCCCTGGTGCCATCTCCCTAGGTTTTTTGGGACACAAGCCATCCAGACATTTGCCTATGGAGGCTCCAGAAAACAACCACCACCCAGGCTGCTGGACCCATACAGCAAAACTTATGTCATTACTGCTTCCTAATTAGAAGGCATTGTCTGATCCCTGTGCAGAGTTCTTAAAAGAGAAAAATGCTGTTTCATATCCGTAAATACCAGCCCCTCTCATTGTAGAAGTCAAAAGGGGACTAAAAGTATTTTATATTTTCTTTTTTTAGTTATTTCCTGGGTCACTGTAGGTTAAAAAAAAGAAAGAAAATCCATCTTCTTTTAGCCAGTCCCATGATTATCCCACAGACTGAGGCCTCTTTCCTGTTCCCTGTAGATACTGATGTGGCCCACCTGTGCCAGAACTCGGGGCTCTGCATGGACACTGGCAACACCCACTACTGCCGCTGCCAGCCAGGCTATACAGGCAGCTACTGTGAGGAACAGGTCGATGAGTGCTCTCCCAGTCCCTGCCAGAATGGAGCTACCTGCACAGACTATCTGGGAGGCTATTCATGTGAGGTGAGTAGGAATACAAGGGACTAGCAGAGAGACACAGCAAACCCTCTCCCATGGATACTTGGCAAGAACATTGTAGACTGGACGTCATAAAGCAAGTGCCATCTTGACTGGTGGGATAGTCCTAGTTGTTGAAAACATGAGGGCTTGTGTATCTGCAGTCCTATGCCAGTCATATGTATGGTACCGGGCTCTGAGGAACTTGGGAAGATTCACACAGTGCAGTTCTTCATATTTTTGCTACTTTTTTTACTGCCATTACTGCTATATAGGATTAAGGGGAGTTTTAATTTTATGGGAGGTCACTGTGGCTAAAAAATGCATCACTTCACAGCCAGTTTCTAGAACTTCATACTTAGGCTGGACCTCGGATAGCATAAACTCTGGTTTGGCTATGTACTTGAAACCATTTGGGCTCAGCAATCAGACCCTACCAGAGCTTGTTCTCTGCTAAAACAGCCTTTGAGACCCCTGGAACTCTGCGCCACAATGAGGCATTAGAGGATGTGAGTGTAGAAATAGCTCTTGCACACAAAACCAAGAGAGACCAGTCCCTATCCGGGCTATGTGGCTCAGGCACTAATTTGGAGAAGAAAGAAAGATAATTGATAGCCAGAGAAATCTAAGGTCTTAAATTGGTCTCTAAATGGATAGATAGTAGGAGTTGAAGGATGACCTTCTAAGTTAGCCTGAGAAAAACGTGAAATGCAGGCTACTTGGAGGATAATGTAATTTTTTTTTTCAGGATCTAGAAGCCAAATTGGTGATTTCCTGAGGGAAATGGTTATTTTGTACAGTAGGTTTGGAGGAGAAGGCAGAGAAAGATGGTGGGGTGAGGTAGTGGTGGAATCTGTCCTGTACTGTAGGAAAGAGAAAACACTGACACACACGAAGCCCTTACAGAAAAACACAGGCCAGGGTGTTCATTTGCTCTGAATTCCTCACTCTACTGATTGTGAGTGCTGAACAAGGTAGTGTGACAGTCAAGGAAGGCTTCTGGGCAGAAGCAGGGTTACTGTAGAGACCTTCTTAGGAAGAGACATCCCCAATCCCCTGAGCCTTAAAGCACATTCAGATTTTGCCCTTGAATATTGCAGGGGCAGAGGAGATGGAGGCCTAGGACTGCTCCATTCTGCATACATTACCTCAGCCCCATAATAGTTAGGCCCCCTGAGGCAGCTGAGTCTATTCAGGGCCAGGCTCTGATGTTTTCTCCTTTTCCTCTCTTCCTTTTCAGTGTGTTGCTGGCTACCATGGGGTGAACTGCTCTGAGGAGATCAACGAGTGTTTGTCCCACCCTTGCCAGAATGGTGGCACCTGCATTGATCTGATCAATACATACAAGTGCTCATGTCCCAGAGGAACTCAGGGTAAGGGAGCGATCTTCACCAGGGGAAAGACCTTGGATTTTTTCAGTGGAAATGCAAATAAAGAACATTTAAGAGCACAGAAGGGCAAAGATGAAAGTCATGTATTCTCTGTGAGAAATTGAGGGGGTAGGAAATGCTTCCAGTCACATAGAGAGTTGGAGAATAAAGGAAGTCTTCACAGAGAAGGTGATCCCCTCAGAGCTAGCAGCCCTTTTCAGACTTGCCAGTTTTCACACACCTGTGTCTACTACCACTCTCCTGAGTCACTCTCCTGAATTCAGTATGTTTTCACATAGATTTATTTCTTTAGGGCTTTTCACTGTCCCCAGTGGCCATGCTTAGGTTAAACCTAAATGACTTAAGTTGGCTTCTTGTAATCCTCCCCTACTCAGGTAACATCCATTCCACCTCCTGACCCTATCTGTCAATACTGAAATGCATTGTTACATAGTGGAATGAGCCCTGCATGCAGGGAGTCTAACTCTGTGTTGTCTGTACTGTTGGAGACTGACTACTCAGTTTTTACCTCCCTCTGTGGTTGTTGGCAGGTGTGCACTGTGAGATCAACGTGGATGACTGCAACCCCTTCATAGATCCCCTTACCCGGGGGCCAAAATGTTTCAATAATGGCAAGTGTGTTGACCAAGTGGGAGGCTACAGTTGTAACTGCCCTCCTGGCTTTGTTGGAGAGCGCTGTGAAGGTGATGTCAACGAATGTCTCTCTAACCCCTGTGACCCCCACGGCACTCAGAACTGTGTACAGCGTGTCAATGACTTCAAGTGTGAATGTCGGCAGGGGTACACAGGTGGGCAGGAGGGGAACAGTGGGAAGGAGGCTGTTTTAGAGACTGGGTGGAGGGAAGAAGTGGGAGGGAGATGGGCAGAACGAATGAGGGGCTGGCCTTCCTCAATTTTACATGCCACCTATCACCAACCTAGGGCGCCGTTGTGATTCAGTTGTTGATGGCTGTAAGGGCAAGCCCTGCAAGAATGGTGGGACCTGTGCTGTGGCAACCAACACTGGACGTGGCTTCATCTGCAACTGCCCCTCTGTACGTAGTGATGCGGTTTTGTGGGGATCCGGGGGGGTTGGCAGAAAGGGGTGGAAGAAGGAAGGGAGAGGAAATTAAAGATAAAGATAAGATGGTGTCTCCAAACTATCTGTCTGATACCCTGCAGGTGACCAGTCCTGGATGTCTCACTGAACTCTCCTCCCAGAACTCTCTAGGGTTACACTAAATCATGAGTTATGAGTCTGAGGAGGAGGAAATACTAAAAACTCTCTAAACTCCCCAGGGCTTTGAAGGTGCCACATGTGAGAATGATTCCCGTACTTGTGGTAGCCTGCACTGCAGGAATGGGGGTACCTGTGTCTCCGGCCAGAAGAGCTCGAAGTGCTTGTGCATGGGACCCTTCACAGGCCCTGAGTGCCAGTACCCAGTGAGCAGCCCGTGCCTCTCCAACCCCTGCTACAACCAGGGAACGTGCGAGTTCATCCCTGAGAGCCCCTTCTACCAGTGCCACTGCCCTGTCAACTTCAATGGGCTTCTGTGCCACATCCTGGACTACAGTTTCTTGGGTGGGGTGGGAAAAGACATCACCCCACCTGAATTTGAAGAAAAATGTGAGATCCCTGAGTGCAGGAAGGACACTGGTAATAAGATCTGTGATGGCAAGTGTAATAACCATGCTTGTGGCTGGGATGGTGGAGATTGTTCCCTTAACTTCAATGACCCCTGGAAGAACTGCACTCAGTCTCTGCAGTGCTGGAAGTATTTCAATGATGGCAGCTGTGACAGCCAGTGTAACAATGCCGGCTGCCTATTTGATGGCTTTGATTGCCAGAAAGTGGAGGTTCAGTGCAAGTAAGTCTCCTTCCTCTGCCATGTATTTTTTCTTTTCTTCCACTTTTTCTTGCTTCGTGAGATTTAGAAGGCTTTTTATGCTAATCCATAGAAACAGTCAAATTTATTTTGTGTTCTGATGGGATTTAGTGATTTGGAAAAGCCTGCATTCCTGTCCCCCTCATATCCCCTTCTGGGGTTTGGGGAGGGGAGGAATTGAGGCAAGGGGACAGTTTTTCTGTTGGGGATAGCATAAGCAAAAGCTCACAGTTGAGAATGTATCGCTGGTTTGTTCAGGGAGTAGATTTGGAGACCATTCCAAAGGGGACCCTGGTGGATGCTCTAAGTAGCTCAGTTCATTTCAGGATACAGTGGAGAGATCCATGGCTAGGAAATGATGGTGTCTTCCTCTCCCTCTAGCCCCCTGTATGACCAGTACTGTAAGGACCACTTCAGCGATGGTCACTGTGACCAGGGTTGCAACAACGCAGAGTGTGAGTGGGATGGTCTGGACTGTGCCGACAACATGCCCGAGAAGCTGGCAGATGGGACCCTGGTGGTTGTGGTGCTCATGCTCCCAGAGAACCTGAAGAACAACTCTTTCCATTTCCTTCGGGAGCTCAGCCGAGTATTGCACACCAATGTGGTCTTCAAAAAGAATCCTAAGGGGGAGTACATGATCTACCCCTATTATGGCAACGCAGAGGAGTTGAAAAAGCACCACATCAAGAGGTCTGCAGAGAGCTGGGCTGACATTCCAGGTGCTGTCTTCAATAAAATGAAGACTTCTCTTTACTCCCAAGTTGGAGGGAGGCAGCGGAGGGAGCTAGACCAGATGGACATCCGAGGGTAAGAGGTCCAGTGGGTTTTCTGGGACCTTAAGTTCATCATCAAAAGATCATCTTTGTTTTGCTAGCATTTCCATTTCTCAACAAATCCTTCCTCCCCCTCCCTTATCCCGTGTTACAAAGAATAAAAGAAGGAAGGAGAAAAGCTGTTCAGTAAAACCAATCAACACATCAATCAAATCTGACAGTACATGCACTGTTTCTCTCTCCCCCTCCCCACTTTGCAAAGAAGGGAGGGAGGTACATTCTCATCTCTTTTTGGGAGGATCAAGCTTAATCATCATTCAATCACATTATCTTAATAATGCTTCCACATAAACTTCATGAAAGCATACTGACTGTGCATTGGCTTCTCCATCTTTCCCTAACGGAACTATTAACGAATATCGCATGAGATAGGACGTATGAAACTAAGAGCAGATCTATACATCTCTGAGGGGTGGTAGTTCTTTTTTGGGGGGGTGGGGAAGTTCCTTGGCCTTGCCTTCTTGAGTCTATGTCCATCACCTTTCTCAGTCTTGGTTCCACTGAGGGACAGGGTTAATGTAGCATAAAATGTTGCTTTGTTCAGGAACAGCCAAGCTTCTCAGAGGCTTGAAGACATTTCCTGTTCTGTCTGTTCAGAAGGGTTAACAGAAATCTCTTGCCTCTGAAATGTGAACTGCCGAACCAGGGGTTGGGAGAGAAGAAATGAGAGTATTCTGCCGACTCTCACACATGTATCCAGTCATCATTCCTGTTTCTCCCCATTCCCCATCCATACAGATCAATTGTGTATCTGGAAATTGACAACCGCCAATGTATCCAATCATCCTCCCAATGTTTTCAGAGTGCGACAGATGTGGCAGCCTTCCTGGGGGCCTTGGCTTCGATGGGGAACCTTAACATTCCCTACAAAATTGAAGCTGTACAGAGTAAGTAAGCCCATCAAATCCTAGGGTATGCAGCCTTGTTCACCTGGATGGAGACTAGAATTCCCCCACTCTAATGCCATTTTCCCCTTTAGGTTTCCTGCCTAGCTCATTCATTTAGCCAGTTCCCAGATCTATATCTGGCTTATTTTCCTCCTTAAAAACCTTGAATTATTTTTTATCCTTTTTTGGGGGGAGTGGAGGGATGGGAAAAAGGAAGACAGTAAGGGTTAAATCTGTCTTAATTGCTCCAAAGATTGGGACTAAATCATCTTTGTCAGCTATCAGAGGGGTGTCCCACTTAATGCTATTTTGAGGTCTGGAAAAGATTTTCTAGACCTCTGAACAGAGTACAAGGGAGACACCTCATGGTACCAGTGGTGCCATCTGTTAAGAATGATACATCTTTGGAGAAGTAAGTTTATTGGTAAGTCATAGTAAGTAACTGGGATATCTATCTTTCTGTCCTCATCTACTCTCTACATTTCACTCCCCCTCCCCCTCCCCAGACCTTTTTTCCCTTTGTTGGGTATTATTTCAAAATCATTACAGCTTTAAAAAAAAAAAACCCAAGAATTGATCGGTGTCATGTGAGGAGTTGAAGTTTATATCTTGAAAATCCCCCCTAAATCCTTTGTCTTAACAGCTCAATGCAAGTGCACTGATTTGAAGTTTGCTAATCCTTTTCCTTAAAGGAGAAAAAAGTAAAAGCTGTCTCCAGATACAGTGGGCTAGTGCAGGAGAGAATTTAGTGATATTTTGCAATTCTGATTAATCATGTATAAAATGACCTTATTTTGGGGGAGAATGATATAGAGCTAGTGAGTTACCTTTTATGAACTAATTTCACTCCATCTGTCTACTCCGGTCCTTGACTTGATATGTAGCTCAATGTTCCGGTGTGTCCTCTTGCCCTGTCCCCTCGTAGGTAAGACAGTGGAATCCCCAGAGAACTCCAAGTTGTATCCTATGTATGTGGTTGTGGCTGCTTTGGCGCTGTTGGCCTTCATTGCCTTCGGTGTGCTGGTGTCAAGAAAACGGCACAGGGAACATGGCCAGCTGTGGTTCCCTGAGGGCTTCAAAGTGACCGATTCCAGCAAGAAGAAACGACGGGAGCCTTTAGGCGAGGATTCAGTGGGACTGAAGTAAGTCACATAGCAGAAATTTTAACCCATCTGATTCCAGAAAAAGTGGGTGGAGGTCTGAAGGTGGGGGGGGGGTGTTGGGAACAGGCACTGTCCTCTTTAATTGTAGTGTTCTGCAAAGTGGGAAGATCTTTCCCTGGGGAAACTTCCCCTTTCCATTTCTTGCATGGTGGATTATGTTCTGTGAGAGAAGTGGCCATTCAGCGTATTGAGCAATTGTAGATGGGGTCCAGAGGGGAAAGAGCTGGGGAGGAGTCTTGTGAAATGTTCCCAGACTCTCTCAGTGAGCATACTTCACTCTTATCCTTCCCTCTACCCTTTCCAAAGACCCCTGAAGAATGCCTCTGACGGTGCCTTAATGGATGACAACCAGAATGAATGGGGAGATGAAGACCTGGAGACCAAGAAATTCAGGGTGAGCTCTAATGCCTGCCAGCTAAAGATAGGTCAATGAGAGGCCCTTTTAAGCTGCTGATGCTGGGGAGTTTCTAGTACTTGCATATAGCTCAGTTAAAGCCTTCCTTCCTGAAGTACCTGAAGCCTCATTTCTCTACCCCATCCCTCACCTCCCTCTTCCCTTCCTTCCCCAGTTTGAAGAACAAGTCATGCTGCCAGACATGGATGATCAGACAGATCACCGGCAGTGGACTCAGCAGCATCTCGATGCTGCTGACCTCCGGATCCCCTCGATGGCTCCCACCCCGCCACAAGGCGAGATTGATGCTGACTGCATGGACGTCAACGTCAGAGGTCCTGGTAAGTGGACTCTCCCTAAGGATCCTCATGCATTCTCTACTTCAGCATAACTCATAGATCTATTTATATAAACAGCCCCTGGCACTGTCCTTTCCCCAAATCCATTAACATCTCTGGCATGTTCCAATTCCCACCCTCATTCCTCCGCCACATGCGTAAGGTCAATAACAACATAGTGTGATCAACATTCTGAAAGCCTGCTCTGTTGAATGGGGAGGGAAAACTCTTTTCAGTTCCGTTAGATTTCAAGTTCAGAAAAGGTTGTGAGAAACTTCTCAAGACTTCCAGCACAAAAGTGTGTGTGGTCCACCCCCATCCCCAGCTTTCTCTTTAGGACAATTATCCAATTTCAGGTTTTGAGTAGCACATAGCACATTTAAATGTTCTTGTCTCCAGACACTGTTACCCAAGCTTCCTCTTTCAAGAAGGCAGAGCCTTCTCTTAATCACAGAGTTTTAAAAACCTCATTCCATATGGGCATATGTTGCTTTTGGTGGGTAAAGGAACAGAAATGCAGATACTAAATGAAGTGAGACAGTGGGATCAGTGACTGAGCTGACAATCCAAGGCTTCTTTAAATAAAATTTGGATGGAGGAAGAGAGTTCTATTTTGTGTCTTTAGCAAGTAAAAACTACAGCAATATTAGAGTAAATAGACATTTACCTTCCTCTCCCATAGATGGTTTTACTCCCTTGATGATCGCTTCATGTAGTGGAGGGGGCCTAGAGACTGGCAACAGTGAAGAAGAGGAGGATGCTCCAGCTGTCATCTCAGACTTCATTTACCAGGGAGCCAGCCTGCACAACCAAACAGACCGAACTGGGGAGACAGCCCTTCATCTGGCTGCCCGCTACTCCCGTTCAGACGCAGCCAAACGTCTTCTGGAGGCCAGCGCAGATGCCAACATTCAAGACAACATGGGCCGGACTCCTCTCCATGCAGCTGTATCTGCTGATGCTCAGGGGGTCTTCCAGGTAGGTGTTTTCCAGGTGCTCTGAAGCATTCGTCCGTTTTCTTTCCTGAACTTTTGAGGCCAAGCTGGTTGGGGGCATGGGATTTATGTGATATTTCCTTATGAAATATGATCACTTACTGTAGAATGAGAATTTTGGCCCCTAAAAGGGGATTTTGGATGTTGGTGTGGGATTGGGGGGGGGGGTGATTAGAGGCTACCTTTTAAGTCATGTACATATTACCCATATATCAGAAGGCCCCATTTCTTATTTTTTTTTTTTTTTTTTGGAATCCACCGTTCTTCCTCATTCACTTAAGCTCAGAATATATTTTGGGCCTACTATGTGACTAACACTGCATTCTGCTTTGGCCAGGCACCTGGTCTTTTGATGCATGTCTCTGCAGTTGTCTTCCTACCTGTCACCTCCCTGACTCTTAAATTCTCATTTTCTCTGGGTGCCCAGATTCTAATTCGGAATAGAGCTACAGACCTGGATGCTCGAATGCATGATGGCACCACACCACTGATCCTGGCTGCCCGCTTGGCAGTGGAAGGCATGCTGGAGGACCTGATCAACTCCCACGCAGATGTCAATGCAGTTGATGATCTGGGTAGGTAGGCCCTGGGGGATAGAAGCTTGCCAGGGGTAGTAAGAAGAGAGCCTGGGGTGAGGTGAGGAGAACGTTTCCTTTTCCTTAAGACTTGATTAAATATGATTTGACCTTCTTGTCCCCTAGGCAAGTCTGCCCTGCACTGGGCTGCTGCAGTGAATAATGTTGATGCTGCTGTTGTACTGCTGAAAAACGGAGCAAATAAGGATATGCAGAACAACAAGGTACACCTGAGACTGCATGGTTCCATGTCCAGTGACAACTCAGGGTGGTTTGGGGTGGGGGTGGGGGGCGGTAGATTTGAATCTTGACTGCTATTAGCTAATAGGCAAGTTGCTTAACCTCTGGGCCTCAGTTTCCTTATCCATAAAATGAGGAAGATAATATCTGAGGAATTTAATTCATAGGTTTACTGTGGGGATGAATTGGGAATGAATTTAGGAAAAGCACTTAAACAAACTTTAAAGAATATCATATACTCACTCATATAGAATAAGTTACATAAAGGATATATTCTTTATATAATGTGTACTATATAAAGAATATACATAAGTTTAAGTAACTAAAGGTAAATATGTAATGACAGGGTAAGCACTTGTCCCAAAGTCATGTCAGTCTGAACTGTATAGGAAAAGATATGGAAAATGATGGTGAAAAATACTAACAAAAGTCTAATTTGATTCCATTTCATGAGGATGTGCAGGAGAGGCAGCAGAGGGGAAAGGGCCCTGGATTTAGAGTCAAAGGACTTGGGTGTGTCCCACATGAAAGTCATCTTGAACTGCTTTCACATCTGTAAAATAAAGGGATTGTACTGATGACCTCCAAGATCCTTCCAGTTGTAAATCCTGTAAACTTAGGAGTTCTGACCTACTTTTAAGTTTTGAGCAAGCATGTGGTTCCCTACCACTCTGAGAGGGTAGAATGTTTTCTTTCTCATCTGATTCTCTCAACCCAGTATCCTGGTAACTGTAGGGAAAAGCGGCACTGTTAACTCCCTGTGTGCCTAGAAGCCTTCTTGCCTGGCTTTACCCTGCTTGGTCTGTTGTCCCTTCTGGAGATTGGATCCAGGCGGAATAATATTGATCATCATCTGAGATCCCAAGTAATTATAAAGTTTGGTTTTGGGATGCACATATTTGCTTTAAATTATTTTAAATTCCTACCTAATTATGATATGGCTAATATTGAAATAGTTTGTCTTCCACAAATTCCTATGTCCCATTGGATGATAGAGCTCTCCTGGGCTACAACAGATAAAATGGAAAGTAGACTGTCATGTTAGACTCAAAGGTTACCAATGTAGGAAGTGTAGACAATATGGTGTAGTAGAGAGAAAACTGGTTGTGAGGGAGATTTGTATTCAGATTTGCCTCTGACAAATACTTCCTCAAAGTTTGTAAAATGAGAGGGTTGGACTCTGCAACCTTTAACGTCCCTTCCCAGGGTTCATAATTGCAAATCGTTGTGGACAACGGATTTAAATTCAGCTAGGGTACTACAGAAACCTTTGCTGACTTTCTCCTAAACAGTTGTTTGTTTTCCACCTCTTCCTTCAGGAAGAAACTCCTCTGTTCCTTGCAGCCAGAGAAGGGAGTTATGAGACTGCCAAAGTTCTATTGGACCACTTTGCAAACCGGGACATAACCGATCACATGGATCGGCTGCCTCGCGATATTGCTCAGGAGCGGATGCACCATGACATTGTGCGGCTTCTAGATGAATATAATTTGGTGCGCAGCCCACCCCTGCACAATGGGCCACTGGGGGCACCCACCTTGTCTCCTCCACTCTGCTCCCCTAACAGTTACATTGGCAACCTGAAGCCAGCTGTCCAGGGCAAGAAGGCCCGGAAACCCAGCACCAAGGGACTCAGTTGTAATGGCAAGGATGCCAAAGACATCAAGGCTCGTAGGAAAAAGTCTCAAGATGGGAAGGGATGCCTTTTGGACAGTTCCAGCGTGCTGTCCCCTGTTGACTCTCTTGAGTCACCCCATGGCTATCTGTCAGATGTGGCATCTCCACCACTAATGACTTCCCCCTTTCAACAATCCCCATCCATGCCCCTGAACCATTTACCTGGTATGCCCGATGCCCATCTAAGCATCAACCACCTAAACATGGCTGGGAAGCAGGAGATGGCCACACTGGGTAGTGCCAATCGCTTGGGCTTTGATGCAGTGCCACCTCGCCTGTCTCACCTTCCTGTTGCTTCTAGTCCCAACTCAGTAATGAATAGTGGGTCTATGAATTTCGCAGTCGGTGGAGCAACCAGCCTAAATGGGCAATGTGAGTGGCTTTCGCGACTCCAGAATGGGATGGTCCAGAACCAGTATAATCCACTGAGAGGGAACATCTCAGCCGGGCCTCTGAATCCACCTGCCCAAAACCTCCAGCACAACATCTTAGGGCCACTCCATAATGGCCTTTCCTCTACTACCCTATCCCAGATGATGAGTTACCAGGGTATGCCTAACACACGGCTGGCCACCCAGCCCCACATGATGCAGGCTCAGCAGTTGCAGCAGATGCAGCCACAGCAGCAGCAACAGCAGCAGCAGCAGCACAACACAAGCTCCACCACTGGCCACGTTGGCCAGAGTTTCCTTGGCAGTGAATTGAATCAACAGGATGTACAACAGCTGGGAAGCAGTAGCATGGCTGTGCACACCATTCTGCCCCAGGAGACCCAGATCCTGCCAACAACCCTGCCATCCTCCCTCTCTCAGCCCATGACCACTACTCAGTTCTTGACACCACCATCTCAGCATAGCTACTCTTCCCCCATGGACAACACACCCAGTCACCAGCTTCAAGTTCCTGATCATCCTTTCTTGACCCCGTCCCCAGAGTCACCAGACCAGTGGTCTAGCTCCTCTCCACATTCCAACATCTCCGACTGGTCAGAAGGCATATCAAGCCCACCTACAAGTATGCAGTCACAGATAGCACACATTCCAGATGCTTTTAAGTGAACACATGGTGTCTCACCACAAAACTTGATGTTTTTTTCTTTCCTAAAAACCATAAGAAGAAAGAAGACATTTAGGAATGCTATATACTGTGACTTGACTGAAGGATTCAATTTTCTTTTCTTTTTTATATGTTTTTATACAAAATAAGACAAAATTTTAATTTTTTTTAGTATTTATTTATGTACTTTTATTTTACATGAAAACACTGCCTTTTTTATTTATATGTTCTATGTAGGGCTCAAAGCAAAAAGTTTGTTTTGAGACAAAACTAGCTGTTTAGAAAAACGATTTTCTTTAATAAGATGATTTTTTGTGTGTTTATAAAGATAAGCAAAGATTCATGATTTAGAAGTTACATTTATTTATTGATAATCTTTCTAAATCTGGAGATAAATGATAGGGAGGATAGGGGAAAGAGTTATTTTTAAACCAGCTATGCAGAAAAGTTCCCCAAAAACTGCAATTTTTCCCTGGCCCCATCCCACAGTACCACCCATTGCTTTATTCATCTTCCAGTGTTTTCAGTATCAGTGGACTGACAAGTGTCTCTGCAAATAGAAGTTGTAAAGTATAAATTTTTCAAGAAAACCTAAAAGAAAAAAGAAAAAAAAGGAAAGAGACTTTGAGGCCTTCAGCAGAAGTCTTTTATTAATTGGCATGTCTGGTTTTAATATGAATTTGAGGTATATTAAAATGGAATGATTTTTTTGAAATGTACTTAAAATGTTTCCTTAAGGATACATTTTATGGTACTAATCATGAATCTTTGTTTACAATTTCAGTATTATGTAGTTTCAGGTTCTTGTTCTTTCAAAAAAAAAGGTTTTGCGTTTGTTTTTATTTAAACACTGATAGAGCAATCAGGTCAGCTGACCTGTGTTCATTATTAAGTTAATAGAATTCACATCTTAGATGCCACCTGTTCAGGAAAAAAAAAAAAGGAAAACGGGACCATGCCTGGCATCAACAAAGGAAAAGAAACACCTCACCTTTAATGTCTTTTTTTCAGGTTCAGAAAATAATTGAATAAGCAAGTTCTGGGATTGGGGTTTGGTCTACCACACCTTGATTTTCTGTTCCTATTTTTTATAGGAAGTTTTCCAGGACACTTTAGATAAATGCATAAAGTTTTTTGGTGGTTTTTATTTCTTTAAACAAATTCATTATACCAGTCTAGGCTGTGTGCTTCAGTCCTATCCAGACATCCCTTTCAGCTTCAGGATGTGGGGTGTTTGTGGTAAGTTGAAGTTGTATCTGGTTTGGGGTATACTCTGAAGCCTCTAGTCCTAAGGACTAGAAGAGTGAGTGGGAAATGCAGCTGAGGACTGGGGTAATGAAGGTGTTTTAAATATAATGTTGGCCATTGGACCCTCTCTGTTCCAAGTGGTGTATCTCAGTTATGAGGTGACACATGCTTGAACATGAGAGGAGGCAAAAAGAACAACTTGTAATCTAATGTATAAGCCTATGGCAAGTTAAATGTTTGTAAATAGATTTTTAAAAGATGGATTTTGTTTCAAAAATCTCAACAAACAAGTCTTAAGTATTTCATGCCAATTAGAGATGTCAGAATGTTGCTCTACCTGCAACTGAAGAATCACCTGGATGTGCAGGAATGTATGTTTGTTAACCCTTTCTGGCAATGTGGCTATCAGGCCAGATTGGATGGCCTGCACCTTCCCACACAGTGATGTTGTGGCATCCCTAATGTGCATGACTAAACATCATATGATGTTGATGCTTCTCATGTTTTATAAACTAGGCTGTAGTTTACAGAAGAGAAAAAACCTTTTAATAAAGTTGTCTACATGCAAAATTGTAGATTACAAAATTATGTAATTTTTGTTTTTGTTAACTGATTTGCAATAAATGATTCTGTCATCTAGATTTTACTAAATCTGGGTATGGTGATTGGTCCCCTTCCCACTCCTGCCCTCCCACTTTTTTTTGGATTGTGAAGCACTGAGCAGAATTCTCTCTTGTAGAAACAGATGGCTGAAGGGCAAGGGGAATCTTCTGCAGTTAGAGATATGGAACAGCTTTCCCAAGTCATGGAAGATGGGAGTTTAGGTATCTCCTTTCTCCGGAAATTTCAGAACAGATTAAAATGTGTGTCTAAATTCTCAGTCATGGAGGATAGGAAACCAGAAATGGTCTGCTTTAAGCCAGGTCCAGACTGCCATTTTAATAGTTTATGCTAACTTGACACTAAGAAGTCTCAAAATGATCTAACAAGAGAGCTTTGTTCAGTTTATGTCTCATGTCATTCAAATACAGCTACCGCCATGAAGATTTCCCTGATCACTTTCTCCCCTTCTCTTTCCCTCCCTCCAAGTCACTTTTCCTTTCCCTACTAGGGATGACACTTTGCACTTGTGGCATTTTTCAAATTCTTCCACATATAATTACATGCTTATTCTATCACTCTCCACTTAATTGTAAGGTCCTTCGAGGTAGGGCCAGATCTTGCTCAGTTATATCCCCTGAACAATTCTAGAGCAAGAAAAAACCATTCCAGTCAGCCAGGTCTCCTGCCTCCTGCTGCAAGAGGAGAAACACCACCACTGAACACCAGACTTCTTTCCAGGGAAGAGGACAGTGGTCATTCCATTAAGTCTCCTGGTCATCTGCTTTGGGGGAAGGGGACTAACATATTCCTTTAGTCCAAGCACACTTGTCCCCTCACTGGAACCACCTAAGGCATTAAGAGTACTACACCTTGTGACCAAACTCCTATGATTCTATCTAAACTCATTCCTCAATAACGAAAATAATTATACCCAGTCATACCCTCCCATCCCAGTGATTGTGAACCTCTAACAGTCATCATAGAAAGGCCTATTCCTGACCCTCCAATACCTGAGTTATTCCATTTCTATCAATCACATCTTACCTCATTGGACACCCTCACCCCCACCAAAGTTCCACTCTGTCATGCCTGCTCCAACCACAGGCAACAGACTTGCCTTCATCTTAACTCTTCCTTTCCTACTCCCATCTTCTAGTTCTCATTGAGACCTAGCTCCCTCCTGATCACAGCGTCCCTCACTCATGTCTCCTTCATTGGTCAAGGTGAAACAACTGGATGACTTCTTGCTCCCCATTGCTACTCCCAGTTTCTCCCTCCCTCATTCATAACCTCTTCTCTGAAGTTCAATCAGTCTGCATCTACTACCCAATCAAAATTCTCACACCTGTTGTCTACCAACTCCTAGAATATTCCCCTTATTTCCTTAATGAATTCAGTACCTGGTTAATAGTCTTCTTAACGCCTACCCTCACCTCAGGAGACTTCATCATACATACTGACAATGTTCCACCAAACCCTCTAATCTCGTAGTTCCCCAATTCACTCCACATAACCTCCTATTCCACCTCACCTCAGTCACACACATAGAAATATGGTTATGACCTTAATCTTGCCGTCACTCACAAGTGCAGCACTTCAACCTTCATTAATTACCGAGTTCCCATATCTGATCACAGCCTATTGTAAATGGACCTCTTTCAAACTTGGTTCTTCATCCACATCATGACCTTCAGTTCTTAGACTTTCACCACTGCACTAGCTACATTCTCCTCCCTCCTCTATTTTGATCCTCCTGGTGACTACTTTTTCTCCTCCAGAATGCTTTGCCCCCTCATCATATTGTCCATCTTTCCATTTATTGCAGGCCATCATCCACAAAGTTGTCAAAGTTACCTTCCTAAAGTACAAGTATGACTATGTTACCCTCATCCTCCCCCCTTCCAGTCAAAATCATCGGTGACTCTCTATCAACTCCAAGACCAAATACAAAGGGTTTTTTTTGGCAAAATATTCTCCACCTATCCAGTGTTCTTGCATTTTACATTCCCTGTCCCACCCTACCTGCATCTGAATCCTGCCATGTACTCTGCAATCCAGTGACACTGACTTTGCTGCTTTTGCTTGAATAAGACATTCCATCTCCAGACTCCAGGCATTTTAATGACTGTCCCCCAAGTGTGGAATGCACTCCTTCCTCATCTCTGCTTCCTGGCCTCCCTGGCTTCCTTCAATTTCCAACTAAAATTCTACTTTCTCAAAGAAGTCTTTCCTGATCCTCCTTCTAGTGCCTTCCCTCTGTTGATTGTTTCCAATTTATCTTGGAGATAGCTTGTTTGTATATATTTATTTGCATATTGTCTCCATTATATTGTGTGTTTCTTGACAGCAATGACTGTTTTACTATTCTTTATATCCCCAGTGTTTAGCACAGGTCCTTAACAATTATTTATGGACAGACTCTAAATCTAGTTTTTTAGGGGGATTCCAAATCGCTTGAGCTCAGTTTAAGTAGTGGGTCATGACCCTAGTCCCAAAGAGGAGGAAAGGGTCTTTCCTAAAAGAGAAAGTTGTTAACAATTCCACCTAAAGTATAAAGGACCAGATTGCTTTAAGCAGAGAATTGACCACAGCAGTAACACCAACATGAAACTGAGAACACTAATGTAATTTTATAGGCTGATTTCAATCAATCCACAAACATTTATTGTCTGCCTTCTATGTAAGTGCCAGGCACTGTGCTAGGTCCTATAAATACAAAGATAAATGAAATAGTTCTAATCCTTAAGGAATTTATTGAAAAGTGCAAAGTGTTTATGACCAAGGCAATGAAGCTTCTGTCTCATTAGCTCATGGTCAGACCACATTGGAGTGCGACTCCTAGTCATCTTTTTCCAGATCTCAACCTTGGATTTACCTCCACCTTTCTTTCTCCATTCCTGCCCCTGTGCTGCTAAACACCACCTAAGGAAGGTATACAATTGGGTCAGGATGCTAACTGGGTCAACTACAAATTTGTTTTCTAATCTCAGTTGCTCAGTATTTTATGGCAATCTTTGTACTTCTGTTTGATGGAGTCTTTCACACTAATTCACAGCATCAGTCCTGAACTTCATGAATCACTTGTTCTTTAAACCTTGTGTGATCAAGCCATCTTTTTCCTATCCCTCTCAGCAAGGAACTTCATCGCATATTTCACCAAGAAAATTTGAGACTTTATGAGCTCCCTTCACCACTCCCCCAATATTACCTTTCAGATCCTTTCATCATCCCCAGTTTTCTCCCCTCCCTTCCCTTTCCTTCCCTTCACTTCCCTTCGCTCCAGATTGAGGAAGAAGAAAACGCTTTCTTTGCCAATACCAATTTGCACCCATAATTCCACTCTCTCATCTTCAATATGCAACTTGCCCTTTCATTCATTCTCTAATCTTCACTCTCTCTTTATTTATTGTTCCATCCTGACTGCCTAAAACCATTTAGATCTCATCTTGAAAAAAAAAATTATCACTTAGCCCACAAGCTACTGTCTTATGTCTCTTCTCCATTTCCTGGCTTGGAAAACTGGCTTCCAACCACTTGACTAAAACTGCTCTCACCAAGGTTACCAATAATTTCTTATTGTCAAATCTGGGTGGCTTCATTCTTGACCTTGGTAACTTTTGATACTATTGACTAAGCCCTTTCTGTTGGTTACCCTTGCTTGCCTGGGTTTTTAGGACTCTGTTCTTGCCTGATTCTCCTATTTGTTTCCTTGTCAGTGTCCTTTACTTAGTAATCTCTATGCTGATATCTCCCAAATCTACCTATCTAGCCCTTATTTTTCTCCTAAAATCTAGCCCTAAATCAAATACTGGTTAATTCTACCTTTGAGTTCCATAAGCATCTCATTCTTAACATAATTAAGAAAATGAATTTCCTCTCCCCCTGCCCCAAAGGCCTACCCTTCTTGCTATCTTCCCTCTCCCTTAGAGTACAACCTTAGTTCAGGTGCTCAACACTTCTCATTTGGAATACTAAAATAGTTTTCTAATTGCTCTCCCTGCCATCAAATTCTCATTTTTCTAATCCATCCTCTATACAATTGCCAAATTAATATTGCTGAAGACTAGGTCTGCTAAGTTATTCCCTTGCTTATGAAGCTTCAGTAGCTGACTCCCTATCAATTCTAGTATAAAATGGAAACTCCATTTTGGCATTTTAAGTCCTTCATAGTCTGGTTTCAACCTATTTTTTTCAGACGTACTTCATCTTATTCCCCTTATTTGGCATTCCAAACAAAATGGCGTGCTTGCACCCATCATTCTAACTCTTACCTCCATTTCTTTTTGTTTAAATATTATTTTCATTTATAACTTATTTTGAACAGTAACTTTAAATTTTTTTTGAGTTCCAAATTCTCTCTCCCCCTCCCTGTAGCCTCTTCCTCACTCTTTGAGAAGGCAAGCAATATATAAATTATGCATCTGAAATCATACAAAAACATATTTCCATATTAGCCAAAAAAAGGAAGAAAAATAAATTGAAAAAAAAAACATATTCAATTTACACCCAAACTCATCATTTCTCTCTCTGAAGGTGAATAGCATTTTCTTCCATGAGTCCTTTAAAATTATCATGGATCATTGTATTGATCAGAGTAGCTAAATCTTTCGCAGTTGATCATCATTACAATATTGCTGTTACTTGCACAGTGTTTTGATTCTGTTCACTTTACTTTGCATCAGTTCATATGTCATCCCAGGTTTTTCTGAAACCATCTTATTCATCATTTCTTTTAAAAAAAATCTGTTTATTTATTTTTAGTTTTCAACATTAAGAAGATTTTGAGTTCTAAATTTTCCCCTTCTCTTCCTTCCCCCCTTCCCAAGATGGCATGTAATCTGATATAGGCTATACATGTACAATCATATTGAACATATTTCCACATTAGTCATAATGTAAAAGAAGAATCAGAACAAAAGGGGAAAACCATGACAAAGAGAAAGAACAAAAAAGAAAGAAAATAGTATGTTTCAGTCGGCATTCAGACTCCATAGTTCTTTCTCTGGATGTGAACAGCATTTCCTGTCATGAGTTTTTTGGAATTGTCTTAGATCAAATGCAGTGCTGAGAAAAACTTAAGTCTATTAAAGATGGTTATCCCACAATATTGCTGTTACTGTGTACAATGTTCTGGTTCTGCTCACTTCGCTCAGCATCAGTTCATGTAATTCTTTCCAGGTTTTTCTGAAATCAGCCTGTTCATCATTTCTTATAGAATAGTAGTACTGCATTACATTCATATACCACAACTAGTTTAACCATTTCCCCTTTGATAGGCATCTCCTCAATTTCCAATTCTTTGCCACTACACAAAGTGCCTTATAGCACAACAGTATTCCATCACAATTATATACCATAACTTGTTTGGTCATTCCCCAGTTGATGGGTATCCCCTCAATTTCCAATTCTTTGACACCACAAAGAGAGCTGCTATAAATATTTTTATACATATGGGTCTTTTCCTTTTCCTTTGATCAATCTGAGATTTAGACCTAATAGTGGAATTGCTAGGTCAAAGTGTATGCAGTTTTACAGATCTTTGGGCACAGTTTCAAATTGTTTTCCAGAATAATTGAACCAGTTCACAACTTCACCAACAGTACAATTGTATCCCTGTGTTTTCATAGCCCCTCCAGCATTTATTTTCTTTTTCTGTCATGTTAGTCCATCAGGTAAGTATTAAATGTTACCTCAGAGTTATTTTTGTTTCTCTGACCTATAATGGTTTAGAACATTTTTTCATATGACTATAGATAATTTTAATTTCTCCTCAAAAATGCCTTTTTATATTCTTTATCAAATGAGGAATGGCTCTTTTTATAAATTTGACTCAGTTCTCTATATATTTGAGAAATGAGGCTTTTATCTGAGAAACTTGCTGTAAATCTCTCCACCTACCACCCAGTTTTCTGCTTTCTTTCTAATCCTGGCTGCTTTGCTTGTACAAAACCTTTTCAATTTAATGTAATCAAAATAATTCATATTAAGTCCTGCAATGCTCTCTTCCTTTTTTTTTTGGTTGTAAATAGGTGTCCAGTTAACCTATTCCATATTCCTTTATTGCTTATATCACTCTTTATGTCTAAATTATGTTCACATTTTGACCTTATCTTGGTATATGATATGAGATGTATGTCTACACCTAGTTTTTGCCAAACTGCTTTCCAGCTTTCCAAGCAATTTTTGTCAAATATGAGTTCTTGTCCTAAAATCTTCGATCTTTGCATTTATCAAACACTAAACTATTATGGTCATTTCCTACTATGTATTGTTTACCAAGTCCATTCTACTGATCCATCATTCTATTTCTTAGCCAGTATCAGATTGTTTTGATGGTTATCACTTTATAATACAGTTTTAAACCTGGTGCTACTAAGGCTGCCTTCCTTCATGGTTGTTTTTCTTTCTATCGATTCCTTTGATATTCTTGACGTTTTATTTTTCCAGATGAATTTTGTAATTGTTTTTTCTAGATGTACAAAATAAATCTTTGGTAGTTTAACCGGCATGGCATTGAATAAGTAAATTAATTTTAGGTAGAATTGTCACTTTTATTATACTGGCTTGGCCTACCCAGGAGCAATTAGTTTTTGTATGAAATGTGTTTTGTAACTGTGTTTCTTCTAGTTCTTAGATTTGTCTTTTATCAAATGAGTGGACAGTAGGGGATATCTTGCAGGTAGACTCCCAAGTATTTTTTATCTCTTTCTGCTATGTTTTGTTGGTATAGAAATCCTGATGATTTATGTGGGCTTATTTTTATATACTGCAATTTTGCTAAAGTTGTCTATTATTTCAACGAGTTTTTAGTTGATTGTCTAGTGTTCTCTAAGTATACTATCAGGGCAGCTAGGTGGTACAGTGGATAGAGCATTGGGCCTGGAATCAAGAAGGCCCAAGTTCAAAACCAGCATCAAGCACTTACTAGTGGTGTGACTGGGGGCAAATCACTTAATCTTTCTTGCCTCAGTTTCCTCATCCGTAAAATCAGATGGAGAAGGAAATGGCAAACCACTCTAGTATCTTTGTCAAGAAAACCCCAAAAGGGGTCACAAAGCATTGGACATGACAAAAATGACTAAACAACAACAAAGTATACCATCATATCATCTGTAAAGAGTGATAAATTTGTTTTCTTATTTTTATTTTTGTATCAATTTCTTTTTCTTTATTGTTATAGCTAGAATTTCTAATACAATACTGAATAAGAGTAGTGATAATGTTCATCCTTGCTTCATCCTAATCTTATTGGAAAGGCTTCTAGTTTATCTTCACTACAGATAATACTTACTCTTGGTTTTAGATACTATTTATTATTTTAAGAAAAGCACATTTATTACTTTCTAGAGTTTTTCAAGAGGAATATATTTTGTCAAACTTTTTCTGAATCTATTGAGGTAACTATATTATTTTTGTTATTTTTATTACAAATATGGTTAATTGTGCTTATAGTGTTCCTAATATTGAACCTGTCTTGCCTTACTGGTATAAATCCCACTGGGTCATAGTGTATGATCTTTGAAATATATTGTTGTAATCTCCTTACCAGTATTTTAGTTAAACCTTTTACATCAATAGTCATTGGGGAAATTGGTTTGAAGTTTTCTTTCTCTGTTTTTCTGTCTCTGGTTAGGCATCAAAACTATATTTGTGTCACAGAAGAAATTTTGTAGAACTCCTTCTTTACCTAATCTTTCCAAATAGTTTATATAGTATTAGAATTAAATGTTTTTGGTAGAATTTGGTAGAAAATTCATTTGTAGGAGAGGATTCTGAGAAGATGGTGGTGTAGGTCAGAAGACTTTGTGCTCTCCAAACTTCCTCCACAAAAAAAGGATGAAACATTGCCTCAAAGTGATTGCTGAGTAGGAGAAATAAACAAAAGTAGGGGTAAAGCAGTTGTCCTCCTAAGACAACCTGGGAGGACCCCAGCAAAGACTTGACCTCCAGGGGCTGAGGTTGGGCCAACTCAGTGAAATAAACAAATAATCCCTGAGGGCAGCTGAGTTGAGAGGCAGCCTCAGCCTCAGGGACTTTCAACTCACAGATAGTGCTGAACTGAGGAGAAGATTGGAGGACCTTCTACTGTTGAGGGATGCCAAGTGCAGCTGTGCTGACCAGACACAGTCCCAGGCTGCCATTGCAGAGGAGGAGGAGCTGTGTACATGCCTGGTGAGTGTAGTATCAGAGGGGTGGAGACTCTGGTTTTTGGTTTCAGGGCAAAGAGGAGAGTTGAACTTTACAGCCACTGGAAGGACTGCAAGGAGCAAGAGAATTTGCTGTATAGTATGGCAGGAGGCCCTAGCTATGGCTAAAGAGTGGAGAGGAGTGCCCAAGGAGTGCTGCAGGATGTGTCTGTCCTTTGTTCTCAAAGAAGACCATGACATCAAGATGATGACATGATTTGCACTTGACTTTGATTTGAGTGAGGGAGGGCTGTGCAAGTCACCAGCCTCACTCTCTCCTCCAGAGCCATCTGGGTCCAGTGACCCAATATTCATCAGGATGACTGGAGATAGCCCAGGATGCAATGCAGGCTTTGGTCATTTTAGGCTAAGGTCTTATCAGATTCTCCCTTTGAGTGAGATATACCCATTCAATGAATAGGCCTCTTTAAGTAGTTGCTCAAGGGATGGCCCCTTCTAATAAAAGAAAATAAAACAAAAAAATCAAACTGAGAGGGGAAGACCCTCAGGGTTCTCAGGTAAAAGAGAAACAGTTATTATTTAGTAATTATCACAGGTTAGAGCTTAGAAAATAACAGTAGCGGAGCCAAGATGGCAGAGTAGAAATTTGCACTTACACTAGCTCTTACCCCACAGCACATAAAATACCTAAAGAAAGACTCTCAACAAATTCTAGAGCAGCAGAAGCAATGGAGTAGAGGAGACTTCCAGCCCAGGGTGACCTTAAAGGCCAATGGGAAAGGTCTGTCGCACTGGACACGGAGCCCAGCCCAGCCTTGGCCATGGCACAGCACCTGAGGAGGACCTGAGCAGGCCTCAGGGGTGGAATCCCCAGCAATAGTAGCGGCAATTGGCAGATCCCTCAACACACAGAAGCCAAAGGTCAGTGAGAGGGTTTATTCAGCTGGCCAAGAAGGGAGCAGGGTCTTCCCATAGCTCTGGCCTCAGACAGCAATGGCAGAGGCCACATGGGGTGGCAGCAGCTCCCACAGCAGCCCTCATCTGTTGTTGGATCATAAAGCCCCTGGGGGAACTGAGCAGCTGATCCATACCTCAGCCATGTGTGGGGGCCCTGTCCCACCTAATGCTCCTGGGGGAATTGAGCAGCTGATCTTTGTTTCACACTGAATAGTGGCCCTGCCCCCTCCTAAAGCTCCTGGGGGAATTAAGCAGTTTATCTGAATCTTAGCCCTCAGTTGTGGCTTGGTGGAACTGGAGGCCAGGTGGTTGTAGAGAAGAAACCCTACTTCTCACAGATTCTGGGCACAAGTTTCTTGTTGCTCCCAGACCAATGTACACACTTGATTGTGCCACCTTGGAGGAACTAAGATTTTACAGATCCCCACAGTATACCCTACTCTTGATGAAGGAACTAAAAGTCAAGTAACTGGTTGGAAAAATACCCAAAAAAGGGGGAAAAATAAGACTATAGAAGGTTACTTTCTTGGTGAACAGATATCTTCTCCCATCCTTTCAGATGAAGAAGAACAATGCTTACCATCAGGGAAAGACATAAAAGTCAAGGCTTCTGTATCCCAAACATCCAAAATAAATATTCAATGATCTCAGGTCATGGAAGAGCTCAAAAAGGATTTTGAAAATCAAGTAAGAGAGGTGGAGGAAAAATTGGGAAGAAAAATGAGAGAGAGGGAAGAAAATCATGAAAAATGAGTCAACAACCTCCAAAAGGAGACCCAAAAAAATGCTCAAAAAATAACACTTTTAAAAATAGGCTAACTCAATTGGCAAAAGAGGTTCAAAAAACCAATGAGGAGAAGAAGGCTTTAAAAAGCAGAATTAGTCAAATCAAAAAGGAGGTTCAAAAGCTCACTGAACAAAATAATACTTTAAAAATTAGAATGGAACAGATGGAGGCTAATGACTTTCTGAGAAACCAAGAAATCACATAACAAAACCAAAAGAATGAAAAAATAGAAGACAATGTGAAATATCTCAGTGGTAAAACAACAGATCTGGAAAATAGATCCAGGAGAGACAATTTAAAAATTATGGGACTACCTGAAAGCCATGACCAAAAAAAGAGCCTAGACATCATCCTTCATGAAATTATCAAGAAAAACTGCCCTGACATTCTAGAACCAGAAGGCAAAATAAATATTGAAAGAATTCACAGATCACCTCCTGAAAGAGTTCCGGAACACTGTAGCCAAATTGCAAGGAGAAAATATTGCAAGCAGCTAGAAAGAAACAATTTGAGTATTGTGGAAATACAATCAGGGTAACACAAGATCTAGCATCTTCTACATTAAGGGATTAAAGGGCATGGAATATGATATTCCAGAAGTCAAAGGAACTAGGATTAAAACCAAGAATCACCTACCCAGCAAAACTGAGCATTATACTTCAGGGGGAAAAAATGGTCTTTCAATGAAATAGAAGACTTTCAAGCATTCTTGATAAAAAGACCAGAGCTGAATAGAAAATTTGACTTTCAAACACAAGAATCAAGAGAAGCATGAAAAGGTAAACAGGAAAGAGAAATCATAAGGGACTTACTAAAGTTGAACCGTTTACATTC
>CM053769.1:297030014-297164249 GCA_028658325.1 Potorous gilbertii | reverse complement strand
CCAATTGAGTTAGCCTATTTTTCAAGGTGTTATTTTCTTCAGCATTTTTTTGGGTCTCCTTTATCAAGTTATTGACCCGTTTTTCATGCTTTTCTTGCATCTCTCTCATTTCTCTTCCCAGTTTTTCCTCCACCTGTCTAACTTGATTTTCAAAATCCTTTTTGAGGTCTTCCATGGCCTGACCCCATTGGATAGCTATTTCAGCTGTTTGGGATACAGAGACCTTGACTCCTATGTCTTTACCTGATGGTAAGCATTGTTCTTCCTCATCAGAGAGGAAGGGGGGAATCATCTGTTCCCCAACAAAGTAACCTTCTTTGGTCTTATTTTTTTTCCCTTTTCTGGGCATTTTCCCAGCCAGTTGACTTCTGAGAGTCCTCTCCACCCCTAGTCTAGGTCTGCCCAGCTAGTGTTTGGGGACTGAGATTCAAATGCTGCTCCCCAGCCTCAGGGCTTTTGGCAGCAGGCCTGGCCTCTATTCAATGGGAGCTTAAGTTCTGGTGCTCAGGTGGAGGTAGGGCCACCTCCCAGGCTCAATTCCCTCAGGGGGTTTATGCAGAGACCTTCCATAATGGAGCTGCTGCCGAGCTCCTGCCTGCTCCAGTTGCTCCTGGCCGCCCGCGGCCTCTGCTGCTGCCTCCCAAGGGGGCCTGAGTCATGGAGACACCCCGCTCCCCTCTCAGCCCATCCAGACGTCTCTCTCACTGACCTGTGCGTCTGTGGGTGGAGGGACCTTCACGGCCGCTGGAGATTCTGTCCCTGAAGCCTGCTCAGATCTGCTTGCTCTTCTCCATGCTGTGCGGCTAGGGCAGTGCTGGGCTCCGCTCCCATCTCATGTGCGACCGACCTTTGGGTCGGTTTTTCAGGGCTCTCTGGAACGGAAATCTCCTTCACTCCGTTGCTGCGCGACTCCACGGTTCCAGAATTTGTTGGGAGTTCTTTTTACAGGAGATCCATGGGCTGTGGGTTCGGAGCTAGCATATATGAGTCTTTCTACTCTGCCATCTTGGCTCCGCCCCTGTGAGGAGAATTTTTACAAATAAAACTGTTCTATGTGAATAAGTGGAGAAATCTATTTTAGAGAAATTCTTATGTAAAGAAGAAAATCACCTCCACCCTAATTTACCACTTGTGAAAATCTAGATTTTTACATGTGAAGTTTGCTCAAAGTTGAGAGACCTTTGCCTGGTTTTTTTATTAAACAAGTAGAGTGAGTTTTGTTTTCTGTCTTACATGCACTTTCAAGCCTGGACATTCTCCTTATCCCAGGATTCTCTTTTTTTCTGTCTATACTACTTAGTGATCTCATTAGCTCTCATGGATTTAATTACCATCTAATATGCTGAAGATTCTCAAATCTAACTATCTTGCCCTAACCTCTGTGCTGACCTCCAATCTCACATCTCCAATTAAAAAGCCATTTCCAACTTGATGTCTAGTATTCATCTTAATAAACTCAACAGATCCAAAACTGAACTCATTATCTTTCCCCCTAGACCCTCCCTCCTCTCACCTTTCCTATTTCTCTGGAGGGCACCATCATCCTTCCAGTCCCCTCAAGCTCACAACTTAGGTGTCATCCTTAGCTCCTCCTATCTGTTAGCCAAGACCTATTGATTTTACCTTTTTAACATCTTTTGAATATGCTCCCTTCTCTCCTCTGATAGTGCCACTCCTCTGGTGCAGGTCCTCTTTACCTTACACCTGGCCTACTGCTGTAGCCTGCTGCAAAGTTGGCCTACCTCAAGTCTCTCCCTACTCAAAAACACATCTAACCTTTAGCTACCAAAATGATTTTCCTAAAGTGCAGGTCCTAATTCAATGAACACTAGTGGCTCCCTAATAGCCTCCAAGACCAAATACAAAATCTTCTACTTAGCATTCAAAGCCTTAAGTGATGATAACCTAGCACCACTCCTCCTCACCTTTTAAGTCTTGTTACACCTTACGCCTTGTCACTTTGATCCAGTGACACTGTCCTCCCTTGCTGTTCCACAAATGAGACTCCATCTCTCAACTCCAGGCATTTTCAAAGACTTGCCCCCATGTTTGGCATGATCTCCCTTCAAATCTCTGCCTACTGGCCAAGACCCTAGCTAAGACTCAGAAAAAAAATCTTATCTTCTACAGAAAGTGTTTCCTAAAGTTCTCTTAATTTTGATGCTTTCCCTCCCTCAATTATATCCTATTTATCCTCTTTATAGCTGGTTTGTATATATTTGTTTGCTTTTTGTCTTCCTCATTGGATTGTAAGTTTCTTGAGGGCAGGGACTATCGTTCCTCTTGTTGTGTTGCCAGGATTTAGTACAGTACCTGGCACATAGTAGGCACTTAATAAATGTTTATTAGTTGAATGACTGGCATTCCAGAATTAGACAAACAAAACCCTATCCTTTTCCACTTTGCTAAGGTTTTATTTAAAAATTCTGAGTTTTTACAAAGCTCCTAATTCCATTTAACAAGTATTTACCAAACAGATGACAGGAAAGGCACTGTGATAGGTATAATCAGAAACAAAGACAAAAATGACAACAGACCCTTTACTTTCTTCTGGGGCTGGTCCCTGGATAAGTAAACATGAAATATGTGGAAGTAAATACAAAGAAATTTTTTTTAATTAATATTTATTAATATATTAACTTTTGTTTTACATTTTCTTTTTTAACATAGCATTTTATTTTTTCCACTTACATGTAAAGACAACTTTTAACATTCATTTAAAAAAAAATTTTGAGTTCCAAATTTTCTTCCTCCTTCCTCTCTAAAATGATAACCAAGTTGACATAGGCTATATATGTGCAACCATGTAAAACATTTCCATATTAGTCATGTTAGTACAAAGTAATTTTGAAAAAGAAGAAAGAATATTAATTACTGAAAGAGATCAAGAAAGGCCTACAATAAGAGGTGACATAAGTTAATAAGTCTTGGAAAAAAGTAGTTCTATATATGCTAAATCAGTGTTAGATGGGAATGTATTACTAAAAATCTGGGATCCACTAAGACAACAGCTAAAATATGGTGTCCAAGTCCAGGGTGCTACATTTTAAAAGGAACACTTACAAATTGTAAGACCCATCCAAATCATAACTATATCCATATATCCCCAAATTTGTCAAAGACAAATAGAATTCATATGAATAAAAATATTTATAGCAGTACTTTTTATTGTAAAAATAGAATTGGAATCAAAGTGGGTGACCATCACATAGAGAATGGTTAAACAAACTGGGGCATATGGATGTATATATGGATATATATTATTTATAACACTACTATGCTTGTAAGAAATGACAATTGAGACAGCTAGGTGGGACAGGGGGTAACACAGTATTAAACTGGGAGTTAGGAAGACTTGTTTTCAAATACTGCCTTAAACCTGTGTAACTCTGGGCAAGGGACTTGACTTTTCTAAACTTCAGTTTCCTCACCTATAAAATGAGGGGAACCTGAAATCAATGACTACCAAAGTCCATTCCTAATTCTAAATCTATGATCTGATGAAATATGAATAAGGAGAAACATGTAAAGACACATATGAACTGATAGAGTGAATTAAGCAGAACTAGGTGAACAATTTAATATGTTGACCCTGATAATGTAAAGAAAAACAACTTGCAAGACTTTAGAACGCTGAACAACACAGTGACCAATTATAACTTTAGAAGACGAATGATGAAGCATGTTTCTTGTCTTATGGCATGGCAGTGATTATAACTAAAGGTGTTGAATGAGATATTAATCAATTAATCACAAGTATTTTTTAAGCACCAACCATTTTCCAGGCACTGTGTTAAGCACTGAGGACACAAGGAGAAAGAATTCATAATGAATTCACAATGAACTAACATTCTAATGGAGGAGACAAGTATATATAGAAAGTACATAAATAAAAAGTACATTATAAAGTACATAAATATAAATATATACAAAGTGATTAAATACAAGTTAGTTTGGGAAGGAAGATACTAGCATTTGGAGGGATCATGCAGAAGACAGTGCTTGAGCTGCATCTTAAAAGGAAGAGGTACTTTATAAGGCATAAATAAGAAAAAAGGACACTGTAGTTATCCTGGGGCAACTGGTGCAAAGGCACAGACAGGAGATGAAGTGTCATGTGAGGAACAGAGAGAAAGCCAACCATGGCCAATGTATTGATTTGTTTTGTTTG
This sequence comes from Potorous gilbertii, assembly GCA_028658325.1. Taxonomy (NCBI): domain Eukaryota; kingdom Metazoa; phylum Chordata; class Mammalia; order Diprotodontia; family Potoroidae; genus Potorous; species Potorous gilbertii. Next base: position 297,160,078 of record CM053769.1, on the reverse strand, counting down.
ACAATATTTATTTGTTATAAGGGAGGTCTTTTATGGGAAGAGGTATTGGTGAGGTCGTGGAAAATGACAGAGATTGAAAAAAAGAAATCAATAAAATATTAAAAATACACAAAAGAAAACAAAAAGGTATTCAGAAAAGAATGCAAGGCAATTTTGTTAGTGACATGCATATGTGCTTAAAACCAAAGCATATCATAGCAGTCAGTTTACAGTTTCATAATCAATTTTTTGTTCTTTATATACTAGGATGTTTGTGATTGTTGATAATCAAGTTCATAATTAAAAAATTGAGATTTTAAAAAAGATTAGTGAAGGGACTCAAAACCATGTTATAGGAGGACAGATTAAAAGAGATTGAGATGTTTAACCTTGGAAAAGAGAGGACTTTAGAGGCAGCTAAGTGTTTCAACTGATAAAGTTCTTTTTTTGAAATGAGGAAGTCCTGGGTTCAAATTCTGCCTCAGAATTTAACAACAGCTATTATGATGCTATGATCTCAAGTGGTGTCCTAATATATAAGGATTGTCTTTAAAAATGTGATAGCTATCATGCAGAGGGATTTAGTGCTACCAGACACAATCAGGATTCAAACCTGGGACTTCTGATTCTAAGTTATTTCCTCTACACCATGTTTACTCTCTTTCCTGTGGGTGTTAGAGAGATTTCAGCCCCACATATGCTGAAACTCAGGACTACCTAGAAGCCTTTGCTCATTAAGGAAGTCGGTTTCAGGTAAAGGATGCAGGATCTATCCCTGAGGAAAGACAGAAAAGGAATTTCTTAGAGGGAAGAGAGAATATATTTTCTCCTAAAGTGCCTTCAGACTCTCAATTCTATGACTACTGGAGAAGGAAGCCAAAGGGTTTCCTAACTCCCTGGGGCCAGAGGAATGTGCCTCAGTGCAGACAGCTGTGACAGGGTTTTGCCTCTCCCTGCTGGCAGAGCGCTGACAGTGCAGCGTTTTGTCTCTGATAAAGAGATGATTTTCTAATTCTAGTTCATAGCTCAGAGGAATTTCTCAATGTCAGAGCTTGAAGAAAACTTAAAAATCATCTAGTGTAATCCTTTCTTTTTACACATGGGGAAACTAAGATCCAGAGACGGAGAGTAAAATTCCTCAAGGTGACATAACCAGATACTAATAGAGCCAGGAAAGGGCCCTGGATTTGGGATAAGGAGACCAGAGTTCAAATCTCCCCTCTGCCACTTAACTACTTTTGTAACCTTACACAAAGCACTTGAGCATACCCTGGGCTTCATTTTCCTCACATGTAAAATAATGAGGTTGGGCCAAATGGCCTTAAGGTACCTTCCAATTCTAAATCTGTGGCTTTAATTATCTAGCTCTCCCCTATAGTCCCAGTCCTATTCCAAATCTGATTGAACCAGAAATGGTGTTTCCTGTTTCCTATTGAAAATCTTTGCATCAATCGTTCTTGCCACTTAAATCATATGTTGTTTCCTATTGTTTCACACCAGTTACACCTCCTCTTGGACCCTGTGGTCAAACTGGACTTCTTTACATAGAGTCCCCAGTGCCAGGAATGTACTCCTTCCTAATCCTGCCTCTTAGATTTCAACTCTTCAAGACTCTGTTTAAGCCCCTTTCCTAATTCTCTCCAGGGCTAGTGGTTTCTCTGCCCTTCAGATTACCTTGTGTCTTATCTATCTATACACACATTGTCTCCCTGGATAGAATGTGAACTCTTCAAGGCAGACACAGGCTGGTAAATATCTAATAATGTGCTAGCTCCTGCATACCACTGCAGCCTGGAGGGCAGGGACAACTTCATTTTAGCTTTGTATCCCCAGAGCTTAACACATATTAGGGGCTTAATAAATATCCAGGGTGATTGTAAACTAACTGTTCACAGATGTGTATATCCTGTTTCCCCAATTTTTGATGAAAGGGATCATGCCTTGGGTATATTTGGATGCCTCACAAAGTCTAGGTAATAGAAGGTGGTAAAATATTTAGTGTGCTTCTTTTATTTCTTCTTATCTAAACCACAATCTTCACAAGGGCAAAGAACTGTCACATCCTCCTGTTCAACCTACCATTCATCATGACAAATATTTGTTGGACTGAATTTTATAGTTCCCTCATTAGGCTCAGTCTCTCAACTCACACTCAAACTGACAATAAGATCTTGAAAGGGGTAACTGCTATGTTGGGTTCTAGGGGTTACTCTGTGGATAACTATTCAAATACAGTAGTTCATAGGACCCTACCAGGGGTTTCCTGAGAACAGTTAACCAACAGACTTAATTACCTCTTTGAAAAGGCATTTATTTAAATAGTGTAGTAAGAACAGTACTTACAAACCAATCTCCTCCAAAACTTGGGCATGCTCTTCCACTAAGACACCCCAAATCAGTGGGAATAAATTTAAAGTACAATGAAGTGATATATACATATATGCAGGGAATACAAGAAACTCTAGAACTGCAGGGCTTAAATGTGCTTTCTTTGGAGGGTCTTCATCAAGCTCACTGTAGCATCTAGGCTGAATGACTTGCTTTTCAGAGTCAATTCACTGCCAAGAAGGATCACTTGGCTGCTGGATTGGCTTCTCCCAGGGTACTGCATCACTTCTAGACATATTTGGGTCAATAAGTTGCTTAGCTACTGCTCACAGGACATGGTAACTGCCAGGTTGGATCAGCCAGGTTATTCAGTTACTTGGGCTTGACTTCTCAAAGGGTGAAACATGTGCAGGATGCCAATCTCTAGGGAAATCTTCTATTGGCAACTACCGGCTCTAACACCTCCAGCCTCAGGATCTTTCATCTGGGCTTTTTGGTTAGAATGCTATGGTGCTTTTTTTTAAGGAAGGGCAGAGATCATGAGCCTATGACTGGCAGAAGCGTCCTCGGCTCTACTTCCTAAAGAGTGCTGCCTCTGAGGTTTGTCACCTCTCAGGCAGAGGATGAGAAAAGTACAGACCCTGCTATTGTGGGTTCAAAACTGTTTACCCTAGGTGAGGAAGCCCATCCTAAATTTTTTGTGACCATCTCAGTGCTTTTCTCAAATTCTTAAGGCAACTGAATGACTTGGGGACAAAAGTACCTGGGGCAAGGGGGCCAAGCCAGGATGGCAGAGTAGAAAGACACACCTACTCCAGCTCTTCCCCTACAGCCCACAAAATAACTGTAAAAAAAAAAAATGATTCTAAACAAATTCTAGAGCAGCAGAAGTCAAAAAACAACTGTGAAAGAGATTTCCAGCCCAAGGCAGCCTGGAAGGCCAACAAGAAAGGTCTATCGAATGGGGTATGGAACGAATCACAGCCCACAGAGCCTAGCACTGCCTTGGCTGTCAGGCACTGTCAGGAACAGGATGGGAGCAGGCCTCAGGGGTGGAATCCCTGGCAGCAGCTGCAATTCCCAGATCCCTCAAGCCAGAAACGCCAAAGACACCTTCAAAGGTCAGTGAGAAAACTTATTCACCTGGGTGAGAAGGGAGTAGGGTCCTACAGACAGAGAGCACAAAGTGAGTTGAATAGGAAGGGATGATATCTAAAAAAATAAAATTAAGATGTAAGAGAAGAATATATTGGGAGGAGAAAGGGAGAAATAGAATGGGGCAAATTATGTCTCATAAAAGAGGCAAGAAAAAGCTTTCTCAATGGAAGGGAAAAGGGGGGAGGTGAGAGGGAAAAAGTGAAGCTTACTCTCATCACATTTGGCTTAAGGAAGGAATAACATGCACACTCAATTTGGTATGAAAATCTATCTTACACTACAGGAAAGTAGGGGAGAAGGGGGTAAGTCAGGTGGGGGATGACAGAAGGGAGGGCAAATGAGAGGAGGGAAGAATAAGAAGTAATCACTTTAGGGAAGGGACAAGGTCTAAAGAGAGAAAAGAATAAATAGGGGGCAGGATAGAATGGAAGGAAATATTATTAGTTTTTTACAACATGACTATCATGGAAGTCTTTAGCAAAACTACACATATATAACCTATATTGAATTGCTTGCCTTCTCAGTGGGGATAGGCGGGGAGGGAGGAAGGGAGAGAAGTTGCAACTCAAAGTTTAAGGAATAAATGTAGAGAACTGTTTTTGCATGCAACTGGGAAATAAGAAATATAGGTAATGGAGTATAGAAATCTATCTTGCCCTACGAGAAAAGAGAAGATGGGGATTAGGGAAGGGAGGTGTGCGATAGAAGAGAAAGCAGATTGGGGGAAGAGGTAGTCAGAATGCATGGTGTTTCAGAGTGGGGGAGGGGAGAGGTGGGGAGAAAATTTGGAACTCAAAATTTTGTGAAAATGAATGTTGAAAACTAAAAGATAAATTAATTTTTTAAAAAGTACCTGTGCAGTCTGTGTCCTGAGGCAAGTTCATTGTCTTGCTGATCTTTTTCACAAGGAACTGAGTTACTCAAAACCTTAGAATCCCTTCCAAGGTGTAGATTACTAAATTTACACCTGAAAGGGCCTCACCCTAACAGTTTGGAGTTACCCTAAGCCCATAACAAACTTCAATGGTAGTCTAAATGGGGCATAAAGCACAAAAGAGGTTTTTGGTTTTTCATTTGTTTTTGTTTCTATCATAATTTGAAAATGATCATGAGAAGGAAAGAAAATCATCTGTCCCACCTGGGAGCTCCCACTATGAGCAGGCTTATGACTAATGTTAGAAATAACCAAGAATTCTATCTAGCCATGAGTGAATTTAGAAAAAAAAGTTTTATTTTACATTTAAAAAGATGGAGAACTTGGCCTCCCAGCAGAGCCAGGTCCAACATTCCCCACCCCTACCCCACCCCCACTGCTAGTTACATAAGTCTTTTATAATTCATCCAGATTTGAATTTCACACCTTGAACCCCATTGGTCAGCATTCCAGGGTTCATGAACCCCACTCTTTGATTACATCCTCATTTACTTTATTCCTTATATTTTTAGTCTATGTAATAGCAGACAAATAGAGAGGAATTTTCAGTTATTTAGGGAATTTACAAAAGCTGTAAGTTTGAAGATGCATCAATGACAAAGGTGAGTTTATGGCCCTTATCCTCATCGTTTGGGAATTAGGTCTAGCTTGGTAGTTGTCTTTGACATATAGAAAGAGACCTTTTAGATATGTTGATTTTCAAGCAGTCAACCTCCCCCACTGCACTCTCTTTAAGCAATTTTTTTTTTGTCTCTGACATTAGCCACCAGTATGAATTATCATTTTATATAATTTCAGTGGAAACAAAATTCAATCATACCTTACACTAGGGTGTCAGGTGAGTTTATATGGTTCAAGCTAAGGGTATGTATAAGATATATCTAAATTCTGATTGGTGAGAGTTCTCTTACCTAAGGTTATGAATTAAGGAAACTATTAACCAAAGCTAATATTTGCAATTGTTAATTGTTTCCCAGATTTGGACAAGCAATCATTTTCAGATCTTTGTCAGTTTGGGGGGGACAAACATGTCATTAGTAATTGTTTTATCAAATCTGGGAGACACATGGCTATTGCTAAACTATATATACCTGCTTATCATATTATAGAAAATGCCTAAAACAAAATCCTAAGTAAACATACACAATGCCACTCCACTTTAAGAGTTCAGGGACCATATAGGAAAATGTAAGGTGTCCCCAAAATCCTGGGAGGTAGGTGCTATTGTAATGCCCATTTTATAAATGAAGAAACTGAGGCAAACAGAGGTCTTCTTGACTCTAGGCCTGGTACTCTATCCACTGCCCTACCTAGCTTCCTCTAAATCTGATGAGGTTCAGACTCTGGGAGCCTCCTTGTGCTCCCCTTGAATCTTCCCACTTAGTCTGTTACAACTCCCACACTTGATTCCATCAAAATCCCATTCCCCCAATGACCACTCCCATCAAGATCTGTACTCATTCCCATACAGCCCCTATCAAGATCTCTGGATTGCCCCACCTGCTTCCCACCCAAGCCCTCCACTGTCTGATATCTCCTGATTGCCTCCAGCTGTTTCCAACCCTTGACCAGTCATTCCCTCCTTGAGCTTCTCAAGATCCCTCCTCCCATCACCCTAGACTACAAGACCATATAGTCTTGTTTTTTCTATAGTTTTTTCTGCATTTTAAGTTCCATCTTGCCTCCATGAAGGCGCTCAGATTCAATCCAGTTCAGACTCCATCTAGCTGAGATTCTATCTGGCCCACTTGTGAATACAAGCATTACAAATGCTTAGGCTTCTTAAGAGTCAACCCAATATGGCGAATCTTTAATAAACTTTGGTTTTTTTGGCTTTAAGAAGGCTTGAGTTGAATTCATTTGAGCAGGACCCGGAGTGTCAGTATTTCAGGGTCCTCAGCACCCCTAAACATCATCAAATCCAGTCCAACTTATTTCATTGTACAAGGGAGAAACTGAGGCTTAGTACATAAATCTGATCTGCCCAAGGTTACCTAAGTAGTAAGTCACACAGCCAAATTTCAAACTCATGCCTTTCGACATCAAATCCAGTGACCATGTTTTATTCTCTCCACATCCAGGATAAGGTTTTGTATGGAGTGGTTGTTCAGTAAAATTCTTATTGATTAGTTGAAAAGACCCTGATGTCTATGCAAGACTGAAAGAGAATTTTTGGGGGAAAAAACCTGGATAATTTTGGTGAGACCATTCAAACATGATGATGATTATCTGCTTCTCACAACTGCTTCATTTTCTTCAAAGATAAATTGGGTAAGCAAATTGAGCCCTTTGAGTCAACATGGCTTTAATAATGGCCACCATGTAGGGAGGATTATTTTTCAAATTCTCCTCTATGGGAATAGTTATTATTACCCTGCATAACAACTGTGTGCTTGAGGCTCACTTGCCATGGTAGTAGCTGGATGCCTGGTGTAAGATGCTGGGAAACAAATAAGAAAAGGACAGTCTCTGCCCCCAAGGAGTTTCTAATCTACTGGGGAAAGACAAAACACAAAAGAAGACCGGAAGGAGGATGGGGAACCAACAAATCTTTGGGTCCCAAGGAACTGAAACCCAGCAAAGCAGCAGAAGCAAAGTGGAATGATTTGAAAATCCAAGTTCTGCCCTTCATAAAAGAAGGCTTTAAGAGGAGGTATTCCACCCTCCAGCCCTCCAATAAGAAGGGAGAGGAGACTAATGGAGGTGGTATCCAAGCCTGAGTGAGCAGCATAGAGATGAGAATAGAAGAGCTTGTTCCAAGGAGTAGAAATCAAGCAGTGAAAAATAGAAACATCTACTTTCATTTCCCACTTGGTTACAGTCGCTTGGATGCCTCCATTGTATTCCAGAAACCTCATTTTTCATTCACTCATTCCCCTTATTCTCATCTACCTACCCTACCCCTAACCCCTCAGCAGCTTCTCATCACCTATAGACTCATAGCATAATAACGCTGGAAAGAACTCATATCACCTAACCCCTATTCCCCAACATCCCCTCCTTTCATCCTATATCTTGTCCCCTCATTCCTAATCCTTCATCTTCTCTCATCTTCCACCTCTGATTCCTTCTCCATATGTAATATCCATATGTAATAGGGGCTGAAACAATCCCTCACACTGAAGAGGCTGGCTCAATTTCAGTTGTTTCCAAACACACACAGGTGTCCTCCACCTTAAAAAACAAAATAAAATAAAAGCTTCCCTTGACATTGCCATTCCTTTCTTAGCCTAACTCCTAAAAAAATTCCCTTCTCTCTGTCTATTTCTTAACCTCACACTAATTCTCAATCACTTGCAGTCTGGATTCCACCTTACCAGTGAACTTACATTGCTCTGTCCAAAGTTACTAATGACTTTGTTATTCTTTCATTTAAAAACTTTCCATCACTATCCTTGGCTTTTACATCACAAAATTTTCTTTCCCTGCCCAGCAAGCAAACTCTTGTAGCAAAGAGAAAAAAATAAGTTCAGCAAATTAAGCAACACATCAATCAATGTTCTGCACTCAGAGTTCCCCATCTCTGTAAAGAAGGGAGAGAGGTACATTTTCTCTTCTATTCTCTAGGACCAAGCTGAACATATAGCGCTCAGTTTCCCTTTTTTCTTTACATTTACATTGTTGTAGTCATTTTGTATGACTTTTTTTTGTTCTGCTTGCTATATTCTGTATCAGTTCATATACGTTTTCTCAAGCGTTTCTGAATTCTTCAAATTTGTTATTTCTTGTAGAACAGTAATGTTTTGTTCTGTTCATGTACCACAATTTGCTTATTCATTCCCAACAGAGGAATATCTTCTTGGTTTCCAGTTCTCTGCTACCACAACAAAAGTGTTGTTCTACATATTTTTTTTATGTATATGGAACCTTTCTTTCTCTCTTTGACCTGTTTTTTTGGGGAGGCGTGGAGCAGGGAAGGTGGCATCTGCTTAGCAGGGCATGATTCTAAATTGCTTCCAAAAGGGTCAGCCCAATTTATAGCTCTACCACCTGTGTTATTATTATGTTTGTTTACATACAAGTCTTCTAGCACTAATGTCTTAATTCTAAATCTATTCTTCCGGACCTTATACCTATATAATACTTAACACTGTTGACTACCCTCTCCTCCTGGACACCACCTTTTCTGGATTTCTATGACAATGACCTCTCTTGGTTTGCCTCCTACTTGTTTTACTGCTCCTTCTTCTCCCTTGCTGGAATATCCTCCATTGTCATGTCTCCTAACTGTGTCAATACCCTGTCAGAAACAATTGTCTTACCAAAATCTCCACATGGCCATTAAAGAATTCAGGGGACAAAAAAGATTTTTATTTATCATTCTCTTGCAAGAGACTGGGTGACCCATAAGGAGGCACACCCTTTCAGAGAATTGCAAAGCCTTTTATCCCTTATCCCAATTCGAATTTCCCTCTGCTGTTTCCTATCGACTGGGTATTTCAGGATTCACAGTCTATCCAAAAACACCTAACAGCCCCGCCAACACCTCCCCACCCCACACACGGGTCTCCACCCCTGAATACATTTCACATTTCAGCCCCATCCCCTTCATCCTCATTCTCTTTATACTTTATTTAGTAAAGGAATGACAAGCCATAAATACTTTTTAGAATAATTCCAACTCAGGATATCTGCACCACTCAAATTTTATGATCTCCATAGAATGAGAAAGGAATTTTCTCAGTTGCTAAGAGTTGAGTGTGAGTTGAAGATTCAACCCAGGTATCCATAAGAAAATTCCCATTATCTAAGTTAGCATCTCATCCTTAATGGAGCTTCACCTGGCCTGGAAGTTTTCGACACAGGAAAAAAGCCTTGTTAGAGAACAAAGATATGTTTGCTCTCAACCTCTGAGCTACATACCCCGCCGCAATTTTTATTTCCTGGATCAACTAATAAGTAGCAGACTTTCTGACAAGTATAACTTCTCAGGTTTCTCAAATTATGTTATCAAATGATTTCTGTGGAAACAAAATTCAATCATCCCTTACAACCTCAAGGGTCTCTGTCCTAGGCCCTCCTCTCTTTTTTCTCTCCTGATGAGCTCATCAACTCCCATGACTTTATTATCTCCATGTAGATAACTCTCAATTCTATGGACCTAGTTCTAGACTCTCTCCAGAGTACCAGTCTTGCATCCTCAACCACCTGTGAAACATTTCAAAATGAATGTCCTATAGGCATCTCAATTATGTCAAAAGCAAAACTCATTATCTTAACCCTATCACCCATCCCTTTTCTGAATTTCCCTATCTCTACCAAAGGCAATATTATCCTTTGAGTCACCCAGGTCACCATTTCAGAGTCATCCTCAATTCCTCACTCTTCCTCAGCCCCTTGCCACCTATGCATAACCAGTAAACTGCCAAGTCTTGTTGATTCTTTCTTCACAATTGCCCCTTTTATCTCCACTCACAAAGCTAACACTCTAGTTCAGGCTTTCATCACAGCACATTTCATCGGGCTAATAACAAGAGCTAGAATTTACACAGCATTTACTTTGTGGCAGGCACTGTGCTGAGAGCTTTACAATCTATCTCATTTGAGCCTTACAACAATCCTACAAGGTGGGTTATGTCATTACCCCATTTGACAGATGAGAAAACTGAGGCAAAGAGGTTAAGTGACTTGCCCAGGGTCAAATAGCTAATAACCAGTCTGAGACCAGAATTGAACTCAGATCTTCCTGATTCCAGGTTCAATACTCTATACATTATGCTACCAAGCTGCCTCAAAAAAGAACCTTATTGATCTTCTGTTTTTACACACAAAAGTTTCTCCCAATTTTTCTCCCCTCCTTTCATCCTAGAGAGTCATTATTTTTTAAAGAGTAAAAAAAAAAATCAATAAAACAAATTAATACATCATAAAAGGACTGAAAATATGTGCAGTGTTCCACATCCTTGACTCCATCTCTGTGAAAGAATTGGAGGGGGAGGGGAGGCTCTTTCCTCTAAAAACTTTTTCTTCCTTCCTCTTCTTTGGAGTCATGCTTTCGTAATTTTGTAACACTTACTTTTTTATTGTTTTATAATGGGTGTTTTGTCCATTTGCATTATTGTGGTTATAATTTATATTGTCTTCTTGGCTCATAATTGTCTCTTCTTGGCTCACATCAGTTTTTCTAAGCTTCTCTGTATTCATCATAGCTGTCATTTCCTAGCCTTATTCACTGAATGGACATTGCTTCTGACAAAATGAGATCTGGGAAAGACCTTAGCTTATAAAGGGCCAAGACCTCACACTGCATCGGGGCCATCTCGAGTTGTCCCAATACTAATATGGGCCAGGTAGCTCTGGAGGAGAGAGTGAGGCTGGTGACTTTGTACAACCTTCCCCCACTTAAATCCAATTCACTTGCAAGTCATGGCATTACCTTCTTGATGCCATGGTCCTCTTCAAGAATGAAGGACAAACAACAACCTGTGAATAGTAGCACTTGTTCCACTGGGGACCCAATTGGCCAGTTCCAGTTGGGCAACACAGCTCCCTTCTTCCTTCCTCCCCTCTCTCTTCCCTTGCTTTCCTCTTTCCTTTTTTCCCTCTCTTCTTTCCCTCTGTCCACATAGCGAACTTATTTGGGCAGGTGCTCTGTCCAAATAAATATAAATTTTGATCACTGAACCTTTGCAGGATATCTTCATATTTATGGCCTAGATTTCATTCTTAAGGACCATGCCTTAAACCCAAATCAACCTGGCTCTTGTTGACTGGTCAACAATAGGTCACAACTTAAGCCTCACTTGGTGACTGTTTCAGCCCAGATGGCTCAGAGTAAGTGTAATAAGCAATTGTTTCGGTTTTGGCTAAAATCCATGAGTGTTCTCACCTCCCAGATTGATTCCCTGCCTCCCTTTCACCTCCTACTAGGCAAAAGAGGCCATTCTTTGCCTCATTTTTTTTTGTGTGCGTGACTTGCCCAAGGTCACAAAGCTAATAAGTGTCTGAAGACAGATTTGAACTTAGGTCTTATTTACTTCACCACCTAGCTGCCTCTAATATGTAATGTTCTTGATGGTAGAGATTATTTAATTTCTTTTCTCTATATTTTCAGGGCCTGGTACAATGTTTAATAAATGCTTATTGATTGATTGACCTCAGATGTCACAGATTTCAATCCATGCCTGAGGCATTATCCAGCTCCCAGAAGATATTCTCATTCCCATGGATAAACCAGACTCACATGAAACAAGTCCACATTGTTGGTCCAATGATGGGCTGGAATCAGAGGGTGTAGGGTAAAATCCCAGCTCTGCCATTTGCTGTCTTTGTGACCTTGGTCAAGTCACAACCTTTCTGGACTTCAGTTTTGCTATTTGTAAAATGAGGAAATAGGGCTAGATGCTTTTAAGGATCTCTCCCAGCTCTAAATTTAAATCCTATGATCCCACACTTTACGAACAACAAAAACAAAAAAACATGATTAGGGATAGGAGTTGGACCTGTTATTACATTGGAAGAAGGGAACCCTAGAGTGAGGAGACTCATTCTACCAATATAGTACAGTATCTTCTCTGTAACTCATAGTTTGGGAAAAGTGCTTACAGCACAGGGATCAAATGTGGAGACAACACTCCTGAATGTGGCCTGAGTCCAATGAAATGTAACTGGGAACCACTTAACAAAGTTAGAGGAAAGTACAACAGAGCAAAGATAATGTTAACATGGGGTTGTCTAAGTCAGTATATGACACTAGCCCCTGCCTGTCCCTCAAACAAGGTTCAGTGCATTCTCTCTGGCTGTGATGTATCCTCCCTTGCCCCTCACTCCTTCCTCCTGTCTGACTACCAAGCTCACTGGCTTCCTTTAAATCCCACCTTCTGTAGAAGTCTTCCCTAACCTCTCTTAGTACCAGCCCTTTCTTTCTTTTAATTATTTTCTATTTATCCTGTATATAGCTTGTGTGTACACAGTGACACAGTCTTCCCTGTTATATTAAAAGCACCTTGAGGAGAGGGCATGTCTTTTGCCTCTTTTTGTATCCTTAGCAGACTGACTCACAGGGATCCTTTTGTAAGGTTTAGTGGTCTCTGTTTCTATCTGAGTTTCCTACTACTTCCTCAGGGTAACACAGCCAGGATGAGTTAAAGATAGCACTTGAATCCAGATCTTCCTGGCTTCAAGGGCAGTCTTTCATTCATGATGCTTTCCTAAAGTCTAAAGAAATCTTAAGCTCTTTATGAAACATACATGGGTAGAAAACAATCAGCTGATCTTGTCAAACTCAAAGATTGCTTTTGCATATTTAACAGGTTGGTTGTTGTTGCTGTTGTTCAGTCAGGATTAAGTGACTTGCCCAGGATCACACAGCTAGCAAGTATCAAGTGTCAAAGGCCACATTTGAACTCAGGTCCTCCTCACTCCAGGCTGTGCTCTATCTACTGCACCAGCTAGCTGCTCATTTGTTTTCTGGGTTTTTTTTTTAAAGGAAAAGACATTCCAACTTAATAAATGGAGGGTTTTTCTCTTTCTAGCTTCTGTCCTAGTATCTTGGCCACCATGTCACACAGAGACAACTTGGATGTTGGTTCTATTTAGGTTCTATTCCTCTCCACCAAAAGGGTCAGCCCCTGATGGCTTTCATTCCCAGTCCCTCACTCTGGTTCCATGCAGGCAACTGAAGAAGGTCATCTTTGGATAGCTCTCCCAGCTAGAAAGTCAACCTGCTTTCATTCTGTAACAACAATAATCACAGCACACTTGAGGGCTGCTAGCACGGGTTCACTCTTGATCTGCTCAGATAGGCAGACACCTAGCTCAGTGTTCCAAGATTGGAACAAGGATTACTGACAGCAGAACCACTAACTCCTACCACACTCCCTAATCACACTTCTCACAGGGGCAGCAACTAACTACCCCTCCATCTCAATGGGGTCAACTGAGACAGTCCCAACTTGTGCACTCCCCTGAATCCCCTCTAGCCTTGATCGGGGCCAGTCAAGGCATATACACCATTCCAGCTTGTGCACTCAATCCTAAGGGTTCCCCGCTCACTGACCAGTGCCTAACTGCTTTAGAGGGCCTTTACGATATACACAGGTGATACTTTTTAGGGTAACGAGATTGTTATGGCCATGGATCCTGGGAAACTGAGTTCTACAAACAAAAATCCTTTTTATACTACACATTCAAGCACCAATTAATAGAGATCCATACAGAATCAGAGCTGGAAGGGACTTTAGAAACCACTTAGTCCAAACCCCTTATTTTAAGACAGAGGAATCTGAGGTCCAGGTAGGGGGAAAGTGATTTATCAAAGCTTACACAGTAAATGAGTTATCAAAGTTCCCTTGGGAGATCCTCTAAAACAATCAGTAAGTCCAATAGAATTTGGTGATACAATGGATAGAGCCAGGCCTAGAGTTAGGAAGACCTGAATTGAAAACTGGCTTCAGACACTTACTAGCTGTGTGACCATGGACAAATCATTTAACCTCTGCTTGCCTCAGTTTCTTCATTTGTAAAATAGAGATCATAATAGCATGTACCTCTCAGGTTGTTGTGAGGATAAGATGAAACAGTAACTGTAAAGCTCTTAGCATAGTGCCTGGAATATAAAAGATGCTACATGTTAGCTATTATTATTAATGCTGGAGATACAAAGAAAAGTAAACTCTCCACTTCTACCCATGACACCTCCCCACTCCTGAAAAAAAAATCAGCCCTTACTATGTACAAAAAAGATATATACAGAATAAATTGGGGTCAGTCTCAGATGAAAGACACTAAGATTAAGGAAGGCTAGGAAAGGCTTTTTGAGGAAGGTAGGGCTTTAGCTGAGACTTGAAGGAAGCCAGAAAAGTTAGGAGGAAGAGATGAGGGAGAGCTTTCTAAGGGCAGCCAATAAAAAATGTTCAGTGCCAAGGGTGAGGAATATCAAGGAAGTGTCTATGGATCATAGAGTACATGGAGAAGGGTAAGGAGTAAGAAGACTGGGAAGGTAGGAAAGGGGCATATTATGAAAGGTTTTAAGAATCAAACAGAGGATTTTATATTTGATCCTGGAAGAAACAGGGTGTCACTTGAGTTTAGTAAATGGGGTAATGGGGGAGAGGTAAGACTTGAGGAAGATCAATTTAATAAATGAGTGGAGGCTGGACTGAAGTTGGAAGAGACGTGAGGCAGGAAGACCAACCAGAAGGCTATTGCAGTAAGAGATACTCTCATACCTGGGGATGATCTGTAACTAGATGGAAATCCCCTTTCAAACAAAGAATTTTTTTATTCTGTGCAAAAGCTTGAAACTTTTACCAGGAAACAAAATCAATTCTCTACCTTTGTTTGCCACCTCCTGATAACTGACACGACCTTCAAGGACTCCAAGAAGCCTTCTCTTTACATTTCCTCCTCTCCTCTCTGAATTGCTAGAGTACTTCCATTTCCCCTACTGGTTGTTGTCCTTCTGTCCTTGGTTCTCAAAGAGGGTCAAAATGACATCACCATGACAAAGTGAAATTTCAGTGTGTCCCACTGTGGCTGATCAGACCAATACGACCTCGGAATGCTCTACCACAGGCTGGGCACAGATACTCCGTGTGGATATTTGGAGTGGATACTCCAAATTTGCACATACTACATTTACTTTATGCTATTTCAATTCTGCTTTGTTTGCAGAGCACAGCACCCTTTCTGATGTAGGCATGCCATGCTGAGCGGTCCTGTGCCGCTGTTGCACAGTCAAATCCAAAGTACTTGAGAGTGTCCTTGTATTGTTTCTTCTGGCCACCACAAGATCATCTGCCCCATGCAAGTTCTACATAAAAATAGCCTTTTTGGCAAGCGTACATTTTGCATTTGAACAATGTGGCTAGCCCATAGGAGTTGCACTCTCTGAAGCATAGTTTGAATGCTTGGCACTTCAGCTCAAGCAAAGACTTCGGTGTCTGGTAACTTATCCTGCGAAGGGATCCTCAGAACTTTCCTAAGACAGTTCAAAAGGAAGTGATTCAGTTTCCTGGTATGGCGCTGGTAGACTGTCCATGTTTCACAGGCCTACAACAATGAGGTCAGCACAATGGTTCTGTAGACCTTCAGTTTGGTAGTCAATCTAATACCTCTTCTCTCTCAAACTTTCCTTCTGAGACTCCCAGACACTGAGCCAGCTCTGGCAATGCGTGCATCAACTTCATTGTCAATGTGTACATCCCTGGAAAGTACACTACCAAGGTAAGTGAACTTATCCACAGCATTCAAAACTTCTCCATTTGTTGTAACCAAAGGTTCCACATATGGATGGTGTGGTGGTGGATGATGGAGCACCTGTGTTTTCTTGGTGTTAATTATTAGGCCAAAATCATTACAGACAGTAGAAAACTGATCCATATTTTGCTATATCTCAGCTTCAGAGGCTGCACTCAGTGCACAATAATCTGCAAACAGAAAATCATGCACCAACACTCCCTCTACTTTAGTCTTGGCTGGTAGCCTTTTCAAATTGATGAACTTACCATCAGTATGGTAGTTGATCTTGATGCCATGTTCAACCTCATTGAAAGCATTTGACAACATGGCTAAACATCATGCTAAAAAGCATGGGAGCAAGCACACAGCCCTGTTTCACTTCACTGGTGACTGGGAAGGCACAAGAGCATTGTCCACTATCTAGAACCCGGGCAAACCTGCCATCATGAAATTGACATACAATACTGATGAACTTCTCCAGGCAACCAAATTTTGACATAATTTTTCATAAGCCCTCATGATTAACAGTGTCAAAGGCCTTGGTCAGATCTACAAACATTGTGTACGGACCTCTATTGTGCTCCTGGAGTTGTCAGGCAGCAAACACTATATCTACAACTCCTTGGCTCTTTCTGAAGCCACATGGGCTCTCAGGTATATGACCGTCTTCCAGGTGAAACATCAGCCTATTAAGGACAACTCTAGCAAGAATTTTGCCAGCAATGACTAAGAGAGAGACCTACTGTGACTGTCGCAGGACAATCTATTCTCTTTACCTTTATAGAGATAGATAATGGAGGCATCCTTGAACTCCTGGAGGATAACCTCCTCTTTCCATATAACTTGGAAAATTTCAGTCAGCTTTTGTGTGAGTAATGGTTCCCCTACCTTATAAATCTCAGCTGGAATAGAATCAGCACCAGGAACTTTGTCACATGAAAGGAGTCTAATGGTCCTCAAAACCTCTTCTTCATTTGGAAATTCAGACTGACTTCAACCTGAGGTAAATGGTCAATGGCCTCAGCATTGACTGATGACGTTCTGTTGAGAATACTATGGAAATGTTCAGTCCATCTCTCTAAGATCATGTCCTTGTCCCTAATCAATGTGGCTCCATCAGCACTGAGTAGTTGTGATGCACCACTGGTTTTTGGTCCATAAATAGCTTTCTATTGCATTTGGCCAGCACAACACATTTTGTTTTATATTGTCATCTAATTGTTCTATGAATGTTAGCCTTTTCTCTCTTGCAAGATTATAATCTCCTCTGAGCAGAAGTCTGGGATAGTGGAAAGAGTAGGCTGGGCAAAGAATAAAGAGACTTGTGTTCAAGTGCTGGCACACTTGCTGGCTTTTTGACTTTGGGTAAGCCCTATCACTCTGGGCCTTCATTTCCCCATCTGTAAAATGGGAATAATAATACACTATCTACCTCCCTGAAATGATGACAAAAGAGCTATTGATTTTTATCTATGTTTTCATGGCACTTGGCTCCAGGTTTGGGGCACCACCCTGATCAAATAGACTTGTTGAATTAAAGTGGAAAAGATCCCTTAATGTAAATGCTAACTTACCAGAGTTGACTGTTTGCTATACTAGATCTGTTTAAACTTTCCAAAAACAAACAAAAAAACCCTTTTTAAGATCCCAACAAAGTGAAGTAACTCTGTTTGATCATGTTAATTCAAAAGGGTAGGGTGGGAACAAAGGACAAAACTATTTTTTTCACTTAAAGTCTTATGACAGTCAAGGTCTCTGAGTCACTTTTGCAATGTAGAAGGCACCCTGCCAATCAGCTTAAGAAAAAACTAAACAGCATTACTAGCATGTAAGGTTTGGTGAGTGATGCAATCACTTACTGAGGGCAAGCTTGCAAAACTGTTCCCTATTCTAAAATTCCAACAGTAAAGTTATTATAAAGTCTACCATGCCTTTCTCAATCCCTATTTTCTAGACCATTGCACCTCTGAGGTCATTTAATCCAACTCCCTCATTTTTCAGATGAGGTTACAGTGGCTTAGAGAGATTAAGGGACCAGATCAAGGTCACATGGCTTCATTAACTCTTAAACCCAACATAATAAAGCAAAGGGAGACAGAAGGCATCACTGTGATGTTTTGGCAAAAGTCAAGAACAGATTTTATTTTGACAGCCTTTCATCTGTTCTCACTCTCCCTCTCCTTAAACTCATCCTAGATGCCACAGAGGCATTGCATTTGGGGTCTGCCTACTTTTGGGACACTGAGGAAAGCCCTTCAATTAAATTCCTCAAGTTCCTCAACTCTAAAATAAGGGTTTGGAATAGACGGTTTCCGAGGTCTCATAGCTCCAGATCTATGATCCGATGAATAGATACTAATTTCCCCAAGAGTGGGATTCGAACTTGTGAACACGGAATACGAACGAGGCCCATAACAGGTTTGTCTAAGTAACCCGGCCGGTGCCCATGTTCAGAAACCTTGGTTTGTTATGGAGTAGGACGCTGGACGTTCTGCGCATGTGTCAAAATTCGGCCACCGTTTCCTACCTAAGAAGTTCCTCGCGTTTCGACGGGAAAAACTACGGCGCAGGCGCACTCGAAACCCTCCCCAACTTGGACTCGCTCCGTAATTGACGGAAGTAGCCGAGCCTCCCGGCGAAGGGCACGGGCTAGGTATTTCTTGGTTGACCTGTGGGTAAGGAATCTTGCTCTTCCACGCTCTCCACTTTGCAGATAGAACTTGGATAGTTTTTCCCCCGGCAAGAATCACCCCCGCCCCACTTCCGCGTCAGGGGCGGGACGAAGCGGGGTCACGCTGTGACGTAGGGGTCGGACACGTCGGCGGCGGCGGCGGCCGAGGCAACCGGAGCCGGATGTGCCAAGATGGCTGCAGCTGCCGTGGGGTCTGCGCTGGGGGGAGCCGGAGCGGCTGCCGCCGCCCTCCCCCGCGGCTGCTGAGAGGGGCGGGCGGGCGAACGCTCGGGGATCGCCTCCCCGCCGCGGGCTTGGGGGACGAGGGAGCCCGGCCTGACCGGGGCTCCGTCAGGTAAGGAGGCGGGGGGGGGCCGAGGGGACCGAGCGGCTCCGGCCCCGGCCCGGAGGAAGGACGCGCCGCGGGCGACGGGCGTCTCCTGCCGAGTGTGCCGGCGCCGCCGCCTCCGGGAAGCCTCCCCGGGCTTGGGAAGAGCCGAGCCCAGGGGACCCTCCGGTGGGCTCGGAGTCGGGAGGTCCGAGTCTGTGCGAGGGGCGTCAGTGTTAATCCACCCGGTGACTGCTCAAGTTTGTCTGTGTAGACGAGCGAGTTGGGACTGGATGAGCTTCAAGGGTCCGCCGATTCCTAGGGGGCATTCCAGCATTGGCATTCCAGCATTGGCATTCCAGCATTCTAACTCCGAACCGGGAGGCCCTTGGGAAAGCCTCCCCAGGCCTGCCCTCGGTGCCTCCGGCTCTCATCCCATCCCCTGGCCCCCCCAACTGCGGGCAGGGGGACGTTTGGATTCCAGGCCTTTTTCAGCACCCTGGGGATCTGGGACCTTGGAGGAGGCTTTTTTTCAAAGAAGCAGCTTCATGCCATCAAGACCTATGGATCCTGGAGTCGGAAGGACTTTTGTAGGAATCCCAGTTCCTTTACTACCTGTGCGTCCCCTGAGTCAGTTCTTGTTCATGTAAACATTTATAAGTGCCTCCTAGGTGTAAGGTACTTACTGCAGGCCTCAGTTTCCACATCTGTAAAACGAAGGAGGTTGGAATAGGGGCATCTGTAAGCTTCCTTCCAGCTCCCAAATCCTGCGGTATTACGAAACTCATCCATACATTAACAGGAATGCTTTTTGGTATTTCTCAGTTACCAGCAGTTGCGTATTTTACTGAGACAGGGAGGAACTGAGGCCTTGAGAGAGCAAGTGAGGAGTTACAATGAAGAATTAGTGACAGAACTGTAGAATGCAGATCTTTTGACTCCTGAGTCAAATTTACTCTCTTTCGATGACTCTTGCTTATTCTATGTACTTTTCTTGTATAGTTGTCATAATTCTGAGTGCTAGTAACACAACACAGTGCTTTCTTTACAACCCTTTGAAGTAGGTAGTACAAATAGTTTTTTCATTTTAGAGAGAAGGAAACAATGGTAAAGAGACTTGCTAGTGCTCAGTTAGCACAGGTTAACAAAAATTAAGCAAGCACTCACTTTGTGTCCAACACTATGCTAAAGCACTGGGGGTACAAATGAACGAGAAAACAAGGTCCCTTCACTCTAGGAGCTCACATTTTAATGAAGGGGATGACATGCAAATCATTACGTACATACTAGATAGAAATAAAGTAAATGGAATGTTATCTCAGAATGAAGTAAGTAGCACTGTGGGGGTTAGGTAAGGCCTTCTACAAAAAGTGGGGTTTAAACTGAGTCTTGAAGGAAAACAGGAAAGCTAAGAAGCAGAGGCAAAGACATGGGAAACAGTCAGAAAAAAGACACAAAGTCAGGAGACCAGGAGTCCTGTTTAAGGAAATGTAAATAGACCAGTGCAGATGGATCATGGAAAGGAGAGCAGGAAAATTTAAGAAGACTGGACAGGTAGGAAGGAACCAGGTTGTAAAGTGCTATGATAACCAAACCAAGGACTTTAAATTTGATTCAAAGATAAGAGGGAACCACTGAAATTTATGGAGTAGAGGGTATTCATGACATGGTTATATATTTTTGCTTTAGGAAAGTCACATTTGGCAGCTAAGTGGAGGCTGGAATGGAAGAGGGAGGCCAATTAGAAGGCTGTTGCAATAGTCAGGTGAGAGATGATGAGGACCTGTAGCTACAGTGGTGACTGTATGAATGGAGAGAATGTACACACAGTGAGCATCAGAAGCAGGACTCAGGTCTTCTAAAATCCAATACTGATTTAATTTCCCTACACTATATTGTCTCCAGTGCTTCTAATTACTATTAGCTTTTATTATGGCTTATCCTTCCCTTTCCTCCCTCATTTTTTCTCAGAATGAAAATCAAGCCTCACCTAAAAAAGTCCACAGGAAGCACTGCAAGTGTTACTCTCTTTTTTAAGACAAGGAAGCTGAGGCCCAGAGAATAAGTTTTGGGGATTTAAAGTCAAAAGTCCTGGGCTGATATACTGACCCTGCCACTTATGGTTTCTTCTCCAAAATGAGGGGATTATATTTAATGATCTCTTAAAATTGTAAATCCTTTGATCCTATGAAGAGCCTGTTATGTACATAGCACTGTACCAGTTGCTAGGTAAGATAAAAAGTTCAGACCTGGATCCTGCCCCTACAGTGTTTATAGTCTAGTAGTATAGTACAAGCACAGATAAGGTAATAAACAATGAACAGGTAGGTACAAAACAGTCCTGAATAAGGACTAAATAGAGAGGTAATTGATTTGAACACCAGGAACATCTTTAAAAGATTAATAGAAATTCTCCAGCCTGAGGCAGGAAGCACATTCCAGGTATAAGGAACAGAGCAACCTCACGGAAGCTTGAGAAGCCTGTATTTTAGGGGAGATTCAGTCTGTTTGGTTAGAAGGCAGTGTGCTCACAGTGGAATAGCATGAGATAAGGACTGACAAGTAAGATAGTACCTAATTATGGAGAATCTTGAATGCCAGGTCAAGGAATTTGAACTAAAATGACTTATTTTATTTTTCAGAATTAACAGTAATGTATTTTGGTATTTCTCAGAGTTAACAGCAGTTGCATAACTTCTGTGAGTCTTTGGACATTTATTTTCAGAATTTGACAGCCAGGTCAAAGAATTGATTTGAAAAGACATAAAGTCACACAGCTAGAAGCAGACCTAGACTAGAACTCAGGTCTCCTAAATCCCAATGTGGAGCTCTTTTTTCTAGCCTACTGTCTTGGTACCTCTCTGGGCTTAAGAAATATCAAATTGAATTGAAAAATTTTGTTGATCCAAAGGAAAGTTCCTTTAGAATGTAGCAATTAGGGGAAGGTATTTTAGGTAAGGATAATACTGTAGAAGAAGTTGGTTGAAAAATGCACCAGACTGAGGCAGGGAACAGATTACAGCTATAAGGGAGAGGAGTATTTGGGGAAGAAAAATGGGAGGAAGGGGTGTGAGTCAATTTGGCAATAATTCATTAACGTGCTTTCAAGGATGGGAAGGGTTTGGGGAGTAGGGCATTCAGATCCTGTATTGCTTCCCTGCAACTGTCCCACCTCCTTTTTGTGGAGCTTGGAACTGAGTGGCATTCTTGTGATAGGAATCAGTGATTTTCTTTAAGTCCTTTATGACCTTTATTTTAGTCTGATTATTGAGGATCAATACTTGAATAGCAGGGGCTCCATTAGCCCACTTCATGGAGGATGTGCTGCTGAAGATAAAACTAGGTTTAGGAATTTTAGTTCAGTACATCTTATTATGACTTTGCTTACCTTACAGTTTATACTTTTCAGACTACCTGATGGAGTTTGAACTGCTGGAGATTTTTTCCACATCCAATAGATGTAGTGTCATGACTGGTTGAATGTGGGCCACAGGTCATAAAAACATCCCAGAGTTAGGTTGAAATTAAAGGAATTTGGACTGCTCCTTTAGCTACAGGCTAAATTGACAGTATCTGAAAGGTATTGGATAAGTGGTTAAACTTAATAGAAATCGTTTGGAATCTTTCTGACAATCTTCTGTGTCGTCAGTTTTTTTTTTTATAAATTGCTTAAAAAAAAAGATTGCGACTCACTTCTTAGAAGAAACCTGAAACCTTTTATTAGGAGAAACTGCAGCATTCTGATGTCTAATCTCTTTGGTCCCTGCTGTGAAGGGCCTCAGTAGATGAACATTTTGTCCCTTTGCTGGTTGAGAAAGGGTTTTTCTTAGGTATGGTTTTATTTTGACATTTACTCTTGAAAATGACAGGAACTTCGTTTTTGTGTTTTTCCTTTCAGAGATGGCCAGTATATCCCTACAGGGGAAATTTGGACTGTATTTTTAGCAAGTTTATTATGAGGCATTTAAGTTATCTCTTTCCAGAAAACATCTACAGTAGAAACTTTGTGTCTAAACATGTTCTTAGAAGGCACTTTGAGATCAGTTAGTAGAGTATTATACTTTTAAATTTTAAACTGCTTGTTAGATTGGATATATGTTGCTAGTTGACTTTTAAAATATGTATGACTCTGGGTGTTAGAAAGAAGGACATTTCTTATCTTGGGATGTTGGTGGATAGTAAGTAAATCAACTCAGTCATTTGGTGTATGGTTATTTCAAAATCATTTTTGTACATTTCAACTTTATCTTGACATCGTGCATTATTTTTTATTGTTCTGTCTTTGGTAATAAGGACAACGTTATATTGCAAAGGAAGTCAGAGGGCAAAGTAATACTTTACATCTTTTGTTATTAACTGCATCACTTCAGCAGTTCTTTCTGTTACAAACAGTATTTCTGTAAATTCCACTGAAAAACCTTAAAAATAAGGTGTTTTCTAAGTTTAGTTCCTGACTATGTAAAAACCTTTTGAAGAAAAAGATCTTTGAGTTTTTCAGATTTAGGTGAGTTAATTTCTTTCTAGCCAAGTGTATTTGGTAGAATTTAGTGTGTGATTTCCGTGTATCTGCATTCTTTCGTAGTGCCGGTTATTTAAGGGGAGTTGTCACATTAACACATATAGACGGACAAGAAGAGTTTAGGGGTTTCCTTGATACTTGTATTTAAATGCTTCTTATAACCTAAAACACTTTTAAGAACACCTATTTTATGAACGTTTAAGTTTTGGTGATACCACGGCATTTGTGCAGAAAATGAGATTGTACAAGGATATTTAACATAGACACAATTCAGCTAAATTGAAGAGGTCAGCTTATTAATCTGTGAGAAGATAAATTGGTTTTTTTGAAAGTCTGTTTTTTGCCTTTATAAAGTTGAGTTGAAGTTGTCTAATAATTTTACTCAGTGTAAATGTCCTACTAAATAAAGTGTCATGCTTACTAGTAATAAATTAAATATCTGTGTGCATTGTTTAACCATTTAATAGAGGAATCAATGTTCAGTAGAGGGGTAGAATGTTCAGTTTGGAGGTGGTTTGGGGTAAAGTTGAGTCCTGTCACCTGTCTCAGTGCTAAGAAAAAGCCGTTGAGGGGAGGAAAAACTTTTTTGTGGGCAAGTAATTTTCTTTTAAAATATTTCTAAGTTAGCATACCCTCTAAAATTTGGAAGACCCCTGACTTCTTTTAAAAATTAAGGAAAGACTTAAATGAAAACTTAAAAACCTCAGAATGAAATTCAGGTAAGAATTGTCTTAATAAGTTAGCAGTTTGGGTTCTGACCTTAGGAGCTGAGCTTCAGTGGGATAGTCTTTAGATTTATAGATTCAGACAACTAGACAAGGGCTTCCTTATTCTCCCCTAGAGAAGTGAAATGAAAATCTAAGGTAGAAACAGGGATAAAATGCAGGTCTTTAACTTTCGATCTAGTGCTCTTTTGGATTAATAAATATCTGGGGACAAAATTCGTCTTAACAAAGTGAGGTATAAAGAAAGTGGGGTTCTGTGCTACAGGAATAGAGTTTTGAAGTGACAGAGGTAGTGAGGGAATTCTTGTCCCTGAACACATTTCCTCAGCTCCGTCTGTTATATTTACTTCTAGTAACAAAATAG
The DNA here is from genome assembly GCA_028658325.1 of Potorous gilbertii. Lineage (NCBI taxonomy): Eukaryota > Metazoa > Chordata > Mammalia > Diprotodontia > Potoroidae > Potorous > Potorous gilbertii. The sequence continues at coordinate 297,135,891 of CM053769.1, read as the reverse complement.
ACTCTAAGCTTCTTGAAAAGAGGATTGTCTTGTGTCTTTGCTTGTATCCCCCAGCACTTAGCACAGTGCCTGGCACGTAGGAGGCACTTGACAAAAATTTCTGAAAATACATTTTGGTTTTGGAATGCATCTTCATTAATTGAAATATTACGCTATTCAGTCATGAGGCTATAGTTTGTGTGAGTTGATTATTTCACAAATCTGAGAAAGATTCTTTTGTTCTACAGTCAAGCAATAAGCCAAGTTGTAGATTTTCTTACTTGCTTTGATATGGTTCTAGCTTAGCTTGAAATAAATTATTCAGCAAGCATTTAGTAACCTCCTATTATGTGCTAGACTCAGTGTTAAGCTGGAGGGGGATGAACTGTATACAAAGAGTAGAGGATTTATCAGAATCACTATTTATGAGAGAATGAGTACATGGACTATTTTACAGATTATGAAAGTTAAAGTTATATAATGATAATCATTATGTTTGGAGGTTTTCATATGTTTTTCCTTAGAAGGTTTTCACTAAAGTACTTCTGTTTCTTTGATTAGATAAACTTTTTTAAAAAACAAAAGGATTAATAAGTAGAAAATAAAGACTTTTAGCTGGGATAAGTATTTAATATTACATGGGTGAACAGTTTCCTAAAATTATGGATTGTTTCCAGTTAGAACATAGTGTGTTGCATATTATATGGACTTCTCCCCTTTTATTTTCTGTAGAAGATTAATAAATTTATAAAATTACAAATTGGGACTTTAGGTTGATATTTAGATGCTACATTAAAATTATGTTCAATTTTCCCCTTTTTTTGAGTCAAGGTTTTTTATTTTAAGCAGTTTTGTCTGCAGTTATTTTGGCTGTTAAGATATATGTTGTTTTGTTACAGGGTAGATTTAGAACCATCAACTATTCACTTGTACTGGTGGTACAGCATACTGGATTTGGCCTCAGAAATACTTGAGTTCAAATCATGCCCTAGACACTTAGTGGTTGTGTAACCATGGGCAAGTTAATTAACCTTAGTCTTCCTCTAGTTCCTTATTTGTAAAGTGATGATATAAATAGTGCTTTCCTCCTAGGGTTGTCATAAGGTTAAAATGAGATAATATTTGTAAAGTGATTTGCAGAAGTGTAAATGTTAACTGTTAAAAGCTGTTATTAAAAGAATGAGGCACTTTACATCATGGTATAAAGGACCTTTTAGTTGAAAGCATACTGAATTTACGTCATTTCCTTTTGTTTGGAAAGATGGAAAAATGGAGAGTTTTCTGGTTTATATTTCTTTTTCTTTTAAAAGTCATTCTCAAAAATAGAAAAATCCTACACCATATGGTGATGTGCTTTAGTTTTGGTGGTCCTCAACCTATTGTTAAATAAGTCAAATAGATTTTCATTTTGGTGAAGGTAGTGTGGGGATAATGAGAAAGCAAATGTAAAAAATTTTATTACTAATAGGATTATATTACTAAGTCGATAAATGAATTAAAACCACTTTAGAAACTTTCTCATAAAGTGTTTTTTGAATATGCATTAGTCATTTTAACTTTTTGTATTTCTTTATAACATTTTTTATTTCTCTAAAATATCTTTTTCTAGCTTAAGGAGAACCTGGCTTTACCTTTTTTGGGCAAAAAGTATCTAACTTTGCAAGACTGACTTGGCAAGAAGTGAATGATGCAGCCACCACCTCAGACAGTTCCTTCTGGAACAGGTGGACCACCTCCTGCAGGAGGTCCTCGTAATATGTATTGGTCTAACAGCCCATATAGCAGACGGGCTAATGCATCAGTGACTGCTGCAGCTGGCCCAGTGCAACCTGTAACAGGTCCTTTCATATTTGGCAGGCAGACTCCACAAGGAACAGCATTAGGCAATCCGTCCAAAGGCAACTCATTTGTTATGCAGGGTCCTTCCCCACCAATGTTTTCTCAGCCACCTGGTATGCATGTACCTCATACCCATGCAGGGGATAGTTCACAAGGACTTTATACATCTTTGTCTGGGCCTGTATCACAACCTGGAGTAAATACTGACTCCTTTACAAATATATTGGCTCCTGCTGTGCTGCCAGGACATGTTATAAATAGTAGTGCAGAAGTTCATCCAACTGCAGAACCTGGAATTCAGGCTTCATCTGTTCCTTTACATTATAATCCTGGAGCAGGATTTGAAAATTCTTTTGGGGGACATCTTCAGAGTGGTGTGCCACTGCCTGGTGGGCCGCTAAGTCAGCAAGATCCAAATGGTGGCACTACGGCATCATTCTTTCCTCAACCTCATCAGCAAACCCCAGTTCAGTGGAGACCAGTTCAAGGAAGTCCACAGTCTTCAGTTCAGAATTATTCACCATACGTTGAACCACCTACTCAGAATACAGTTCCTCTTGCTTCTGGTAGTTCTCATTTTCTTCCTCAAGCAAATATGCAAGTTCCTGGACATCAGCAACATGTTCCATTAGTTTCTACATCAGGACCCTTGGTTAGAAGTGAAAGGAATGAGATAGTACCTTCTCAGAGTAGCAACTACACAGCAAATAACTTTCAGCCTGAAAATATGTTTAGGCAAAATCCAGGAGTTAATAGTGGTTGGCTCAGTCAGGATTTTAGGCAGAATCTAGGAGTGAGTAAACAGCAATTACCAGACTCTACTCTAGTTAATCCCATTGCTCAGGGAAATAGCTTAGAAAACCAGCCACAATATAGAACTGAAGCTGTGACCAGCCATGTACTCCCAGAAACAAATTCAGGAACTATCACAATGTTTTTCAAAGGGGAAGAGGCAGAAAATGAGGAAAATCTTTCATCAGAAAAAGCAGGCACTACTGTTAAGTCTGATTTTGATGGCTTTCCACCAAATTCTGGACACGGAGGCCATCACCTTCCTCATCCTATGCAGGTTGGAGCAGGTGTCCCTTTTCAGGCATCAGTTCCTAAAGGTTCAGCTAATGAGTCTACTCAACAGGGAATAGAGACCCAGCAATACTTTTCTCAGTCTTCAAGTAACCAACATGATAAACAAACCACTAAAAACTGTGACATACATGTTAATGATGACAAAGCTTGTACTGTTAAAACTTGTGGTGCCATTGGCTCACAATATGAAAATGTTGAGAACTTAGAGTGCATTCAGAATCAAGAAGTTCCACCAAGTGAACCCCCAAATTTGAATCCTTCCTGTCCAAATGATCAGTTCAGATATGGGCCACTCCCAGGGCAGTCTGTTGCAAAGCACAGTATTGTAAGTTATGGTGAAGGAGGGCCAAATCTAGAGGCACCTGATTCAATACCTCATCCAGTCCGATCTGATAGTGTATCCTCCAACTATAGTAGTGTAAGTCATAGGAGTATTTCTAGTTCAACAAGACCCCAAGAGTCAGTGGGCACATTTATTCAGCAAGAAGTTGGGAAGCCTAACGAAGAGACTTCAGATAGTTTCTTTAAGCAGATTGATTCTTCTCCTTTAGTAGGAGAGCCAAATGATAATATAAACAAGAATTATAGCAATCTTTCCCAGCCTCCAACTCCAAGCCCTCCTAAACCTACAGGAATATTTCAGACAAGTGCAAATAGTTCTTTTGAACCTGTAAGGTCCCATGGAGTTGGGGTAAAACCTGTTGAGGCTGACCGAGCCAACATGGTAGGTGAACTGAGAGAGAACCATTCCAAGCAGAACAGCAGTAAACCAACTGTTATGGTACCAGCTGCTTCACCAGGTAATCTCGAACAACCTCCAGACAACATGGAAACGTTCTTTACTCCTCTTGCACATCCTTTGCCTCTTGCAACAACTGATGAAGCTGTTAATGTAGTTCCCCATGGTGGGGGAACACTTTTGGAAAATGTGCCCATGGTATCTGAAAAACGATCCTCAAGGGCTCAGGGTACCACTAAAAAGTGTGAAAGCCCTGCGACTACTTTGTGGGCAGAGAATGAACTACCTAACTTTGGAGGAAATGTCCTCCTTGCACCAGCTGCTCCTGCACTTTCTGTGCCTCCTAAAACACAGGCTTCTGAAATTATTCAACCTCCAGATGAGGGATTATCCAGTCTGCAACCATGTAAACCAGGCTCTATTCCTATGCATAACCCTCAGGATGGCAATGTGTCTTCTGAAAATCTTGAGAATCCTCCTAAAATGGGAGAAGAGGAGGCCCTTCAGTCTCAGGCAAGTTCTGGTTATGCAAGTTTATTGTCCTCACCACCCACTGAATCTTTACAGAATCAACCAATCTTGATTGCCCAGCCTAATCAAAGCTATAATTTGACCCAGCCCACAAGTTTTTCTGTTTCCTTCTCTAATCATTTAAGTCATAATGAAAATAATCGTTCTTGCAAAGATCCTGCAGCCGGAGACAAGTCTGCCCCAAGCAGTCAGCCTCTGTGTGCTGGTGTGCCTGGGGAAAGCATTCCTTTGTCTGAGATTCAAGCTGCATCTCCTATTAATTCTCCATTACCTACCAATCATTCCCATCCTAATTTTTCACAAGGTCCTGATACCACTTCTGAAATGGTTTCTAATCAGTCTCCCAACTTACTAATTCAACCACCATCTCATCAGATGCCACTTAACTTGGTTCCAGAATGTCAAAAAAGTCAGAATTTAGAAAGTTTTCCTTCTGAATTTGCTATTAAACCAGTGGTTAATTTGTCTGCTTCTCCGGGGACTAATCTCCCTACTGGAAACACTGGTGTAATGTTAGTTCCACCAGTGAACACCACCGCAATACCCCATACTAATAAAGTAAATCTCACCAATTATCAGGAAGAAACTTCTGGAGCACTTGATTTTACACTGAACCGGACTTTGGAAAGTCACAGTACAGACAGTTCCGTGCGAGTACATAATACATCACATTCTAGTGGTCCAGCCTTTTCTCAGCAAGCCATCACTAATCTTAAAAGTCAGTCTGGGCCTGAATTGCGTGATAAAGAACATTTCTACCAACAGGTAACAAAGGATGTACAGCACCAGATTGCTCTTGATAAATCCCAGTCAGAGGCCTTACCACCTCAGCAGCAAGTTTCATCAGCTGCTCAAATGCCCAAGACAGTACTAGATTCTTCAAACTCTGGAAATCATCCTGATTTGTTACCATCAGGAAATTCACCCCAGCTCCCAAATCAGAGTAAAGTGGAGCAGCAGCAGCAGCTCTCACAATCATCTAGTATTCCAACAACCTCAACCCACTCTGGCCAACCAACTAGTCAGCAAGAGCAGCAGTGGCCACCATCACAGACTGCTCAGAATGCTTTTGGTCCACCTCAGAACCTGTCGGCTTATTACTATTACAGACATCTTTATGATCCCTATCAACCTCAGTATCCACCACCCTATCCTTCAGATCCTAGAACAGCTTCCCTTTATTACCCGGTGAGTGACAGATCTTTTTTATAACCATCTTACTGTTCATAGTTTTTGTTTTGATATTTGGGTCTATAATCAAGGTATATATTGTATTGAATTAGATGATAACCAATATATAGACTTATGAAGCTTTACTTTAATTTTTACTTCAAAGACCAGTATAAGAAACTTATAGAAATAATTTTTTAATCATTTTAACATTAGAGTGGAAGTCTTTAGGAAAAATATTTTATTAAACTAATGGAATCATAGGCAAGAAAAATCATAAAGAATATAAATTTTAATATTGACTAAAACTAACAGTTAAGGGAAAATCTGCTGCTTCTACACTTAGTAATATTACTTAAGTGCCTCAGAGATCTGTGATCTTATTATGTGTGGATTCTCTCCACAGATGCAAATTACAGCTGCTTCTACATTTAGTAGATGGTCTTGATGACTTGTTGAGGTCAAAAATTTTTCTCATCTGGTGGCTAGAATTGTGGTGCTAAGTTTCTCTGAATTTGGCTGGTCATTTCCTTAGACAAAAATTCCCTGGCATCCATACATGAGGCCTTTCTAGACCAATAAAACCTACCCAGAGTTTGCCCTTTCTTAGTGTAACCATCAGGAACTTTGTGGGTCATTTGTGAGTTATTTCTGTGGAGGTGCTAGAGCTAGTCTTGAGTGGAAGATGAAGTAATATTTGTAATGAAGATTTTGAAAACTCCTTTGTTTCAGACTCAAAAATTAGCTTAATTGCCTAATGAAGGAAGTAAACCTAGAATCATAGAACTTTAGCTCCATGACCTTAGAGATCAGTCTAGCTCAAGACCTTTCTCCTTAGCAGCCCCTTTTACTCCCCCCCCCACTCTTAACTTATACGGAGGAAGAAACTCAGCTCAAGAGAGACGAAGTGACATCTAAGTCACAGCTAGTTGTTGTCAAGACAGGAATACAAATGCAGGTTTCTCTATTCGTGGTCCAGTATACTTTCATAACCATGTATGGCATATTGTGTAGGAAGAAAGGATGTGAGGTAGGGAAGAAGATTTTGGCATTTTTGAGTTAATAGTCTTCATAGCCCAACTTTCTAATACAAGTCTTCCTCTAAAATTTACCTCAAATTGTTTTATTTCTCTCTTGCCTCAGAATCTCAGTCTGTGAGTGAAAACAATCAGGTGTTAATATTAATGAATTATAGAGAACTTTGAGATTCTTTGACCTGCCTTGAGGAAGCTATGTAAGAACAGAACATATAAACAGCTCTCAGAACTTTTAGTTTAGTTCTGGAGTATTCAGGTAAATACTATTGTTCATTTAATTGCTAGATGAATGTCTATGAAATAGAGGTGACTAATAATTAGAATAACGGACTCTTAGAATTTTTGAGGAAGAGGTCTAATGGTTCCATGCCAGGCTTAGCCACAGGTACAGTTGGTGTTGTCTGTTGCTTTCTTGATGGTCTTTGAGCAAGATTTATATATTTAGTGAATGTGAGTAATTTTTGGTGCTATTAAAGTTCTACTACTAAACATTTTCATGAGTATCACTTTTTATAGTGGTTGTTCAAAATACCAAATTCACTTCTGCTGTTTGGAAAAAGTTTTTATTCATACTAACTGTACTGATTTATTTATTGAATGATGTTTATCTTGTAATTTATAAAATTTATAAGACTTCCTCTTTCCTAGGAGGATGCCTATGGCCCTTACGACCCTCGTTATAGACATTATGATAAAAGTGCTGCTTATACTGAAAACTATAGATACACCGAGCCAGAGCGTCCAAGTTCCAGAGCTAGTCACTGCTCAGATCGACCATCTTCCAGGTGTGGAACTATAATTTCTAGTTTTAGTATACTCTTTGTTCATCTCTACATTGGCAACAAATCTAAGTGTCATAAACCAGCAAATGTAAATTGGCTATACATATTCAGAGTAAATTGTAGGATTGACTCATACTTGATTTTAATGTGCTAAGAACAGTGTTTATTCATTTAAAAGATGTTAAAAATTGTAGGGCTAATTTTAGTGTAATTTAACCTCATATTCTAAGTCGTGAAGTGTAGTAGAGCAGGCTCCTACACAGGACCAGTGAAGAAGTCTGTGTATTATCTCTGATCTCTACACTCCCCTTTCCCTGTGTCCCTTTTTAAGGAGGTGATAATCCCTCATTTCAGAGAAATACTAAGGAAATTGCTTCTGCTGCTGCTTACTGCTGCAGACAGGTCCAGCATATAATTTCCCCTATAATTGAGGAAGTTCTGAAGTCTTGGAAGACGGGATAGAAGAAAATAAAAGAATTGCTAAAATATTTTCCTTTTATTTTTGGCAAAGCTGGTCATCCAGGGCTACTGGACAAGTCTTAAGAGCAAGTTTAGTTAGTACTGAAAACTTCAGCCCTTCATATGAGTGAGTGGGTGGGGTATTAATTAGAGAAAAAGCCCTACATATTTTTCCCCTCAAAATAACAATGTTTTTAGTAACTATGGTAATCTAATCCATTTCCCTCTTGAGGATATGGACTTTGCTGTATTCTTTGTGAGTGAATATTGCTGAGATGATATTAGTATTACTTGTAGCTCTGTATGGACTAATAATGTTGACAATAGTTATAGGCATAATATATCTATTATGAAAAAGTTTACAACTTGAAATGTTAATTTTCATACTCTGTGTAAGTACAAAAGCCCTGTTATGTAATTATCTATCTATCTATCTATATATATATATATATATATATGTGTGTGTGTATATATATGTATGTGTGTACATAAGTGTATATGTATGTGCACACATGTAAATTCTGTGTCTTTACAGAGGAAAAAGAGCATCCACGAATTTTAAACTCCCTACTATATGTGCTGGAAGATAAAATCTTTCTCCTTAAATTATTTCCTTTAGAAATTATGTCCTTGAAAGAGGAATCTTTTGGTTTTTTTTTTTTGCTGTAGCTCCTTTTTGTTTTTGCCTTTTTCTTTGCTACTTTCTTTCTTTCTTTCTGACATTTAACACATAAATTTAGCCTGCATCCTGTTCAGCCCTCTTTTTGCTTTTCCTGAACTAAGGTTGGCTATGGATAACTTACTTGAATATTAAACATTAAGACTTTGGCCAGTAGTAGCATTGTTAATTTTTGATAGCTAATGCCAACCATCCATTACATATAATAAGAGATCAGGATAGGATCATAGAATCAGAAATGGGGGCCTATCTCATTAATCTGTTACATTTTATTGTGTGTCTACTTACAGTTACTTCTGTTACACTTTCATCTGAGTAAGATTTTAAGCCAGATATTTCCTCCTCTGTAAAATTAGAGGGTTGGATTACATGATCACATTTCTTTAAACTTAGATTTTACAAAATCTATATAAGTAGTTTTACATTGCAGAGAGCAGGTTTCTTTTGAAATGTAGAACAATTTTTCTTTTCCATTTCTACTATAATTAGCAAGCAGTTAGAGAGAAAAAAGTGTTAAGTATATTGATACTGTCAGCTATATTTAAATTGTCTTTCCACTGTATTTGTGACTGCTCATTATCAAATAGAAGCGTCATTGGGCCTCGTAGATATTATTACAGGAGATGTTTAAACTTGTATTTTGCTTTCTGGTTATAAAAGTTCTCTGTGATGCTAAGAAACTTCATTAATGAAGTAATGATATTAATATTCATTATTTCAACAGAATTTTGTATTTCATAGTAAATCTTTTAATATTTTTTCTGAGTAGAAAAACTTTCTCCTTGCCTTACCTCTATCCATTTGGCTGCCCTGTGTGTCTGTTATTGTAAGATACACAGATATTTTTAAAGGCAGTTATTCTTCATAAAGCACAATGGCAACTATATTCTCCCTTTTATGAAAAGTCTTTTTTGCAAAGCTTTAAATGTTAAAACACTGTCAAATAGTCTAGATTCCATAGATTTCTACCTTACCCTGTAGAAAGCATAGGGTAACCTTAGGTACTGCAATTTGAAGCAAATGAGCACTTGTTTCTTGAATTCCTTAGAGACAAGGAAGGTTAGGCAAGTAAGGTCCTTCTTGCCTTTCCAGTTTTCTCTTTGCTTACCAGTCTGCAGATTAACAGGTATTAATTACAAGAGCTGAAGATAGCAAAAACACTGAAAAAACCAATCTAACCAAAGAAAACGTGAGAGAGGCTGGCTGTAACCATGATTTGCTCACCTCTTACTCTTCTAAGTAATGGCTTAGAAGACAGCTCTTTAGGGTGATTCTCACTGCTGCCCCATTCCTTTAAAAGAAACACACACCCACTATGTCACAATTGTGGTCCTATATATTAGCTTGACATTCTAGGTTCTTTATAACTCAAGTGCCAAAATCAGCCACTGCCTTGAGTTATGCGTATACCTTTATTAGGTGATTTGATCTAATCTAAATGAAACTGTTCATTCAAAGCAGAAAGTTGAAGATTTTCCTGTATTCCAGTTTATATTAGACATTAATTGCAACATGTATTTGCATGTACCAGAGTACTCACTTTTATATGGTAGGATACATTGAATCTTAAAGAGGTCTATGTAAATTTATACAAAGTAAATTCTATCAGAAATACAACAGGGGAAGTTAAAACTTAAAGGAAAATTGTTACAAAGTCTTTTGAAAAGCAAGATTTATTTTGTGATGTAAATGATTATCTTAGCTGTTTTGTAAGTTTGGATTTGTATATCTAGCTGGCTAAGGTAAAACAGTTATAACTCTTACACAGATGTAAGGCAAACAGGATGATAAAAATCTGAAAATATGATTAAACTTTGAGCAAGAGTGAGCATTTTTAACAGTGAAAATTGCTTTTAATATTCTTTTACTGGGATTGGTAGCAAGGACTCTGGTTAGAGCTTATCTTTGCCTTATTTTATATAATGTGGACCCCAAGAACAGATAAAGACCATTTTTTTCACATTAAATGGTTGTTACATGACAATTCTTGACCTGAAATGAAGTTGAATCAGTAATATATTGGGTATTTAGTAAATTTACATCAGCATTTCTGCCCCGTACTTCATAATAAACATTTTAAATAGCTATAATTGCTCACTTGTTGATTTGAGCAGTTTGTCTTAACTGATATCATGCTTTCAGAAAAAAATTAACAATACCATATTTGATGTTTTTCAGACAGGGGTATCCTGAAGGATATTATGCTTCCAAAGGTGGATGGAGCAGTCGGAGTGATTACTATGCAAATTATTACTCTGGCCAGTATGATTATGGAGGTATATTTAGAAATTATCACAGTCTTTAACAGTTGGTTTTTGCAGAGGACAGAAGAGTTATTGTCCAAAGATAAACAATACCTAATTATTAAGCAAATACTCATGGGATGATTTTGTTTGGAACTTTCCAGTTTATTACATTTTCTTTGAGTTTTGATTTAGTAGAAGAGTTAATTTAAAATAAACATATTTATAAATGAAAAAAGTGTATGATTATATATGATGAAAAGGCTTGACTTCAAATCCTGTATGTAATAAATGATTATGTAACTGTCAGCAAGCTAAGCCTCTGTTTCCTCACCTGAAAATGGGAAAAATGCACATACACACACATGCATATACGTATATACATATATGTATGATTTTACTTTATATAGCATTCATGTGCTATGTGATTTTAGCAGTTATCTTTGGTAGTCAATTGATAGTTGTAAACATTCTGTACTCTTATGTCTGCTTTCACAGATCTTCGTGTTTATCTGTTGTCACAGTGTTCCAGTTTAAACACACTGGGAAATGCTAATATGGTTCTTAACTATGCCTCGCATAATTACAGATTTGATTGCTCCTATAGTGTATGCAACCATGGTTGGATTTCCTGTGAATCCCAGAGGTCCTTTATTATTATTAATGTATTTTGCTGTCAGTCAAACCCTGTAGACACATCTGGAACGGGTTCATTTTGCTTAAGGGATTTAAATATGAATTCTGTATAGTTTTATAGGGAAAAATACACACACACATAGAAACACACACAACACAATGAATCAGTGATTTTCAGGGTTGGAAAAGATTTCAGAGTAATTCAACCTGTTTAGAATAGTTCAGGCCATACCTGAACAAGAATAAACTCTCCCAAAAAAACAAGTAGTCCTCTAGTCTTTGACAAATTTCCTAGGCATCTCATTCCACTTTTCGACAGCTTTAATTGCTATGAAGGTTTTACTTACATCATGCTGATATCCGTCCTTATGTAGGACAGATTTTTCCATCTGTTTTTTTTTTCATCTATTATTCTCAGTCACCTCTGAGGGACAAATCTAATTCTCCTTCCTCATGACATCTCTTGAAATACTTAGATGTCCTTCCTAAGACTTTTCTTCAAGCTAAAGATTCCCAGTTCTTCCACCTGATTTTTATATGGCATGCTCTTAAGGCCCTTCACCATCTTTAAGTGCAGTCTTTTGGATATGCTCCATTTATCAACATCTCTCCTAAGAGATGCCCACAGTTGAACATAATACTCCAGAATTGATCAGACCAGGATGTCATTTTCCTAGTCCTAGATACTTTTGCTTTGTTAATGTAGCCCAAGATAGAATTTGAGAGAGAGTCTGTGTAGTAAATAAAGAATTAGTATTGGAGGTAGAAAGACCTGGGTCAAGTCCAACCTTTGCCATAGACTGACCATGATCCTGGTCTTACTACCCCAGGGTGACTCTCTAAGACTGGAAATTCAACTGAAGCCACCAATCTTCATTTGGTAGAGAAAGTTCCTTATTGGGTACTCCCATACTTATGAAATCCCAGACCCAGTCAAATAAATAGCTTTTTTGGCTGCCATATATATATCAGTTCTGATTCATATTCAGCTTGTGTGTCCACAAAAATTCCCAGATCCTTTTCTAGATTACTTGCTATTTACCTTTGGCTTTTTAATTTTACATTTGTAATGTTAATTTTTAAGGCACAAGTTTAAGACTTTGTATTTCTCAGTATTAAGTTCAATTTTATTAGATTTGACCCAACCTTCTCTTTTGTTTGGGAAACCTATCTCACAGGGTTGTTCTGAGGATCAAATGAGATAGTGTATGTAAAGTACTCAGCACAGTACCTGCCACATAGTAGGTTCTATATAAATGCTTATTTTCCTTTACCTTACTTTAGATCTTGACTCAGTCATCCATTACATTAACTGTCCTTCGTAGCCTTGTATCATCATCTGAAATTTTGTTAAGCATTCGATCTGTGCCTTTATCTAAATCACTGATAGAAATGTTAAAGAGCACAGTGCCAAGCACAGATCTCTAAGGCATTCCACCGGAAGTTTCTTTCCAAGTTGACATTAATGATTATTTTTTTGGGACCCAAATATATTCAAGCAGTTTTGAACGTACCTAACTGTGCTATCTGGTAGCCCACATTTTCTCTGTCTTGTTGATAAGAATATCAGGATTGATTAAAAAGGCATCTAGATGCGGTGCTAAACTTTGGGGATACAAATTCAAAAGAGATAGTGCCCATACCTTCAAGGACCTTAATATTCTAATAGGGAAAGACAACATACAGGGGAGGGAGTAGTTGAAGGCACTAGGACTGAGTGGAGCCATGGGGTAATAGAATGATAAACATGGATGACTTCTAGACCCTTTTTAGAAGCAAAAGTAGTATTGCTTTTCCTAGAGCAAGACTGGATAGAAGTTGGTGGTATATTATACAGCAGTTTGGCAGGAAGTTAACTAGGCTGTCTCAAATTAGTACAGTTTCAGGACAGGAGTTAGAGATCCAGTCAGAAGGGTGTACCACTTCCCCACCTGTCTAAATCATCCCCTTTTATCTATTTACATGAATAGATCTTAATATACAGTGTTACTCTCTAGCAGAGGCCACTGGTGGTACACTGGATAGCTTGCTGAGTTTGGAGTCAGGAAAATCCAAATTCAAATTTGGTCTCATATGCTTATTAGCTAGGTGGCACTGGGCAAGTCACTTCAGTTTTGTTTGACTCTGTTTCTCAACTGTGTAACGCCAATGCGATACTCATTGCAGCCACTATGCTTATTTCCAGGGTAAATTTGCAAAATGTAATAAACTCTTGGTTTTGCCTCTTCCTCAGAGGCAAAACCAAACTATTTATTTGGGACATCATTAGTTTTTTTTTTTAATTAAATTAAAATTTAACAGGGTACTTATCACTAATCTTGGGAGCATCAACATCTTAAACCTTCTTTCTGTCTGGCTTCCCTACAAAAACAAGTTCCCCTAGACAGATTCCTCCCTCTACCTTCTCACAGCTTGTTTCTCTGCTCTCTCTCTCTCTCTTTCTCTTCCTTTCTTCCTCTCTCTCTCTTCCTTTCTTCCTCTCTCTCTCTCTTTCTCTCTCTCTCTCTCTGTCTCTTCCTTTCTTCCTCTCTCTCTCTGTCCCTTTCCTCCTTGGGCAATCTCCTCCCAGTCTGAGCTTTGTGTGACCCAGGTTCTATATGTTAGGCCTATTAATGGGCAGGGAAGAGTTTCCTATTCTGTTAACATTGCAAACTGTAAAATGGGAATAAAATACCTCCCAGGTCTGATGTGAGGGTTAAATGAGATAATAATTATAAAATATCTGGCACATAGTAGGTGCTTAATAAATGCTTCTATCCTGACCACTCTATCCCCCCCCTTTTTTTTTTACTTATTCTAATCCTTTTGAATGAAGTACATCATTAAAGAACCATATTCTAGTCATCAACCCCATCCCACCAAACCACAGCAAAGTCAGATTTGTCTCTCTTAGATGGTATCTCTAGTTCCCCTTGATTTGTTACTCGGTGCTCATTTGTATGTAGACACTTGGGGCCATATGCATGGCTGTTAACTCCTTTCTTAAGCGTTTTCTCCTATGAATTTCTAGCCTCTTTACTCTTTGTTTCTGTTTTTCTTTTTAAATTGTAGCTACTATGTTATCCTCTCTGGTGGATGGATGAAGACAGTTCTCTTTCTTTTCATTTTAAAGTGTCTCTCATTAGCTCTGTAACTTGAGATAAATACATTTTTACTTCCCTTATTAGGTATACAAAAGTCTGTCATTCCTGTCTTTTGCTGTCAACCAGAATTCTAATACCTGTTCTGAGACATTTTGTTCTTAAATCTTATTCATTTCCCAAATCTGCCTTTCTCTTCTGAAGTACTTGCTTTCAACTGGCTGCAGTGAGGAAAATTGTACTCTTCTGAAGGTCTTTAATTCCTTGCCTATGATTTCAGAATTGTTGGGAAAGTTGATATGTCTTTTTCTTTTTTACTCTTTTCTATCTAAAGTCTTGCCAAACTGTATGGGTTGTAGCAATCAAAAAAAAAACTGACAGCAAAAAATATATTGTATTAAATCATGAAAATGATGTTAGTTAATGTTAATAGTGTACGTGGACATTATCAATCAGTATTGATCAACAAAGATCAGTATTTTGTTCATATTACTATATTAATCTTTATTTTGTACTTGTAGATGCAAATCTCTGGGAACGATATCAGTATGATCCTAGGTTTAGAGACCCAAGGAGCTATGACCGAAGATATTGGTATGATACTGAACATGATCATTATAGGAAAGAAGCGTATCCCTATGGTGACAGGTCAGTGGAGTAAAACATTAGAGACAACGTTTAAAGAAGGAAAAAGTGATATGTTTTGTTTCTTCCATTGTTTTTGCAATATGTTTAAAAGCTAAACTTGTCTCAAGGATTTAAGGATAATATTTGGTTGCTGTTCCAACCTTGGTTTGAGGAAAGAAAATAGAGTTATTCCTAATTCTAGCCTTAGGAGTCTATCATGATGGGACTTATTTCAGAACTTGAGTTTAGATAGAAGAAATATGCTTCCTTTCAGATTTTTAGAGTATTTGGGTATCTTGATACATTCATCATAGTGTTGAGCATACTATTATGGTCATGCTTTTTCTTTTAATCATAAAGACTTTTGTACATTTAAAAAATATTTTATTGATAGTTTTTGTATTTTACCAATTATTTCCAAGTATGTTCAATAGAACCCTTCCTTGTAACAAAGAAGAGCAGTTAAACCAAACTGATTTACAGTGTGTGACAGCCCCCACACACACATACACACCTCTCTAACTATTTAGAATATATCACATTCCTCACCTATAATCTCCCACCTCTATTGAAAGCAAGAAATTATATTTCATCTTCTCTTCTCTGGGACTAAGATTGATCATTGCATTTAATGAGTTCTGCAGTCTTTTTTTTGTTTTTACAGTGTTGTAGTCATTGTCTTTGTTCTCTTGCTTTCTTCATTCTGCATCAGTTCTTATAAGTTTTACCATCTTTCCCTGAAGTCCTCATATTCCTTGTTTCTTGTGCTATGAATATGTTCGTTACATTCACTCACATAATATGAGTTGTTTAATCATCATCCAATCAATAAATATCCACTTTGTTTCCAGTTTGACAGAAAAAGTGATGTAACTATCTTCATCCCCAGCACTTAGCATTGTGTTTGTCAGATAGGTGCTTAATAAAATCTTGCTTGCTTGATTGCTCTTTGGTATATTTCAGATCTTTCTTTTGGTATTTTCCCTAAAATAGGATCCTTCTCCCTCACTTATTTTAATTTCCAATATCTACTTTGCATTACTTCAAAGTGATATACCTTCTACTTCATTGCTCCCTCCAGACCTGAAAAATATGATGATCACTGGAGGTATGACCCTCGTTTTACTGGGAGTTTTGATGAGGAACCGGAACCTCACAGAGATGCTTATGATGATGATAGGCGTAGTATCCACAGTGAGCATTCTGCCCACAGTCTCCATAGCACCCACAGTCTGCGGAGCCGTCAGAGCAGCTTCAGCTCACGTTCTCATCAAGTGAGTTTTAAGACTTTGTGTTTTGACAGCTTCATTACTTCTTAACCTAGTACATAACAACTTGTTCCCACTGATGTACCTTAACATTGAATGAACCTTTAAGGATGACTCTCTTCTGTTGAAACATTCCTATTTCTCATCATGCTATGTTTAATACTTCCAATTTTAGGCATTTAGACTACTATGTAACCCTGTATATAAACTAAGTTATAATGAATTGTCAGATTTAAGTCTTTTTAAAAGAATTTCCATCTGAAGTCAGCTAATATGTTGAACAAATCTTGACTATTATGAGCAAGATTTTTGGACTGCTTTATGTGTGCATATGTATATTTTTAAAAGGACATCACAGAAACTCTTAATTTTGTTAAGAACAGTTATTATAGTTCCAATAATTTATAAGATTTCTATGTATCTACTGTTTATAAAAGTTACAAATGAATAGTTAATTGCAAATATTGTGACATTTTACTTTTCTCCTCTTCTCTTTAAAACAAATGAAAAATCCAACAGAGCCAGGTTTATAGAAACAATGATGTAACTGCTAACTCATATGAACGCCCAGCTCCACCAGGCTCCCTTCATGGAGATTATTCCTATGGCATTTATGGTAATAATTTCAGTGGTGCACAGGGTTTTACAGATTATGGCTACCCTGCAGAAACAGGATGGCCAGCTTCGGAACAAGGTATGTCATAAACTTTGTTAGACCAGTAGACTACTCCCTTTGTGTATATCTCTCCCTTCTGCCAAACTTTTACCTTGCCGTTTTGTCCAAACTTGTGGATTAATTAATGTCTGAAATTTTTTACCTTAAAAAAAATCTACGTTCTGTGCAGTGTTTAATTTCATCCCAGCTAAGCTTCTCTCAAAAGAAGGAACTAACTATAATTTAATTACGTAATAAAATAATAATATAATAAAAATTGAGTACCTTTCACTTTAGTTAAGAGTACATTGGGTAAATCACTTAAAATCTAGGGTGTCAACTCTAATATTTTTTTATAGCGGTAGCATTCTTAAACACCCAGCACTGGTTAACTCCTTCCTTTCCTAATACTTCACATTGGAGCTGATGTTTACTGTGAAAAATATTACCAAGATTAGTAAGATAATATTAGGGCACGTTGTCTTATTTATTTTTAAGATTATTTTACTCAGAAGAACATATTTCATTATATGAGACAATAATGACTTTTGACATTTTACTTAGATTATTTAACCACATGAAAAATTGTATTATATGAGAAATGGTATCTGTGATTATGGGATTTTAAAATGACTGACAAGGGAAAATACTTAGAAAGTTACATAGATTTTTTATGAGATATCCTTAGTGATTTCATAAGTGAATTTTTTCTGTGCTCAGAAAAGAATCATTTTAAAATTTTTTCCAAAGGATGTATTTGAATATTATTTCAATTAAATAAGATCTTGTTTTAGACCTACTTACTCGCATTTGAAATTTAATTGGCCATGATCATGCTTTCTGCTCTGTCAGTGATTTCAACTGCATATTCACTCTAGAAATATAAAATGTTCATCATTACAGTTGAGAAACCATTAAAATAAGGGCTTATCAAACCCATTTTTATTTTTCTTTAAAATGTAGTTCCATCAAGACCCACTACACCTGAGAAGTTTTCAGTGCCTCATGTCTGTGCAAGGTTTGGCCCTGGAGGCCATCTTATTAAAGTGCTTCCAAACTTGCCCTCTGAAGGACAGCCAGCTTTGGTTGAGCTACACAGCATGGAGGTAACTATTCATGCGTGAGAATTTAGTCTCTGCACATCATGGGAAAAATATAGCCAATAAATTATTGCCATGAAATAGGAAAGTAGAGAAAATATATTTCCCTGAATCTTCAGATTTTAAACTTTTATCTTCTGTTTTTTCTTAATGCTTTTGCTATTAGAAATTGGTTTTAAATATTTACAAATATGGGAGGTGGTGCCAGATGCAACTTGCAGTGTTCTTCCTTACCATTGTACTGAATATGGTAATGCCACGCTTCTGTCTCAGTTTTCCATTGTGTTTAAAAGCAGTAATCTATTACCTTCCTCACTAACAAAATGTAGAGAAGTAGGCAGCATTTCCAATTTAATTACAATACACTTTTAGTTAAAATGAATGTCATCTCTGTTCACAATATGCTTTTCCACATCAGATAGACAGGAGACTGATGGCTACTTATGTGTTCTGGTCTAGACTATGTTGCAGCATACTTCTGAACAGGAAGAAATGAGATCCTTCCCTGGACCTCTTGCTAAGTATGTATCTTAATAATTTTTTTTTTTGTGCCTCTATGTAATGGTAATCACTAAGTCGGGCCCCTTAGAGTCTATTCTTTCTGTTGCACTCAGTGACTTTTTATTGTTATTTTTTTAGAGATGACACCCATAAAGTAGACGTTATAAATTTTGCACAGAATAAAGCTACAGAATGTTTGCGGAATGAAAATCTAATTGATAAAGAATCTGCAAGTCTTCTTTGGGATTTTATTGTACTGTTATGCAGACAGAATGGGGTATGTATCTTTCTGTTAGCTTTTACTTTGGAAATTTTATAAAGAACTTTGAACTCTTGATCATTGGTTTATATGTTGAGTACCATGAAGTAGCAGCTTGTGAAAAGAGTGTAAGGTGTGATACTTATGGGATGAGGAATTCCTTTGACTGGATGGGGAGGAGAAATATGAATAATTTAGGCAAATAATTTCAACCTCTCATTTTGTAGGTGTTTCTGGCCAGCTCCAGACTGATGATGACTGATGATGGACTAATGTGTCCTGCCCTAAATACATCTGAGTAGACCTTTAAGGAATCTTCACCTAGTTATAGTATTTTTTTAACTTACATTCCTTTTCATAACATGTCTGTTTCACTTCTAGATACTGAGAGTTTCTTGCTGCTTAATGTCTCAAATGTGAGTCAGGCCTTTTGGTCTGACTGAGTAGCATTGGCTTTTTGAAGCATCACATAGTTCTCTTTTTTTTCTCCACAACCTCCTCAGACTGTTGTAGGAACAGACATTGCAGAGCTCTTGCTTCGAGATCACAAAACAGTGTGGCTTCCTGGAAAGTCACCTAATGAGGCAAACCTGATTGATTTTACTAATGAGGCTGTGGAGCAAGTGGAAGAGGAGGAGTCTGGTGAAGCTCAGCTTTCATTTCTCACTGACAGCTTGATAACCACTATTGATAGTCTTGAAAAGGAGACAGAGAGATTTAGAGAGCTGCTTCTTTATGGGCGTAAAAAGGTGAGCAGTTCCTTGATATTTCATTACGTTGCTAATTTCATTATCCTGTAAGAAATGAAATATTTGGAATTCTGATATGCTGTATCCCATGGACAGTGGATTTATATGTTGAATAGTTGTAATATAAAGTAACATCTTATAAAGAGGGTTTAAGGTGCGATGCTTATAAGATGAGGGATGAATGAATGAATGATGTTCATGATGATAAAGCATCAGTAGTATAGTTCATCTGAGGGCAGCAAGTGATGAAGATTTATTTGTCTTGGAAACTCACCCAAAGGTACATTTTCCTTTGTATTAGCACATTTTGGAACACCTTAGTAATAGGTCTGGTATTTGATATGTAATATTGGTAATGGTCTACTTACACAGTGGATCTGATGAAGTCACCAGCCCTTTGTCTGGCAAAGTCGTGTCTGCTTCTATTAAGAATACTACTCCTTCTAAGCAAGAAAATTTATCTTTGAGTCCTAAATCATTTTCTAGAGTTATAGTTCGTCATGTATGAGTGTGAGAGGGATATTCTGTAGCTAGAAGTGTTAGCCTTAATTAGAAGATTCAGAGGCCCAGGACTAGTCCCTTTTTTAGGCCGAGTTCAATGAAAAATAGCTTAGCAATACTGATAAAATTTCTCTCTTTAGAAGTGGTCCTTATTCCTAAAATTGTATATTCTTTATACAAAAAAAAAACATTTTTTTTTCAAGATTTAAGAGACTAATTGGAATCTTAAATTCTTAAAAGTAGTACATATTGTGGGGTTTGTTTTTGTGATTCATCATCAAAGCATACTTTTTTAAATAATTGGCATGTAATGCATTGAACTATACCTAGTTAATTTTGTATGTTCTAAGTTACTACATTCATTTAATATACAAGATAAAAAATTGCTGACTTTTTTGGGGGGGCGTTTCTTTAACTGTCAATAGGATGCTTTGGAATCTGCTATGAAACATGGCTTATGGGGACATGCTCTGTTACTTGCAAGTAAAATGGACAGCCGAACACATGCAAGAGTTATGACCAGGTAAGGGATTTTAATTTGGGAGTGACTTCTAGAATGAATTCACTGTTCATTTAGCTCTTTTGAAGCAGGTTATCTTCATGGAATGATATGCGATGGAAATTCTCATGCAGTTATGCTGCCCTTTCAGGGTTGTTGTTACTGCATTTAATTTTGGGCCCTTTCAGTTACTTCTTTCAGAAAACACTTTAGTGGATTACTTAATTTCACCTCAGTATCCATGCTTGTCATGTTTTTTGTTTGTTTTCATCAAAATACACTTTTTTGCTTCAGGCTAAATCTAACCCAGATCTTTCTTCTTCACTACTCATATCTCGGTCACCTGCCAAGACTTGTCGATTTTACCTATATTATTACATCTCTCACATCTTTCATTTTCTCTTCACTGCCGTCCTAGTTCAGGCCTCTAGTACTTATTGCCTGCGCTGTTGTTATGGTTTGATCAAGTGAGAGATTTGTTTTTTCAGATCTCTCTCTTCTCTGACTTGGCATCTACACAACTACTAGAAAGACATTCCTAAAGTACAGGTCTGACTTTGGCATTTAAAGCCCATCACAGCCTAACTCCAGACTACTTTTTCAGGCTTATTGCAAATTATTCTCTTTCATGCTTTCTGTGTTCTAGCCCTGTTGGCCTCCCCCGCTCCCCGCCCCCCCCCCGCCCCATCCACTTCTCTTTCCTGTAATGTACTTCTTCCTGACATCTACTTCCTAGAATCCCTAGCCCCCTTTAAAATGAGACCTTTCCTGATTTCCACCCCTCCAGATATTTGCATCCTTTGGAAATTACCTTGGATATACTTTGTGTTTACTTCCATGTGTACTTAAATATGTTGGCTTCCTAATAGAATGAGAGCAGGAACAGATTTGTTTTTGTCTTTGTTTCCCCAACTTCCTCATACTCTACCGGGCATGTAATAGGCACTGAATAGATACTTGTTAGTTGACTGCTTAACTGTGATCTCCCAGAAGCTGAGCTTGTATTATATCCTTTTGTTTTTACGTAATTGCAGGTTTGCCAACAGCCTTCCAATTAATGATCCCTTACAAACTGTTTACCAGCTCATGTCTGGAAGAATGCCCGCTGCATCCACAGTAAGTATTGACCCTCAGAAGAGGGAGCTGCACACCAGACTCTTATATAGTTTATTAGAAATTACTCATGGATTCACATTTTGCTGCCCTAGATTGCTTTATTACATTTGCTAATACTATTCTATATAGAATTTAAAATAGCTTTCCTTTCCCATGTATTACAATGATTTCTTCTATTTTTTAGTGTTGTGGAGATGAGAAATGGGGAGATTGGAGGCCTCATCTTGCTATGGTTTTGTCCAACTTGAATAATAATATGGATGTAGAGTCTAGGACAATAGCCACCATGGGTGATACTCTTGGTAAGTTAGTTATTGAGGCTGAAAGTATAGCATTAAAACAAGTTGTTTTAAGTTTACTAAATGTTATCAGAAATATTTAGAATAAAGCCTTTTTTATTTTGGTTCTATAGATTTCAGGGACGTTGTAACTTTTCTTCTTTTCAAAAATGATCAATTATAGCTATTTCAGACTGCTTTTCTGTTTATTTAGCTTCTAAAGGCCTCTTAGATGCTGCACATTTTTGCTATCTAATGGCCCAGATTGGATTTGGGGTCTATACTAAGAAAACTACAAAACTTGTCCTAGTTGGATCGAATCACAGGTAGGGAAGCAAATGATTGCACTGGTTTTTGTGGTTGTTGTTGATGTTTGTTTGTTTGTTTCAAAGAAAAGCTCTGACATTTTTGTCAAAGCTTCATATAGCAATATCTGGTTATTTTTCTCTTGACTTTTACTCTTTTAGTAAAATCAGAACCATTTTTTAATCAAATGGCTTTGACATTTATGCCATTAAAAAAAAAAACTTCCCTATATGTAGTGAAGTTCCAGATAACTCACCTTAGGCATGTATTTGAGTCACATACTATTGTTGATTAGAATTACTTTCCTTTTTTTTCAAATTAATGTAATTGTCCTTCTCTTAATAGTTTGCCGTTTTTAAAATTTGCCACCAATGAAGCCATTCACAGAACAGAAGCCTATGAATATGCACAATCATTGGGAACCCAGCCATGCTTCTTGCCTAATTTCCAGGTTAGAATTAATGGTATATTTTGAATCTACAGTTTATGAATTTGAGTGTCAGAGTTGGGGGAAATTTTTTTATGGCTAGTCTTCATTTTTAGCATTAAAATTTTTAAAAATTTTTCAAGGAAATTTTTGACATGAAATACTCAGAATCAAACAGCATTAAGTTAAATTTATATTATGTGCCAGTCATTATGCTAGGTTCTTGCTTGTCCAAAGACAAAAATGAAATAATTTCTGTCTTCAAGGAGCTTTTTCTATAATGGGGGATAACATGAACATATATTAGTATGTCCAAAATACATTTCAGATAAAATGTACCATGTCCCAAAAATGTTAGTGCAGTTCTGAGCTTTAATAGTTTAAACCTGCACTATGGTATTAAAGCTAATGACTGCACAAAGACTTTTGGAACACCCTGAACAAAGTAAATTTTTTTTTGGAGTGGAAGCACTAACATCTGTGGGCAGAAAGCTAAAAGCCTCATATCAAAAATGGTATTTGAATTTAATTTTGAAGCAAAACTAGAGATTCTGAGAGGCAGAGAGGAGAAGGGAGTACATTCCTATATTGGTAACATGGAAATGAATGACAGCCAGAGGAATGTTATTTTGCACAACATTGTGTAGATGATAGATTGTCAGCATGAGAGATTTAAGACGAGGTAGCAGGCAGAAAAATAATCCTGCAGAAATATTTTCTCTTGTAAATCGGAAAGAATTTGCTTTAAGGATTTCAAAATTATTTGCGTTTTGGTTTTCATTTTAGTTCCTAAAGTTTTTAGTTTATCATAGTTTAATCTGTTTATGAACCATGACCTGAAATCCCTTCATTCTGTCCTATCATAGGAAATGTTTCCTCTTAGTTTTAGTATGTTTAGGGGACACAATTTAAACTACAGCACAAGTCATTGTTGTCATAATGAACTATGTGAGAGTAGTCCCTACTCTTCTGGTTTGTTTCTAAACTAGTTATTTTCCTGGATCTCAGTCACTTTTAAGTAAGGCATGATCATCTTTAGCATTATAAGATTTCAAAGCCAAGGGTTATTTTGGAGAAGAAACAAAAATTAAAATATTAGAATGTCTTTTGGGGAATGGGGCAGTACATGGGTATTGGCTGACTTATACTTGATATTTCTCTGTAAATGAGAAGAATTTGGAAATGATTATACTCCCTTAGTGCCAGTGCACTAGTGCCAGTTATAAAATCTGCTTGCAGCCATGTACCAGTTCAGATATGATGAGTTACTTTCTAGTGTAGAATAAACACAAACATTAATTAGTGAGAGGTGACCAGACAGTAATCGAAAGGCATATAATATATTCTTATTTGATTCCTTTAGGTATTCAAATTCATCTATGCTTGTCGACTGGCTGAAATGGGACTTGCTGCACAGGCCTTTCATTACTGTGAAGTCATTTCTAAAACTATTCTCAAACAGCCATGCCAGTATTCACCAGTGCTAATTAGCCAGCTCATTCAGGTACTTATTGTCTTCTTTCAGATTGTCTGTTTGCATTAAATTTATGATATGTTTAGAGAGATGAAATACTACCTTTTAAAAATTAAGCTTTTTTGGTGATAACTGATTATTAAGCAAACATTAATAGGAATTGCATAAATTTTCTTCCTATAGTTATTGTAATGTTCATCTTTTAGTAAAGTAGTTTTCAGTGACTTGTGCTGATTCATATATTTATTGATGATCTTGGTCTTTGTTCATCAGCATATTAGAAGCTTCATTTAGTGGAGTATAATACTATACAACTTTCATATGATGTGTAGAACTTTAAAATACATCTCTGCCTATTCAGTAGTTTTGTTGTTTATAAATGTACTCCTGTTTGATATTTTAAAGCAGATCTACATATTTATGATCTATTACTGGTAAATAATGCATAAAGATGAGTTTAAGTTGAGCTTTTGAAATTAAGTATGTGATTTGCCTGACTATGCATATTTGTTATAAGAATTTTCTTTCTCTGATCTTCCTTGTGGGGTTTTTTTTTAACCAACAGGAGAAGGGTGGGAGGAAGGAAAAACACAAATGCTTGTCAATTGAAAAGAAGTAAAAGTTTTTTCTAAAATTAGTCTAATTATAGGCCTGCAAGGGATGAAATCTGGACCTGTGTTTTCATTGGTATAGAGAGGGCCCTGGTGAGGAAAGAGTGCTAAGAGGTGACTTGCCCAGCGTCATTGAGTCCATGTATTTAAGAGGTGGGACACAGATTCAGGTCTTATTAGGTTTGGGAGGCTGGCTCTGTTTACTGTGCCATGCTGTAAACTAAGTTTAAATGAATAAGATTTCTGAAAGACCTGTTGAGTTCATTGAAAACTTGCAGTAATACCATCAAAGAGGCATTTGCTCTAGGTTTTACTGTTTTGAAAAGTGATTTTGGTTTGGCAGATCTTATGATCTTTGTTTTTCATGTTTTTCTAGATAGCCTCCCAGTTACGACTCTTTGATCCTCAAATAAAAGAGAAACCAGAACAGGAATCATTTATTGAACCTACTTGGCTAATACAGCTCCAGCAGTTGAAGAGGCAGATAGAGGTATAGAACTCATTTTACTGATAAGATAGTTTGGTGATTTTGTGTTTGAGAAAATTGTTTCCTCATTTATTTACATATTGGAAATTTCAGATGTGATTGTGTGAATTCCTAATTAACAAAAACAAGCACCTTGGATTATTTGTTACTTTTGTGAAGAAGATTGAGTAAATGAGAAGTACTAATAATTAATATTTTATGCTCGATTCAGGTTGTTATAATGCAGATTATGCTTCCTGAAATTTTTACCTTCTTGAAAAATGGCTGAAATATTTCTCCTATAGGAGGGTGATGTAATTTGGAATCAGGACAGAGCAACGCCACATCAATACCCAAGTACCCCAAGCTCTGAACTGGAGCAGTACGACGGCACAGGGCATGCCCAAGAGATTGGCCCAGGAACTGACAACCCGCTATTGGCGTCATTGTTACCTAATACAGAGCAGCCTAACCAAAACATTCGCCTTATGCCTTCAGGTGAGTTTTATATTATCTGTTTGAGCAGTAAATATACACTAAAGAAATTTCTATTAAGAGAAATCTTTCTGAAAATTAAAGCTTTGAATTTTTAAAATTTTAATGCCAGGAAACAAAGGGAAATTAAGGGAATTAAGGGAAAAGGTTTAACAGTTACCATCACTTTGAGAGAGCTGTTTTGATCTTTTATGAATTGTTACCTGAGTATATTATAACCATTTTTCCTGATGGTTTCTGTTTGCCTTGCATCTTATTATGTTATAGCTTGAGTACTACTCTTCACCACAATGAAGCAAGCATCCTTCTTTTACTCTTATGCTAGCAATATCAAGGAAATCTATAATACATGTTACTTTAATTAGAAAACTCCTACCCTACCAGTTTTGATCAATTTGCTTGTTGTTGCCTAGTCACTCAATATCAAATTTCAAATCACTCATTTTAACACAAGTCTTTAGGAAGGAAAGTTAAATATTTGGTATGGAGTTTTGAATTACCAGTTATTTGTTGCAATAAAAGATTGAAAATAATTTACATTAACACAGATGTACATAAAATTATTCTACATTGGTTAGTACATGTAGGACTTTTTGCTCCTATGACATGGTAAGAAACCGAGATGATACAGTCCACCTGCTGGTTCAATTGTAGTTTTAGTGGAAATTATGTTGAAAAAAATTTTTAAGTATATTCATAATTCTCTTTGATACCTTTTCTTATGGGTGATCAGTACAATTTTTGCTTCTTCCAAGAAAGTTATGTCTTCATTTATTTTGAGTCATGTAAGGTTGTACGGCTTGTTTACTTGTGACAGGTAACCATTTTGTGATATTTTCTCTTGCTGTTCAGTTTTTGGCTAGGGTCTTTTTTGATAACTTTTCTACCCCCTTCTGTCTTACTCATCATTCATTTCTTCCAAAAAGTGAACATTGATTATGCATTTACTTTGTTCAGTGCACTGTGGGAGTCCTCAGAGGAGATAAATAAAAAAAACTGTTTTTTGACTTTGTGTTAGGATTTTCTTAACGTGTTAGGATTTTCTTAGCATTGTCAGTTTTACTTGTTACTTATCCATCATGGTTACTTATCCACCATGTTGAGGTCTTGGTTAGTTTCATTTTCTGTCTCCATTGCTTCTGATATTTTAATGAACTTTTACTGTAATTTTTGGTTATACCTATTTTTTCTTTAATTTATTATTATATCTATTCTTTGATTATTTTAATTTTGATAGATTTTTATTCTTGAAGGTTTTTATTACCTCTTTTGTGTTTGTTGTTTGGAGGAGCCTGGCTCTCTTTTATCCTATTGCTGTGACATTTTGGATCTCTCCCCATCCTTTTTCTCTCCCTTCCATCCCACATTTATTTTTTTTTCCCTTCTCTGTTTTTCCTTATGTTCATTTCACCTTATGCCTTTTATTTATTCTTTTATCATTTAGGTGTAGACCAAACATCTCATTTTAAAAATTTGTTTTTAATGATAAACTTACCTCACAACAAAAACAAAATAAACATACAGAAGAGGGGTAATAATATATTACCTTGAACCCCTAGCCTATAACAAGTCACAACCAAAGAAATTAGCAAACAATAAGCAAAAAAAAAAATAATGCTTTTATTTTATGTTCCCTTCCTGGCCTTCAGTGAAGTTCCTTTACCATTCAGTTTTCCTTCTTTTGTTTCCTTTTCTTTAAGAAATAAAATAAAATTGTAATTGATACTGTATATATAGTTCCTGTTCAGTCATTTTACTACAGCTTTGGATATATTTTAATCCCCCAGATTTTTAAGAAATTTGTTTTAATCAGCAGAGATCCACCTCCTTATCCTTCCATCCCAATTCCCATTTCCCCCACCCCCAAATTAAGAATGTAAAGAAAAACAAAACCCATTGCTGTCCTGAATAGATTTGTGAAGATGCACTACCTTCCTCTTGTTGATTTAAATTTTATGCAATGCAAATTTAGGATGTTTTTCTTCTTTTATTGTATAGCTCCTCAGACCATCCTTGAGAATTCAGGCAGTGTGCCTACTTCCTTCCATCAAGAAAAACCTGACAATGTACCATTCTATCCAGTGCCTCCTGGATCTACAGGGCATGCCCCTGTATATGGACCACCAGTGTCTGTACCTGGGTTTTCAGATCAGTATGATCCTGAGCATGCAGCTGTGTATGCAGGGCCTAATATATCTCCAGGTGGGCAATCTCTCCAAATGACAGATCAGCTGCCAGAAGAGTCTAGGAATCAGGACACAGGTTGGTCTCTTTAAGCAACTTGTATTTAATTTAAGGATTCGGTTTTCTTTTTAAATGAGATGGCATGATGAAAACTTAGCAGGTCACTTAATATTACTTGAGTGTTAAAAACTAGATACTTCAGTACTTCTCAAAAATCTGTGATTTCATTGGTATGGAGATTTTCTCCACTGATTCCAACATGTACATTCCATGAGCCTAATATTCCAGTCCTTCCATGCCTCAGTAGAAACCATCTTGATGAATTGCTGTGGTCAAGAAAACAGATTCATCACTTGGTGGCCAAACATCCAGTGGGAAATTTTTTCAAACTAGCCATTGCTCAAATGAAAATCCATCCTTGAGTTTGGGAAGCCTTTTTAGCATGGCAGACATTATCTGCTTTTATGTTCTCCAGTCCTAGCCTTCAAGAACCCAGAATGAACTCTGCCCTGAAAAGGTATCAGAATAGTGCTCTTAAGTGAAATTTAAATCAAAATACAGAATATAAATAATAGTGGACATTCCTATCAAAGTAACTTTAGGATATCATCACTTTTGTCCTGAGATCACAATAAATGGTATCACAGATTAAAAAACTAAATCTTACGTATTCCTGCCATTACTTTGCCATGATATGTTCTTGACTTGTTTTTAATTTTTTTTTTAACTCAGAATTCAAATGTGGCTTTAAAGAGAGCTGAAAATAGTTCAAGTAAAGTTTTAGTCTTGATTTTTGAAATTAGCTCATCAGAAGGCTAAGCATGTTCCTGAAGTTGCATATTATATCACCGTTACTTGTATTTGCTTTCATTAAATGTTCATCAGTACTAAAACTCCAATAATTGTCTTTTTAATCAATAGGAAGACTGACACAAGAATCAGCCACTAGGAACTCTATTTCAGAACAAAGAGAAGAGGATTTTGGTGGGAAATTTGCCAATATGGTACTCAACTTGTATTTCTTTATATAGTCACCTCTGTGCCAGTGATATTCACTATTGCTGCTTCTTCAGCTGTAGTTGGAAAGAAAAACAGCTGCAGTTGAGAAAGGATTTTGGCATCAAGTCAACTTTTACATGTTTACATGAACAAGCAATTCTAAACTTTAGTTTTTCAAAAGGAACTCCTAATAAAATGATTAAAGTCATGGGAGAAAGATAAAACTACTGCAAGCTGAGAAAGAGGGTGAACCTTTTCATATTGAGATGAAGACAGTTACCTTAACTAAGTGAAAGAATACTTCGATATATAAAATTACTTATTTATGATTTATATTTACATATATGTGGATATTTATATATGTACTTACCATTATTACATAGCTTTTAGTATTTATACTCCTGAATCCCTAATCTCCACATTCCTGTCCTCCTAGAGGTTCTGTTCAGAGTCCCTGAAATTTTCACTGCATTTCCTATAAGTGGACTTCTTTTTTATGGAAATAGTATTTTACTTTTCCCATTCACATGTGAAGATAGTTTTCAACATTCTTTTTTCATAAGAGTTTGAGTTCTAAATTTTTCTCCCTCTTTTTCCCCTCCCCAAGATGCAAGCCATCTGATATAGCTCATACATGTGCAATCAGTGTTAAACATTTGCACATTAGTCATATTGTGAAAGAAGAAACAGGTCAAAAGGGGAAAAAATACATAAAGAACAAAGAAAGTGAAAATAGTATGCTTCGATCTGCATTCAGACTCCACCAGTTGTTTCTCTGGATTTGGATAGCTTTGTTCATCATGAGTCTTTTGGAATTGTCTTTTATCATTGTATTGCTGAAAAAAGCAAAGTCATTTATAGTTTCTCGTCACACAGTGCTGTTACAGTGTTCTCCTGGTTCTGCTCATTTTACTCAGCATCATTAACATGGGCTTATTTCTTAGAAATAGTATATATCTTCAGTTTTACAACAAACTAGCCAAGAAGAGCTGGCAGAGTTTCTTACATGAGCTATTAATATAACATTTTCTTTAAGAAATGCCTTGCTCATCCAAACAAACTTTGTAACACCAGACATTTTCAAATCTTGATTTTGATATGATAACATATGAGAAATTAGGCTGCCAATATTTCTGTTCAGTTTAATAGAGGAAGGGTAATGCCATGGCTCAACTAAATACTCAAATTGTTTTCTATATTTTCATTTAAATGCCATTTTGGTACATTTGAGCATGTAGAATCCACTTAAACTGTAAGCAAACATCATTTTCTGTATAATAGAAACAGAAGACAAAAGAAACTTACTTCTCCAAATACTGCAAGTATTAGCTAGTAGTGTATGACATCATAATTGAAGGAAGTATTTTTTCTGCCTGACCTTGAATGAAGGTGTTCATTATGAACAACCTAGCCAAAATAGGGGGTTAGGGGGGAGAGAGAATAAAAAAATAATCTAAAAGAGTTTGATAATCCACAAACCAAATTGGAAAAATATGCATTTTAATTCAGTAATTTAATGTGCCAACTTAGGTTTTATTAACATACACCACAGGAAACAAATACTTCATGACAGTTTTTTATATAGTGTACAAATATAAAATAAATCCAGTGAACTAAGAGGACCAATTTTAAGTGCATTTTCCTTGGTCACATATCAAACTTTGTAAGATTAAAACTTGCTAATTTTAAGAAAAGCAAAATAAATAAATTTTGTTTATTTTGTTTCTCTTGTCAAAAGAAGTGCCTTGCTTCCCTTGTTTAAGATGTTAATGAACATTTAGTGCCTTTAAAGAGATCTTTTTGGAATGAGAGCTAAACTAATGAAGATTTAATGATCTGAATCTGAGGGGGGACCATTTTGGTTACCAGAGTTAAAAAATTTCCATTACAAATACCTTCTCCAGAGTTTACAATCTACTTTATTGTTGTTTTTGCTTATTAAAAGCATAGTAAGTTATATATTAGTTTTAATTGTTGTCATTTGACTTGATCTTCTGTCTTCTTTAAAACTAGATCTGTGATTTCATAGGTGTACGAGCTCTTCCTAGTGAGGGACTTTTTCTAAACCAGTGGAGATTGGTACCATCTCTGCAAAAGCCAGAGATTCTGGCTACTCTTCTTGGGCTCGTTTGTTGTGAAACACTGGAGAGAGCTGCCTAGGGCACTGAAAAGGGGTTAAATGATTTGCCTTTGATCATTTAGTTAGTATATGTCAGAGGTAGGGCTTAAAACCTGGTCTTCTTTATCCCTGCTGCTTCTCTGATCCTGATTTTTGTAACACGTAGCCACTTGTCTCTAAAAATTAAAAATGGGGATTTAAAGTGTAACTTAACAGGAACTTTTTAAAAATAGTTTAAAATCAATAATTAGTCTGTAATCTACAAGTATAATAAATATTTTTATTTTCTGCAAGAAATGTTTGCACTAAAACTTCAATATTTGCAAAGAGACATTATGTAGTTGCTTACTAAAAAGCATGTGCTCACTTTATCTAAACAGGCACCAGGACGAAGATCCAGAACTACCTCCCAATCTTCAGCACACATGGTATAGTACATCTGTGCTGCTTTTACTAGCTCTTCATCTTTGTTAATAATTCATCTTTTTCTGTGTGAATCATTTTATTATTTTGCCATCTCAATAATGTTTTAAAGGGTTCATGCGAAAGTGATTCCTAATCTCTTTTAAGTTGATCTGTAAAGTAGCATTGATAAAACCTTGCATTCCCCATATTTTGGAATAGGATTATTCCAGAAAATATCAAAACACTGAATCCTATAAAGGACGAGAGCGTTCTAATTCTGCCGGGCAACAGCCTTCTCCCCCTCCAGCTTTTGCTTCTGAAGTAAAGAGACCAACCAAAGATGTCAAAAAAGACGCGAAGGAACCTAAGAAGGTAGAAGCACATAATATCTCTAAGGGTGACTTTTAGAAAAAACAATATCAATTCTAGAGTAAAGTTTTTGGAAGGTGAAGATATATAGGGAATTTGGGAGAATATTTTAAAATTTAGAATATGAACTCCAGCATTGTGGCCTGTGCTTAAGAATCCTGTCCTGCTACTGGGGAAGCTGAGACTGTTGGAGTGCTAGAGTTTGCAGGTTCTCTGTTGTAGTGGGTTAAGCCAGTCAGGTGGCTATACTAATCCTAGCCATGAGTTATAGAGTAGTGAGCTCCTGAAAACTGGAGACCACCAGGCTGCCCAACTGGCCTAAGTTAGAAACTGGGCAGGTCAGTAGTTCCCATGATGATACATCAGGTTCATTAGTGGCCACTGCACTTCTAGTCTCAGAGACAGGGAGACTCAGTCACACCTTACCCACCCACCCCACCCCCCAAAAAAAGACTAGGGCATACATGGTTCTATATTTTTGGCCCTTCTACTGGCTTTCTCTTCCTCCTCTCCCTAACTTACAAAATGGGGTTATTCTTAAGTTGATGTAATTCTTTCATTAGCTTGTTGATATTTTAAGGAAGAAACACTTCCCAAGTACTTATTTTTATTTTGCCTTTTTTTTTTTTTTTAAATGTGTAGAGTGGTGAGTCTTGGTTTTCCCGTTGGCTCCATGGGAAAAAAAAGACAGAAGCTTATCTGCCAGATGACACAAACAAATCGGTAAATGTTTTTAAATATGACCAACTAATATGCTTATATCTTTTTTAGTTCACAAATACATTTGAAACCAGGATAAAGGCAAGTATAGAAATTTTAATAAAAATGAAAACTATATCAGCAGTTGATTAAGTATATGTATAAAATGGAGGCAGCTAGGGGGTCACTGGGTTTTTAGTCAGAAAGACCTGAATTTAAATCCAGCCTCAGATACTTACTAGCTGTGAGACCCATGTCAGGTTGCTTAGCCTCTGTTTACTGTAATCTACTGGAGAAGGAAATAGCAAACTGCTCCATTACAGCTTTGGTTTGATGTGGTCCATGATGTTTTTGACAAGGTCACAAAGAGTTGGACATAACTGAACAGTAACAAAATAAGTATAACGTAATTATTCAGTGATGTGGAATCCTCTAAGAATAGTTGTGTTTTCTATATTTAGCTAGATAATTAGGAAAATTAAAATGTCACAAATTAACCTCTTCATGTGGTTTTATTTGATTTTAAATCTTTACAGATTGTTTGGGATGGAAAGAAACAGCGCTGGGTGAATTTAGATGAGCCAGAAGAAGAGGTAAAACATTTTTATACCTGGGAAGGAGACTTTTTCCCTTTTAGTTTTTATTGTTATCTTTTTGTATTTCCCTGTTTATTTCCCAATATGCCTTTCTTCTCTCCTAGAAAGCTTTTCCTTATGGTAAAGAATAGAAAAGAAAGAGGGGGAAAAAAGTTCAAAACTAGCCTACATATTAACCAAACCTGATATTGTACCCATGGTCACTTCTCTCTGCAAAACAAGGAGTGAGGTGTATTCTTATATCCCTGGAGGCCTTTTCATCTTTATACTTCCACAGAAGTCAGTTTTGGTTTTTATTTTTTCACTGCTGTTCTTTCCATTTACAGAGTTGTAGTCATTATATATATACATATATACATATCTCCCAGTTTTACTTCACTTTGCATCATTTCATATGTTTTTCCATATTTCTCTGTGTTTGCCATATTGATTATTTCTTGCAGTGATGTAATATTCCATTAGAATCAGGTACCATAGTTTGTTTTTCTATTCCCCAATAGATTAGCATCTACTTTATTTTCAGTTCTTTCAGCTACAAAGTAAAGTGCTGCTTTTTTTTTTAGTTCCTTCAGCTACAAAATAAGTGCTGCTTTTTAACCATTTTAGAGAAGTTTTTTTTATCATTTACTTTTTAGGCAGTATATTTCTTAGCAGTGGGATATGGACATTTAGTTACTTTCTTAGCTTAATTGCAGTTTGCTTTCCAGAGTGATTGGGCCACATCATAGCTGCACTAATATTGATCAGTGTGCCCATCTTTTGACAACTTCTCAGTGTTGACTATTTCCATTTTTTTGTCATCTTTACTAATTTGACATGATACTTAACAATTGTTTTAATTTGCATTGATCTTTCTTTAATGATTTCAGACCAGTTTTTCATATGGTAATTAATAGTTGATATAGTTCTTGGGAAAATTGTTGGTTCATGTTCTTCTATCACTTACTCATGGAAGAATAGTTTTTGGTGTAGTGTATTTGCATTAGTTTCTGATGCAATGATTTTTTTTCCCTAGAGGACTGTTCACCTTAACTAGTTGTGGTTTTGTTAATGCAAAAGCTTTTCCATTTCATGTAATCAAATTTTTTTTTTAATTTTTCTATTGCCTCCCCCGTACCTTTTTGTTTATTAATTCCCCCTCTGATCTTAGCCATGAAAGATACTTCATCTTTTTCTTTTCTAATATTTTTATGGCGTAACCTTTAATAATTCAGGTCATGTACTTATTTTGAGATTATTATGGTATATAGTGCAAGATGTGGAAGTAAACCTATTCCAAACTGTTTACCTATTGGGAAAAGGCTTTGTAAGAACAAAAAAAAGGGGGTTATTTTCCAGCTAGATTTGGAAAATTTATCTTTATCTCTTGAAACTCGCTACATCCAATGTTCAGTTTTTATCGAATTGTATTTTAATTTGTTCCTGGGGTTAGCTATTTTTTTTCTTTGCAGAACAAGCCACCACCTCCACCTCCAACATCGTTTCCTAAGCTTCCTCAGGTTGCTGCTCCTTCAGGTCCTGGCGGCCCCACCAATACCTCTGTTAACATGTTTTCCAAAAAAGCAGGTAACAGTATCAAACTGGAATATAGAGCACGTATAGATGTTATTCATTATACAAATGTTTTGGATCTAAGAACTGTAAAATATTATTGTCAAGTTAAACAATTTTTTACCTCATTTTAAAAGCATTTATTGACTTTTAAGGGTGGTTGTGGGTGGGTGGGTTGTGTATACACAAAAACCTGATTTCTTTAGTATATGTAGTATCTTAGAATTTAGAGATGGCATATTGTCCAGTTCTATCATGTACAGATCAAAAAGCTGAGGCCAAGACTGGAGCATAGATCCTTTGGTTCCAAGTTGTTTATAGATTATCACATACTGTACTTTCCTGACTTGGGTGCAGAGAAATTTAAAATTAATAGAAAATATGAACAATAAAAACTTGTTTCTAGCATATATAATTTCATTGATTTGAATATTGAGCACTGAAACAAATCCCCAGTCCTCTCTAAGTAATTTGTCTTCCCTCTATGACAAAAAAATCTATGACCTTGCAGCCAACCTAATGATTGATCTCTCAGAGCATAGCTAGCTGGGTACTTGACCTGTAGATGCACTGTCAGCAGGCATAAATCAAAGGTTATAAGGCTTGCTAGAACTTGCCAGAATTTGCATTGCCTTGGCTGCTAGAATCAGGATCTTGCCTCTGTGCAATGAGGCATCAGAATAGGACTAGTGAAAATAATGTAGATAGAAAGCAGTGAAACAATCTTCCTTTTACCATCCCTTTCCCCTTTAAAGGAAAAGCTAGACAAAAAGTATACATAGTATCTAAAGTGACGTGCACATGAGTATACAAAGTATTAGAGATACTACATGCAATTTTAAAATTTATTCTTGTAATTTCTTCCCTAACAAAATAAAAATTGAATTTTTAATTTAAAAAA
Organism: Potorous gilbertii; assembly: GCA_028658325.1. Classification (NCBI taxonomy): domain Eukaryota; kingdom Metazoa; phylum Chordata; class Mammalia; order Diprotodontia; family Potoroidae; genus Potorous; species Potorous gilbertii. The sequence continues at coordinate 297,100,476 of CM053769.1, read as the reverse complement.
ATGCCTAATTATGTTGATTTTAATTAGGATTCCTTTCTTCTTCACAGCAGGAACAAGGGCTCGTTATGTTGATGTTTTAAACCCAAATGGAACAAAACAGAGTGGACCTGCACCTGCACCCTCAGATTTATTTGCTCCACTAGCACCACTTCCCATTCCTTCAAATTTGTTTGTACCAAATTCAGGTATGCCAAACAATAATGAACCTCTTTTTAATCAGAGCATCAAAGCCTTCCTTACCATTAACCACAAACCTTATTTCTAAATTCTGATTTTTTTTTCTTGCCCCAGGGATAACAATGACAGAAGTTAAATCCTCTCTTGCTTCTTTGTGAAGAGCTTTGATAAAAATTTTAAAGTTTTAAAAATTAAAAAGCCACAGGGTCTCATCTATACATTTGATGATAGTTGTAATGACTTTGAGAATGACCCCACCATAAGTACCGTCATGATTATAACTTAATTTTCCCAAGAGATTTTAGTTTGAATAACAAAATGGTTTTCTCTCTCTCTCTCTCTCTCTCTCTCTCTCTCTCTCTCTCTCTCTCTCTTTCTCTCTTTCTCTCTCTCTCTCTTCCTCTCTTTTTAAAGGTAATGCAGAGGAGCAGCCTTTGGAAAACAGTGGCCTAGAGGAGCAGGTACTCGATGCATACCAACCTGATCCAGAGCCTGCTGCAGAACCACAGGTAAACAGTGAGGTGGAAAAATATTTATAGTTAACTTTGGGAAATTAATATTTCTCTGCAGTCTTGAAAAATTCATTATGCTTTAGGTTGTCTTTTCTCATTTAACATAAATGTGAGAAAAAAAGTTTGAAAATTGTGCTTGTGTTTCACAATTTAGTGATTTTACTGAGTTATAATAAAGGAAATTTCATTAAAACTACTTTCTAAAATGGATAATTTTCTGTCAGTAGTACCAATTTTAAAAAGGTAGTTTTGACCATAGGAGAATATCACAAAAAAATTTTTTCTATGGTAAGGTAAAATTCATTCTGCATCCATTACTACTCTCTCTGATAACGAAGGTTTCAAACATCGTTTAATCTGAACAGCCGTGACTTTTTTCTGTTCTTTCTGGTTAGTTGTTAAACTCTGCCACATTGCTACCTGGTTCTGAAAACTCATCTTCAAATATGGATGGTCTGCAGTCAGGAGAGGTAAGATATTCCTACTCTTCCCTCCCCCCCCCAAACTATAAATGATTTCTTAGTCATTTGTATCGGTTTGAGTTTTTGAAATAGAATGCTTAATGAACTTTGTCTTCCCTATATTTCGTGTGTGTGTGTGTGTATATATATATATATATATATATATATTTGATTTATGAAGTATAAATTAAAGAGTAGAACACAGAAAGTTAAATGCAAAAAAAAATGTCAAATGTGTTAATTTTTCTGCTAGGATCACTTTTTCTATTTTAAATGTGTCTTTAAATGTTCCAAAATTAAGAGTTTTAAAGTTTAGGTTTTATTTGTTTTCTCCTTTCTCATCCTAGCATGTAATAATTCTTTTAATCTCTCAAATATGTGCTGCTGTAAAGGGGAGAAGCTGGCTTAGGTTAAATGGATTCCTTTGCTCCCCAAACTAATTTTATCAACTCTAATTTATTTCTTACTAAATAAAACTACTTGTTTAAAAATGAATTTTAAACTAACTGGCTTTTTAAAATTTGATATCTGGTTGACTCTAATGGCAACATAAAACTTTTTGAAAATAAAATCTATGGCTTGGGGCAGTGACATGCATGATGATTTTTTTATTTGTGTGTGTTTTGTGTGTGTTCTTGCTATTTTGTAGCTTTCGCGCTGTAGTTCAATGAGTTCATTATCACGTGAAGTAAGCCAGCATTTTAATCAGGTACATGTGGCTGGCAATTTTCAGTTAACATGAAAGCTTTTATTTTTGGTTTCATTCCATTTCCCCACTTTGGGAGAGGGAAGGTTTGGTGGGTAGGGGTCCGAATGTGTTCACTTTCTAACATTTGTCATCCTATTATTTTACTAAACATAAATTAACTAAGGATGCAGTGTTCCTTACTGAATTTGGTCTTAAGGGTTTTGATTTTTAATATACTAATACACAAAAGAGAAAACTTAGCTTAAAATATGTCTTGTTTAGGAGCATGTTATTTGAATTCATTTTCTTAATGTCTAAAGTGAAGTGTTTGACCTCACAATGTGAGGTATGATTTAGAAGGTTCAAAACAGGGTGCAGCACTTTGGAAATCAAGTTAGATTCTCTGCGGTTGAAGACGTGAAGATGTGTTTGTAGCAAAAGAGGAGAGTAACAGTAATCACCCTGTGACCATCATTTTCAGGCAGTAAAGGAATCCTTCATCTTTATGTGTATCATAGACTTAAATTGTTTATGTTGGGGCCACTAGAACAGTTGGGCATGGCTTTTGGTGTTTACACTAAAATAGTGTATGTGATTGGGCCCTTTTAATGTCTTACATAACACACTCTACTAACTGCTACAGAGTACTAATTTAATCAGTTTGGTGCTGGGCTCTCCTAATTTGTGCATGCTTTGGTTTTCAAAACTCCTGGTTATGCATGCTGCATTATGTTTTTTATCATTTTCTGTGGGCCATTAAATAAACCCGGAGTTGCAGGAAATGCCCAAGATCTAGTCTGTTTCCACGTGAGTTTTTAATCATTTGTCCATAGAAATTACAAATACTTATTTGAAATGATAGCTTTATTCTACAAATGAGCAGATGGGTAAAGTAAATTTTTTTGTTTAATATGGTGTTAATGAAATAGATTATTCATGATTTACAGCCTCCTAATCAGCCACCATCAGGAGGAGCTACAGTGGGAACAGTACCATTCTATAATCCTTCTCAGTTTGCACAAGTAGGTGACATACTTCCCTTCTTCACTGTTTTTTATGATATATATGTTTAATGATCCTTCCCCTCTGTACTTCATCCCTTCCCCTCTTTCCCCCCAAGTAATTGTCAAAATTCTTGGAGCAATTTATCTGTTCTTCATCTTTTTCTTACTTTTTGGCATAATTCTGCTTTCATAACCTAGATCTAAAGGCAGTTAGGTATGATGAAGTTAAGTGCCAGACCTGAAATTAGGAAAACTGAATTCAAATGAAGCTTCAGACACTTACTTAACTGTGTGACCCTGTTATTTAGCAAGTCATTTCACGTCTGTGTGTATTGGTTTTCTCAGCTGTAAAGTAGGAATAATACTAGCACCTACCTCCCAGGGTTATGGGCAGCGAGGTGGTGTAGTGGATTTCCCTGGGTTTGGAATCAGGATGACTTACCTTCAGGACTTCAGACCTATCCCCAGACACTTATTAATTGTGTGACCCCGGGCAAATCGCTTAATCCTGTAAGCCTCAATTTCCTCCTCTGTAAAATGGGCTAGAAATGGAAAGGCAAACCACTCCAGTATCTTTGCCAAGAAAACCCCAAATGGGGTCATAATGAGTCAGACGTGACTGAAACAACTCAACAACAAGCAGGGTTGTTTTGAGGACAAAATATGAATATTTGTAAAGTGCTTAGCACAGTGCACACTTAATAAATTCTTCCCTTCCTCCATTTTTCCCTCCTTTCTTCCTATTATTAGACTTCCATTTCTTTCTTTTTATATACATAGCCATGTGCTTCGTCTGTCTGTACTCATTTATAGTTTACCTTGAATAGGACATCATTTATTTTTGTTAAATTTGCAACAGATTTGGTTGCAGGACATGCTCTCTCTATTCCTCCACCCTCTGCCCCCACCTCCCTACCCCATCCCAGTACTTGTTAGGAGTTCAGCTGCTACAGAAATATTGACTAAATAAACATTATGTATTGTCAGATTATTAAAGCTTAATTTTTTTTTTACTAATAGGCAGTAAAACCTAAAGCTTTTAAAAGAGAAAATTAAACTATTTTAAAATTAGATGACGTTATAAATTTAACATTGAACATCAGTTCAGAAAGTTAATCTTGTTTAGTTAAGTCTTTAAATTAGGTTCAATAAGTAACATATCTTAACTTTTTAATCATTCCCTCTAAATCTCCATCAGTATTCTTTGTTAACTTTTACTGTATACTGCTATATTCTCCAAAAATATTCTACAGGTTTGTAATTTCATGAGCAATGATCAGTATCCTTTGTTTCTCTACAGCCATTCCTTGGGGGTTGGATTTTGTTGCTTTTAAATATTTTTGCCATTTTGTTAAGTCTGAGTTGGTACCTCCAAATAGTCTTAATTTGCACATCTTTGATTATTAGTGAGGTTGAACATCTTTTCCAGTAATTATTAATAATTTGTGTTTCCTTCTTTGAAAAATACTCTCTTTATACTTTTTGACCATAGACATGGACTTAAATTTAAACTTTTTTTTAGTAGACAACAGGCAACTTGTAAGTTTTCAAAATTCCAACAGGTAAAATAGTTACATGGTTATATAGCAAAGGATCTCACTTAGAAAAATATACTTGTTTATCTTTGGGTTGTAATGGCCTATTTAATTTTTATCACATGCCTCCATTTTCCCCCCATGAACTGTATAGTTATATATTACAAGAAAACTTCTTAACGTCTGCATGTAATTGAGACAGTAAAGTTTTTGACTTAAAATGAAATTGTTTCATTTCAGCCATCTGCCACCACTGGAAGTTCCAGGCTGGGAAGAATTGGTCAGAGGAAGTATCCAACACTGAAGTAGACTGTTCTGTCCTTTCAATTAGCTATTGGAACACTTGAAATTCTGAGATCCTGATAATTCAGTTTTATTGCACATGGTATAGCTCTTCTGTTCTGAGATTGACATAGCCGTAATTTAATACTGATTTTTCTTCCGGTTTCCTTTTCTTGCAGTCCATGTGTGAATTATTGTCAAAAATAATTCCACGCTTCCTTTAAGATCCTAGTTGGAAAGGTTAAATCTGTGAACTATTAGAGGGAAATAGTTGATGTCTATCACTCCTACCAACTTCAGATCTGCAGCCAAAGGCAGTTCCCTCATCCTCATAAGTTTGGAACCTACTAGAGTGATTTAATAATATAAAGTTAGTTTTTGCCCTAGTTACAGAAGTGCATTTCCTTTCCTGTAGCAAATATATTTCCACTTTTACCTAACTCTCTGTGGCCTTACTAGGACCATAACTAATTTTAATGCACATAAAGTTACAGTGATGTTTGTCTATATATGAAGGGTGTTCAGTTATCAAGAGAGCATCAGCAAAAGAACATGTGTCTTAGGCTATGACTGGCACATATCAATCTTGGGGGCCACAGCTGATCCAAATTAACCATTGTTAAATGAAAACTGTGACTGTAATAAATTTGGTTTGGATTTTATCTAGTATGTATGTAGCTTGTGTGTAGCCTCATTGTAAAGGAAATTGTATAGTACAAAAAGCTCTTGTATAATAGTCAATGCTGTGCTCTTCTGAGGAGTGATTTTTTTTTTACAGTGCAATATGGTTAAGTTGCTTTTTTTCTCTCATACTGTTGGCACAGTTTAATTACAATGGTCATATCTTGAAAATAGTTCACCACAATAGAATCCTGTCTGAAATCCTGGAATCAGTTATTTCTGCCCTCAAGCAGTTTTCATATTAAGGTCTTAAATAGCTTATATGTTGAATATCAGTCTTGCTAAACTGCAAATATAGACCTCTACCTAATGAACTTGAAATTCTTTTTGATTTAATTTAGAATATTTTCAATACTATTCATACTGGTTAAGCCTGAAGAGGCCCAATGAGAGAGAAGATTTAATATTTATAAAATCAATAGGTCATACTTTCTTTAGGTTTTGCTGGGGGAAGATGAATAATTTGTTACTTAGGTATTTGAACCTCTAAGAGTAGAATTGATGTAAATGTGGAATTAGTATTGGTCCTTCCGTTTTATCTAGCTAACATTTGGATTAAAGAGGGGAGAGAAATTTAAATTCCAAAATGTTTTTCAGGGTTATACAATTAAATTTAGAATTCATTCATTTCAACTTAGAAAAAGGCAAGTCCTGGTGGAAAAACAGTCTTTTGTTTAATGAATGATCCATAGTCTTAACTCCTGGACCCTCTCATCAGCAGTCAATGTGATTTTTTTTTTTTGGTCTTCAAAACTTTGTTTGGATCCTTGGCTTCCTTACAGTTCAGCCCTGCTGCTGGTTGTTCTTTCCGCATAGACTGCCAAAACACCTTTTAATTCAAGAAGGCTTCCTCTGATCTGGGAGCTGCTATTTTTCCTAAAAGTGTTAGATTTGACACTGTAAATTCTTAAATAAAATATTTTGCGCTCTGGAGCACTTTCATATTTTACTTTCCTTGTCGTTATTGGTAACAAACTAAATTAGGTGAAATGATTATGCTGGCATGGCTGGGTTTTCCATGTCAACATGTAAAAAGTCTTGAACACATCTAAATGTTTAAAAAGTAGACAGACCTTCATTCCAATCTATGGGGTATTAACAAAGTAAGAATTACTTTTGCTATTCATTAGAGATACATACTAAACACATTTGGATCCTGTGATATACAGGCTAGAAGTAAAGAAAAGGTACCAGATCACTTGACTCCAGAAGTTCCCTGATTAGTTTGAACTCTCTGAACGCTCACTGAAGTAAAACAGTTTAGGTAGCTAGGTGGCCTAATGCATAGCATTAGACTTGTAATCAGTACTTGAGTTCAAATCGTGCCTCAGACCTTTAGTAGCTGTGTGGCTGAGGCAAGTCTACTCCCCTGAGCTTGTTTTCTCATCTGTAATATAAAGAAAAGAGCACCCACTTCATAGGATTGTTGTGAGGAGCAAATGATGATGTATGCAAAGTGCTTAGCAGACCTTAAAGCCCTGCGTAAATGCTAGTTATTAATTCCATTGGAGGAGGTTGGCCTCAAAGGCAGCGATGAAAGGTAGTCTAGTGTTTGTTTAGAGGCAGTGCATTACGAAATATACAGCTGTCAGATTGCTTCTCAGAATAAGGGAAAGTTAGAGGTTCATGGGAATTTTTGAGCTAGAAGGGACTTTGAGAGAGAATTTAGTCTGGGCCCTTAACTTTGCCGACAAGGAGGCTAAGGCCCAAATGACAGGTCTCCAGTGCTCCAGTACCTTTCATCAGGACCTCCTGCCCTTGGACTTGGAGCTCCAGGGACTTTGGAACTTAGGAGTAAACAGGAGCTGCAGGGTCCACTTGTATCTCAGACTTCCATCAAGAGCACAGAAGACATTGTTTGTTACGGGGTTTGGGGAAGCAGAGTCAGATCCAGGTAGACTTGTACGCCTGGAGGGGAGGCAGGAGGGTTAGGTGTGTAACCAAAGCATTTCTCTGGAGGCCCTGGGAGACTGAAACGCTGCTCCCGGCCCGTGGCTTGAGAGCCTTCCGTGAGAGGGCCACAAATCAAACCTCCCCAGCCCCTTGAGAGGAAGGGCTGGTTTTCCACCTCGTAGCCCTGAAGGGGAGAAGGGGAGGGGCCCAGGGAGCTTTCACTGGGAGATCCTGCCCTTGGATGGATGGAGGAGAGGGCGCGGACGGCTTAGACGGGCGGGCGGGCGGCTCACGGCGGCGGGGATCCTCCGGGCGCCAGGGGGCGCTGGCCCGCCCCCGTCCCACCTCCGGAGCCACCCTTTCCCCGGCTCTGTCGCGCGGTTGCTAGGGAGCTGAGCTGGGAGCGCGGCCGGGAGAACGAGGCCCCGGCGCGGGGTGCGGGCAGGTGAGCGCCGACCCTTCCTGAACCTCGGCAGGGTCCCCCCTCATTCTCCGGGCCTCGTTCGCGAATAACTCGGGGCCCCCCAACTGTCCCCTCCTTGGCTGCCCCGGCCGTCCCTTCCACGTCCTGCCTCCACACCGCGCTCCGGCCTTCCTCCCGGACTCGCGGTGCCCTCTCTGCCCGTCCTCGGGCCAGCCCCTCTCCCTGACGCCTCCGGGATCTCCTTCCCCTCCCGCCCCCGGTGTCCGTGGGTCCCCCACGCCGCCCCCGCCTCTGCCCCGTCCCTTCCTCATCCCCCTCATCCTGCCCATCTCCACCGCTGCCCCTCGCGCCCTCCTCCCTTGTGGCCTCCCTTAAGGTAGGCGGTGTTGGTGAGGGGTAAGTACCTGTACCCAGGCGGTGGTGACTTAGAGCCCGCACACCCAAGTTCCGCCGCGGTGTCAAGGTCGCCGCGATCGCTCCCCTGGTCCGCTGCTGCTTTGGGTGCGTGTGGACTCTGCCGGCTTGCCCCGGGCCGGGCCGTGGGAGCGGGTGGGCCCCTGGGCCCCGAAAGGGCCTTCGCCTGGCCCTCGCAGGGCCCGCCGTGACCTGACACAGGGACTAGCGTCAAGGCAAGAGAGAATTAGAACTGTTGATGAGTGAAGAGCAAGAATTGGGTCTTGCTTACGGTGGAAATCTGGAAGCTGTTGCCTTGAAGTACAGCGCAGGTGTTTTATCAATTCTCTTCTGAAGCAAAGGAGAAAAAATTTTAAATGGATTTTATTGCTGTCTTTTCTTTTCAGACCTAGTTTTCCACTGTATCTCTTCTCCATTCCTTCTAGACAGCCATTCCTTATAAACAAAGAATTTTTTTACAGAAAAAGAAGGAAGAGAAACTCTCTAAAACAATCCATACCTTCAAAAAATCTGATATTATGTACAGTTTCATACTTTAAAACTAGTTGACCCTAGCTTCTGTAAAGGAATGGGAGATGTCATCTCTTCTTTGATGACAAGATTATTCTTTATCATTTCAACATTCAATCTGTATTCTTTTAAGGGAAGGGTTCTATTTTCATTTCCATTTTTGTAGTTTTTGTGTATATTTTTTTCCTGGCTCTGCTTTACTTCATTTTACATTAATCCATGAAGTCTTTCCATGTCTCTCCATATTCACATTTGTTGTTTTTTATGACTAATAATCCATTACATTCATGTACCATACTTGGACCATTTTCCAATCAGTGAGCAACTGCTTTGTTTCCAATTCTTTTTTTACTACCGCAAAAAAGTGCTGCTGTAAATATTTTGGTGTATATGGAGCCTTTTGTTAGTGATTTCCTTGGGGTATATGCCCAACCATAGAATTTCAGAATCACAGGAAATGGATATTTTGGTCAACCAAGGAGAGAGTTAAGATTTCAGATTTATGTGTAAATGATACTCTTTATATTTAGGTATAGTGGTTGACATTGGATAATAATGGTATTAATTGGCATTTATATAGTACTTAAAGATTTGCAGAACAGTTTATATCTGTCATTTCATTTGGTCTTCACAACTCTATGACATGGATGCTACTATGATCACTTACTTTACAGTTGAAAAAGCTAAGACTGAGAGAGTATGAATGATTTGCCCAGTAAGTTAGTGAGTTAGTAAAGTTAGTGTCTGAAAGAAAATTTGAACTGAGGCCCTCCTGACTCTATATCCAGCAGTCCACTGAGCCATCACGCTCCTTAGGTGGGTGCTGTCAGAGCAGAATATAACTTGATAGCAAATTTCGAAAGCTTGGGAATTTTTATCTGTTTTGCTCTCAGCACTCCAAGTGATACAATCAGGTCACTTATTGGTGGGGTTGGGCTGTCTCATTACAATGGTAGTGACATGAGGTCTTATCTTACCCTTTAATGTAAAGCTTTCTACCAATATACATATATATATATACAAAAACTAGTTACAAATATATACACAGATATCATAGCATTGCCTATGCATTCAGTGATTGCTATGCCCTTGTATTTTTTTTTACAAAATCTTTTGTATTAAATTTGAATTAATACTGAATAATGAATTTAGTATGATTTAATAAATTCTAATGGTGTAGTATTTTCCTTCCTTTCAGGAAATTTCTGTGTGACTCCATGTCTTCAAGATTTCCAACCATGTGCCAGTTGGCTGTGGCCATTTTACATCATCCCACACCCCAAAGTAAGGTATCTGTAGGATCTTTGACTTTGGTACTTGGGCTTTCCAAACTCAAATGCATATCCAGGATATTCAAAGGGCTAAATGGTGAATTGACAAGGTGAGTTTTCTCAGGAAGATCAAGCTCCCAAGCTTGGTGGGAGCATGGACACTCTCAGAAGGTGCCAACCAAGCCAGCGATAATGGATCCTAACCATTCAGTTTCCCAGCAGCCAGTAACCTGTGTGAATCCACAATCTGACACAATGCTAAAAGAAGCAGGATTGAAGAATGAGTTGCTTGAAAAGAATGAGCCTTGTGGGAACACCTCAGAGTTTCCTTTCAATAGACTCTTAAGACTTACAACTGAGGAAATGAAATTTAACATGAAGGTCAAATCCATCACCCCCAAACCACCCAGAAAACCAAAGCTGGAGCGAACATTTTCCTTAGATGAGAAAGGCTGGAGGAGAAGGCGTTTTAGAACAAGCCAAGAAAGCCTGACAGACCCTAATGAGACAGGTTCAACATCTGGCTCCCCACAGGAGGTGACTACAAATCCTCCGAATGTGACTTTAAGTCATGATGGCAGTAATACTCCTCACAACCTCAGTAGCCTACAAAGCACCTCTTTGCAAGATATTCCTGAACCAGAAGACATAGGAAATAGTACAAATCCCCCTTCCTCCTTGGAAATTATTCCTCCCACTGTGACAAGTGGTTCCCTGGAACTTCTGCATGGGGTTACAGCTTCAGGGAACAAACTTAGACTTTCCAAAGTATTGCCACCATTACTACTTCCCCCTTTGAAATTGAATGTAGCATCTGAAACCCTAAGGACAACTAATAAAATTGACCCAGATTATGTAAATTATAAACATCATGCTCAAAGTAAATTGCTCCGACCTGATAGTGGCCTGAGTGATGGTAAATTACAAAGCAGTATGGTTTGCGATAACTGTTCGACAACTTCTTTGAAGTCCTCATTCAGCCTTCTTACACCTATTCACTCAAAGGATATCAGAAACAGGTAGGTGCCCCTCTTTAAAATTTTATATAAGTGACAGCTGGAGTCCCATTCATCTGCGGAGAGATGGGCCAAAGACAGATGGAAGAGGTTAGAGTGTTGTGTTGTCATATTTTATTTTCTAAGAAAGCATCCAAAGATTACGGACCTAATGACAGTTTTTCTATCTGTGGTCCAAGGACCCATCTTTGCAAAATTTGGAGAAGCTTGTCACTAGGTTGACCATGAGGTGATAATTTCTTTTTGGCCTCAGGAGCTCTCAAACACCATCGACTAAATTGAAGAAAGACTGAAATCTGCATCAGTGTCAGTGGAGGGTTGCCCATACAGATGATATCACAGTTTCTTGAAAATAACTGCTGTTACTGATTCTTCATCTTTATACAGACTATGTGAGCTAACAGCTCTGTTAGTTTTACTGCAGAATTCTGGGCTGGGTACAAAGTTAATCTTTACATTAAAGAATACTTTTAAGTGATGATGATTTCCCATAATTTGGCAGGATGTACCTTTAATATTTAATTAATATTGACTTTATGTCCTGAGAGGATTTAGCATGCCTCCAGTATGTATTATGGTTTACTGCCAGGTGAAACTAAACATACTATGGCTCATTTATCATTTAAAATTAGCATGCCACCTTATAATGGAATGATTTAAAAATTATGAGAATCCTTATGGTGTTTTTAGCAGAAACCTTAGTTTAATAGTTTAAATCTTTTTAAAGCATTTTATTGATACTTTTGTCTTTATTTCATTCATTTCATTCCTCTTTTTAGATTAAACCCTCTCATAACAGTTAGAACAAAAATATCTAGATTAAATAAATCCTTTTTTTTCCCTCAAGGGAAGACTAGTTGAGAAAAATTTCATTTATTTAAATTTCTATAGAACTACAGGCAATTACGATTTTATTGGGTCCTTTTCTATTTATTGTGAATTAAAAGGGCTATAATTAGTCAGTGTAAGAGAAGCTGAAGAAAAAGTGGTCAGTGTTTTTGGCTAGAACTTCCAGGATGATCATCTCAAAAAGTTATGCCCACAAATGTATCTGCTTTTTCCCTCAGTGAAAAGAATTGACAAAGGAATAATAATGCTAACATTACATATTATGTAATTTGCACTTAGGGGAATTACAAGGATTTCTCTTTAGCTGCTGTTTCAATCAACCCAGCAAGCAATTTTTACTAAGTGCCTACTATGTGCCATGTGTTAAGGATACAAAGACAAAAATAAAAGACCCTGCTTTCAAGAAGCGTACATTTTTATTGAATGAAGTGAAATGTTTCAGGCATTTGGTGAGTGCCACAATGGATTATCTTTGTCTTCATTGGAATTTCACCCACTGAACCAAAGCAGGGAGGAAGAACTATATTAATGTGTAAGTTGAAAACTGAGAACTAGTTCTTCTTTACCCAATGATTCCATTCCATTACCTCTAATAGAGTTAAAGAATCTTTTGTGCTTAAGTATTGTATTAGTTTCCTAGGAAATTCCATCACATCTTTGAAACTTAGAACTAGTGGGGACATTAGAGAATGCTAGTCTAAACATCTCATTGTGAACCGAATCCTAGTGATCAGAAAGATCTTATCCAAATTGAATTTCCACAGTACAATGTGGACTCCAATAGAATGTGAGATCCTTGAAGCAGGCACCGGTTTTTTTTTTCTTTAATTTCCCCAACATTTAGCACAATGCCTGACACATAATAAGCACATAAATAAATGCTTGTTGACTGTGACTGACTGAAGGTTACACAGTGGATTAGTAACAGAACGAGGACTAGGAACATAACTCCCAGGTCAGTGTTCTTCCCACCTTACTGATATAGTCTAGAAAGTAATAACCAAAATATTCCCAAGGATGAATTATCATGAGTCTTCCCATGCTTTAAAATAAAGAGGAATTGAACAGCTTTTTTCACCTTCTACCTTAGGCATCAAAAGTACTCTTTTATTTGTGACCAGGCTTGCAGAGCCAGTTTCAGAAAGTGTTTTTGGGCAGCAGAAATGTTTAAAGGACATGTCAAGTTACATTCCTAGTCCTCGTTCTGTTACTAATCCACTGTGTAAACTTCAGTCAGTCACAGTCAACAAGCATTTATTTATGTGCATATTATGTGTCAGGCATTGTGCTAAATGTTGGGGAAATTAAAGAAAAAAAAACCGGTGCCTGCTTCAAGGATCTCACATTCTATAGGAGTCCACATTGTACTGTGGCAATTCAATTTAGATAAGACCTTTCTGATCACTAGGATTCTGTTCACAATGAGATGTTTAGACTAGCATTCTCTGATGTCCCCACTAGTTCTAAGTTTCAAAGACGTGATGGGATTTCCTAGGATTGATGCAAGTGAGTTACATGGTGATGCTTACCAAACTATTGTTTTCTGGTTGTCTGAAAAGTGACTCAGGCAACAAGTTTATATAGTAGGCCTTACTTTAAAAAATGTTGAAGGTGAGTTGATTTTTTTTGGAAATCAAATCTTATTTTAAATTTATGAAAGGAATGGAATATTCAAAGGAACATTGTGATGAATTACTTAGTAAAGTGAAGTCATGTTCAAAAAAAAATCATCCCTTCATATATGTTATGTTAAATTTAGAGCTTTGTATATTAGATTTTCATAAAGTCAGGACAAATCCATATTTATTAGCCACTGTAGTATGATGACTAAAAGCTGAAAGTGGGAAAAAATTATGCCAATTATTTTTCAAATCAGTTTCTAGTCACTGTGTCTTGTAGGCAGTTTCCATTAATAGATTTGATTCAAGAAAATTGATAATATTAAAGTTTTGTAATCCTTTTCAGAAGAAATGATGTTACTCTGAGTTGATCTTAGCTGAGTTTGGCTACATCTCTCCAGAGCGTGTGCATAGTTGGATGCTTTTGCTGTATTTCTCCTTTGAAGATCTGTACCGTTTGTAAGTGCTTGGTAGCCCGATTCTGGAATTCATTCCTAATATTTTGAATCTAGTCTATTTTATTCTTCTTGTAGGAGCTATATGGAAGGAAGCCTCTTAGCTAGCGGTGCCTTGTTGGGAGCAGATGAACTAGCCCGATACTTTCCAGATCGGAACATGGGACTCTTTGTGGCCACATGGAACATGCAGGGCCAGAAGGTTGGATAACTGTTTTTGATCTAAGAGATTTTGCAGCTTGTAGAGGTGAGAGGGTGAAGATTGGAACAGAAGGAATAGCCATTTATAGTGAACTCTTTTGTCAGGTAGAATTGCTATGACCTGTTACCTGATTACTCTACTATGGGTAAGCAGTATGATGTAATGGGATACTGTTGTCTTTTTAACTAGTAATCCCCATATGAAAAATGAATGGTATACTAGCAATCTGGTCATTTACCTAGGTAGAGGGCTGCAAAGATTGATGATTTAGTGTTAATAAATAACTAAAGTGTTGTCTTGTGTGAAATAAAACAAAGAAAGTATTATTTTCCCTGTCATATGCATTTGTAACAGATCAAGGACAGAAAATTTACTGCTGTCACAGATTTAATCCAATTGAAAAAATATTTTATTCTGAGTTTTCATTATGAGACTTGGTAAAATCACTTATCATCTGGATTTGTTTCCCACCTGGAGCAAAACATATTTCCAGAAAGAAGGAGGCAGTTTGGTAGTTCTGTACATGAAAATTTTTTCTTGTGTTTTTGATAGGATGTTTTTTAGAGTTTGTTGTTCCATATGTTTTCTTCTGAAATGAAAAACCTGCATTAATCCAGGGGTCTCCTTTGTTAAAGCAGGGTCTATTGTAATAATACTTAATCTCAGAATGGTTTTAAAGATGAGAGGTCTGATGGCTCTCACTGAAACAGATCCACCAATTCAGCTGGCTGTGACCACCATGGTGTTTGTCTAAGCCATCTTTGCCCTTACTGCCAGAAATACAATTCAGGTCAGAAATATAGTAAATGTTTTCATAAATAAGTTGAAAAGAACAATTTTGAGAGAGCAGCAATGGTGGTATTAATATTTACCAGTTACACCTTTGTAGTTGGCACGTTTTCTCTTCACAAGGTTTCGTTTAAATTGATTACCCTGAAAACTTGTGGAACACATTGCCTATGTTTGAAAACACAGAACATAGAAAGTAGAGCATAAAGAGACCTTGAAGATTAATCCAAACTCCTCCCTCATTTGCTTGATTAGATGTAATTAAATATTTAGAAAGAGAAAATTATACTATTTTACAAGCTTCACCAAACATTTGCTCTTTGACCTTGGGCAAGTCATTTATCTTCTTGGGGCCATGTTTGGTCAAAAATAAATAGGATAATCCAGTACCCACATCTCATTAAGAAATGGGGTATTTGTGATCCTCTAATGAAAGGCAAATTGTACCTTACTCTGCTTTTCTGATTGTCTTGCTTATGTTTTACAAGTCTTTATGCTGCTCCTTGTCATATTATCCTTTGATCTAACAGGCTTGTTCAACTTTTGCTTCAGGAACTTCCAAATAATCTGGATGACTTTTTATTACCTTCTGAAACTGACTATGTCCAGGACATGTATGTTTTAGGAGTGCAAGAAGGCTGTTCAGACAGGTATTGTAGCCAGTGTAAATAAGACCTTGTTAGGTTATATCTTTATTTCATGTGCTCCTCCTCTTCCCACATTTTTTCTTCTCACTTTTCCAGTTCTCATCGTATTTTGTATTTGCCAAAATAAAAGTCAAAAGTGTTAGTTACAAACAAATTCCTACAGCTAGAAGATCTTACTTTAAGTTCAACCTTTCTGTCTGTACCTAATACACCTAATATAATGAATAGATGGATAGATGCCCCTCATGGACATTGTTATCATCAACAAGAATTTGGGAGGGCATCTACTATGTGAAAGGCCCTGCGTTAGGTGCTGGTCATATCCAGTGTTATTACCTTGCCTATAATGGCTAAACTGTGGTATTAAAAGCATTGTTCTTGTTCTACTTCCTCCCCCTCCTACCTTTTCTAAGGAAGTAATTGTTATGTAATTTTTTAAAAATTACTAAGGGCTAAGGACTAAGGGAAAACATATTGAGTACTCAGAAGCCCTAGCCTGTCGTTTCTCAACTTTTGATTTTGATTTCTGAATTTTATTTTTTATTTTCCTGTGTAATTTCCAGATTCTTGTCTAGTGTTTTTGGGCTGAAGTTTTCATATTATGTAGATAAATACTCTGTTATGGATATGTATTAGGTTCTGATGCGGTCATTTTAATATTGATTGTCTATCCGGTTTGTGTGCACTCTTAGAATTTTATTGTGTTTTCCTGATTGTTGACATTTTTGCAGGCTACCATGTCATCAAGGAAGAGCTTAGAAATCAGTAATCTCTTTGCATAGAAGGCCCTAGAACAGAGATGCTTCTTTTTATCATAGGCCTTTCACAGAAGCATTAAACTGTTTCTTTTATAATAGGAAACTGCTTTGACCTTTTCTTGAGACTAAAAATGACTAGTTAAATGTATCACTTTGTTTATTACTAGGATTTTAGTTGCACTGTTTTCCTTTGGTTAAAAATAGCTTAGATTTTGTTGTTGTTTTTCTTAAGATTTTTTTTTTCTCCCTCAATGACTTAATGGAGAAACTCAGTAGTTTGATTCTTAACTTTGCCAGTATTTTACCAGCTTGCTGTTCTATTATGAAAACAGAATGTAAAATATCATTTTTAGCTGTTTTGTCCATGTCATTTCAGAGCTTAAGTGTAAATTTGTTGGTTTTGTTTTCTTTTCCACAGACGAGAGTGGGAGATCCGGCTACAGGAAACATTGGGACCCCACTATGTAATGTTGTACTCAGCTGCCCATGGTGTACTCTACATGTCAGTATTTATAAGAAGGGACCTCATCTGGTTCTGTTCAGGTATTAAATAGGTGGTGAAAGAAAATAGAAATTATACAAGGTAGGAGTTATGTAATACTACTATCAGTGGAATTGGAAATATATAATTGCCTCTTAAAAAAACCTGACCTTTTATTAACATTAAAGGACAGCATTTATATAGTTATTCTTGTTGTAACACATCTGTTTGTAATGGATTGCTTAAATATAGAAATGCAGGAGTGTAACAGTATAGTTTATTTTACTATTAGGTTCCAGAAGGATTTTCATTTAGAAAAATAAGGTCATATAAGAAAAGTCAATACCTATTACAGATTTTCACCCCAGGTTACTACTTTTAGAAGCTCCTTAAATACTTGACTATATGTTGATTATGCAGTAATGCCCTACTTCTTTAGTGGTCAGATATGGGGCAGCTTCAGCCATTTGAAAACATAGCTGTGGAACCTAAAGCAAAAAGGGCCCTGATCTGTCAAAATGGAGTGGCTGAAGTCAACACACTTTATTCCTCAAGAGAAGTCCTGGGGACCTCACTCAGTCTACTTAGTGAAACCACTAAGTTTATTTCACAGAAAACCTTGCTTTGCTCAGTGTTCTCCTTGCCTACTTAAAAGCAGCATGGATGCAGAAAATTAGAAGGTGGGGGGAGGGTGACTCTTACAGGTAGGGATCCTAGTAACTGATATCCTACCAGTGAGGATACCTCAAACGTAAATACGGTTATTATCAAAACGTAGCAGTCTAGGGTGATTTAGTGTTCGGGCAAATAGCCCCTGCCCCCTGGAAAGACTGAGTAAACTTCTCCTAATAAACTTCTTGTTAGACATGCCTCTTTGGGAAAGATTGAAAAGGCAACAGTATTATAAATAAAATAGTTTAAATAGGAAAGTAATTCTGTATTCTTTTTCTCTCTTTCCCACATACAGAGGTAGAATATTCAACAGTAACTACTCGAATTGTGTCTCAGATTAAAACCAAAGGGTCACTTGGAGTCAGCTTCACCTTTTTTGGCACTTCCTTTCTCTTTATCACATCTCACTTCACTTGTAAGTCATTTATTATCTGAGTTAAATTGTTCTTTTTTAAAAACTTCTCACTTCTTTCCTCTCTGAAATTGAATAACTTAAATAAAGTACCACTTGGTTACTCATGCTTGATATTTGTACAACTATTGGATGTTTTTATATTAATCAATGGATTCCTCAGTCGTTAAATGAAGAGGCCTCCTTACCTCTACACCTTAGAATCCCTCTCTCCTTTAAGGAGTGATTTAGGCACCATCTTTGATACCTTACAAGGCATGTACTGATCCCTCAGTCATTGATGATCTTCTAACCCCGCAGAGATATTGTATTTACTTGTTTAAATGCATAGTGTATCTGTCAACTCTTTAAGAGCTGAACATGTTTTGTTTTTGTATCCCCAGACCTTAGCATTTTGTCTCAGACATAGTAGAAAGTTCATAAACTGAATAAATGCTGCTTATGAATTCAGAAAAGCCTAACTCCAAATATGTCAAAACTCATACAGTTAATTTGTGCAACATGCTATAATTGTTCCAAACGCCATATTTCAGATGTCCTTTTTTTTTAAACATGAGGAAAACTAAGATGTTCCTTCTACTCTCACTGCCAAAAGTATATAATGCCTAGAGGGCCCCCATGGTAGGGAAAATGAAAAGAAACTTTGACTTTCTTATTCAGATCAGTTCTGCATACTTTTTAAAGTAAAGTATGGTAGTCTTAAAGTGGGTGTCAATTACTGTGTCACAATAGTGATTTCAATATCAGTGAATATAGCTAAATTTACAAAGTTTATTAATTTAGTAATAGCTAGCATTTATGTAGCATTGTAAAGCACTTTACAAATATTCTGTTATTCTATCCTCACAGCAACCCTGTGAGATAGATTGTTACTAACTTCATTTTACACATGAAGAAACTGAAACAGACAGAAGTTGTGACTTGTCCAGGGTCACACAGCTAGTAAGTGTCTAAGGTAGAATTTGAATTCAAGCCTTCCTGACTTCAAGTCTGGCACCTATCTACTGTGAAACTTAGCTTTTTGGAATAAACATTGCCCTTCCTCCCTCCCCCACTTTCCCCCCCCAAAAAAATCAAATTAACCCTTGTGTGCCCTTGGCAATTCAATCTAGACTATCAGTTATCTTAATTTTGGAAACTAGTTCTTGAGGGACCAGAGTAGTAAGGATGGAATTTTCAGGATGGTTGTCTAATATACTATAGCATAGCATAGCAGGAATCTTTGTTTAAATTTCCTTGCATCACCAATTTTTTTTATGCTTTTAGAAAGCTAAATAACCATTTTGGCTTCTTGAGATCTTAGAGAAATTGTGCTATTTTATTTTACAAAAGTTTAAATAATTGGGATGTGTAAACCATCATAGCTCAACCTTTTAGAAACCTTTTCTTCAATCTTCTCATTCACCTGAAACATCACTCAGTGAATACTTGTATAAGGAAAAGTCTGGAGCAGGGGTGGGGAACCTGCGGCCTTGAGGCCAAAAGTCATCCTCTAAATACTCAAGTGCAGCCTTTGACTGAGTTCAAGTTTTACAGAACAAATCCTTTTATTAAGAGGATTTGTTCTGTGGACTTTGGATCCCTGGAGTTTTGTTTTTGGTGTCTTTGAAAATAGGACTGTAACTTTAGTGAAAACAGTCTTCTCAATATAGTTGAATGGCACAAGACAGTGACAGCAGAAAGAACACCAAAGTATGAGAGTCACATGATTTTGAATTATGTTCTCAGCTCTGCCACTTAGGACCTTAGATGAATCACTTGCTCTTTTGACCTCACTTTCTTCATATGTAAAATGAGGGGTTTAGACCCTTCATAAATAATGTCTTTAATTTCTGATAGATCTGAAATTCTTTGATTTTGTGACTGTTGCCTTAAGACTTCTGCAGACTTATAAAACAAGTGTCAAGGACTGGATCCCAAATTTGTAACTATCTGGTAGTTTAAACTCAGTGGTCAATTCTGCACAATGGACAATTAATTTTTTCAGGGGAGATAGGGAATATGTTCTGGCTTAAATCCCCAAACTTTGTACATTTGGCTAAATTAGATTGACTTCTGAAAATAGATCATTGTGACCCAGGAGTTTTTGTCTTCTTAAGGTGCATCATACTTCAAATGCCCAAAGAGTACTTAGCCTTGTATGAATTTTTGTATCACACACCTTCTTTAATTCTTTTTATGCAGCTGGTGATGGGAAAGTATCTGATCGACTTTTAGACTACAGTAAAACTATCCAGGCACTTACACTTCCTAAGAATGTACCAGATACAAACCCATATCGATCTAGTTCCTGTGAGTACTCATATCTAAATGCACATTTTTTTTTAAAAAAATGCCAATATACACATTTTTTCTGCATAATTTATAATGAATTAGTTACTTAAACAGAAAGCATATTTTCTGTTGCACTGTAGGAACTTGTGTAATAGAAAAATTAAAAAGTTTTAATTGCAATACAGTAAGCATTTATTAGCTGTCTGTTGTGTGCAGAATCCTTTGCAGGGTTCTAGAAGGGATACAAAGTTTAGATGAGTCACAGTTCCTGCCCTTAGAGTCTACTATGGGCAGAGGCACCATAGAGAAAGTAGCATTTCTACACATTATTATGTAATACATATGATGAAGTATAAAACAAGAAGAGCACATGGGGCAGTAATTTCAAGATCACCAACTGTAGAAATAAAAAAAAGAAAACCTGTAGAAATAACTTCTAGCTAACTAGTCTCATTCATATAAAAATTGTCATTCTAAAAGCCATGCTTAGTCTGTGATCCTCCTCATTACAAAGTATGAGAGGGCATAATTTTAAATCTCAGCCCCAGTTGTCTGCAAGGGCCACATTCCTTGTTACTGTTATTTCATTTGGAAGAAGAAAAATTGAGATACAGAAATAGTACCTTGTTTATGCTAAATAGGAAGACTATTTTTACTGTCCTAATTTGGATATAATACCGTACCTTGTCATTGGACGAATTGTGGCTATTTTAAGTGGACATGAAAAAAAAAATCAGTAGAGATTTTAAAGTTTCAATGTTTTATTTAAATGTTAAATGTTAAAATTTAAATATTTTATTAAAAACATAGATCAAAAGAAGATCAATACAACCAACTAAACTTGCTTAAGAACTATTTACATTTAAGTTAATTTCAACATATAATTTTCCAGTCATTCTCTGAGAGTCTTCATGAGGATTTTTTTGCCTATTTACTTTCATTCACTTTTCCACTTACTTGATTGTAATTAAAATATAATCTGTTCTTTTGGTTCTACTTTTTTCACTTTGCATTGTTTCATAAAGCACTCAGTTCTCTGTATTCCTTATACTCATTGATTCTAATTACATTACAGAATTACAGTACTTTAGCATGCCATTATTTATTTAACTACTTTCCTTTTATTGAACATTTCCCACTTTTTTCCTGACATATAACTCTATTAGGAAAATCTTTGAACAATGACTCTTTTAAAAAAATTTTTAGCAACTCTTTCAAGGTTTGTTCCCAATAATGAATTTATTGGGTCAAAGTATATGATGATTTTTGTAACATTTGATGCATGCTATCAGATCTCCAAAAAGATTCTACAAATTTGAAAATCCACTGGGAATGAATGATTATGCTTGTTCCTTCACAATCCTGCCAGCACTTACTTTTGTTGCTTTTAATTTTTTTTGCTAATTTAATGAATATGAGATATGACATCTCAAAATTATTTTAATTTGCATCTTTTTGAAGATTTATTAAAGATGTTTTAGAACCTTGTCTTTTTATTAGTGTGAATATTTTTGTGCATTTGAATTTCAAGGGAACTCTGCAAAATAGTGGGTCATTGTATAGCTAAGCAAACATTCCTCCTTGACACTTTGCAACAGATCTAGACAAGCTTCTCTGTCTATTCCAGAACTAGTCTTCTTTTTCTTTAGATAGTCAGTCCTCAGAATTTAATGAGTACCTGTTGAGAGTCTTTGTTGGGCCATTGAGGGCTTTATGTCCAGTAAGTATGCCTACTAGTTTTATTTTTAATCCATAGCTAAAGGCCAGGATCTGAAACTGCTTGTGTTATGGTGCTCAACTAGGAAATATGGCACTAATGAAC
This sequence comes from Potorous gilbertii, assembly GCA_028658325.1. Taxonomy (NCBI): domain Eukaryota; kingdom Metazoa; phylum Chordata; class Mammalia; order Diprotodontia; family Potoroidae; genus Potorous; species Potorous gilbertii. The sequence continues at coordinate 297,078,628 of CM053769.1, read as the reverse complement.
CTTCTGACATTTGCTTCAGTGGATGTTACAAGTCGATTTGATGAAGTGTTTTGGTTTGGAGACTTCAATTTTCGACTGAATGGTGGACGGAACGCAGTAGAGTCAATCCTGAAACAGAATCTGGAGATGAACATGTCAGAACTACTTGAGCATGACCAACTTATTAAAGAAATGAAGAAAGGTAAGTGGTATTGCAATTTTTTTCTATTCACTTTAAAATTTTGGAAGGCTGAGGTATTTTGACCTGTTGGACTTGGTGAAAAGAGGCAATACCTTGGGACAGAAAGCCTTTATCATCCTTGCCTTGCCTTTCTGCCTTGCAGGATCCATTTTCAAGGGGTTCAGGGAAGCAGACATTCACTTTTTTCCTTCATATAAGTTTGATGTTGGAAAGGACAGCTATGATACCACTTCCAAGCAGAGGACTCCTTCTTATACAGTAAGAGGTCTTCATTCCTTACCCTTCCTAGTAGGGAGGCAGTGCCTTTTTCTTAGTGTTGAGCTGTAGGCTCACATATTCCTGAGTATGTGGCTGCACCTCATAATGTTCCTGTTGCGCATGGCTATATGAGCATCTTCACTGACTTGGTCTTCTTTCTGCACGTGACATATTAGATTACACTACCTATAGCCATTTGCCAAAACAAATACTTATTGTTTGAAGAAACCCGGACCTTGCTTAGCCTATTAATTCCAAAATTGATATCCAACTGGAAAATCTGTACACGTGGACAAGATCTTGTTTATCACAATGATTATTTTAAAAAAATGCCACTACATAGAAACTGCCTACAATTTTAGCTTATGATATTTTTTATTGGTACTATAGAATCAGATTTTATTTTAGCAGACTTTGGGGTGGTGGGAAATAATATTATTATAAAGAATATATCATCTGATTAATTATAAGTATTAGCTGTAAATACTAAAAGAAAAAGCCCATGTATTTTCTGAGGTTCCCATTTCTACCAAGTGCATTTGCAGAAAAGTCCAATTCCTTTGCATAAAGGAACTAACAAAACTAATGTTTAATTAATAATTGCCCATTAGGTACCAGTGGACTTTCCTTTGTCTGCTGCCTCAGCTTTAGGACCTTTCCCTTCCTATGCTGTAAGTTTGCTCTCAAACTCTCCCCCACAGTGGTAATGCTTCTTGAATGGGCAAAAACTAAGAAACCATTGGAACTTTTATATACTATTAAAGCTTAGGTAGTGGAATACATAGATTCTGTGCCTGTCGCTATCTTCTTCTTCCATCATAATACATGAGAAAACATGTATCCTCCTTGTGAAGGATTCGTTGTCAAGGAATTGTCCATGTCAAGGAATCACCAATGAATATTAGTAAAGAACATTAGTAAAGAAATGGATTTTTTTATTCTAAGGTATACTTTAAGACAGCTCTATAATCTAATATCCTAATCTTTGAATACCAACCTCCCACCTCCCAAAAAAAAAGCACCAAACTCTGAGCACAGGTAACTCAGATGAAATAAATTCTTTGAAGTGAAGTGAGTCCTGAAATGGGTTGAGGTGAATGATGTTTGTTGTAAACAGTAGAACATAAGAAGTGAAAGGGGAATGACAAAACTAGAAAAGAACCATATCAGGTCTCTTTCTTTCACTACTATGGTTAGGGGGAAAATTCTTTTTTATTTAGTTAGTTAGTATTTTACTTTTCCCTAGTTACATGTAAAAACAACTTCTGACATTTGTTTTTAAAACCTTGAGTTTCACATTCTCTCTCTTCCTCCCTTCCCATTTCCCCTCAATGAGGAGGCAAGCAATTTGATATATGTTATATGTGTGTAGTCATGCAAAATATATCCATAATAGTCATGTTGTGAAAGAAAACATAGACAAAAAAACCTCAAGAAAAGTAAAGAAAATTAAAAAAAAAAGGGGTGCTTCAATTTGCATTCAGATACCATCAGTTCTTTCTCTGGGGATAGGTAGCATTTTTCATCGTAAGTTCTTCAGAGTTGTCTTGGATCATTGTATTGTGGGAATAGCTGTCATTCACAGCTGATCATCTCATAATATTGCTATTCCATTGTATGTAGTACATGTCACTTTGCATCAGCTCATACAAGTCTTTCCAGGTTTTTCTGAGAGCATCCAGCTCATGTTCTCAATGTTACTCCATCATAATCATATACCACAACTTGTTCAGCCATTTCTCAACTGATGGGCATTTTCTCAATTTCTAATTCTTTACTCCCAAGAGAGGGATGCTGTAAATATTTTTATACATATAGATCCTTTACCTTTTTTGTTTTTTATCTCTTTTGGAATACAGACCTAGTAGTGGTATTTTAGGGGAAAAGTTTTTAACCACACAAGCAAAATAAGATAAAATAGATCATTTCAATTACTTGAAATTGGATGCTTTTGCACAAACAAAATCAACTAGGATAAAAAAGGGGAAGGGATTTGCAGTAATTATCTCTAATAAAGGTATAGAGGGCAAAAAGTTCAAATATATATCAAAGTATTACTTTTAGCACTTTTTTATAGTAGCAAAGAGCTAAGAATAAAGTACATATCCATTGATTGGAGACCTGCCAAACAAGTTAAAATCCATGAATATAATGGAATATTATTGTAGTGTAAGAAAATATGAATATAGAAAAGCATAGGAAGACATATGAACTGATATAAAATGAAGTTTAAAAAAAAAAAAAGGAAACCCATGTACACAGTGATCACAACAATGTAAATGTAAAGAAGAACAAATAATAAAAACTGAATGTTGTGAAATTCTACTGATCCAGCTTGGTTCCAAAGAAAAGATAGGAGAACGCACCTCCCTCCCTTCTTTACGGAGGTGGGAACACTATAGGTGTGGAACATTGCATTTAACATCAGACTGGGTTGATGGACTGGAGTGTTTTTTTCCTCTTGTTTGTCAAAGGATAACTTTCTGGAAGGTGAGGAAGGATGATGTATTGGGGAATGTAGGTGAAGTAAAAACAAAATATATCCATAAAATATTTTAAAAGACAAATGAGCAGATCATGTGTGTTCCTATGGAATTCAGCTTAGTTTCGCTGCCTTTTGTAATCTCTCTTCATAGGACCGAGTTGTATATAAAAGCCGTCAAAAAGATGACATCTACCCAGTCAAGTATTCTTCCTGCCCTGATATCAAGACCTCTGATCACCGCCCAGTGTATGGCCTGTTCCGAGTCAAAGTGAGACCTGGGAGAGACAAGTTAGTGTTCCATTTGTGCATCTTTTCTTTACAATCAGCTTATCTTAGGGTTAGCACTTCCATAGTTCACTGATTCTTGTCAGGTCCTGATTTAAAAAAAACTAAAAAAGTAATTCTACATTGCATTTGAATCTCATGGATTATAACTTTCTAAGGAGGGGGGTAGGTGTGGGTGTGTCTGTGTGTGTGTGTCTGTGTGATCTTTATTTTTATCTCAGGAGAGCAAGAGGTTAACTCAAATCATCACTAAAATAACCCACTGAAAATAAGCTTAATTTAAAGCTTGTTTTCATATTTTTCCTCTTAAAATCAAGTGTTTTGATACAGATCTGAGTGAGACATTCAAAGTTAGATGGCAAACTAACTCTTCAGTCAGGAGAATATAATCTTTAGATCAGGGGCTGTTTTTTGTTTTTGTATGTCCAATACCTTGAACACAGTATACCCTTAAGAAATGTTTTGATGAATCAGGCTTACCTCGAATATTAGAAAACTAGAGTAGCTAAGATCAGAAAGAAAAGCTATTGGTATGTCCCCCAAGACAATGGGGCCCCTTTAAGGTACTCCTCCCAGGGCACCTAGGTGGCGCAGTGGATAAAACTAGCGCTAGAGTCAGGAACACCTGAGTTCAAATATAGATTCAAACATTTATTAGCTGTGTGACTCTGAGCAGGTCACATCATCCTGATGGCCTCTTAAAAAAACAAAAACAGTGTACCTGTTCCCTGCTCCAACATCACCTTGTGGCTCTAAGTTTCCCCCTTGGAAACGGGGCTCTGCATTGCACGGCAATGACCAGTGCCTTCTAGTTTTGTATTTTGAGGAGGACATAGTCGTTGCACAGGATGAGCAGACACAGATGGATAGGAAACCGAATCACAGATCTCATTACATTTTATTTTCCCTCAAACTCCTTCCTTTTCCCAAATGTCCCTGTTACTATTAAGGGCACAACCAGTCTTCCAGTCATTCAGGTTCACAAGGCTCCTCAATTTCCCTCATTTCAAACAGATCCAGTTATTTCCTCAATCTTATTTCTACCTATACACATTTTTGACATCTATCCTCTTTTCTCTATCCACACTATCACAACCCATGGTCTACTATAATAAAGGCCTCCTCTCTCAGGTCTCTCCCCTCTTATACATAACTGGCAGTGTTGGTTGGATATTCAGTACATTCCAGAGGCTCCCAATTACATCTGAAATCAAAGGTTATTTCATCTTTATTTTATCCTTTTTAATTTCTATTTTTATGTAAGTTTTAGGATATAATGATTAGTGTATCAATACATTTATATATAAATAATTAAATATACATACCCAGTTGGAGGTGTTTGGAGACCGCTGCCCAAAACCACTCTTGTACTCAACCACAAAGAGCCCTTTATAAAGGCACCAGAAAATGTGTGCGTGTGCCAAAGGGAAAGAAATCTCATTTTGTTGTAGCTCTTACATAGTCCAAATTGTTGCCTGGTTTTGTGGTTAAGAAGCTATATCTGTATCACAGTTTCTCTTTCCTTTACAGCATTCCTCTAGCTGCTGGCAAATTTGATCGAGACCTCTACTTAGTAGGAATTAAAAGACGATTGTCAAGGGAATTTCAAAAACAGCAAGCACTTAAAGATCAAAAATCCAGCATGATTTGTACTGTTTCCTGAGAAAACTGGTCTTGCAAGAACCTGACAAGCCATAAGTAAGAGAAGATCACCCTAGTAGGCCAAATGAATATTTCAGTCTGTGTATGAAGAGAACTCAGTGTGAAAGACTCAAGTAGTTTTGTATGTAATCACCCATTCCATCTTTAATGATCCATGAAGACTACCTTAAAAGTTGTTCTGTTCTCTGATCTTACAAAAAAAACTAACACACTGGCTGTGAAAATTCAGTAATTATGTGGTACCTAACTTACCAGTGTCCTGGAAAGGACAGGTATCCTGAGAACAATTTGGATTTCTTGTAAATAATCACTCCTCTCTTTGTAGTACTTCCATTATGAGCGAGGCAAAATTGTCTTTATTGACATTTCAGGTAATTATAGCCTTTTTTAGGGTTCTTTCATTGTGTTCCTCCAATAGTATATTAATATAATCATTGGCATGCTGCTTTGGCAAACACCTGAATTACATTTTGCCCTGAACAGCTTGTATGATCTAAGGCAGTATTCTATTTCCTTAATATTTTCTGCCGAAGAGCTCTTTAATACTTGGCTAAATTTTACTTTTTAAAAAAATAGATAATTTTGGCCATATGCCCCACAGTAACTCTTGTAGGCACATCTGTGTTCTTCCTACATTTAGCCTCCAGAGACATATACAGCCCCCATATATAAATATATATCCTTTCCTATATACATCATTCCCCTAGTTACTATTGAATATAATGCCACAGGATAGTAAGCCATTTGCTTTAATGGCCTACTTCTCCCTTACCCAGGGCATTAGGTCATGAGAGTAGAGCAGGTAATTTGTCAGTTGTGCTCAGGGAAGTTTTAAAAGCTAACCTTGTGGCTTAGGCACTCTTAGGATTGTCCTTGGGCATGAACCCCAAAACCAGGCATCACTATTAAGAGGACACGAGGCCATGCTGAACAGTCTGGTTGCCCTTACCAAATTCAAGAAATGACTGAAAGCCAACTTGACTCTAGGAATGGGGAGTGAATGAAGTGATTCTCCAGGATTGATAAAATACATGCAGTATCACCACAGAACTTCATTTTTCATCCTTAAGAATTTTATCAGCTATACAGAGTCCCGTGGAGGTCACCCCCAAGTGTCATTTTTTGGAACTACAAGATTTTTGGGAAACAAGGGAACATTGTAGAAAGGATGTTTGCTTTGTTCGTGTCAAGTGCTTTTTTTTTTTTTTTAAAGAATAAGCCATAGCATCATTTTAAATCCTTTTCACTTACTTGCCTAATGGTTTGGATATTTGGAGTGTTATTATTATTTTGCACTAATCCTGGAGAAACAACTACAGATTTTTAAGAGGGTTTACAACACATACTGCTGTTTTGTTTCTTGTCTCATAACCAAAAAATATTATGCCTTGAATATGTGGCAATCAAAGTGGATACAATCTAGTCTTCTAAATTAATATTTATTTTTCTTATTTATATTTTAAAATAAATGTATATATTAAAATTTATAAAGTGAACCTAGGTCTTACCTGTAGGTGTGTTTTTTTAGTAACTTTATAGTTCTAACAAAATATATATATATTATATATATATATACATATATATGCATATATAACATTCAAAGTTGAAATGTTAAAACTAAAAAACAACTGACCAGAATCAATTATGTGATTTCTATTTTCTAATATATAAGTAAATTTATTGTAAATACATCAGAAAGTAGTGTTTTGAAGTGAAACTCCCAATTTCTGCCATAAGAATAGACTACAGAATTTGAATTTCCAGTTATAAACTTGTGGTTGAGTCAACAAAGAACATTTTAAAAACAAAATTCAGTCTTCTTTAAGGTATTTATAGAAATGCAATTTTTTCTTATAGGTAAGATCCTATTAGGAAGAATCTCACAGAGTTGCTCAGTTTCATTTTACTGGAATGTTGTATACAATATTGTTTAAATAAGCAGGCCATACTCTTCACTTAAAAATCATTGTTATGTTGGTTTTTGTTGTAATATCATTTGGCCTAAACAAATTTTTTTTTCCTAATAAGGAGGAATAAATTTTTTTTCTTCAACTTTAATTAATACATGAATTTGTTTATATGGTAGTTTGTGATTAAGAACTTGGGAGGAAGGCACTATATAAATCTGATTTTTAAAATCACTAATTCTTTGTTGAGTAAATTACTTAACCATGAACATTCAGATTCTTTATGAAATGAATTCACTCCTGGAAAATTATAGTTAGAGTAATTTTGATTAAACACAAATTGTAATTGTTAAAGTTATGAAAAGTAAATTTTCCAAGCAGTAATCAAATCTGCTTAAAATTTTGATTTGATTAGTCTGAGATGCTTATTTTAAAAATTTTGTGTATTAGGTCTCTGATAAATTGTTTTCATCTTGAATTTTATTTTTTACTTAAGCTATATATATATTTTTTGTACTTACACAATTAAAACTAAATTGCCAAGAAACAAACCCAAAATGGAGTCTGTGGTTTCCTAATCTTTTCCTGGTATTTATTTTCCTCCCATTAACAAAAATCTACTTTCTCTCACTTCAGCCTTCCCCCTCATCTTCACCCCCAAAAAAATCCTTCAAAACACTACTTTAAAAAATATTCATCAACAAGCAAAAGAGATTCCTGCATTGAACATGTCCAAAAAAGTAAGTCTGATTCTGCATCTCAAATATATCACTTCTTTGTTAAGAAGTACATAGTATGCTTCATCATAGGTCCTCTGGTCGGTCCCTATAGTGATCATATTTCTTAAGTATTTCAGAGTTGTTTGGGTTTTTTTTAATTAATTAATTTATTTTCAGTGTTCTACAATCACTATCATAGAACCTAGATTTTTTTTTCCCCTCCCTCCTCCCAGGTTCTCCCTCCTTCCCCGACATAGCATACAATTCCATATAGGTTCTATGCATACATTCCTATTAAATACATTTTCACTATAGTCATGCTGTGCAGAAGAATTAAAATGAATGGGAGAAATCGTATAACAAACCAAAATGTAATGCACACACACAAAAAAAGATCTGCTACATTCTACGATTGAATTCTGTAGTTCTTTCTCTGGATGTGGAAAAGTTGTTTATCTTTATAATGTTACTATATCAATTGTGCTAGTTCACTCTGTTAATAGTTTATGTAGGCCTTCCAAAACTCTCCCTTTCATGTATTACAGTACAATAGTATTCCATTCTATTCACGTACCATCATTTGTTCAGCCATTCCCTAATCGATGGGCACCCCTTCTCATTTCCAATTCTGTACCACTACAAAAAGAGCTGCTATATGGGTATATGAGGCCTTTACATCCTTCTGTGATCTCTTTGGGGCACAGGCCTAGTCCTATCTCTGGAGGGAGATGGATACCACAATTTAATGACTTTTAGGGCATAGGACCAAATTCCTTTCTAGAATGGCTGGACCAGTTCATAGCACCATAGGTGCTACAGTGCATCCATGCGCCTGCTTTCCTGCAGCCCCTCCAATATACATCATTTTTCTTTCTCATCAAGTTTGCTAATCTGTTAGGTACGAGATGAAACTGCAGAGTTCTTCTAATTTGCATTTCGATAATTATTAGCGTTTAGAACATTTGACCATTCATCAATTGCTTCTCATAGGATTTCAGCTAGATTACTAGTAAGGTACTGTAATTTTCTTTTTTTTTTTATTTGTTTTCAGTTTTCAACAGTCACTTCCATAAGTTTTAAATTTCCTCCTCCTGAGATGACATGCAATCTTAAATGGGTTTTACACATACATTCTTATTAAACACATTTTCACATTAGTCATGTTGTATAGAAAAATTAAAATGAATGGGAGAAACCATAAGAAAAACCAAACCAAAATAAAATATAACACAAGAGAAAAGAGTCTGCTTCATTCTGCATTCCAACTCCATAGTTCTTTCTCTGGATGTGCCTCGAGTCCTTTGGGAATGTTTTAGGTCCTTGCATTGCTGTGAAGGGTTAAGTCTACCAGAAAAATTCCTTGCACACTGTGATTGTTGTTGTGTACAAAGTTCTCCTGGTTCTCCTCATTTCACTCAGCATCAGTTCATATAAGTCCTTCCAGGTCCCTCTGAAGTCTTCATTTCTTATAGCACAGTAGCATTCAATTACATTCATATGCCACAACTTGTTCAGTCATTCCCCAATTGATGGGCATTCCCTCAATTTCCAGTTCTTGGCCCTCACAAAAATGCTGCTATAAATATTTTTGAAGGTACTGTAATTTTCAAAAGAAATGTTCAGAAAGGTTGCCACTAATTAAAGTTAGTATGTCAAAACTGCACAGAAGCTTCTATTAGATCAAGAACTGACTTGTGAATGGGACATAAGGTGTCTACACAAAGGTAAGGAAATTTTGGTTTTTTTATGAAATTCTCCATCTTAACAGAAATTTATTAAGACATATTAGATGCTTAAGCTTCTGAACTATTCTTTCCTTTGAGGCCAATCAAATACCCACCATATGCTAAGCAATGAAGATACAAAATCTTTGCTGTCAAGATGCTCATATTCTACTGAAGGGACATAACTTGAGTAATTTGAGGAGAAAACATTTATCACTTGGAATCAGGAAAGGCTTGAGATGAACCTTGAAAGAGGAAAGAGGTTATAAGACCCAAACATGAGGAAGGTATGCATTCTAAACTGCAAAAAACAGGAATACAGGAATTGGAATGTTAAGTGTAAGGACTACTGGCAGGCCTATTTGATTGGAAAATAAGTGTATAAAGAGGAATAATATGAAAAGAGGTCTGGGAAGGTAGGTTGACACCACATTGTGAAGAACTTAAATTTCAAGCTAAAGAGTTTGTATCTTTTCTTAGAAATATAATTTTTTTAGTAACTTGGTAACAGAGAATTGTCTTATAAATAATTTGACAGCTGCATGGAACACTGATTGAAAAAGAGACACTGGAAACAAAGCTAATTAGGAGGCTAGGCAAAAGTGTTAAGTACCTAAAGTAAGAAAGGAGTGTGAGTAGAACAGATAAGAGATGTGAAAGTACAATTGACCAGACTGGACAACTGATTGGTTATAGGAGTGTAAAGGATAGGAAAAAATTGAGGCTGACTGAGTTGGTGAACATGGGTAACCAGAGGGATGGTGGTCACAAGGGTTAGGCTTCTGGGGGAAAATAAGTTCCAATTTGGACATGCTGAATTTGTAGTTGTAGAAATTGTAGAAAGTCAACAATTATTGGTGTGGGATTGGAATTCTAGAGAGTAGGACTGGAGATAGAGATGTGGGTATTATCTGTAACCAGATGACAAAGCCAAGGGTGCTATTGAGATCACTATGAGTAAGAAAAAGGGCTAGGTCAGTCTTATAGAAACTTCCATGCTTAAGAGGGTAGGTGAATGATCATCTAAGGAAGCCACATTGCCACATGTAAAATAAAAGAAGTGGCACAGATATCAAAGGAGAGGGTAGCTAGGAGTAGAGAACAGCAAAGTGTCAAAAGCTACAGAGAGATCAGGGTGGAAGGAGGACCTGAGAAAAGGGCATCAGGTTTAATGGCTGAGATCATGTATAACGCTGGAAACAAATTTCATTCTAGTGGTGGAATTGGAAGCCATGTTGAAAGAGGTTGGTGAGTCAAAGGTGAAAAAATTAACAGCAAAATGACCATAGATCATTTCCGTAGGATTTTGGCTATGAGAAAAGCTATAATTTGGACTTCCTACTAAGATGCCTGCCTGAATGAGAGAGGCAGGCAACCCAGTTCCACATACTTCAGCAAAATCCTAAGTTCACTCCCTACTGAATGATAAATTCAATGAAAATCCCTAAGTAATTTTTTATACACCAGAAATGCATAGTCAGGCAGAAGTCCACTAGCAATAGAAAAATCTATTCCAGTGCCTCTGAAAAGTCAGACATGTGTTGCCTACGAGGCTCTACGTTCAGAGGCACCAAGAATGCGGAAAGCTCCCTTGCAAAAACCCCATGGTGGTGAGCTTCTAAACCCCAGGCAGCAGGCAGCGATCAACTCGAAGACCAATGGAGCACCACAATGCTAGCATTGACATGACTCAGGCTCTAATGTCCCTAATACTCTGACCCAAGACACAGCCAAAGAGCTTTAAAGATCCAGTTAGGAGGAGCTAGCTAATGCAGTGTTAACATTCTAATGGGAGAGAACTTCACTGTCTTCAAAGGGTAGTGATAATGGTCCTGGGGGTAGACTGGTTCTAAGGGTTTGAAAAGGGGGAAAAAGGAGGGTGTGCTATAAAAGGAGGGATATATTAGTATAATAAGGAAGAAGGGGGGAAGGCGATAGAACTTGTTATTTCTCCTAAGTGAGGTGCATGAAAATAAAAAGAGGAAGGCGCATGGAGAGTTGATCCTCCCTTTTCTGAAAGGGTCAAAGGAAGACGGAACACACAAAGTACGGAGTAAAACTACATCAAGCTGTCAACAGGGAAAACAAGCAGGGACAGAGGTGCGAGTTAAACTGAGGAGGATAATACTGGAGAGGGAACAGTCAGAAGGAAAAACAACTTCTTGATCCCAAAGGTTTAGAGATGGGGATGGAGACATAGGGATAAAAATAAAGGGGGCATCTTTAACCATCTCTTAGAAAACTGGGAAATGAACAAACTGAGGTGTAGGAATGTAAGGTGATGATGTAAGGTAAAGACCTTTTTAGATACAGCCACTATGTAAATTTTGCTTGACCAGGCTTATTGTAAGAATTTTTCCCCCTTCTGCCTCAGTTTGAGGTGGAGGAAGAAGTCAATATTAAGAATAACAATGTCTCAAAAGTAGCTCATTTAAATACCTCTGAAGAGAAGTTTACAAGACACGCAGAACAGTTCTGGGAAGATGTAGAGTATATACTTTAAAAGTCAAGTGGCATGGAGACTGAGTTTTACATAAAATCCTCTTGGCATTCTTGTGTATGTGGAAATGCTCTTTTGTGTGTTTACACAAAATTTTGAGTTCCAAATTTTCTCCCCATCTCTCCCCTCCCCAAAAGGACAGGGGAAAAGTGAAGCTTACTCCCATCACATATGGCTTAAGGAGGGAATAACACCTACACTCAATTTGGTATGAAAATCTATCTTACACTACAAGAAAGTAGGGGAAGAGGGGACAAGTGGGATGGGGATGACATAAGGGAGGTAAAATGGGGGAAGAGAGTAACTAGAAGCAAACACTTTTGGGGAAGGACAAGGTCAAAAGAGAGAATAGAATAAATGGGGAGCAGGATAGGATGGAGGGAAATATAGTTAGTCTTACACAACATGACTGTTACGGAGGGTGTTGTGAGGTGGGGGGAAAGGAGAGATGGGGAAAAAAACTGGAACTCAAAATTTTGAGGAAATGAATGTTGAAATCTAAAAATAAATAAACTATTAAAAAAATTAAGCTACAGAGAGATAGCCTGGGTGTACAGTATGATCAAGTGAAAGTTTTTTAAAGATGAGAAAGTCCTGACTGGATATATTTCTAAGCATGGGGATAAGGGAAGGATGGAGTGTGATATGAGGGAGGGCATACTGAGGAGGAGACAGTTGATAATGAAGAAGCAAAAAGGCAAACTCACAGGATGGAACAAAAAAGTTTTTTTAAACTGTTTAATTATATATACAAATGTCCAGCAACTGTAGAAATCCATACACCGTGGATATCTACTATTTGATTTAAAGTTCTGTCTCCTATTACGTGTGGCATAAAACCTGGTATGGACAGAACACTACTAAGTTTTAATGTATGTAAAATTTTAGGTAAATATAACCATTCTGTACCCGTTTCTTAAAGGGTACGTGGGATAAATAGAATGTGTGCTGAAAGGATAATCTCTAGCAAAATACGAAATACCTAGCATTGGTTATTTTAAAAAAAAAATCTATTTGATTTCCTTGAAATGTCAACCACAAACAGTACCATATATGTTATTCCTCTTCAGAAGCCTTTCAAAGAGACCATGCTTTCTAATTATTAATAAAAAGGTTTGAGGATCCATTCCCTTCTACAGAACAATAAACTACTTCCCCTCCCTAATTCCCATTTCATTTTGAGGGCTGTGTGTATGAGAGTTTAGCATAGAACAGTGACTGCTATTTCAATCAGCCAGTCTGCCTTTTTAAGATATTTTGCATGTAAAAATTATACACTTACTACACCTTTCTTACTCCCAATAATATGAAACAAATGATTCCTATGGCTAAGTCTTTCAATTTTTTTTTTTTTTACAAACTCTGTTACTGTTATTCTATCCAGGCTTAAATAATCCAGAGCATATTTACTACTGTTTGGGTCAAGCAGGGCAGTTTCTAGAAAACTTAAGTCTTCACTTAATTCACTACCTACGAAATCCCAGGAAAGCTGTGTCCTCTTCTAGGTTAGCGGCTTCCAAGGAAGGCTGACTGCCCCAGCCAAGGGCAAGACTAATGCTTTGTTTAAAGCAATACTGCTTTGAAGGAACAAGTGAACGTTTCCCGTGTAATTTTGAACTTGCTTTCCAGTTCAAAATTATATCTGAGTACATTTCTAATTTAGTGTTATCTATGGGAACTTCAAGTAAAGTAAGTAGGGTTCATTTCTATGCTATGTGATCTCTGGTGAAGTAGAAGGAAAAACCATACTTCATATTAGTATCACACAGTGCAATCAGACTGGATAAAACCAACATTCTTCTTACCTGATTTAGGACATCGATCTCAAAGTGGTTCCTGCACATCATTTAAAAGAACAAGGTTCACGCTAAGTATTGATCCATCTCTAACATTGTAGACTATTTTTAGCTGTTAGCAACTTCTTTAACTTGAAGAGAGGAACATTATGCACTTAAGCAGTTAAACATTAAATCCAGTGGCCATCATACTTAATGTTGAGGGAGTTAAAATTGAGTTGTGTGGTCTGGAAAGGTTTAAATTAGTTCACTTAATTTCAGAGAATAGTCGCATATGTTTTATTCCATATAATTAAACATCTTTTTTTTGTACTAAATTACAACAATCCCAAGAATAATACATAAAAAAACATGCTCCCCTGGATTCTCAGGGTGGTTTAGGCTGAGTTCCTTATCGGAAAAGCCTATACATTCTCGGCAGTCGTCCATCTTTACTAGCTAGTGCTGCTTGAATATGTTCATATGTTGGCAGGTCTGTCAAGTCTCCCAGGGCAGCTACTGAAGGTTTACCTCGAAGCATTTTAGTTGCTACTCTCCTGATGTCATCTGATTTCACATTACCTAGGATAGAGGAAAACAGGAATTTTGAAAACGACTTTGCTCTGAATGTACTTTTACTTAAACTAGAGCTGCTATTTTCAAGATCAAATCCATTTTGAGGACAATAAACAAATTAAGAGAGAGTTCACAAAGACCTAACTAGGAGAAGAGAATTCCCATGGGTTAAGAGGCAGTTAAAAGTTGTTTGTACCACAATGAATTGGTGGAGAAAGGGTTAGGCCAGTTGGGACAGCCTGAGCTATTTATTGGTGGCTCAGTATCTGCCCTAATTAAAATGCCCTATTCATATCCCAAGGTATCTAGGTGGTACAGTAGATAGAGCGCCAGGCCTGAAATCAAGAAGACTCACTCATCTTCCTGAGTTCAAATATGGCTTCAGATCCTTACTAAGCTGTTTGATTCTGAGCAAATCACTTTAACCCTGGTTTGCCCTAAAATGACTGAACAACAACCACCTTAAGGCAACAAGTTTCAACCCCTTCAGTGACATATGGGTTGGTAATGGTCTACTTAATAAACTACTTAAAGGATATAAAGATCTCTGGTAATGAGTTCTGCATATACTAGGTGCTCCACTAATGTTTAATGCTAGAGGATGAGGATGAAAAATCATGTAAAGTTCCTTTTTTGAAGGTCAAACGAGAATTTAGTATGACAACAATGGTTCTGTAGTATTCCTTTGAGGTAGCGTAGCCATAACAGAGATGTAGATGCAATACTTACGAATGAGAGCACACAATTCATGAGGTAGTTTTCTGGAGTTTGTTGCCAGCACCTGCCTCCCTACATCCTCAAAAATTACAGGTCTGGATTCTAGGTTCATCATGAGCATGGACATAAGTTGTGTCTTGGCTCTCTCAAGCTCCACCTAGATATTTAAAAACCATTTCAAAAGATTTTGTGAATATTAGCCATGCATGTGAAAATTTATCAATACTGAATACAATCAACTTTTGCCTATTCATTTATGTTTACAATTGAGAGTATACAAGGATTGCAAAAGATGGGAATATTTTCCTGAGATGAAAATCACGAAAACATAGGATTGATTTGATTTCACCAATGCCTATGTTTACAAAATTAAGACAAGGTTCCCGCCACCCTGATAATATTTGTTCATTTGAACTATGACACTGATAATTCCTCAAATATCCTGGTCTCAATTCCTATGACCTTTAACCTTATTTCACTCACAGATTGCCATATCTTACTTCTCATTATTACCCATACCAAAAGGCCTCCATAATAATCCTGAACTCTGAAATTTCTTCCTCTGATCATGACTTACTCCTTTTTTACCTCCCTTTGTGCTTCATTCCTCCTCTAACCCTTTTACCCTTCTCTGTTTTTCCAGTCCATCATGATTACTCTGCCTTTACTGTTCCCTTCACAACCCTCCCCCTAGAGCTGAGCCGTTCAACCATATACACCATCCTGAATCCTAATCTCCTCCCTTGGTCCTATCGGTATTCATGACTTCCTGAAAGTCTACAGAAAGTAAAAACTTGTTATCTAACTTGAATCAGGTGCTTAGTGCTACAAGGTCTTCTTTTTAATCTTCCACCGTTATCTATGGCACTGACATAAGCAAGGGTAGAGGCAGTTCCTTTTTTTCTTCTCCAACCTGAGAGAAGACCTCACCTTCTCCTACAAGAAAAAACGAGGACCTAACTCCCCCTCATATTCTCTCTTACTTTGTCCCAGTCTCTGACAAGGTCCCTTTTTTGTACAAAGGCCATCAACTCATCCACTTGTGCTAGTGAGGTATGGTGGAGAAAGTACTTCCTCTGGAGTTAGAGGACCTAGAATAAAACCCATCTCTGATACTTACTTCCTGTGTCAAAGTGTGCAAGTTCCTTAACCTGCCTGGTATCTCATTTCCTCATGCATAAAACAAGAGGATAATACACATTGTCCTTTCCAGCTCTAAATTGATAATCCTAAACCTTAAATCTCATTCCCCTTGTCTCCTTTCCATTTGAAAGACTCCATCTCATGTTCAGTCTTTCCTTTTCTAGTGGCTCCCTCCTTGCTGCTATACCAACATGTTCATTCAGGTCTCCCCCAACCTTTAAAAGTCTTTCACTTGACCCTGTCATCCCCTCAATATATTCTTACATCGCTTCTTACTTTCACAGTCAAACTCCTATAAAAAGTGTTTTAAACTCATGTTGTCTTGATGTCTTCACCTCCTACTCACTGTGACAGGTTTCCAACCATACCATTGGACTGAAATTTATACATCCAAGATTATGAATGAGCTCAATTGCCAAATCCAATGGCCTTTCAGAGTTCTCTTCCTTCTTGATCCTTTGTCTTGCTTTTGTTGCTATTGATCATTCTCAGCTACTAGACACTCTCTCTTCCCTTAACTTTCCATACCACTCGTCTTTCCTCTTACCTTTTTGACTACTGGCTTCATGACTAGATAATCATTTGTGTTCTATCTACTAAATGTGGGTACCTCTGTCCTAGTTCCTCTTTTTTCTTCTTAGTAATCCATCAGACCCCACAACTTCTACTATCATTCAGTTGCAGATGACTCCCAAATCTATACATTCAGGCCTACTCTCTGCAACTCTAATCCAACGTCACTGCTAGACATCTGTACCTGGATGTCCTAGTGGCACCATACACAACGTACCTAAAATATAAGTAAATTATCTTCCCTCCACACTTGTTACCCTCTTCCAAACTTGCTATTTGAGTTAAGAATACCACCACTCTCCCAGTCACCCAATTTTACAATCTCAAAAGTCATTTGATTCAACTCTTTTCTCTCATTCTTAATATATCCAATTAGTTGCCAAGTCTGGTCAATTCTCTCTGAATAAAAAGCTTCTCATTCATCTCTCCTCTCAACTTACATAGAATCCCCCTCATCATCTTTGACCTGGACTATTTAAAAATGTTTAAAAATTGTTTTTCTCAATTGCAAGGAAAATTTTTTTTCTTTTATAAATTTTTCATTCATTTTAAACTTAAATACAAAACTAGGGAAAAAAATTTCCATGTATACAGCAGAACGTAAGAGAAGATTCAATATAAAACAATAAATTTCATTTCAAGAAGACCTATATAATAAATGATATACACATTGTTTTCAAAGCTATCCAGCTTTTCTTTACCTCCTTCTAGGTTTTCTTTTGTTCTCTGTTGTGCTTCTTTTACTTTTTTTCTCCCCCCCTCCTCAACCTTCTCTGCCCTAAAGAAAATTAAAATTAAACGTACATGTGTGTGTGTGTACATATGTATACAGACACAGAGATATCTATATACATACCCATATATATAGACCATACTATGCATACTTCCACTTGTCATCTCTTTCTCTGGAGGTAGACAATATCTTCCTTCATGTTTTTCTCAGGGTTTCTTAAACCTTTTCCACTTGAGAACCCTTTAATGCTTCTTAAATTGGGAGGGTCAAGACCCCATATGGGATAAATCAACCAAGCTCATCATTTGCTACACCCTAGCAATATTCCAACACAATCACCTCTTATCTAAGAGACTGTCTATGAAGATACTTTTCCCAATTTTCTGCATTCCTTCTATTCTTGGATACACTGGTTGTATTTATGCAAGAAATTTCTAACTTAAAATAATCATAACTATTAATTTTACACTTCAACAATGCTCTCGTCTTATAAAACAGTTTAAGGTCTAATATTGCTGAATCTCTTTCCTTTACATCTTTTCTCCCTGGTTTCTTTGAAATTCCTGAACTTTTGTTTTTCCAAATGAACTCTGTTATTTTTTTCTAACTCAATCTTCTCCACGTCTACTATATCTAGTGTTTCTAAAATTCTATGTATCTCCTTAACTTCCTTTTTTATTTTATGTTTAGATTTATCTAGTCCTAAGAGGGGAACATTGATGTCTTCCATTGTTATAATTTCACTATTTCCATTTTTTTCCTATAACTCATTTAACTTTTCCTTTGAGAATATGGATTCTAAGCCATTTGGTGCCTATATGTTTAAGTATTCATATTACTTCATTGTGTATGGCTAACTAAATTAAACTAATAAAACTTCATAAGAGATTGAATTTCAGATACTTTATGAAGCTTTGGAAATGAAAAATGAGCTACTACATTTACCTGTCTAGGACTACAGGATTTGCCCTTCACTATCTAAGTCCAATCTACCTCTCATATTACTTTCCTTCACACACTCCAGGTAAACTGAACTAACAATCTATCTCCTATCTCTACCTCTGAATAGACTGTCCATCCTCTATAACAAGAGTGCACTCACATCTTAACTTCACCTCTCTGAAATCATCTTACATGCCTCATATGTGAAGTCTTTCCTTATCCCCCAACTGTCACTCATTGCTCTCCTTCCTGAAGTTACCTTATTTACTTACATGGGTTATATTTTCTTAGTAGAACAAAAGCTCACTAAGGACAGGGACTATTTTTATTTTATATTGTATCCATAATGCTTGTATATAAGCTCTTAATGGATATTTATTAAGTTGAATTACTCAAAAAAAGCTGGGTCATTACCTTTAAAAGAACTCCCAAAAAGGCAATTGAGGGAGCAAACTTTTACTTATCAGACAGAAAAATTTGTCGTTTTCTCTTATACCTCTACAATGCTTTCCTGAGTGTCTAAGATCAAGGTGCACTATAAAAAGAGGGCAGTTAGATGATGGGGGAACAAAGCTGACTTACTGCACTTCAATTTTTAGTTTTTCTATCAGAAGCAAAACTAGGTTCAAGATGGCTCAATATCTTGAGTGTATGACGTTAGGAAATATCAAAGATGGTTCCTTTTATGACTGCAATTTGCATAATGATATCATCTTTTCAGAGGGACTTTTTCTTTAGTATAAAAGTTTCATAGGCAATTTGGGAGAGAGGAAAGGAGATAAGTTAGAAAAGACTCTCCAAGAAACCAGAAAGCTGTCAAAATCCTAAGAAAAAATAGCAGTTCAATATTCCACAGCTGTTTTTTACTGATTTTCTGTCTTATGAATTTTTACAAGTAAAATCATGTTATTTAGTTTGTTTCAGTGAAATTATGTACAAAGAGGCATTCTATTTTTCAGTGTTAGGAAAATAAACTGAGAGCAAAATAAATACTAGTAAGGTGAATATTATTTTTGATGTATAACCACGATTCTAATATTTCAATTGTACTTCATCGTCACGTATAACCACAATTCTAATATTCCAATTGTACTTCATCTTCTTTGCTATCTGCCACTTATTTACATTTAATATTCAAATTGAGCAGCAATATGTATTTGGGGTAGTAAGAAAATGTCTCTGCCTTCAATGTTATTCTAATAGCCACTGTACTGCAGCTGACTCCTCCAATCATAGATATGGAGAAAAGCATGACTTACCTCACCCACAGCTCCACCCATTAAAATAAATTCCCTTGTAATGATTTCTACCATTTCTCGAACCTAAAAAAGAACATGATGTTGGAAATAATCATTAAAAAGCAATGGTTTATTCTTTAAATAGTTAAGTAATTTTAATAACATCCCTAAATGCAATCTAAAAGTTCAACTTTTCACTGTATAACATTTGTCCAATACTTCAGGTGACAAAGGATTTTGCTGAAATATGTGATTTTATATGATAACCAAATTACCCTATAAAATATGTGTGTACATACTTAACACACATATACACTCCTATCTCCATATATTATCAACTCTACCCTACATATGAAGATGATAAAGCACGATGAAGTTAAGTAATTTTTATTCAAGGTCAGAAAGCTAATGAATGGTGGAGCTGAAAGTTAAGTGTAAAATCTTTTAATTTCCAAGTCCAGGGTTCTTTCCCTTACAACACAGTTGCTTTGTTATATTTTGAAAGGACTCCCTAGGAAAGCTACAGATAGGTCATATAAGTACTGAATAATGTATTTTAGTATTACAGTGATCTTGGCTGACTAAATTAAACTAATAAAAATTAATAAAATATTGAACCTCAGATGCTTTATGAAGCTTTGGAAACGAAAAATAAGCCACCACATTTACCTGTCTAGGATCAGCACTAGCATGAATACATAAGAGACCTGTATCTTCATAACTGTGGTGATAGGAGGTTGCATTATACATCCAATGGTGCCTATAAACAAAAACCCAAATTTTAATGTGAGTGCTAGTTTTGTCAAACACAAAATATGCACGTGATAAAATAAAACCTCCAAGGTAAAAATCAGTGTCCTAAGACACAATTATTCACTTTGGCTTAATAACCTTGAGAAAAACTTCTAAGATTCCCACCAACCTGTTTAGCACATTGAGATAGAGTCTGGTAAACATTCCCTTTCCTGGTCCACCAGCTGAAAAAGAACCTCCTCCTCCCATCATCATGTTTAACACTGCAAAAGGGATGAAATCTTCCTCCTGCAAAGATTGGAGAAAAAGAACCAAATCAGTGAGTGGATTAAACATTCAGCAACACAAATTTAGGCATAGTCCTTCTTAACACTTACCAAAAAAGAACAGCTCTCAAGTCCTATCATGATATGTGTGAGTTCAGGGATTGGCGTGGGCCCTAGACTCACATCTGACATGTCTCTTTCTATCTGTGAGGAACACGAGTAGAAATGAATAAGGTATATCTTAATAACAACTAGGTCTTACAAACAATAGTAGGTGAATAAAATGCTCATAATCTGAGCCAGTTTAAATAGACGCAAGTTGAAATGGCATTTTTGGAGGTCATGAGTAAATTTCAGTAAATATATCTAGATTAAACTTTAAAACTTTTAAAGTCTCTACTGAAAAGACTTAACAACAATATAATAGTAAGATGGAAAAAGTCCTGGATTACAGAGCAAAAGACCCAGGTTCTAAGATCACCTGAACAATGAACAACTATCTAACCTAAGTTTCCTCATTTGTAAAACCCTGTTGATATCACAGGTTTATGACAAATGTAAAGTCCTTCATAAAGTGCTATATATATCATTTCTCTGATGGCACGGAAAGACAACACAATAATAAATATGTGTAAGTAGCAATAGTAGTTTAGCCATCAATACTACATGGATATAACTCCTACAAATTTCAATACTGAGTAAAATTCACTTCCAAAGGTGGCAACTAATTTTTATTTCTTTTGACGAAATTTCCTAAGTTTTAATGACAGTAACTTCTGGATCTACTTTCTCCTATCTTCTTCCTCAGAATTAAACCATCTCCTATAATCAAGATAAATTTTTTTTAGCAAAATAATAGTTATAATACTCAGTAGTGACTGAGTCTAAGCATGCATGCACCATTCTGTACTTATAGTTCACCACCTATTAATTTTCAATTTCTTAGCAACAAATCTTAAAAAGTAACTTAGATCAGACAGCAATTTAAAGGTTTTATGATGCCACTGAAAACAGTTATAATTTGATCACTCTGGCATTACCTTAATAATCCCTCCAGTATACTGTGCAACAGATCTGTCAACATCCTTGACCTGCTCACTACTCCAAACTGGATTTATTCCAAGGAGGTATTTTCTGGCACATTCCACTAACTGCTCATGTTCTATCCCTACACCAGCCAGTACCATCCGGTCAGGAGTGTAGTAGTTTCTCAGGTATGAATGGAGTACTTTTCGATCAATTTTGGGAATATTTTCTACTGGACAGAAACGGTGGAGACCCACTGTATTTTCCCTGTATGCAGCCTGATAAAAGAGACAAATGAGGAAGTGAATAGTAATCAGTGCTTTGTATTTTGTCAAAATAAACTTTCCCCCTTTTCTGACTTTTATTATTACAATGCATTTGAGAAAACATTATATGTATACCATTCTCTATTTCTAATATATGAGATATATTTAGAACAGTTTTTCAAGTCTATCTAACAAAGAGTAATCACCTACTTATGTATAGTTAACATTTCAAAAACCCATGATGGCATAAGTCTCCTTTTACCTATGCAAGTCATAACCACTCTATGCCACAACATGGCATGTTAAGACAGGTGAGAGTTTTCATGGGTTTTTGTGACCAAAAACCATTGATCACATAGTGATTAACCTTCAGAGAATGACCTTCTCTGAGTTTAGGTAGGCTGATCCTTACATGATAGAAATACACACATTCCACCAGAAGGCCTGTATCTGAAGCCCTTTTAACTTCAAAGAATCTTTCAAAGATTGTACTCAAAGGTAATAATTTCTGAGAACTCAATTTTCATACCATGATAAGGCATCTGAGTAGGTCTTTAGTAGAAGCATGTGTTATCAATGTAATGACTGAATCTACCTCTCCAGATGAAAATGTTAAAACTAAATGTTTTTGAAGGAAGTAGTTTTAAGGACAAATAAAAGGAAGTCTTTAAATTTTTCATATAAGAAGCTGAATAATTTAATTTCAAGGAAGTTTTGATTTTTTATGTGGATAATAGATCTGCCATGGGGTTAACTTATGTGTATGCAATCACAGGCATAAACTACCAAAATGTCCTTTGGTGTTAACAAAAGAAAGAGCACATGCCATATGGGTCTAACCTAACTGTGGCTTATCTTACTTCATGAATCATCTCTGTGAGAAGTGGCTCCGGATCAGGTCTCATATTTAGGTCCTCTAATTCAAACTGGACAGCCATTCGAGTCATATCAATTTCTTCATCTACAAAAACACAGAGAATCCAAAGCATAAAAGACCCTATGCTAAAATCTAAGAAAAGGGATAAGAGTAAGAAGCTAACTCATTTGTACAAAGAAATATAGTATTAAGAGAAGTCAAATGACATGTTATTTAATTTCTGGGTTCTCCAACTATGTGGCTATGTGCTCCAGACACAGACGAGCCCAAAGTATTTCATGTGCTATCAAAAGAATAGCAGTGAACTAGGGCCTACTCTACTTCAGCCTCTGTCCCTACCTACCTATATGACCACAAGCAAATCAACTTCTTTCTGCCTCACTTTCTTCGTTTGTAAGGTCAGGATATTACCTATATATCTTAACTCAGGGGATTACTAAAGACTTAAGTGAAATGATGAATGGAAAAGTCCTTTAAAGTGCTGTGCATAATTAAGGAATAGCAGCAGGATCAGTCTTGTCAGCATATCAAGGATCTATGGTTTCAGCGTTATGAAAACCTGTTCCACAAAAAAGATTAGGAGCTATCTATAATTAGGAAGAGAAGTCTAAAAAAGGTTTTAAAGTCAAGATCAAATTGAATCTTGTGGTCACATCTCAGTCATAGTATGTAAAAATAGCCTTTTAAATAAAAGTACTAAACCAACAAATAAATCTATTTAATTAATAAAATCTAAGGAACTACTCCATTACTAATTATCACATCACAAATAATTTTTTTTAATTTGGTTTTCTTGCGATATTTGCATAAAGGCGCTGTCTATATTGCTGTCTTCCTTAGAAAATAATGGCCTTTTTCATACTATGCTGTATAATAGTAGATTACTCATACAAACTGATGTTGTTTGGCTCCTCAAGAAGCACCAGAGCATCATACCTGATAACTTTGGTTGCAATACTACGTCAGCTAATAAGCCAACTACGGTATCCAGTCCTTTGGTATCAGCAGACACAGCATACATGGTAGTATCCCTGAAAAACCACAAATTATTCTTGCATGGAATTTGTGATGAAAAAATGACTTGTATTTGGGATGGTTACATTTAGCTTTTTAAGTTGTCACTTAGGACAAAACATCCTAGAGGGAATCAACTATTTCTGCAGAAGCAGTCTCATTCTCAGCAATAAAATTATTTACTGGGTCAAAACTGAAAGGCGTCAGTAAATATTGATGGTATTTTTAAGAACACTGGCACATTCTATTTCTTTCTATCAACTAAGACATTTTCATCCTGTACCTTAAACCACTGGTTAAAATTGATGAAGAACATGTATTAGGTGCTAAGTAGAAGGGATATAGAAGAAATGCAAGCCACAGTCCTGAGTGGTTGAGGAGACAGTGAAATGACAAATCTGGCTGAGTGTAAAGTTAATGTTACAGAGTGGAATGGAAGACGACAAATTCTCAAAGGACTTGAATCTGAATGCTCAGTCTGAGTATAAATTTTATCATGCAGGCAGTTAGGAGTCATTGATATGAATCAAGAAAAACTTATTTTGATACACTGATAACCATTTTATAACTTTCCTTCTTGTTGGAGCCTCACTGATATGTGGTATTATTATTTTGTCTCTCCTACCCCATGTAACTTCTAATTTAGGCAAGGTCTACCACATATTACTTTGCAAACTTTGAGGTGATGGGTGCAGTGCCAAGATGGCAGAGTAGAAGGATAGACCTGCTCTAGCTCTCCCCCCATAGCCCATAAAATAACATGAAAAAATGACTCTAAACAAGTTCTAGAGCAGCAGAAGTCACAAAATGAAAGAGAGAGATTTCCAGTCCAAGGCATCCTCAAAGGCTGACAGGAAAGGTCTATTGTACCAGCCTCGAGTGGAGCGCAGCTCAGTCTTGGCTGTGGCGCAGGACTGGAGCAGGCTTCAGGGCACAGAATCACAGATAGCAGGCCTCAGGGTACAGAATCACAGATAGCAGCTGCAGTTCCCAGATTACTTAACCCACAAACACCAAAGACAGCTTCAAATGTCAGTGAGAAAGCTCTTTCACCTGGGTGAGAAGGCAGCAGGGTCCAGTCCTAGCCCGGCCCCAGGGCAGTGGCAGCAGCTGCAGAAGCTGCATCCACTTTTGGAACCCTCAGCCTAAAGACCCTGAGGGAATTGAGCAGCTGATCTGAGTCTGAGCCCCAAGTGGCGGTCCTGGGGTGAGGAGGAGCACTGGTGTGGTGGAGCTAGTGGAGGCTCTGGAGAGGGAATTCTACTCATAGAGCATGGGTAGAAAAGCTTGTAGTTGTTCCCAGATCAGAGTGCAGACCAGGAGAAGAGTAAACTCCTCTCCCTTGACTGTGCTACCTTGGAGGAACTAAAAACTTACAGATTCCTAGAGTATACACTCCATTTGACAAAGGACTCAAAAGTGAAGTAACAGGCTGGGAAAATGCCCCCAAAAGGGGAAAAAAAATAAGACTATAGAAGGTTACTTTCTTGGTGAGCAGATATTTTCTTCCATTCTTTCGCATGAGGAAGAACAAAGCATACCATCAAAGGAAGACATAAAAGTCAAGGCTTCTACATCCAAACCCTCCAAAAAAAAATATTCAATGGTCTCAGACCATAGAACAGCTCAAAAAGGATTTTGAAAATCAAATAAGAAAAGCGGAGGAAAAATTAGGAAGAGAAATGAGAGCAATACAAGAAAATTATGAAAATCAAGTCAACAGTTTGCAAAAGGGGACCCAAAAAAATGCTGAAGAAAATGACACCTTTAAAAATAGAGTAACCCAAATGGCAAAAGAGGCCCAAAAAGCCAATGAGAAGAATACTTTAAAAAGCAGAATTAGTCAGGTGGAAAAGGAGGTTCAAAAGCTCACTGAAGAAAAGTTCTTTGAAAATTAGAATACAGCAGATGGAAGATAATGACTTTATGAGAAACCAAGAAATTACAAAACAAAACCAAAAAAAATTAAAAAATAGAAGACAATGTGAAATATCTCAGTGGAAAAACAACTGACCTGGAAAACAGATCCAGGAAAGACAATTTAAAAATTATGGGACTACCTGAAAGTCATGATCAATAAAAGAGCCTAGACATCATCTTTGATGAAATTATCAAGAAAAACTACTCTGATATTCTAGAACCAGAGGATAAAATAAATATTGAAAAAAATCCACTGGTCACCTCCTGAAGGAGATCCAAAAAGAGAAACTCTTAGGAATATTGCAGCCAAATTCCAGAGTTCCCAGGGCAAAGAGAAAATATTGCAAGCAGCCAGAAAGAAACAATTTGAGTATTGTGGAAATACAATCAGGATAACACAAGATCTAGCAGCTTCTACCTTAAGGGATCAAAGGGCTTGGAATATGATCTTCCAGAAGTCAAAGGAACTAAGACTAAAACCAAGAATCACCTACCCAGCAAAAATGAGTACAATACTTAAGGAAAAATTGGTCATTCAATGAAATAGAGGACTTTCAAGCACTCTTGATGAAAAGACCAGAGCTGAATAGAAAATTTGACTTTCAAACACAAAAATCAAGAGAAGCACGAAAAGGTAAATAGGAAAGAGAAATCATAAGGGACTTACTAGAGTTGAACTGTTTATATTCCTACATGGAAAGATGGTATTTGTAACTTTTTTCAGTATTTGGGTAGTTGGAGGGATTATATACATATAGACAGAGGGCACAAGGGTGAGTTGAATAGGAAGGGATGATATCTAAAAAACCTAAAGGTTGAGAGAGGAATATACTGGGAAGAGAAAGGGAGAAATGGAATGGGGCAAATTATCTCTCAAAGAAGAGGTAAGCAAAAGACTTTTCTGTGAAGGGAAAAAAAGAGGGGAGGTAAGAGAGAAAACATGAAGTTTACTCTCATCACATTTGACTCAAGGAAGGAATAAAATGCACACTCATTTTGGTATGAAAACCTGTCTTACAATACAGGAAAGTGTGGGAGAAGGGGTAAGTAGGGTGGGGGGGATGATGGGAGGACAATGGGAGGAGGGAGTAATTAGAAGTCAACACTCTTGGGGAGGGACAAGGTCAAAAGAGAGAATAGAATAAATGATAATAAATGGGGAGCAGGATAGAATGGAGGAAAATACAGTTAGTCTTTCACAATATGACTATCATGGAAGTCTTTTGCATAACTACACATGTATAGACTATACTGAATTGCCTGCTTTCTCAGTGGGGATGGGTGGGAAGGGAGGAAGGGAGAGAAGCTGGAAGTCAAAGTTTTAGGAATGAATGCTGAGAATAGTTTTTGCATGCAACTGGGAAATAAGAAATACAGGTAATAGGATATAGAAATCTATCTTGCCCTACAAGAAAAGAGAGAAGATAGAGATAAGAGAAGGGAGGGGTGTGATAGAAGGGAGGGCAGACTGGAGGAAGGAGTAATCAGAGTGTATGGTGTCTTGGGGTGGGGAGAGGGGAGAGATGTGGAGAAAATTTAGAACTCAAAATCTTGTGGATATGAATGCTGAAAGTTAATATTAAATAAATTTAAAAAAAGAAAACTTTATGTTATTGTCAAGGGTACTACAAAAGGAAAAAACTGTGATTCTGCAAGATGATCATAGTCATGACCTCTTGCAATCCCATCTATTTCTAAATCTATGAATCTCTGATCATTGTCTTAGGTGAAACTAAACATTTAAAGTAAGTGACCTTTCTATAAATGAAAGTAAAAGGAGACATGACTTTCTACTAGACAGTTTGGCTTAATATTTTTCGGGGAAAGTGCACTGAAAGGAGTATTTGTCTGGGGGAACAGATGGGAAGTATTTATTATGTTAAGAAAAAACAAGCTGCGTTAAAAAGAAATTCTTTTAAAAATTTATTTTAGGCAGTAGCTGACATACCTTGATGTTTGGCAGTCACAAATTCCCCCATGCTTTTCCAAGGCAAGAAGAATTTCATCTTTGCTGCCATATCTGGAAGTAGACTAGGAAAAAAAAAGCATTCCTTATGAACTCCTATTTTTAAAAACAATCCACTTTTAATTTCAAAGCATATAAAAACAATGAAACCTCCAGGAACAAAAATAGTATCTCCAACTAAACTACTTCATCCTTTTTGTTTAAATTTAGTGGTTTAATTTGATTTCTTTGCTGATTTTCTTTGGCTTTCTTTGCTGAGATAAAATTATGTCCAGATATATCTGCTACTTCACCAAACTTGTTTTTACTTATCAACATCCACTTTACTGTTATTACAATCTGGCTAGAAAATCAACCAAACAGTAAATATTTATTTATATGGTAAGCTTTGTGGCAGGCCCTGGAGATATAAAGACAAAAATGAAAGTCCCTGCTCTCAAAGGTTCCCCTTAAATTCTATTAAGGAACACAATAAGAACATACTTATTAAGTACATCCAAACAACATACCAAATGAATACTAGATAATTTTGAAAAAAAGGGGATGGAGCAGGGAGAACTAGAAGATGGGAGTATAAAAGAAGACTTCATGCTGAATGTAGTACTTGAGCAGTTCTGAATGAAACCTGGAATTCTAAGAGGCCAACATAAAGAGAAAGTAGATTCCAGACGCAAGGGATAGTGTGTCATGTGTGAGGCACAGCAAAGCCAGTTTGGTTGGCCTACACAAAGTAAAAAAGAGAAGAATGTATATTAAGATAAGAAAGGTAGGTCAGGGACCATGATGTGAAGAGTTTTAAAAGCCAAACTTGATGAACTTCTATTTGAGGCAACAGGGGGCCACTGGAATTTACTGTGTAAGTAAAACGACATAATCATACTTATACTTTAGGAAAATCACTTTGGCAGTTGTGATTAGGAGTGACAGGAGAGAGAAGAGATTTAAAGTATGAAGAACAGTTAGGAAGCTATTGCAATAATCAAGGCAAAAAGTGAGGAGGCCTTGATAGCCAGACTATCTCAGACACAATAAACACTTTTTCCTAAATTACAAGTCAGATACTGACCGAAAATGCCAGTTTTTCCAAAAAGTGAGCAATCCCACCAACATATTTTGCTTCATATCTTGATCCTGAATTAATCAGAACTGATAAAAAAAGAAAAAATTAAGAAATTATACCAGAATTTATGGAAAAGAGAAAAAAATGTCCTAAAATAATTAATGACTTTAACTATGACTAAATTAAACAATCCTTTCTATTTTTACTCTGTCCAATAAATAAGGTATATACTCCATACAATTAACTGTTTACTAGAAGACACTTATGTGCAAACTAAATGAGACAAATAACTGCCCACTGACCAGCAAAGGTACTTACTTCCTACTGTGCAAAATTGCCCAAATTTATTTTGGGATGCCACACGAAGTCCATTCTCCAATGTTGTGACTTTGGTTTCAAATTTTTCCTGACCATCAACTGTTGCAAAAACAGGCTTGGGCACTCCAGGCAAGGGAGAAGAGAGAGGAATGTTGGAGTATACACCGCCACTACTAAACCTTCTGTATGCAGTCAGTCCAAACCTAAAGCAGGGATGCACATTCAGTTAAAATAGTCACTTGTGATATTACAAATAACCAGTGATAGTCATCTTTATGCAGATGATATATGCATGATTAAGATTTTCCTTTTTAAAGGATGTTACAAACATTCCTGTATCCTAAGGGAACAAACATTAGACCAGGAATCAGAAAACCTAATTTTAAATCCTAGCTCTGGCACTTAAGAATATGACCATGAGCAAATCAGATCACCTCTATAAACCTGAGTTTCCTCACCCAAGAAAAGGAACAAAAGTTGTACAAATTATCTCAGTAAGGAAGGTGCTTTTTAAACCATAAAGCGTAAATATAAATTAGTGAGTTTTTATTTGAGGTAGTGCATTAACAGTGTAAACAACAATGAATTTGGAGTTAGAGGAACATATCTGGAGTATTGGGTCCTTGGTGCCATATTTAGGAAGAACACCTAATAAGCTGAGAATATTCAGAGCAGGGCAAACCATGTTGGGCTCATGCTATATGAAGATCAGTTGAAAATACTCGAAGTATTTAGTATGGAGACTTGAATACTTAAGGGAGAGATAATAATTGCCATTAACTGTAAGTATGTGAAGAGTTAGGACAAGAAAAAGGACTAGATTTGTTCTACTTGGTCCAAAAGGCAGAAGGAGGAGCAATGGGTGAAGCCATAGGATACATTTAGACTTGAGGTAAAGAAAAACAACCAAGTTATCCAAAACTGAATTGGGCAGCAGTAAGAGGAGTAGGTTCTACCTCATGGGAAGTCTTTAGACAAAAGTTGGATAACTACTTGGTCAGGTAAGAGATATGGTTTCCCCACTTCTACTCTCTCTCCACTACAATCCATACTCCAAATACAACTACAAAAGTGGTATTTCTAAAGTAGAATTGTGACCATATCTGTTGTCATTCAGGTGTGTCTGACTCACGACCTCATTTGAGGTTCTCTTCACAAAGATAATGGAGTAGTTTGGGTGGTTTGCCATTCCTCCGCCAGCTCCTTTCACAGATGAAGAATTGAGGCAAACAGGGTAAAGTGACTTAGCTGGGGCCCCACAGCTAGTTGTTACCTGAGACAGATTTAAACTCAAGATGAGTTTTCCCAACCCTAGACCTAGTACTCTATCCACTGTGCTATCTAGTGCCCTATGACCAAGTCACTCCACCGCTGAAGCTCCAGTGGATTTTGGCTCAGTTTGGCTTTCAAGTCTGCCACAACCTGGCTCTGATGTACCTTTCCAGGCTTATTTCACATTACTCTCCTTCATGAATTCACCATCCTACCTAAACTGGCCTGTTATCTGTTTTCCACATACAACATTAAATTACTGGCCTTTGCACAGGCTGTCCCCATGCCAGGAATGTCCCCTTCTCCTCACCTCTTAGATTCCCTAACATCCTTCAAAGTTCAACTCAAGCACCACCTTCTGCATGAAGCCTTTCTTGATTTCATCCTGAAGATTTGGCAGTACCATTGTGATCCAATCCTACTCCCCCAAAATTACATTTTATTTACTTTGTATATATTTGCATCTACTTATAGAAGCTTGTTTCCTGTGAAAGAGTATAAGCTCCAGGAGGGCAGGAACTATTTTCTTTTTGTCTTTGCATTCCCAGTGCATAGCACAATGCCTACATAGAATAAGGACTTAATCTGTGCTAGACTGACTGAAATTTTGTAGAGAGGATTCTTATGTAGGTAGAAACTGACGAGATGGTTTTGAAAGTCGTTTTCCGTTCTGAGATTCCATGATTATCATTCCTTGACCAGACACACACTACCCGTGTCCCTTTTAATGGAACCTTTCTGAGCTTAATTTTCCTCATCTGCAAAGTGAGGAGGTTGGACTAGATGACCTTGAAGATCTCCTTCAGTTTCAAATCCTATAACAAATTAGACAATCCATTTACTTAGTCTCAATTGAGATCAGAGGAGAAAGTTCCCAAATTGAAAAAATTACAGATCTTTAATGGACTGAAGTGTATTTTAAAAATATTGTTCTAGATATATTTGTATGAAGTCTCAGTGAGACCTTGTTAAAGAAAAATTTGTGATGAAATAAAGCAAATATTTTTATATGGTATATAAAACAGATGCCACCATGATCAGTAGTTTAGTGTTAATTACCACAAAAGCTGAGATCAAAATTACTTGAAAAAGTCATTTATGATTTGTGGCTAGGAACCATTTGGTTCCAGTGGCTTCTTCTTTAAATCACAGAAGAGCTGCTCAGGAGCAGCAGCTATGGTCACTCTGGAAACTGAAGCAGCCTAGAATGTTAAGAAAAGCACTGGCTCTAGAGCTGGTGGATGTCAGGTCAGATATCACATTTGGCATTTACCAGCTATGACTCTGGGTAAGTCACTAACTTTCGTAGATCTCTAAAATAAGGGAGTTGGCTTAGATAGGCTCTAAGTCAGTTCTAGTTCTAGAACTGTGATTCTATCATTTCAAATAAACATTCTGACCACATCCTGTGATGATGTACAAGGAAAAATCAAAGGCATTCTAGAACCAAATGATATTGCATTATGTAGTAAGCGAAAATTCTTCCTCAATAGTTAAGTCACTAGTCCCTATAATTAAGTTCAAGTTAACTGATATTCCCGAGGAGGAAAGTAGCATAGTGAAAAAAACAATAGTTCAGATATCAGAAACCTTAGATTCAGGTCATAGTTTTACTACTAATTTATTGTGTGACATTGACACCACTTTACTCAGCAACACCTCAGGTTCTTCCTCTGTAAAAGTGAGGGCACTAGGAGAGACTGCTTCTAGTTCACTGTTTTTATGGGTTTGTCTAGAGATCTGTGGCTTTTACACTCTCCTGAAGGAGGACAGTGCAACTCAACCTGCCTGCCAAAGAATTTGTTTTCACGTGATGGATGGAGAGCAATAAACTCTGGTAGTTGACTCCCTTAGTAACCAAATCTTTTTTTTTTTTTCCAGAAGAAAAACAACTCCTTTTCATTCAAGTTCAAAAAAGACAGCTACCCTGGGCTGATTTTCCCCTCAGACTTTTCATGCCAATACAAACATTCCCATTGTGACCCCACTCCGACCAATCCCTTCCCATTTAAATCAAGAGGCTGACTAGCTTGTTCAACTGCTACTGAACAAGAAGCTTCTTCCTTCCCTATATATTCCCCAAATAGGTGAAATCAATCCCTGTCTAAAAATGAGCAAGGACTTATGCAAAACAAGGAATTTATTGTGTAATATATGTAATGGAGTAACTTAAAGGTCCAACATATCTACAACACTGATTTTTCACCAATATTTAGCTTGTGACAGTCTTCACAAATTTAAAAAATTCCCGTGGGAATAAAGAATGCTACAATAAAGCTTCTTGCCTGGTATGCAGACATTAGTGATGAAATTCAGAGGATGCCATCTACTTGGATGCCACTGCCTTGCCATTTTCCTCTCAGCCCAGTTGAGTTTCCTTTGTTCAAAAAGGTTTGGGTTTAGCTGCTTGTTGAGGCTACACTGTTTGCAAAGTGTTGGCAAAAGGACTGGTTTCTCCCACATTGTTGGACACTTTGCAAGCTGGTGTGATATGTATCCCAGGAGACCAGTCTTTTAGAGGGTACTGCTAGAAGGGAAGATTTACTCTTGGGCTCAGAATGTCCTGGTGTTGGAAGGAGTCCTCCAGGTCTACCACCTAATAAAGGAGGCTTAATTGGAGGAAGGAGAGGCTGACTCTGGAGTTTCCTATCAGGGGTTGCAAGAAGAGGAGGTGATTTGCCCATAGTGTGAGACCTCAGCATCAAATTAGCTTCCATCAAAGAATTCACAACTGTAGTTGAAGTATCTGGTGTCTTGACAAAACCTTCCAATTCCTCTTTCCTGGTCTTTAGGTAGTCAGTGATGGTGTGCAACCCCCCTAAAGCAAATATTTTCCCTCACTTAGTAGGATGTGGAGATGTTTGGTGCCCAGAGGCAAGGAGTAGCTTTCACAGAGGACTCCATCTAAATAGTCATCTACCAGATTAGCTGCTCTTTGTGAAATCCCAGCACCTTCCTGCTGTCCCTGTTCAGGTAAAATAGTCCCAAATTCCTTAGCAACTAGAACCAATGCATCCTCCAGGAGCATATGGTGATGTATTGTGATAGACTTGTGAAGCATCAAGAGGAGTGTGCTAACTGGACTGTTGCACAAGAATACAAAAGGGAGAACCATCATTTTTCACTTCCTGGAGTGTGCAGATGAGACTCAGATAAATCATTTCCACCACAAAACCATGGTCTTGCAAATGATGACCTATGCTTACTGCATAGTCTCTTTGGTCTTTGGTTGATGGAAAAAATGGTGCAATCTGAAGGCCTTTATCACATATCTGTTGGTAAAACTGCTGGTAGAGCTTCTCTTTTCGATGGTTCCTATGGTGATCAAAATCTTTATGGGAATATTGGTATCTCTCATAGTTATCTTCATTTCCTTTAGAATAATCATACTCTTTCCCCATTAATTCTTCAAAATACTTTTATCTGCAGCACATCTTTGAGTTTGTTAACCTTGACCCATGAAGACATTTTTAAATCCTTTCATTCTTGGAGATGCTGCTGCTGGATTTCTCTCCTCCCTTTTGGTAAGAAAGCAGGCAGAAATCTTTCTCCACCCCTGTCTTTCAAGCAAATGCAGAGCTGGGAGGTGGTGCTGCTGGGCATCAGGCTCCAAACCTTCCCCCTTCAAGAACCTGTCCAGGTCCCAACACTGCTCCCTCCACCAGTAACCTGCAGTCTTACAGAAAAGTTACTGCATCTGAAGGTTTCTGGCATACAGGGGGCATCAGAGAAGGCTTATAGAACTAGATCAAGGAACATACAGTTCTTGGGCCAAGTCATAAAGTATAGGAGTGAATAATGACTCATTTAGAGAGACTACACAGCACAGCACAGGTACAAGGGGAAGAAAAAGTTATTAATCAATCAAACGGCTCTCTAGTCAGGAGGACACAATCCTCTTAAGTAACTGTAGAAATTAAGTAACTTCACAAGAACCATCTGTGAGCATAACTAACGTAGGACAGAATACACTGATAGGTATGACAAAGAAGAAATAGGAAGACTTTATGAC
This sequence comes from Potorous gilbertii, assembly GCA_028658325.1. Classification (NCBI taxonomy): domain Eukaryota; kingdom Metazoa; phylum Chordata; class Mammalia; order Diprotodontia; family Potoroidae; genus Potorous; species Potorous gilbertii. Next base: position 297,044,460 of record CM053769.1, on the reverse strand, counting down.
AAAAATATTTGTACTCAGCTTAATGCAGTAGAAAACAAGGGGCAGCCAGAACAATCTCTCAGTTTTCCTCATATGTAAAAGGGGGAATACATTTGCACTACCTCTTTCACAGAGTTGTACGGAGAAAGTATTTCGTATAGTTGTACATTATGAATTGTCAGGCCCAGTTCTGTATTTACTCTAAGTGACACAAAAGAAATCTTGGCCTTTTATAGCTGGAAGGAACTTGAAGAATCACCTGGTTCAACTCTTGTAAGCCCAATTTAATTCAACATTTATTAACCACCTACTGTGTATCCAGTATTAAATCAGGTGATGAGAGATACAAAATTTAAACATCACAATCTATAACACAATTTACAATCTATTATGGAAATAAGTCACATCAATAGTAATACAAAATATCTGGAAAAATCTGGAAAGGTCCAGAACAATATATAAACGAAGCCCCACATAGGAGAAAGAAAGAAGGCTTCATGAGGGAGGTTCCAAGCTGGAAGTGGGCAAGGGGGATAGTTCAAGCTTAGAAAATGTTAAGCCATAACGGTAGGGAAAAAGGTCGTTTACGGGGGATCCCATGCAAAAGTGTCTTACCATTCCTTCTGAAACAGACTATGGGAAGTCATTCTAGGCTGAAGGAACCACAGAAACACCGGCAAGGGGGTGGGAACGCGCAGGACGGTAGCGGCGGGCGTATCTGAGCGGACCGAGGCCCTTCCGGACTCACGGAGGTTTTTAACGGGCAAAGACAAACAGCACGTGGTGGGGACGCTTAATATTAAAGGCTCCCCAGCAGAGGAGTTAACACTACCCAACCCCGACTTCGGGCAGGTCGCTTCGGACACGCGCGCCTGCGTTCAACAAGGGGCTGAACTCTGGGGCCCTCCCGAGGCTCGACCTAAGAGGTTTACACCCGGCCTCGCCCAGCAGCCTGTTTTCCCATCTGCCCACTTCCACGTGGGGACGGCTCGGACGGGTCCCAGCCCGTGGGGAGCAGGGACGGGCTCCGAAAGGGGAAGGTTCCCGAGGGCGGCGCCGCGAGGCCCGGGAGCGAGGCTGCAGTCACTGGCCGGCCCCTCGGAGCCTCCGGCAGTCCCCCGCCCCTGGCCGGGCAGTCCTGGCCTTTCCCCGCCCCTGGCCCCGGTCCCTCCATCTCTGCCCGCCAGGCGGTGCTCGAGTCCCCCCTCTCACCTCACGCGAGAGCGGTCCCAGAGGCCCCGTCCACGCAGCACGGCTGCTCCGGCCGCCCCCGTTACCGACACCGCCGCCGCCGCCATCTTGCGCCTCCGCCCTGCGCTTCTGCGGTCACTTCCGCCTCCCCGCCCCCTCCCGGCCACGCCCCCGCGGTCGGCAGCCAGCCTCCTCCGCCGCTGGCCCGCGGGGAGAGAGATCGCGCTTCCGGCGCCCGGTGGGCGTAGCGGAAGGAGGCGGGCGGAGACCGGAAGGCCCGAGACGAGCTGAACCGGGCGGAGCCGGGTCTGGGTGAGCTGAGCTTAGACGAGCCACCCTGAGCCTATGGAGACCAGGTAGTGGAGCTCTGGCCCCGTCCACGGGCGGAAGCGAGGCCGTGCGGGGATGTCTGGCTACACCCGCCGCACGGGGCTCACCCCGCTGTCTCGAGCCCGGAGCCTCATCATCCAGGACGGTGAGACCTAGAGCCTCCTCCGTCCCTCCCCTCCGCACCGGTGTAGCGGCCCTGCCTTAGGCGCTGGAGCTGAAGGAAGGGCAGGCATCTAGAGATCTCCTAGGCAGTCCGCGCCGAGTACCGGAGTGGAAATGGGGGCCCAAGATGGGCCCGGGGGGGCCGCCCTGCTAGGAGGCCTCCTGAGACTTCCTTCCGGGCCCGATGACTGGCCTCTGATTAGCTGTAGGATAACCCCCCCCGGAGTAAGGGAGGGGGGGCACTTAAGGTTGCAAATTCGTTTAAAGGCACCCTGTTCTCGACGGCCCGTTGTATAGAGAAGGAACGGAGTGGCCGGATCTAGGACCTTCCCGAAAGACATTTCTCTGAACGGCCGTGATTTCCCTTTGTCCCTTAATTTTGTATCTGAGTCTTGAAGCGCAGAATCACCCAGCCTGGAAGGCACTTAAAGTCCCAACCACTTACAGATGGGGAAATGAGGCCCAGCAGAGGCAGAGGTCTTGCCCACATTACTTAGTTGGAGACGCCCCCTTCTCTGAAGCTGTAACATATAGCCTTCCCCCGTTAGAATTCCAATTGTAGAATTGTAACTGGCAGTATTCAGCCAGTACCCTCTAATTGTCCATCCTGGGCCATAGAACCGCCCATTAAAGAAAGGAATGTAGAGAAATCTAGATTCTAGACCCAACCCCTCTCACTGATAGGATGGGACTTGGTGACAGAGCTAGGATTTAAACTCCTAGTTTCCCGTTCCAGTCTGGTTATCTTTTTATCCCACCACACTTATGCATTGGGATCTTTCAAATGGGAGTACTCAGTGTTCGAATTGAATTGTGTCTTATATTCTAGTCACTTGAGTTCCTTTTGTGTACCCTATGCTACATGGAACCTAAGAAGGGATGGAGCACTTAAACTGCCCATTTGGATCATCCGGTATTGCTTTATGACATCTTTTTAAATTAGTAATCTTTTATGTGTACCATTATGATTGTATAGATTGTAAGTACTTTCAGGATTGCAGCTATGACTTGTCACTCAAATATTTTCCTTAGGCTACTCTGGGAAAGGTGCTGTCTCTGTTGTCAAGGAACTTAAAATCCAAAAGCATTTATTGCCTGTATTATTTACATAGCCCTAATCCTAAAGTACTTGGGTGACATGTTTCATTCTTTACCTTTTTGCTTGGACTTGTCTTATTCCCCTAACTAAATCCTTGAGACTGTGTCATTTTCTATTTTATCCTCTTCAGCACCTAGTACTGCCTTATGTACATAGTAGATACTCAGTAAAAAACAAAGAAGAAAAATTAATGAGATTCAGAACATCTCTGAAACTCAGACAAAAATATATGTGAATGGGATTCACGTCAAGGAAAGATTGCTATGAGGGAGTGAGATCTGGGAAGGAGATTAGAGTTGGGCCTTGAAATATGGATAGGATTTTGATAGGCCCAGATAAGGAGGAGGAGAAAAACACATGGGTAAAAAGTATGGAGGTGAGAAAACACAAAACAGGTGGGGATGATGAATAAATGAGTCTTCAACAGTGTCTGGGGACAGAAGCATCCACGAGTTGAAAGTTAGATCTTGTATTGGGGTAGGAGGGAGCTGAGGGATGAGGAAAGCAAGAAAATTGGAGACTTGTAGCAACTGATAGAAATGCATAAAATGCTGAAAATTGGGATAATGCAATTAACTATATTGTATGGGAGACTGAAAGAAGTAGAAAACTAAAGCCAGTCACAGAGTAGATATGGAAACTTTAGACAGTTGCCAGGTAAAGTCTTCTGAGGTAAAGGAAAAAAGAATGCAAGAGTTCAGAATGGAGTTACTTGTAGAGGTTTCTTGTTACTGGTAAATGTTAAGTTTCTTGTGTCTTAATTGCACCTCAGTTCACTTCAGTTTAGCACTTACCTTGTTAAAATCAGTTATCCTGAGTCACTATGAGGCTTAGTGTTCCTAAATCTGGATTAGATGATATTGCTTCTAAAAAAAACTAAAAGGAAGATTCCCATCTAGTAAATTTGAATCACTTTAAAGCATTTATGACTTTTCTTATTTTAGATGACAGTGCTGAAGATCTGGATGAGGCAAATCCATTTTCCTTTAAAGAATTTCTGAAAACCAAGAACCTTGGCCTGTCCAAAGAAGAGACAACCAATGCTAGAATTTACACTAAGGTAACTTAAAGGAATTTGCATTTAAGTTCAGTAAGGGGAGAAAAAGTCTCAGTGAATTTTCACTACTGGTTTACATTTTCTCATAGGATATTGTTAATCATGGAAGTATTTGGTATCAATGATAGTTAAGTTTTACAATAATGTCACATGTAGATGATTTATCCTTCCAGTGTTCCATCTCTCTTCTCAACTTAACTCTTATAAATGAAGTGAGGTATTTTGTTATAATTCTGAAAAAACACATTGAACATAAGACTGTAAAAAAATTACTAATTACTAGTATTTATTAACCTAGACTAATAAACTCTTCAATGTAACTTTTGACTTTCTTTTTTGTTAGGAATCTACAAGACATACATTAGGACTTGAAGATAATTCTCCACCTTCTAAATCTGTAGGATATGGTTTAGACTATGAGGAACCTTTTTTCCAAGACCCAACTGGTGCTGGAGATTTGTTGGATGAAGATGAAGATGAAGATGATGACTGGAGTGGGACTTATCGGCCAGCTACCATGGAACAAACTCATGCTTCCAGAGTTGCTACTAGCACATCACCACATAATCCGTATATTTCCTTTTTTACCAACACACCCGAACTGTCAGGCATCGAGTCTCTTGCTCCATGGACCTTAAATGATAGTGACTCAAGTGTTTCTCCTACATCTCAAGGGAACAACACAAACAAAGAATTTGCTGCTCATGGAGAATACTTGGGAGATAGGCATTTTCGGTCGCTGCAGATAAGCTATGAAGCAGTAAGTATGGATGGAATGCTCTTCACCTACCTGATATACCTCAAAAATCTTGGGAAGTCTCTCGTGGAGAAAAGCTAGTGATCTTGCTTTCCTAATGGCCTCTATGGCTTTGGAGCAAAGGACACAATCAGCCCTAATGTGCTACTACAGCTTGTTGCTGTTTACCATGGTTAGTTATTTTGGCTTGCTCACAGATATGAATGCAGATGCTTTAAACAGTATTGTGTCATGAATGCAAATACAGGAGATGTGAGTACAATAGAATACTTGTGTCAAGCTGGATAAAACATCTTAGAAACCTAAACATCTTTATCCACTGTCCTAGATTTCTTTATAAATAAGAAATTTTGTGACTAATTGTATGCAGGCTATTGACCAATTTAGAATCTTGAATTTCTCATTTTAATTTTCTTTTTCTGCAGCTTAAAGAAGAAAACTCTAAGCTAAGAAGAAAAATTAATGAGATTCAGAACTTCTCTGAATCTCAGACAGAAATGTATGTACAATTATATGTAGAAATTTGAGTTTCATTTCTCTTTCCAAAGGATTGATTTATGTAAATGGAGGGTAACAGCTCTATGACATTTGATAAATCTCCTTTCTTCTTAAAAATTTACTGTGTAATTCTTCATCTAGTTTTTTACTGAGTTATATAATAGAGTTACTTTGTGAGATGTAGTATGACAGAGAGGATAAAGGGCTAACTTTGGAGTTGAGAACACAAGATCTGTAATCCCACCTCTGCTACTACCTGGGTTACCCTTCAGAGCCTCAGTTTCCTCTTCTGTAAAATGGGATGCCCAAATGAGAATGTATATAAAGTGTGTTACAAACTTTAAAAGCTATACACCTATGTCAGCTTACTTGAAATGAACATTTCACTCCTTAAAAAATAAATAGAATTGACAAGACAAATTGAACAAAAAAAGAGGTCTTATACAAAGTGGAGAGACAATGGATTTAGACTCAAGAGTGATCCCAGGGTCATTAAGTTAGAGCTGGAAGGTACTTTACAAGGCATTTAGTCTTTTTCTTTTTTTTTTTTAATATATTTTTTATGTTTAATCTTCAAAATTCATTTCCGTAAAATTTTGAGTTCTAAATTTTCTCCTCTTCCTTCTACTCCACCCTTCCCAAGATGGTGTGCAATCTGATACAGGCTATATATACATGTACAATTACATTAAACATATTTCTACATTAGTTAGAAAGCATCTAGTTTTAAGGCCCTCTTTTTACAGATGGGGAAAACTGAGGCCCCAAGAGGTTACATTACTTGCCTAAGGTTATATGGAAGTAAGTGGCAGAGCCAAGATTTGGACTCAAGTCCTCTGATTAGATATAATTCATCTTTTTCCAAACCCTGTCTTGTGTGTCATGCTGAGCAAGTCAGTTAAGCTCTCTCAACCTCAGTTTTCTTATCTGTAAAGTGGGCAATCACAGAGTTGGTATGAAAAGCTATAAGATAATGTATATAAAGAGATTTCAACTCTTAAAACAGTTATTAGCCACTTTTTAATTTTTTTTTTTTAGTAATCAGCTACTTTAAAAAAATTAACTGAAAGATGCTAATAGGTTATTTGTGACCCAAGCAATAGTTGTGCTACAGTTGTTCCCTATTATGTTAAATCTGCTTTGAAAAACAGATATATTGAGCAGCCTTCTTTGAAGGAACCATGGTCATTAAAATAATTCATCTTTTTCCTTGTCCCAATAAGGGTAAGAACTCTGGAGCGGAAATTGGAAGCAAAAATGATAAAAGAGGAAAGCGACTATCATGATCTTGAATCGGTGGTGCAACAAGTGGAACAGAATCTTGAATTGATGACTGTAAAAAAATTTTTAATTTTCTTTGAATTTTTTTTCTGGGAGACTGATTTAAAGTCTATATGTATGTCCAGAAAATTCTGTTGGAGGAATGAATTATTTGTCAGCTAGAAGATGAATCCAGCATCATCTCAGTATTTTGTGCATATATAGTTAGTGTTACAAATATCCCTGGGTAAATCACTTTGCATCTTACTGCTCCAGACAATCCTTCATGGTGGTTAAGTTGCTAAGTGAGTTTCTTATCTGGCCAGGATGTTTCCTTACTGGAAATTCCTGTTCTCATGAAATTATAGGGTTAGTCACAGCAAAAAGTGCCAGGTACTTCTGGATTTTTGTGTTCACTTGACTCACAATATCCTTATGTAAAATAGGGTTACAAATAGGATCTTGTAAAGTTGACTTTTGGGGAATAGAGATAAGAGAGCCACTTTTGATCTTTCAAGATGGCAATGGAATACAAAAGAGTTGGCTTATTCTATGGAAGTTCAGCAGGGCAGGAGTAGGATCAGTTGGTAAAAGTTCAAAAATTTCAGCTTGATAGAAGTTAGAATTTTCCAACAATCCAAGCTATTCTAGAATGCAATAGTAAGGAAATGAATATTCTGTCATTCCCAATTTGAAATGTAAAAATTATTCCTTCTGTGGGCAGGCAGTTTAGAAAGGAGTCCCAAGTTTCCTTCTAACTTAATGATTAGAAAATTGTGTGGTCTAACCATATTTTAAGTGTGTAAACTTCATTTGGTGAGTTTCTTGGGTAAAATATGAATTTCACTTAGCTTTACTTTTTAACTTTGAAAATTAGTAAACTTGCTGTTGTTATATACCTGCAACATACATTATTTTAATGCTTAAGTACTTCCGTTGTGGTAGGTAATGACAATTGAATGTGATTCAATTCAACAAGCATTTTTAAGCATCAAGATTCTGGATAATATAAAAGACAAGGCATTTGCTTTCAAAGACTTATAATACCTTTCTTCCAGAGTTGAGATTATCTCTCAGGCAACTTATTTCCCAGATAAAAAGGTTGCAAATTTAACTTTTTCAAAAATTTGATTAAGAATGATGATGATCTGGTAGCTAGTAATAAAATAGCAAGTCTCCTTAAAAATATAACTGTGTGTTATCAGAAAATTTTACCAAATCTGCATGACTAGCATTATCAAATCTTTTTTTATTCATATTCACGTTTATTCTTCCTTCTTACCCTTCACATGCAGTCATTGGTCAAGTCTGTCTCCACAGTGTATTTTCCATCTACCCCTTCTCTCTAGTCACACAGCCACCATTCTGGTTTAAGCCCTCATTGCTTCTTGTTTGAACTATTATAATAGTCTCCTAATTGCTCTCCCTGCCTCCATCCTCTCCCTTTTTCATTCTGTCCTTTACACAGGTGCCAAAGTGGTATTCCTAAAGTACATGTCTGACCATAACTCTTCCTGCTCAAGAAGCTCCAGGGCCCGCTGTTGCCTCTATGGTAAAATACAGACTTGTCCACTTAACTTTTAAAGCTCTTCACAACCTGGCTCCAGCCTGTATACTTCCAGATTTATTACATTTTCCTGTCCTTCACATTCTCAGCATTCCAGCCAAATTAGCCTGCTTGCTAATCCTCATACATGAATCTCTCCTCTTTGTGCTTTTGCACAGGCTTTGTCCTCTATACCTGGGCTTCCTTCCTCCATCTCTGCCTCTGGAAAGCCTTGACTTCATTCAAAGCCTAGCTTATATGCCACTCCTAGAAGCTTAACCTCCTCTTCCCTAGTTGCTAATGACCCCTTCTGGAATTTGCTTTATATGTATTTTATATTGAACTTTTTAATGTAAATCTTACTTCCCTCAATAGAATGTAAGTTACTTGAGTGTGAAGAATGTGTTTTTATATTTGTATCCCCAGCATTTGGCAGTATAGTAGACATTTAATAAATGCTTGTTGAATGAATTAATAATGCTTTAAATGGCTTTCAGAGTTTACTGTTATAATGACAGTGATTTTCTTATAACAGAAGCGGGCTGTGAAGGCAGAAAATCAAGTTACAAAACTGAAACAGGAAATAAATATGCTCCAGGTAAAATACATTTTTAGTTCCTTTTAGGAGGCATATTATGCGTCATAAGCTGCCCCACAAATCAGTGCAAGAAAGGAAACATGGAAGTGAACCTTTAATAATATTTTCTCCTTCCTTTCTTCCTCAGTTGGACTAAATTCAAAAGAATTGGGGATAAGTCCTGGAATTTATGATTCCCTAACTGTCAGTGATTCATTTTTACTTCAGCACATTCAGTTCTACCAACACTTGCCAAAGCACCTGATATGTGTAAGACACTATCTATGCTAGATAAGAAAGAGGATACAAATAGGAACACTAATGCTCTCACATCTGTACAGCAGTTTATAGTTTACAAATCACTTTCACATACATCCTTATTTGGTTCTTTTATCAGCCTTATGAGGTTGATAGAGCAGGTATAATCATTCCCATTTTGCAGAGGAGGAAACATCTGGAGAGGTTCAACTCAATGGATATTTATAAACTCTACTCTGTGCAGATAAATTACTGACAGTCACACAGACAGTAAGTGGCAGGACTGAGATTTACTTTTCTTCTGAACCTAATTTCAGTGCTCTTGTCATTATACCGTTCTGCTTTAAAAATGATTAAGGCAGTCCCTGCCCTACTAAAAAAGTAGTAGAGGGATAAAATGTGTACACAAGTAGAATGTGGATGTGCCTAAGAGTTCAAATGAGAAAAAGATCACTCAGAGGGCAAATATAAGAATTGGGGACATAATTTTAGCTTCCAATATTAGCTATGTGTACGTGTGGAAAACATTAATGTATAGATTTGACTGGATAGGTGGCAGATGTTGAGCCTAATTACTCTTTAGTCAAGAAAAAAACAAAAGCTGTTCCCATATATCTCAGGAGCAAAGCTAGTTATGACAATAGAATAATGAGATAACAAGTTTATAAGCTATCAACTAACAAAACTTCATAACTATGAATGACAACCTACCACCCTGTTTTAAGATTTCTGATGAGAAAGCTACCATAGGTATGCTGTTTAGCCCCGTATTTTACTTTGTATCATGTCTTAATAGGCCTAACTAATGTTGATTAAACTGTATCATCTTTCTTCTAAAGGCTCAGCTGACTAATTTTAAGAGAGACAATGAAATCCTGCGATCTGGTCAATGTGCCAATTTGACAGTAGTTAAACAAAACACAGATATTGCCTTGCATAATCTCCGAGTTGTCATGAACAATGCCCATTGTTCGATAAAGTAAGTTTTATGTATGCTATATGATACATTGCTGCAGTGGTGGGGGGACATCCAGTTTTTTAAAAAAATCTTCCTAGAACAGCTGGTGTGATGAACAAGCTTAATAGAATAAGAAAGCTACTGCTCTTCCTTTGTCACCTCTGATGTACCCAAAAGACAGATGGAATGGAATTGGTGATTTTTTAATCATAGGAAAATAGGAATAGTATAACTGTCACCTTTTGAGTGAGCCCATTAATCCATCTTGTTAGTTTTTTTTTAAACATATGAGCTAATCTACATTTTCTGTTTTATATGATCTTTTCCTTGGATTCTATAATTCTCAGCCTTGCTTTTACTATCTTTATTATTACAACTAGGTACTGTAAATAACATACATGGATTAATTTTGCAAATATTTATTGCATGCCTACTATGTACGAGAAGTAAAGATGAATGAGATTTGCCCCCAAGGAGCTTACAATCAAATGAGGAGAGAACATTGCACATTTTATATCTGTTTTGTTTTCATTCTAGGCAGTTGCTTTCTGGAGCTGAAACATTGAATCTTGTTGCTGAAATCCTTAAATCCATAGACAGAATTTCCGAAATTAAAGAAGATGAACCTTGACAAACTGCTCACATGTCTTCTAGCTTAAAGTTCTGCTTAACTGCTGAAATCACTTCTTGCTTGGGAAATACAATTTTGTCTTTAAATATAATCATCTTCCTCAGTACTCTTCATGAAATACAAATTTCATGACCTAAAACAGGGTTATTAATTAGCCTTAAAACTCAGTTGGGTGACAATTGTTGGACTTGAGGTGGGTCTACAGTTTATAGTAACTCTTTTAGGGGAACTGTCATATTTCACAAATTCTAATAAACAAAGACTCTTACCAACAGCTGAAAAGGAGGAAAAGAAATCTGTTTTTAGGAAATTTTCTAAACATGAAAATGAGTTCTAAAATAAGTATGCTTTCTACTGTCTTTTATAGTATTTCCTGGATATTAATTGCAAGATGAGCCCAACTTGAGTGTCTTTTGTTAACACTCCTTTAAAGATAAAAAAAAGAATAAAAATTATAACAAAAACGTGCATAATAGAGACTACTGACTTTTGCCTAGGGTATCTGTGCCTCTTAAATATCTCCCAATGTTCCTAAAAACTTGAAGGTTCACACTTGTGCCTTCAAGAAATACAACATAGATATATACATATATGCAGGCTATAAAATACCACTTACCAATTAAAGTGCTATAGGTTGTAACAGACCCGCTAAGTACCAATATGCTGCCCTTCTAAGTTTGCTGCAGAAATTGTTCAGTTAATATTCCATGGTGTTAAACTCATTTATGTGTACCTTTTTTATCAGGTTTCTTAATATTTAAATACCAACTCTTCTGCTTTATTGTTAAGCTTTTCAGATGACATTCAGCAGAATTTAGGATGTAGCAGTTTTAAGACATTTCCAGGTTGGCATGGGAACATTTTATCCTGTGCCTTTCCAGAACTTTTCAATGATGTGGATAAGGGCACGAAAATTCTATAGGTCTTTTGCTGTTTGATGTAAATGTTTTTTTTTTTTAATAAATTGGTTTTTTTTTCCACCTGTATAACGTGACAGCTTTGGTATTTGCTAAATTGGGATGTGTTTTGCAACTTCATTTCTTACAAAACCAGCTGCCCTTCATGTTCAAACATTATGCTACTACTTCATACAAGCAGGGCATTCACTTCAGTGGATTCACAAATTTACTGAGCAGTTCTTACTAATTGAATTTACCTGATGCTTGGGACTAGCAAGGTGAATTTGCAAGATAGCTGATTGAGAGTAGGAGTATAGTCTGTGGTTATCAAATACTGAAGCTAACTGGCCCACATGGGGATGTCTAGCTCATGCTGGTGGCTTTATTGGCACCATGTTGTATCTATCTTTTTGCACTTTGATTCTTGCAGATATTAATCTTACTGAGATAAAGAAATTGGATTTCAAACAAAAAAATGTGTAAAACGCACAGCATACGTACACACTACTGCTAGGCATTATAATTTTGGCTTACGGAAATACTAGTCAAAGTACACTGGCTGCTGAATACAGAGGACAGACTACATAAATCGCCTATTGCTTCTTTTATCAACGTGGACTTCTGTCTCTCAGACAATGTGCTCCAGTGGGAAAAAACACTGAACCAAAGAGTCTAGGAGACTTGAGTTCTAAGAATTCAATCTTAGATGATATGCTTTAACTTCTTGGACTCTTTCCCCATTTATAAAAGGGAATAAATAGCACCTATACTCTACACAGTCCTCTTAAGGATAGAATGAGACAGCGTGAAAGGGCTACAATGCACTTACCATGGTTGCCACATACTGCTTCTAATCAGATATTTGTTTTTTCTAAGAATGTCCTGCGTTATAGTGGTAATGGGATGTCTTCAGTTACCTTACTTCAGAAACATATTTTCAGGCTCACAGGCTTTCATGTAGCAGGAGGCAGGAATTACAGGGGTACATTTAAGAAGAGATGAATAGTTATGGTAAATATGGAATTGTTTCCTAACAGGGTTCCATCCACACCAAGTACTAATTTCCGTTTTCTTCCCCCCACCCCCAAGCAGTCTGCCTAAGTTTGCCAGCTCAGCTGATTTGAGACAAACTAACACCACTGTTAGTCAATCAACCAGTATGTATTAAGCATCACTTGAAAACTGTTGACACCTTCTGGCCACACCCCTGAGGAAGAACCGACAAGAGAATCTTGTAGGAAACTCCTAGGACATCAACCAAGGAAGGAAATACTTGATTTGGAGTTAGAGGACCTGGGTTCCACCCTAGCTCTGCTACTTACTAATTAAGTGATAAATTCTGTTATCAAAGTGTCAGAGTTAGGATCTGAAACCAGATCTTTCTGGCTCCCAATTATATCCATAGTGGATATGGATACTGTAGATACTATGCCAGGCTGCCTCCTTAAGGTCCTGTTTAGTTTTGAGATGTTCTGTGTTTCTGGCAGATTTCCCTCCTTTCCCAGGAACATCATTCCAGTCCCAATACAATCTGATCCTTGTAGAAGCATATTTAAAACCTTGTTTATAGAAAAAGTGAAAAATATCAAAAAGCACTATTTCCCTCTCCAAATTCTTAAAAGAAAGTCCCTTAGAAAGGTAGGTGATCAGTCAGGATGAACTACTTTTTCTCAGGAAAATGGATTAAAGATGGTACCAAATCTTTTAAACAAACATCATTACCTTCAATTACAATCATTACCTTCCCTAGTCACTGACTTATCTACGGGCAGTCTCCCCTTTATCTGTGTGATGGTGGCTGGTTAGTACCCATGCTTCAATTGGAAGGAATTACAGTATGTATGGAAAGGAAAAGTTAACTTAGTTTAATTCCAGGAGTAAGGGCAGTGGTTGGGCTAGCTAGTGCCTAGCCTGGACTTAGAAAGACCTGAGTTCAAATCCAGATTTTCAGACACTAGCTGTGTGACCCTGAGCAAGTCCCTTAACCGTTTGCCTAAATTTCCTCATCTGTAAAAAGAGTTGAGAAGGAAATGACAAACCACTCCAGTATCTTTGCCAAGAAAACCCCAAAAGGAGTCACAAAGAGTACAACATGATTATAAAAAAAGGGCAGTGGTCCAGGAAGAATGGGTTAGTGAATTTGTTTACCCAATTATACAGTGTTAACCCATGCTGTATTTCAATAAATCTTTTCCTAGTACAAAATTCCTGTTACTTGAAATCTTGAGGCAGTCTTGTTTAAGGATGTTGGGGACTATGCCAGACTGAACATCTCTCCAAACCTCAGAAAATAGGTTAATGTGGAATTATGTTATTTCTAAAAGATTTAAGCCTAAGTCTCCAAGTTGTATTAGTAATAATATTTTTCAACACTCCAAGTCTACCTACATTTTATCGTTAACCGCTCCACGTTTTCCTTTCTCCCCACTAAAGGCCCATGCTAATGACTCATCACGGAGGGCATGGAGTTGATCCTGGGTTCTTGAGGGCTGTAGCATCGGTGAAAGCGCTTTTATCAAGCGGTGAAGTGTTGGGGTAAAGATATGGGCCCAGTGACGGACACCGGTCTCCTGCGCCAGCACCAATCCAGTTCGGTGTGGAGAGGCCGCCACAGAAGCGACACAAGACTACTCAATTGCTGAAGGGCTAGTAGCGCCCAAACTACTTCAATTAGAGTTCGTGAAGTAGCTGGGTGTCCAGCCCGGCGGGAGCCGGGGGAGCTGCGGCGTCCGCGACCAGAGAGGGCCGCCCCGGCTGGGGGCCGCACCGGGCTGTGGGCCGTACCTGGCTGGGGGCCGCACCGGGCTGTGAGCCGCACCGGGCTGTGAGCCGCACCTGGCTGGGAGCCGTACCTGGCTGGGGGCCGTACCTGGCCGGGAGCCGCACCGGGTCGGGGTCCGCACCGGGCTGTGGGCCGCACCTGGCTGGGAGCCGTACCTGGCTGGGAGCCGCACCGGGCTGGGGTCCGCACCGGGCTGTGGGCCGCACCTGGCTGGGAGCCGTACCTGGCTGGGAGCCGCACCGGGCCGGGGTCCGCACCGGGCTGTGGGCCGCACCTGGCTGGGAGCCGTACCTGGCTGGGAGCCGCACCGGGCTGGGGTCCGCACCGGGCTGTGGGCCGCACCTGGCTGGGAGCCGTACCTGGCCGGGGGCCGTACCTGGCCGGGAGCCGCACCGGGCCGGGGTCCGCACCGGGCTGTGGGCCGCACCTGGCTGGGAGCCGCACCGGGCCGGGGTCCGCACC
>CM053769.1:296961852-297019583 GCA_028658325.1 Potorous gilbertii | reverse complement strand
AAGCTTACTATCTAATGTTTTAAAGCATCATCTATTAATTTATTTATGTCAAGAAATATTTGTTGAGCAGCTAAAGCTTGGGTGGCAGAAGATCTGGCTTTGACTCTGACACTTCCTAGCTGTGTGATCCTGGGCAAGTCACATCACATTTCTGAGTTTCATTTTCCCCATCTGTAAAAAATGGGGCCAATCATACTTGCACTATCCACCTGGCAGGGATTTGAGGAAAATGCTTTGCCAAATTTAAAGCATCATCAAAATGGGAGTCAATAAGTTAATGCCATTTTTATTATTTATTTAAGCCCACTCTGAGAAGAATGCAAGGTTGTATGAAAATGGGGAGGCTTTTAGTAAAGACCCAGCAAGGGAATGTATACCTGTACAAGACTCATCACCAGAAGACTGGCACCAAGGTAGTGCTTTTTCGGGGGGTGGGGAGGGGGAGAGGTTTTAAGAACTCTAAACATCACCTTCAAAGTCACGGAGAAACCATGAGCTACATTAGCAGGTGGGGTCAGGAGGGAATTGCGTTAGAGTCAGGAAATCAAAAACCTTTGACATTGAAATAAGATGTAAAATAACAATGACTATTATTATTAATATTTTCAGGGAAGTGTAGGAAATATAAAGATGTATAAGGTATGTGTCCTACCCTTGAGAGGCTTGTGATCTGGTTAACCTATTTGTGAAATGGGTCTTGGAGTTTTAAGGGGGATCCGAAACCTGTGATATTTCTTCTACCTTTTTAAAAAATTCAATTTTATTTCATTTTTAGGTCTTCATTCTTTCTGTTCTGTCTCCCACCACTACCACTGCCAAAACTGAGAAAGAAAGAAAAATATTCCAAATGTTCCAAGACTATACTATACAGTCAAGCAAAACCGATTGCCTCATTGGCCATGTCCAAAACAATAGGTGTCTATGCTTTGAGTCTATCACTTCTCCATCAGGAGGCGAGTGGCATGTTTTCATGATGAGCCCTCTGGAATTATGGTTAGTCCTCGTGTTGATCAGAATTCCTAAGTCCGTCTTTGTAAAGACAGAATTGTTTGTCTTTGCAATATTGTTATTGTATAAATAGTTCCAGTTCTGCTCACCTCACTTTGCATCAGTTCATATGTCTTCCAAAAGTTCTCTGAAAACATCCCCTTCATCCTTTCTTATAGCACAAGAGTATTCCATCACATTCATATGTCAAATATTGTTCAGCCATCCTCCAAATGATTAGTACCTCAATTTCCAATTCTTTGTCAACACAAAAAGAGCTGCTAGAAATATTCTGTACATATGAATATTCCCTCTGCCTTGAAGATCATTTCCCCAGCCCCCAAGATAATTTGTCTCAGAATAAGACCCAAACCCTTGAACCTACCCTCATGGAGCTCTCCAGTTCTTGAATTTTTGCTTGAAGAAGGTCCTTCTCCTGCTGGATCTCCCACATAACCTCCTGACTTGGCCTCTGCTCCATGGCATGCCTGAGTTTCATTGTGTGCTTCCTTTCTACCTTGCAGTCATCCTCAGCCTTCATCAGATTATGCTTTAGTCGGTCTATCTGTAAGAGGATCATTCACCCCCATCAGATTCTTCCCATACCCTCCAGGACACTCCACTTCTTACTGGTTTTGCCTCCGATCCCTGAGAGGTCAAAGGGGAAAAGGCCCTCACTCACCTTGCAAACTGTTACATCTGCTCCCACCTTGGCTTTTACCCAGAAACAATCACCACGGTGCCTCTGCTAGGATATTTGATGAAAACATGTCAATGGCACAGCTAGGATTAGAGTTACACATTGGCTAGGGAGCTACTGTACTTTCACAGTGTCAGAAAAGGTCAAAATCCCTGCTGTAGAACAACCTCACAGCTAGGAAAAATGGGAGATGACAAAGATACATACACATTAAATCAAGAGAGACTCAGAGACTGAGATACAGACACCAATAAATTAATCTAGATTCAGAGGCAGGCAAAAAGAAAGAGATCAGTCCAGAGAGGCACAGATCCAGAAACAGACCCAGAGAGGGACTCAGAAACTCATCTAGGTCCAGAGGCAGAAATAGACCCCAACCTAGAATTAGACAAACAGAAACAGAAAGACTGACAATGAGAGACACAGAGCCAGAGCCAGAGGGACAAATCCAGCCCAGAGAGAGCGGGAACACTCCGGGGGCAGGAGCCAGGCGCACCTCGAGCTGAAGGTCCCGGTTCCTCATGAGCGCTGTGTTTTTTTCCTCACTCTGCCTGGCGTAGAGCATGGCCAAGTCATAGTTCTCATCCTTGCACCTCTTGAGCTCTCGGCTAAAGGCCTCACACTCATCCTTCATCTTCTGCACCCGCTCCTGGTGTTTGCGCAGCATGCTGTCCTTCACCCGCATTTCCTTGATCAAGTCGTCCTTGGCACTTAGCATCACGTTCAGGTCTTGCACTTTCTTCTGCAGTTTCATGACTTCATTCATGAGTAGTTGTGTCAAGCCCGACTCCCCAGAAACATCTGTCCAGACACAGGGATTGTCAAACACACAGTTATATCCCTCTTGAACCAAGCCCATCCTCCCACCCCATTCTACCCCCTGACTTTTCTGCCAACAGAGGCTCACATATGTACCCATTGCTCATAACCGTATACAGTGAATAACTTTTCCTACTTCAGAGAAAACTATGGTATAACACCCTCCTCAGGAGGCCAGGAAGAATGTTCAAGAATCAAGGTCATTTTTACTCCATCTTCTCCCCTCACAACAGCTTTCAAATCCTCCTAGGAGATCCACCAAGAACAAGTGGACCTCATGCAGATTAGTGATTGAACCCTCTCAATGGCTATATTGCCCATTTCATAGAGGGTAAATCAAGGTCCTGCATGATCATCTCTATGATTTGACTTAGTAAGTATATGCCATTACCCTTCTCCCATATGCTCAGAGTACTGAAACTGCAGTATTAGTTTAATGATCAGAAGACCTGAGTCCAAGTCGCAGCTCTAACAATGATTAGCTATATGAATATGAGCATCTCAGCCTCTTGGAACTACAATTTCTTCATCTGTAAAATGGGGATGTCTATCTACCTGACAAAGTTGTTGTGAGAAAAGTGCTTTAACATGGCAAACATAGAAATGTATATTGTGTGACTTCATATGTATAATGGTATCGTATTACTTGCCTTCCCAATGGGTGGGAGAGGGGTAGGAGGGAAAGAATTTGAAACTTAAAATTTTTTAAATGAATTTTTTAAAGAAAGAAAAGTACTTTATAAATCTTGAAGAACTAGAGAAATGGAAACTATCAACATTACCTGTTTTCATTCATTTAAAAAAAAAAAAAGACTCAAGATTCTTATGTGAAGCAGCATTCATCTTCCTAATACCCCTACCCAAGGCAAGGTCCAAGATACTTAAGTACATTTTACAGATGAAAAGACTCAAGCAAGGAGGAATTGAGTGGTATGGTTGAGAATAGAACTCTTGTCCATCTGATTTAAACGACTGCTAAACAAGGCCCACCCTGACCCCACCTGTCATGGAAATACCCTAAAGGATAATATCACTTTGTAGAAAACTCTCTGGATAATTTATGTCTTCAGACTCTTTCATTAGCAAGGACAAGTGAAGATCAGCTAAAAAGTACCAATTGTGTACTCTTGTATAGAACTTTTAGCATCTCAGAATGCTTTTACCTCCATTATCTCACATGATGTTCACAATAGTGCTGGGAGATACACAAGGATTATAATTTCCATTTTACAAAAGCGGGAAATTGAAACCTTAAGAGTTTAGATTATTTGCTCAAGCTCACAGAAAGTAACAGAGATAAGATTAGAACTCAAGACTCCTGACTAGCCTGAAACCATTACTCTTTCAACTACTCCAAGCTGAGCAACTCTTCTTACTGTCTGAACAAACCTTACCTATTATCATGGAGAAGACCCTGGTGGGCTCTTTCCCAGTGATCTTCTTATATAGCTGTGGGTAATAGAGTTCTAGACTCTCCAGGAAGGCTACGTACCCCTTGTGACCAGTCCTTTGAAGGATATCCAAAAGAACACCTAAAAACCGGAGAGAATTAGAGGTAAAACCAGAGACAATTTTCCTAAAACATGTTCCCCTTGGACAGGGCTGTGTTCTGAAATGCTTGGTTTGGACTAGAAATTGTCCAAGCCTGGGTACTTGAAACCCACAGTACATCAACTGTCTTCTAGGAATGCTTCATGGCACCATGTCTACATATGTGTATTACATTTTTAGGGGGAGCTGCTGCTTGGCACAGCTGATCTATGACAGTGATCACAAGATGGAATGGAAGTGGGTAAGGATGATTAGAGAAGAACGGCAATACTGACCTACTTTCCTTTTTCGAATGACCAGGTTAGGATCATTGAGAACTTGTTCCTCATCATCTAGGTTAATGACCTTACATTGTCGGAGGTACGGTGTGATCCTAGAAGGGTCAATGACGGAGATAAGCTTCACCCGAAAGCTCTCAAGCATATTCCAGCACTCCTCATCATTTTCATAGTCTGACATGATGGAGAAGATGATTTCCTGAGAAATACCCTCTGCCACTGGAGAGTGCCAAACAGAAACTGAATCAACCACCTGGGGGCAGATATGAAAAATGTCAACTCCTTTGTCATACTGTCCATTCATCAAAGATCATAGAGGGTGTAAGGACTTAAAGTGATAATGGACCATAGAGAAAAATCTAACCAACCTGTCCTCCCATTTTGCAGAAAAGGAAAACAGAGATAGATATTGTCAAATGTATCAGCAGAGCCGTACCTAAGAATTCTGGTTTCTGGGACATATTCAGTTAAAGGAGTGGGGTCTAAGATTTAATGATTCCTGTGCATGGTTAGGGTAACCTGGAGATGGAAGCCATGGGAGGTGAGGAGGTTGAAGATATAGAAAGCCAAGATGTTGGGGAGGAAGGAAAGGAAATTCCCCTGAACTTATTGAGAGTGGGAGTGAGAAAGTGGTCCCCAAATGGCAGGACAAGGATCTAGATAGGATATAATGAATTTTAAAGAAAGTGTAAAGGTGAGAAAGGTGATTGCTCAGTGGCGATGGCAGAGGAAGAGTCAGAAAATAAGGGCAGAAAACAAAGACAAGGGCATATTTTCTTCTTGGTCTATGGTTATCTAGGGACGAGAGGAGTATCTAGTCTTAAGGTTGGCACCAAGAGATGTGGTATCTTCAGGAGAAAGCTACTTCTGGTAATGAGTAGCAGGAGAAGGCTGTGTGAGGAAGAAGACCCCTAGAATGAAAGGGAGTTTGTTACCAATAAAGGACATCTAGAAGACACAATGGGAAGGGAGGGCAGAGGATGCATAAGGACCAAGAGCAAGGGCTGGCTGAGTTTACTAAGTGGGAGTGGAGGGGCCCAACCAATTCTCTTCCTCTCCCACCTCCAGCATCTGTGTGGTACAGGCCCCAGGCCAGGCTACCTCGTAGGGAAAATATATCCAGGTGGGAACGTGGGCCCCAGAGACAGACTTGACAGTTATGTGAACCTGGGGATGGGGGTATTTACACAGAGGCTAGTTATAGGAACAGGTTGGTAAACTGGTGTTCTGCTAGGCAGGAGGAAGCTCATTACCTTACATGTTGGTACTTGGGGCAAAAGGTTTGGTTGACCGTGCTAGTCCCAGCTCTGGGGGTCAGACACAGAAATGCAAAAAGGGGTGCTGCAGAGCTTCAGAGGGCCTGAATTGGAAGGGTTGTATGCATTTAAAATAGAAAACTTATCTGTTAACAGTGTATGAATGCATGAGCCTACTGGATAATCACCATGGGGATATAATGAATAGAGAGGATCTTTATCACATGTCAGCCAGTAAATATTGCTAATCACCTACTATGTGTTAGGCAGTATGCTAAGCACCAGGGATACAAAGAAAGACAAAAGACAGTCCTTGCTCTCATGGAGAACTAAGTGTAATACAAGAGACAACAACTATGCACAAACAAGATATAGACAGGATAAATTAGAGATAATCAACAGAAGGAAGGTACTAGCATTAAAAAGGATCCAGAAAAAGTGTCCTAAATGGAAATACAAGTGGAAGGTGGTAAAATTGTCAGCTGTCTACAGAGATTAGAAAAGTTACAGTGAAAAGTGATGATTAAAGTTCAGATTTTCCTGGACCCAGAAAGCTGCTGAAACATGTAAGTCATTTTGACATTTAGGACTTAGGTAAGATGTATTAAAAGGAATTTGTTGTCAATTTGAGCAGTTTACCCGGAGGAGCAGCAGCAGCAGGGAAACTTGGGAGCTGGCAGGTATTGGCATCTTTTTTTTGAAAGGAAATCAGAGTCACATGAACACTATCCAAATAATGACTGAAAATTTGCCTGATAAATGTAGACTTTCTTACCCATGTGACCTTAAGCATGGCACTATCTGGTCCTCAATTTCTTCATCAACAAAATGGAAATAATAATTGGGCTACCTACAAATGTACTTTGTAAACCTTAAAGCGTTATGTAAATGTGAGTTGTTGTCATTATTGCAATGATGTTACATGATGATGAGTGGGACTGTTAACAACACAGATCCAAGGAAGGCAAAGAGTAAAACAAGTCTATGGGGAGAGAGTAGCGGCAGCTAAGGAAAAAGAGATAGACTTGTTGAGGATTTTTTGCCTTTATATTGCACTTGGGAGATGGTTTTGAAAAATTGACTGGGAGAAAAGTCCTTCAGCTGTAAATATCCTAATATCCACAGATCCTATTACCAAACATACATCCCCAAAAAAGTCAAAGGCAGAAAGAGAAGTCCTATATATCCAAAAATATTTATATGAAGACTTTTTGTGGTAACAACAGTAACAACAAAAATGTAAACAGAATAATATTTGAACCAAAAGAAACAATAAATATGAGGAAATTCAGAGATGGAAAGACTCCATTTGAAGTAATATAGACTAAAGCAAGCAGATCCAAGAAAACACTATATAAAATGCTTACAAAAATGTAATCTTGGCTCTATAGAAGAGATTAGGAAATAATTTCCTCTACTTTTGTTAGAAATGTGGGAAGCTATGGAGGTAGAGTGCAGGCATATAAGGGAGGAGGTGTGGCCACCTTGTAGTATTGTTTCTTTGCTCCAGGGGACATCAATGGAATGGAGGGTGGGGGAGAAGTATATCTGGAAATGACTCCTGTAAAAATTGAAAGTATCAGTAAAATCTACTTTAGAAAAACAAGGCACGGTTGTCTCAGTTCAATTGTTTTCTTTCAGTTTTGTTCACCTTTTATGTTCAGAATTTCTATTTTCATGTTTAGTTATTCATTCCTCTCCATGATGTTCTCCTGACTCTCTGAACAGTACTTTCTCTGCTGTGCCAGAGAAGCTTCTTCACCCTGGAAGCTTACTCCACCTCTGGACTTCACACTTGGAAGTATTCCAACACCTTCTTCTCAGTTTGGCTGGTTCCTCCTAAAACTTTCATTTTAAGGAGATCACCGAGGTCAACTATATCTCCATTCCTTTTTAAGCCGCACTCCTGATTCTCCTAGACTTTCTCTAGCCTAGTACCTTCATCTCTTCTCTACCCTGATGCTTTCTCACTTGGTAGAATGTGAGCTCCTTGAGGGCAGGGAAATCTTTCTGTATGTATCTGTATTCCCAGTGCTTAGCACAGTGCCTGGCTACTTGGGTTTTCTTCCCCTTTTGTTGATACTTTGTTTTTTTAGTTGTATATCCAATTTGTTTATTTCTTCTTTCTCTCTTTTGCTGAGCTTTAGTGATATGAAAGGATTCTTTGGCCACATCCCTCAAACTCTGGGGTACTGTCTCATTGTCATTCACTCTGATAAAATGATTCTTTCTCTGATTTGTTCTTTGATCCGTAAATTCTTCAAGCTTGGTTATTTAGTCATTATTTAAGTACGAACCCTTTCATGAAAGGTCCTCTGTTAATTATAATTTTTATTGTGGCGTGGTCGAACTAAGCATGATTTGAATATTTTTGCTTTTCTGCATTTGTTTATGAGATTTTTTAATGCGCTGGGACAATTATTGTAAAAGTGCCATGCATGGTTGAGAAAATTTTAAGTTCTTTCCTATTGCTATTCACTAATCACCAAAGATCTATCATATGGTATTTAATTTTTCTAACATCCTTAGCTCTTTTCTTGTTTATCTTTTGTTGTAAATAGATCTTTGTTTGAGAAGAGTACATTGAAGTTCCCAAACTGACTTTTGCTGTTTATTTCTTCTTGTAATCTTATTAACTTCGATTTTCTTTTTTTAGATGCCAGGACATTTGGTACACATTATATTAAGTACTAATGTTGTTTCATTATCTATAGTGCTTTTAAGCATAATGTACTTCCTTTGTTTATTTCTTTGGGCACCTGAAGCATCATATTAGCCTGTATTTACATAATACTTTATGTACACATGTGCATGCTTGTGTTTTCAAGCCTCCATTGTCCAGTTCAGATGAAAGTGAGCTTCACATGATGCTCGCTCACTTCCCTTGCCTTTTCCTTTACGTTTTTAGACTCTCCTCAAAGCACCCCAGTCATAGGCCACAGGTAAGGAGATAACGAATGCTTCTCTTTAGATTGATAATGCTTGATATGGGGCCCTTCTTGGATCATTGCATGTGTGGGAGAGTTGAGCCTCTTCTGGGCCCTTTTATGACCCTAGTGTCTCCTCCTACCTGTCTAAGCACTTCTCAGTCTCCTTTGCTGAATCATCATCCATGTTCTGTTCTCTAACTCTGAGAAAAGATAACCCCACTTCAAGCTGCTGAAATATCTACTCATTGCTCCTACTCCTGGTCAAACAGGACAATGCCATAAATCTCTATTTTATGACTGTCTTTAGATTCTTGAATAGTGATTTTTGTCTGCCCTAAGATTTTTCTTCTCTAAGCTGAATATCCTCAGCATCTTGGATGCTGCAAGTAGAATGTACCACCTTGAGGGTATGACCAGTACCTAACATAATGCCTTCCATGCAGTAGGCACACATTCAGTTTGCTGAATAGAATTCAACCAATTCTTGCACGTATAGTTATCCTCTAACCCTGCTCTGAATCCTCTCCAACTTGCCAGTGGCCTTTGTAAAATGCAGAGCCTAGGACTAAATGCAAAATCTCATTCTTGGTCTGAACAAGGCAGAGGACTGTAGGGCCATCCTGTGTCTCTGAATGCTGCTTTAGAGGATCAGGTTTTGAGTTAGGAGAAGGGGGAGGGTTTGATGAAAAATATGTTTTTAAAGTGGGTAAATTGGAAGGGTCTAGATGCTTCTGTGCTCTCCCAGTCCAAAGAGGCAATGTAAGTGTAACACTTGGGACATGGACCCCCAGAAAAGCAATCCGGGTTCAAGGAACTCCATGGTTCTGTATTCACTCACAGTAGCTTAGGAGTCTCTACTAGAAGACATAATTAGTTAAAAGTAATAATGGTTAATGAAATAGAAGAAAAGAGGAAGAAGAGAAAGGGGAAGAGGAAGAGGAGATCCCTTCTTTAGAAACTTTGCGGCTCAATCTCCTTGGAAATATACTCACTATTCGTGAGAAGAGTAGACACATACAGGGGACACATACACGCAGGACATTCGTTGTCTGGCCAGGACGTCATCTATTTGATCCTTCTCACTTGGCATCATGTCATTTATACCTGCCACTTTCTGTTTCTCCAATTCTTTGACATGTCAATCACATTTATCCCTCACCTTCAGTCTATCCAAAGAGCTTTAACTAGTCTTATCCCTTTCTTTTTCATTCAGGCCTTTGGGGAAAGGGATTAGAGGAAAACTCTCATCTAATTCTTGGGGAATGTGGTTAGACTAGCCAGAATCCGGGGTTGGAGAGAAGAGGGGTTGGGGAAAGGTTTCCCCAGAGGGCAATGGGAATATCCTGCCCTCCCTTTCCCCCAGCACTTTGGGAGCAGGGATGAGAAAGACAAAGGGACCCTCTTTAATGGACAATGCTAGTGAGTGCAGCATTTGAAGTCAGAAGATAGGGAGTGCAGGAAGGATACCAATGGTCATGGGATTTCAATAGGCAAAGACTGATTCATGGGGAGGATACCCTTTCCTCTGACAACTTAGAATAAAGTAATGGAGGACTGACCAATGAAGGGCAATCCTGGGTGCAGGCCAATGGTGAGCTTACTTCTGGGAGTACTTGATGATACAGAATGGAGGGGCCCAGTTCTTCACTTTTGAGCATATGCTACTATTCTAAGACTGTTTCCTGACCAAGTATTGTGTAGGAAAAAAAAAAAAAGATGGGTCCTGTGATTGGCTGCTGTGCTGTGTGTCTACAAAAGATTCCAATAACCCTACATTTTGCTTTTTTCCTCTCTGATTGCATGTAGGTGAGGAGGACACATTGCTATTCTGTTCCTCGCACCCTCTCCTCAGCCACGCTCCTAGGGCTCCCCATTACAAGAATAACCATAGTACACATGTATACAGCCCTTTAAGGTTGGTTTTACTCAAGCATTCACTAGACCCAACAAGGGTGGTCATTAGCACCCAAGGCTGCAGCCTTCATCTCAATAGAATAATTCCCATTTCTATGGGGCCATCCCTTTATATGTTCTTGCTACTATAGAGATTAAGGAGTGACACCCACATCCAGTAGCATGTGTGTGTGCGTATGTGTGCTCTCACTTTCCTGGGCCTGGCTAGTCTAAGGGCTTTACGCCTTTCTACTAACCCCCTAAATTCTCTAGAATGTACATTCTTCCTCTTTCCATTCACCCCCATCCTGAGGTGGGTGTAAAAGGTTTCAATACAGGAAATGGCAAAGCATTCTAGAGGATGAGACAAACTACAAATGGGCTTAAACTATGGATGTAATGATTCAGGGTAGATAGAAGAATTTTCGGACAGTGTGAGCTGTTGTGAGACTCAGGGAGTCTCATCGTTAGAAAAGTGTTCATCCTGAATGGCCTTATCGCTGGTGGTCACATGGAGTAAGATCAGCCTCAGAATGGTAGAAGAGGGCCTCTCCTGGTTTCTGGGTGTGGGCCTTGGTGGCTGATTTTTGGCAGAAGGGAGGAGGTTGATTACCCCTGGCCTGTCCTTGACTAGTTCTGCCTCTTGGGTTCCTAACAGAACAAGAATTGATTTCCTGGTATAGGAATGGCACTGGTCTCTTGAGGGACCCACAAGAATATGGCAAACATGATTTTCCTAAAACTCAGGGTTGACCATGTCATTTCCTTGCTCAATAAGTTCCAGTGAATCCTTACTGGCTCTAGTATAAAATAGAGAATCATCTATGTGATAGCTAAAACCCTTCACAACCTGGCCCCTTCACAAGCTTTCCAAGCTTACTTATTCACTGACTGCCCTTAACATACACTATAGTCTAGCCCAAGTGTGAACTTTTAACAGAGTCCAAGTTTTATAGAACAAATCCTTTTATTAATGGGATTTGCTCCATGAAGTTTGGATTCAAAGGGCTGCTCTTGAGGACCTAGAGGGCCTCATGTGGCCTCCAGGCTGCAGGTTCCTCATCCCTGGCTAGTCAAACTGGCATATTTTTCACACCAGATACTTCATCTTCTGGCTCCTCGCTTTTGTACTGACTGTCCCCTATGCCTGGAATTCTCTTTCTTTACTTTTGTCTCTTGGAATCCCTTTTTCCTCTGAAACTCAGCTCTCTGCAGAGCCCCTCACAATCTTCCCAGCTGCTATAGGGGATGGCAGCCTTCTACAAAACTACCTAGTCTTTATTTTGTATAAACATATGTGCTGTTTCCTCCATAGAATGCAAACTCCAGAATACTCAGGTACTACCTCTTAGGTTCCTCTTTAATTTAAACCTGTCTGCATATACTTGCTGGACCGGGACCCAAGAGTGACATGCAAACATATTTAAAAGCAGGTGCCCAGTTACTGAACACCAATTAAACCACCTCTGGGGCAAACTCCTCTGGGGTAGTGGAGAGACTATTACTCTGGAGTTTGAGACACTGGGATCAATTCTTGTCCTTGATGTTTAGCATCTGTATGACCCTGGGCCTCACTTTCCTCATCTGTAAGATGAGGAGGTGGCCTCTAAAGTCCCTTCCATGTCTATAATCCTTGATAAACTTTGACTTCCTGCTAAATTACAAAACTGAGCCATTTCCTTGGTTAATGATTCCAGATAGAAAAAGAACCAAGCTATCACCTTGAGATGCTAGAAGGTGACATTGTTCCCAGGCAAATATTTGTTTAAGCCAGAATGTGTTCCATCACGTATGCCTGAAGACTCAGCAACAGTTACCTGCACAGTGAGGTCAGAGGTGGTGATCCTAGATGCGCCTGTGGTTGTAGAGGATACAAAGACAGATGCCTTCCGAATGTCAGAAGGGCTTGCTGCCTGGAATGACCACTCCAATTTCCCTTTGCTCAGTCTGTTCTACCAGTTAGCTTACATTCCAACTCATTCAATTCAATTAAAAAAAAGAATAAGTATAAACTATACCTTGGAATTCCAATATCTAGGGAAAACTTTATTGGAAAGATTGGGGACAACGCAAGGGAGAGAGAGACTTCCATTGGATCATAAACTCCTTGAGGGCAAGGACTGTCTTTTGCTTCTTTGGTTTCCTCTGTGCCTAGCACAGTGCCTGGCACACAATAGTGTGGAATAAATGTTTATTAATTAATTGATTGGACAACACAAGACATCATTGCTACTTGTTCTACCACTAATGCTGGTCCCCCAGTCCTGGTGGTTTGGGAGTTATATGCCTCAGCAGGGTACAATGGTACCAGCTTGGTAGGGGGAGAGGGAATGAACTGGAAGAAGAACATGAAAGCAATGGGTCTCTTAGGGAGGAGTTTGGGATTTGGAGGGGTGGATTTATTTCTTCTTTCAAGATAACCACATCCAAACAAGATGGGTTTCTTTCCCAGGGTAGTCCTTAGAAGGCTCTTTAGGAGATCACTGGCAGTCAAGAGACAACCCTCCCTTCTAAAGGGAAGAAGGATGTGCCTTTGGATGTCTCCCTATGGAGAGGAAACATCCTTTCCTATACTAGTGACCATTAGTCTTAACTTCTACAGCTTTGTGTGTATCTGGGACACTTTTCTAGGTGTTGGAGATACAAAAATTAACATGATCCCTGAGCCTATGGAGTTCACAGTCCAGTAGGGACATCGCCAGTTGGGGGATGACACAAACACATGATTAGAAAAAGGATTCTGCCATGATTTAGTATTGAGGAAGCACTGTGTGAGGTCTAAGCAAAGAAGCCTTCTCCAGACTCACTGACTTCGGCAAGAATTATCTGCCACACAATCTGTTCTGCACTGTTCCACTTACTTTAAATGTCTCCCCAACAAAATTTTAAGCACTGGGCATGTGATTGGTGCATTAACAAATACTTCGCCCACTTGATTTTTCTCCCTCAATTATCCTGGGGGCACTGGGAAGCCTTCCACATTTTGAAAGTAACCTTCCCACTATTTACAAATGATAAAGGAAATTAGCTGCACAAGGCAACTTCCTTATGAGTGAGGCAGTGACACAGCTATCTCTGGTCTCTGATTTACAACAGACTCATTTCCTTTAATTCTTTTCCATTGCATTTTTCCTTTCTTGTTGCCTGGCTATGGAGTGATGAAATACTCCTTTTTATGGTCTCTGTCACCTGAGAAGCCAGGTCATTAAGCCTGGCCCTTCAGCAGAAAGCAAGAGTGCTGTATTAGTACTAAATATAGCTATTCAGACACTAATTGAGCTAGCCTAATTTCTCTCTATAAAAAAAAAAAGACTTTAGAAGTACATGGCATATCCACCTTACTGGTCTCTTAAAGAGATAGCATAGTGCATTAGAAGGGAAACTAGACATGGCCTCCATAAGACCTGGGCTCATGTCCTGGTTCTGCCACTTCAGAGCTATGGACAAGACATGTAACCTTACAGAGCCATGGTTTCCTCATCTATAAAATAAGGTGGTTGGTTGGATTAGATTATCTCTAAGACTCTTCTTCTGGCTCTAATAGTCTATAGTTCTCGGGACATTTTCCTGTTCTGAAATTTACCTTTATAAACTCAGAGAAAATACTAACTTAATCACTTACTCCAAACTACCTGGAAACAGGGGTTTGGAAAGATCACATAGTGGCATACTTTGCAGCAGTTGTGGGCAGTTTTGTGTATACTATTTTATTTTAAAGTTTTATTGTTAACTTTTGTTTTTATACCACAACTATTTTCCTTTAATCTGTCCTCTTTCCTCATCCCCAACCAATAACCCTAACATTTAGGCAGAACTAACAAAGTGTCCCATTTAGTGGCATTATCACTTCCCTCACCCACAGTCCCTCACCCCTCTACCTGAGAGGATGGAGGTGTGTTTCATGAGCAGTTTTCTAGGAGTGAGATTGTTTTCATAATTCATCCTAGTTTTTAGAATACTATGTCTGTTACTCTTACAAGCTCTTACAAGCTCTTACAAGCTCTGTAAATTCCTCTCCACTAACCAGAAAAGCTGAAGATCCTTACCAGCTGAGTGAGGCAGGAGGAGAAGCTTTGCAAAGGCTATCCCTCCCCTTAGCAGGCACACAAGGGATTGGAAGGACACAACAAGGGAGGCAGAGACTTTCATTAGCTTGTAAGCTCCCTCGGAGCAGGGACTGCTTTTTGCCTCTTTTTGTATCCCCAGTCCTTAGTACTGTGCCTAACATCTATCTGCTGGTTTTGATCAGAGCAGATTTTTGACTCAAATTATCCAGGCTACCCTTGAAATCCTTTCCAAGCTGCCTTGGCTGACTGAATTTGCAAGTGACCTTTTATCTTAGTTTCTCAACTTTCTCCTATCCTTCCTTTTCATACAGGACTTAGGTCAAAAATGAGAGTTGATTCTTACACTCAATGAGAAACTGGCACAGGAAACACTCTGGCTCTTTTTGTCTTCTTGTTGGACCAAAATCCAAATGCACCACACCCAACTTTGTGACATTTAATTTGATTCAAGGTACCAGTAGATATGAAACATCTGAAATCCAGCAATATATTTAGGTGTGAGAGGAAATGAACACAGAAGATTCCGGTCCTTCCTGGTAATGACTGGCTTGACTGGCTCCCGCAGTACATGAGACCCTGTCATAGGATCCTAGAGAGAGCCTTAGAGCTAGAAGGGACCTCAGAAGTCATCTGGTCCAACCTCATATTACATATGAGGAAACTGAGGACCAAGGAGGTTAAGTGACATGGCCAAAGTCACACAGGTAGAAAGTTTCAGAAGTAGGATTTGAACTCCATTCCTCTGGCTCCAGTCACAGTGCTCTTTCCACTGTGCCAAACTGCCTGTCCCTAAGTGTGCATCTGTCCTATGAGACTACTCAGTGAGAGGTTAATGACCTTCCCTTGCTTTAAATTAATTCCTTCTGGCCAAACATCCCTGCTCCATTCCCCCCCACACACACTCTTCCCTCACTTACACACTTCCCCATACTCCCCCTTAAGATAACAAAGCCTTCTTACCTCTCAGTTTGCTCTTGGAGCTTCCAGCTTGATTATAACTTTGCCTTCCATGTGCTAGAATTAGCCCATTTCCTTGGTCCTCCGACCTTGATAGGAAACCCTACTGGCAACGCAAGAATCTGAGGGAAGGTGGAGTCAGCTGGGAAAACCTCTGCTATGAGGTACTTCCTGGAACCTGTTGGGGTTCCAGTCAAGACATTTTTTGCTGGTATTTCTTCTTCTGACTGGTCCATCAGAGTTCTGGGAGGGAGAGAGGCGGAGGGCGGAGTTTGGAAAAGGAGAAGTAATCTATTTTTGAGAACTTGAGGTATGTGGTATCTCAGCACCCTTTGGGGAACGATTTTGCATTGTCAGCACCTCTGGGTTCCTCAGGTGTTTACCATGGCTCAGGGGGATTGAGAGCCACAGAGAAACACTGTATCCTGGCGTGGCACCTCCCCCCCCCCATGCCATGCAAGGTGAGTGTCCTGCCTTGTACTCAGAGCAAGTATTAATAAGAATAACCAGCCATCTGTGCTACTGTCTGCAGGATTTAGGCATTACATTTTTTTTCTTTTTATTTTCTTTTATTTTTTATTTTTAACACAGTTTATAACAGATAAAGTAATTCAAACTTTTGGTCAGGTGATACATCTTTTTAAAGCGTTTACAATATGGACCACAAATAAATTTTTTTTTAAACATTAACTGAGATACAGATAATATTTATGTTGCTAACTTCACAAGCTCTTGACCTAATTGTCTCCACAGTATTACTAAGAATTAAAGGACCCTAATTTATTGTTGTTGGTCTAAAGTCCTATGCCTAATAGCTTAATTTTAGACAACCTCGTATGTTCCCCTACCCATAATCTATAATTGAATAGATCTGGTATTAAGCTTACAAACCTTTTGACTATAGGAAATTGCCACCAATAGTAAGGACATTGCAGGGATACAATATCTCCCCAACTTCATGTCAACCCCAGGCAGAATTAGATTATCCACTTGCATTCTAGTCAGGCTTAAAAGTCTGCCAGAGTCAGTGGGGAAATTGTTAGGAGAATCCTACCTCAGCCCATGCTGAACAGCTGCTCTCCCACGCTTCCCTTGAGATCACCTATGCAGCTCATACCAGCATCTCATCGACTTACTGGCATCATGTACTGGAGGCTCAGATTGCCTTTCTTGCTTCCTGTACCTGGAGTTAGACTCAGAAGAAGTCACTTAATAGTCCCATAGCATCTAAAAATGGCAAGTTCCAATAACCAGGTTTCAAATATGATTATAGTTTCACTTTGGCTAAGGAACAACTTTTGAGGCAAGTCTTAAGTGGCTTACATGTCTTTCTATACATGTTCTAGTTCCTGATTAAATGGCAATCATAAAATCTAATTTACCATTAGAACCTTGACTTTTCCATCAATGCTGAATTTTACCCGAGGTTACCTTTCTCTTGGAAATTTAGACTGAAATTCTTTTCTCCAAACTAAAGATGTCATTGATTTATTTTCAGTAAATAATTGTCTATTGTTTTAATACTAATTGCTTTTACCTCACTTTGTAACATGCCCAATTTTTCTCCCCATCACTCCCCTCCCCCCACTTCCTAATACCTTGCATTCTGATTACTCCTTCCCTCAATGTACCTCCCCTCCATCACACCCCACCTCTCTCCAACCCCATCTTCTCTCTTTTTTTGCAGGGCAAGATGAATTTCCATACCCCTAACCCTGTAGTTATTATTTCCCGATTATATGCAATAAAAATTCTCAACATTCATTCCTAATACTTAAAATTCCATCTTTTCTCCCTCCCCAGCCCCACTGAGAAGGGAAGCAATTCAATACAGACTAAATATGTGTTGTTTTGCAAAAGACTTCCATAGTAATCATGTGGTGTAATACTAATTATATTGCCCTCTGACCTACCCTATCTCCACTTATATTTCTCTCCTACAATTGACCTTGTCCCTTCTTGAAGGTGTTTATTTCTAGTGACTCCCTTCTCCCATTTGCCCTCCCTTCTACCATTCCCCTCGCTCCACTTGTCACCTCGTCTCCTACTTTCCTGTGGTGTATATAAATTTTCATATCAAATTTAGTGAGCATGTTAGTCCCTCCTTCAGCCACACGTGGGGAGAGTAGCTTTATTTCCCCCCCCCTCCCCTTCTCCCTTCTCTCCTCCATTGAATAAGATGTTTTTTTATCTCTTTTATGAGTTATAGCCTGCCCCATTCCATTATTCCCTCTCTTCCCAGAATTTTCCTCTTTCACCCCTTAATTTTTATTTTATTTTGTGTGTATGTAGATATCATTTCTTCTATTACTGTACTCTCTATCTATGTGTATGTGTGTGTGTATGTACAATCTCTCCAACTACTCAAATACTGAGAAAAGATTCAAGAGTTAAAAATATTTTCTTTCCATGTAGTAATGTAAACAGTTCAGCTTTAGAGAGTCTTTTATGATGTTTCTTTTCTGTTTACCTTTTCATGCTTCTCTTGATTCTTATCTTGGGAAGTCAAATTTTTAAATACAGATCTGCTCTTTTCCTCAACATGAAATCTTCAAATTCGACTATATCACTGAAGGTCCATTTTTCCCTTAAAGTATTATATTCAGATTTGCTGGGTAGGTGATTCTTGGCTTCAATCCCAGTTCCTTTGACTTCTGAAATATCTCACTCCAAGCTGTTTGATCCCTTAATGTTGAAGCTGCCAGATCCTGTGTTATCCTGATTTCATTACCACAGTACACAAATTGTTTCTTCCTAGCTGCTTGCAGTATTTTCTCCTTGATCTGGGAACTCTGAAATTTGGCCACAATATTCCTAGGACTTTCTCTGTTCGGGTTTCTTTCAGGAGGTGATTGATGAATTCTTTCAATATTTATTTTGCCCTCCAATTCTATAACATCAGGGCAGTTTTTCTTGATAATTTCATGGAAGATAATGTCTAGGCCCTCTTTTTGATCATGGCTTTCAGGTAGTCTAATAATTTTTAAATTATTTCTCCTGGGCCTATTTTCCAGGTCAGTTGTTTTTCCAATGAGTTCTTTCACCTCATCTTCTATTTTTTCAAATTTTTGGTTTTGTTTACTAACTTCTTGGTTTAACTCATAGTCATTTGTTTCCCTGAACTCAATTCTCTCTTTCAACAAATTATTTTGTTCAGTGAGCTTTTGAACCTTCTCCTCCATTTGGCTAATTCTGCTTTTTAAAACCTCCTTCTCCTCATTTGCTTTTTGGACCTCTTTTTCTAATTTAGTTAGCCTCTTTTTAAAGCTGTTATTTTCCTCAGCATTTTTTTGGTTCTCGTCTAGCAAACTGCTAACTTGTTTTTTAAGGTCTTCTATTGCCTGAGCCCATTTGGGGGCAGAGGCCTTGACTTCCTCTGACAGTATGCCTTGTTCTTCCTCATCTGAAAGGATGGGGGGAGATACCTATTCCCCTAGAAAGTAACCTTCTATGGTCTTATTTTTTTTCCCCTTTTCTGAGTATTTTCCCAGTCATTTACTTCTGAGTTTCCTCTCCACTACTACCTCACCTCCATTCTGCCCAGCCAGCGCTTGCAGGCTGAGATTCAAATGCTGCTCCCAAGCCTTAGGGGCTTTTGGCGGGAGAAAGGCTGCTATTCAGTGTGAGATTAAGATCAGCTGCTCAGGTGAGGGCAGTGCTGCCACACGGGGCTTCGTTCCCTCAAGGGGTTTATAAGGAGAACTTCAATAATGGATTCGGGCCACTGCCTGCTTTGGGAGCCCCTGTCTGCTGCTGCTTCCCGAGGGGGCCTGAGTTATGGGGATACCCTGCTCTCCTCTCAGCCAGCCAAAAAGACCCTCTCACTGACCTTTGGTGCCTGTGGGTTGAGGGATCTGTGCTGCTGCTGGAGATTCTGTCCCTGAATCCTGCTTAGATCTGCTCCTCTCGGTGCTGCATGGCCAAGGCAGGGCTGGGCTCTGCTCCGGGTCCGGTGCACACCAGGCCTTTCTGTCAGTTTTTCAAGTCACTCTGGAACAGAAATCTCCTCCACTCTGTTGTTCTGTGACTTCTGCTGCTCTAGAATTTGTTGAGAGTTCTTCTTTACAGGTATTTTATGGGCTGTGGGGTAGGAGTTAAGTGTCTCTGTATCTTTCTACTTGGCCATCTTGGCTCCCCCCACACTCCCCACAGGAATCTAAAAGGTTTCTTTAGAGGAAGGAAAGATGCACCTGGCCCTTTTGTAAATAGATATTTGTAAAAAATCTAACTAGGGTAAGATAACCAGGGCTTTAGTTCAGAGCACCAACACTTTGTGATTGGGAAGGGATCCTCCCCTTCTCCCTCCTCCTTCAGGACCCTTACCCCACTACTTCACACCTCAAAGTCCTCTGCTAGCTTGTGCAATCCTGCTTCCTTACCAGGTTCTGTCACTAGAATATTCCTTGTCTGGGGCCATCCCAAAGTGGGCATAGATAGTATTTCTTGGTGAACAGGTCTTCTCCTCTCCCAGTACAACTGCTCTGATGGGCAAACTGTCACTGTCACCCCTAATTCCCTTAGTCAGACCATCCTTTTTACTGATACTACATTTGGCATTCCTCCCCTACCCCACACAACTCCCTGAATTACTTTTGCCCTAGGAAAAAGAATTTCTAGTCACAGCTCTGGTTAAGGAGTAGCCAAGGAAAAAGAGAACAGTCACACAACAATTAAACCCCTGGCCATGGCCTTGTTAGCACCAGTTTAACCAGCAGGTGGTGCATTTTTGCATTATCAATAAACCTGCCAACACCATAAGCAGTGGCAGACTCTGAGATTAGCAACCTATGGTTTACTTAGGTTCAAAAGATGTCCCACGGGCTGATTTTTATCAGCGCATGGGTGACTGTGGTTATGCCCTTACCACCTCTAGATATCTGAGCCACAGGTGGCTACCAAACTGACAGCTGACATACATTCTTTCCCCAAAGACAGAATTCCCACTCTGGGCTTTGCCCCTAAGCTGCCAGCAGCCATATCTTCCCTGTTCCACCAGGCAGGGAAGTTAGAATCCTAGGACTATAGATTGAGAAGGTGCCTAGAGGTTACCTAGTCCTCTTTTTATGAATGAGGAAACTGAGATCCAAATAGGTTTAAAATGACTTGCTCAAGGTCACACAGGAATTAAGTAGTAGGTAGTAGCAGTGGTAGTGGTACCAGGATTCAGAACCAAGTCAGGATTCAAACACATGTCTTTTGATTCCAAAATTTGTATTCTTCCCCAGAGCCATATCTGGGAATTTTAGTTCATGGGGCAAACGATATGGAATGTGCCCTAAAATTAACCTTGTAATGATGTAGAAATATCAGAAAAAACATAAACTCAGTTGAGTGGGAGGGTGAATTTGTTGCTTCAGTGGCTTAGAAGACAAGAATTTCAAAGTTGCAAGGGACCTCAGAGGTCATCCAGTTCAGCCTATGAGATCTGAAGGTCCATGCTCTTTGTGTATTCCACTAGATTAAGTGTTGGGGAGTTCCTTCTCACATAACCTAAAGGAAACAAACCAGGGCTCTTTACTCAACCTTGATTAGGGAGGGAGGAGGTAGAAGTTGGACCCCTTGGAAGAAAGGTGAAGCCTTAGAGAGAGGACAGGGTAGAAATGGAGGGGATTTTTTTTTTAAGGGACAGGAGACAGGAATAGAGCAAAGACACTTCAGTCTTCTGTCCCTGTAACTCAAACTAATTCTTCACTATTGCTTGGCTAGCTTTTGAGATCCCATCTCCTATGCAACTGAAGTTAATTTTCTCTCAATCTGCTAACTTTCTTACTCTCCACATTTTCTATACAAGGGCAAAAGTCCAGCTTCACTCTTTCCACTGCAATATGTTTGCCTGCTATGACTACTATGCCAGACTACTTTTAAAAGCATGTGTGACCTCTCTGCTCCTATGTGAGCCAACATAATTTACAATTCCATGGTCCTAAGATTTGGAAGACTTCCCTAATGTCAATTCCCTCCCCCCACCCAAACTAACTTGAATTTAACTACTTTCTATAGATTTGCATTTATTCACCTTATGCAAGGTATATTTTTGGAAGAACCAGTAATTATGCTGTATTTTTAGTTATTTGTTTTCTTCCCCCATTATAAGTTCCTTGAGAGTGGGTATTTCATTCTTGTATCCCTAGTACTTAACATAGTATCTGGTACATGGTAGGTACTCACTAAATACTTGATTTTCTAGGAATTCGAGGGAGAAAAATGTGAGGCAAAAATCTCCAAATATGGTGTTTCTTTATGCAGCAATGGTGAATGATGGAATTTGAGAGGGACAAACATGCATCATGAATGTCTACCAACTACTGGGTAATCTGCCTGGACAGTGCATATCTCAAACAGGAAGGGTGGGATCCCAAGGCCCATTATTAATGCCTAGTTAATCCAGTTAAACTAAACTCCTCCTAGACATTTTCCTGCTAACATGAAAGAAGGTAGATATGGTGTTCCGGGAGACAGAAGTGGAAGCTATGTCGTGATGTAAGACTTTTTCACCTGGTCCCACTCTAAGATAATTTTACCTCTCACTTAAAAGCTACCCAGTCTATTTCTTTGAACTAGCTTCTTGGAGGAATTGTCCTTGGAATTTTTGCTTGTGGGCCATCAACAGCTATTAATGAGATACATAGGAATGTCCTGTATATCTATATAGAGGAGTTAACTTTAGTTGTGAATTGTCTGCAGCTTCCTGGGTTTCCCCACATCCCAGCCACTGGCAAATGAAAGGATAGGCTTGAAGGATTGGAAGGGGACGGTTCAAGGTGAAAGAAGACCAAGAGTAACAAAATACCTACCCCACTTATCTCACAAGAAGGTGACACTTAAAAACAAAAACAATTATAAGGTAGTTTATCAGAACCAACAAAACCAGGAAGACTCAAGCTCCAATCTTGCCGCTCTTATTAGCTGTGTAACCATGAGTACATTTTCTCAGTGCCCCAGCTAACTCTTTAAAAGGTCCCCCCATGAATTGGTCTCAATCAGCGAAGGGAATTTCCCTGTGAGGATTAAATCACAGGAACACACAAAAACAAATTACCAGATATTATTTTTATCGAGAGGGAAAGCTGAAAGGTAAGAGTTGTGGTCAGGTGTATAAATAAAAGCAACCCCTCTAAGCATGATGATCTACCAAGAGAGCAAGAAAACGAAAGTGTGAGAACGATTTAGCTTCGAAAAATCATCAGTCTTCCAGGGGTGTCATGTTCCAGCAATGTGAGTCAGCCCCTGGAGGGGCTTAAAGCACCCTGAAGGCTGTCACTCGGGAGTACAGAATCCCACTGGACCAAAACTCAGCGACCACCAGACTCTAAGAAAACAGGAATGGGGTCAGCCTGTACCGTCTGGAGGGGAGAAAGAAATGGAGACATCTTCCTCTGAACTGAGAGGAAGGGATTTGAGCATCTTCCTCTCTTCAAAGGATGCCTTGATTTCCATCCAGAGACCTTTGGCTACTTTCTCAAAAATTTCTAGCCTATTAGAACATTCCAGTTTTTGACAATAATTAAAAAATCAACATGCTTCCCCCTTTCCCCTAACAGAAACAAAAAACTCAGAAGTTCAGAATGGCTAGTCATTTATGTATATGAAGACAAAGGCCCAGACCAGATAACAGGGTTACAGAACTGAGCACTGGAAGATACTCTGGAGATCTAGTCCAGTGGTGTCAAACTAATGCATACATAAAGATCCCTTAACTTAGTTTTAAAATGTAATGTTATCTATGTTTTGCTGCATTTTTTACTTGTTAAATATTCCTAATCACATTTTTATCTGGTTGGGGCTGCATCTGGCAGTGTTACAGACCACATATTTGACACCTTTGATCTAGCCTAACCCTCTTATTTTACAGATAATTAATAATTGGCATTTATATAGTTTTAAAGTCTACAAAATACTTCTCCCTACACAAGTCCTGTAAGGTAGGCGATGCAAGTATTATTCTTCCTCATTCTTTATGGATGAAAAGACTGAGCCCCAGAGTCATTTGTCTTGTAAAAGATCAGAGCTGTAACAAGGCTAAGGTAACTGGAGCTTTGCACCAGGTCTCTGATGGTCGTGAGGGAAAGCATGATCCGCCATGTATGGTCCTCTCCCAGGGCTACTATGACTACCAAACCCTTCAGACACATTGGCAGGACTCAGGGATGGCCTATCCTTTGTACACATACCCCATTCACTGCCTGCTAGACTGTTTTCTCTGTACCACTACTGCTGTCCTACCCTGTCAGACTGATATATTCATGGTGTACCTCTCTCCTCCACCCCACTCCCCAATCCTTCCCCACTCCTAACTGGTTTGCTTCAGATGAAAAAATTCCTGTTTACAGCTCTACCCAAGGTTCTTCAGGTGGGAAATGATAGAGCCAAGATTCATAACCATGACCCTTTCTAGCTCTCAGATTTAGCCATTTCACATGTATATGACTGACTGGAAAGTATGGCAGGTCTTTAGCATCAGCCTAAGGCCTTCATGTACAGTTTCATGTTGACAACAGCGGGGCTGACTTTTAAGTACACCCCTGAGAAAATAAAGCTGAAGTTTTTTTGTTTTCTTTTTTTAATGAGAAAATAGAACATCTAGTATCTATACACACACATATAAATATTTAAATCTTTCCTTCCAGACATTTAGACTTGTTATTTGCATAAAAAAATAACCCCTCCAGTTAAAGAAGTTATTATCACTTCAAAGCAGCTGAGGGACCATTCATTACCAACATTGCTGAAGGTGAAACAACTGAGAATTCCAATCAACTCTTCTGATCCAGAATCAAGTCATCACACAAAATAAAGCTTTGACAGCAAAAATAAATAACCTTCTATTTCTCTCCTCCTCCTCCCTATCCTGGCAGCCCCCAGGTTCCCTCCTTCCCTCGTTCTAGTGCAACAAAGCAATGTCATAAGGCTTCTGCAGAAGAGTCCACTTTTCAGGGTTTACAGCACTTAATGATCCAGGGGGAATTAGTGTGATAGCTGGTCTTCAGTGAGGAGCTTACATGAGAAGTGTTGATTCAATACTGTCTGTACAGAAGAAGCCTTCATGACGAAGAGACTTTCTTATCCTTCATGTTTTCTTTACTTTTTAAAAAATCTTTTTTGCAGAGTCAGTTGGTTTTAAGCAAGTTGAAGATTTCCTGGGCTCTAGAGGCAGTTTTCATGGCCAAGAATCCTGCACTAGAAGAACAGGCAAGGGCTCGCAAGGATGCTTCCACACCTTTGGACAATGCCTTCAGCAAAAGCCAAGGTCTATAAATGCAGAAGACAATTAAGCTGACAGAATGGAGGATGGGGAGATGCAATGTTAGGGACTTTGTGATTCAGAGAGTTCTAAGCAAACTGGTTGTCCAAAAAGCTTCCTGAAAGCCAATGGTTCTTAACTTTTTTGTGTCTTGGACCTCTCTGGCAATCAGGTGAAGCCTAAATAATGTTTTTATTTGATTTAAATAAAACATGTAGAATACAAAGGAAATAAATTATACTGAAATACAATTGTCAGAGTATTAAAAACCAATTTCACAGACCCAAGGTTACGAGTCCCTGCCCTAGGGGTTTAAAAATAAGTGCAAAGAACAGAAAACAACTGTTTCTGACAGCACTGAAGTGAGTAGGCCTCAGGCCTCCTCTTCCTCATCTGTATGAAAAGTGCAGTGGGGTGTTTTTTTTAAGGGTGGAACTTGTTTGCTCCCAAAATCAGTGGTGACAGCAAAGGGGGGGGGGGAGCGGGAAGGAAGACAGAAGAGGACAAGGGTACAAAATCCCTTGGTGAGCTGTAAGATACCAGTGTGACCTTACTTCTATGTCTCGGGCCCTTCAATTCCATGTGCAATCAACTTACCTCCAGACCCCTTCTCACACCCTCCTCCGCTTCCTGGCATGCACAGCATTTCTGGTCTTCAGTACATTGAAATCTGCAGCATCCAGGGTATCAGACATGGCATTTGAGACAGGGTGGGGAGAGCCCTAAAGCAAGATCCAAAAGAGAGAGAACAATGATCTGAGATCCAAGAGTGACAAAGGGAAAAAGGAGAGGGGAAGGAATTCCCCTTGCAAGGCTAGAAGGAAGATGAAATCTGGCCCAGTGGTCTGCTAGTTCCCTGCTTCCCTGCCCCAAAGAGGGAATGTTTAAAGAGATTTCTACAAGTAGAATCTAGAACTACAGGTTCACCTCACATTTAGGTTTGGTGGTTGGGGGCAGTTAGTGAGGATGGACAGAAGGCTGGAGGAGGAGAGAAAGACATTTTCCCTTCCCTTGTGCTCAGGTATGTCATGGTCTGAAAAGGGCTTATCACTAACCTAAGGAGGCAGTTTTTCAAGGAATAGTAGTATTTTGTTGGTGGTGGTTTAAAAAATATTTTTTAAATTACTCTTTAGGGGTCATATTACTTATATTTTAAATTTATTCTAACCTCCTGAGTCATCCCTTACAACAACAAATAAACAGGAAAGAGACCAATTTAGCAAAACTAACCAACATATTGAAAAAAATCTGCAGCACTCCACCCTGAGAAGTCCCCTATTTCTGCAAAAGAAGGGGAGTGCCCAGAGAAGTATTTTTCAAAGAGGTTTTTTTCTAACTGGTTGTTGCCTCCCCCATAATAACTTAAAAACCTTCAAAAGTAGTGATGAGGTAAGCTTCTGTTCCTGCTTTCTCCTTCCACAAAAGCCCTGAGAGCACGAGACCATCAGACTCTATGGCTTGTGGAAGTGGGTTAGTCCATGTTCTCCAGAACATCCCTGACAGTACAGTAAGCTGCTTCTGCTCTGACCACCTAGGAAAATGCTGAAGGAGGAAGTTTTTATGGTAAAAATGTCATTTCCAAACCAGCTACCTTACCTCTAGGAAAAATTATCATTCTGGGGATGGGAACTAGGAAGGATACCTAATTTCAAGGGGAACACTGATTAACATAAACACAGAATTCTGGTTAAACATCACCAATAAAATGGAAAAATACATTACCTGGAGTTCTCCTGAGATACTTGTGATCAACTGAGACAATGTTTGGAGAGCAGGAATTATATTAAAATGCTAACAGAATTTATAACTGAAAAGAACCTTAGTGATCATTTCCTCCAACCCAGGGATAGGGAAACTACTCACTCAAGGCCACATGTGGCCTCAAGATTGAAAGTTCCCCACCCCTGGAACCCCTTTATTTTCTAGGTAGACAAGAAAGACCCCAGGGCTTGCCCAAGATCACCTAGTGACCTTATGATGGCTGGGAGGGTATTTTCGGTGTCAATCTATGGTAATCATTACACCATTACATTGCCCCACACTGAGACTCTGTTCCTCTATCAAAACACAAGTTATGCAATTTATACTTCAGAAGTTTAAACATATTACCTCCTACTGACAGGGAGCAACCACAATAAGGAAAAGGAGAAACTCTGGTTTGAACAAATGACTACAGCTGTTGGCTGATATTTAAACATGGACATTTATGTATCTCTATTTATCTATTGCTACTACAGTCACAAAGTTTAAGACTATAAGAGCTAGAAAAGACCCTAAAGATCTCTGGAAGCCAGGGTTCTGAACCTGGTGTCCAAGAACTTTTTGGTTAGTATGGTGGTAACTATATTTCAATGTAATTGGTTGGCTTTGTGATCCTATGTATTTTATTTCGTGTATTTAAAAACATCATTCTAAGGAGGGGTCTATAGGCTTCACCAGACTCAAGAGAGGAGTCCAAGACACAGGGAAGTTAAGGACCTCTGATGTAGAGTCATTTTATAGATGAGGCAACTGTGGCCCAAGATGCTGACTTATACAAGGTTATAATCAAGAAGTCATTCAGCAATTATTTGTTAAAGCACTTACTATATGCCACACACTGTCAAAAGGCACCAGAAATATAAAACATAAAAGAAAAGTCTCTGCTGTCAAGAAGTATACATTTTGTTAGGAAAAAGTAACACATGTATACGTAAACATAAAAAATATACAAAGTAATTTTGTATCTGAACCTCTGGGGGCTCAGATGGAGAACGCAGCATTTAAACTGGGCTGTGAAAGAAGTCAAAGATTCTGAGAAGTAGAGTGTTCAAGGAAGTGAAAGGAGGCGCATTTCAGACAGGGGCATGGCCTGTCCAATATTGTGTTACAAGAAGCAGGTCAATTTGCCTGTAATAAGCCTGGAAAAATAGGCTGAGGCCAGGACGTGAAGGGTTTTAAATGCCAGATAAAAGGAGCTTTTATTTTATCCTAGAAACAATAAAGAGTCACTGAATCTTTCTGAGGAGAAGAGGGACATGATCAAACTTACACTGTAAGAATACCCTTCTGGCAGCTGTGGGAGCTGGGTGGGGAAGGGAGAATGAACTAAAGAGGGGAAAGAAGACCACAGGCTGAGAGGCCAATTAGAAGGTTATTTGGGTAGTTTAAATGAGAGGTAATGAGGTTCTGAACTAGGGTGATGATAGTGTGAGTAAAGAGAAGAATAAATGCAAGTGATGTCATGGAGGCAGAATTGACAAGACTTGGCAACTGCTGGGATATGGGGGAGTGAAAGAGAGTCAAGAGTCTTGGGTAATTCTGACGCTTCAAACCCGAAGGGCTGAAAGGAATGGTGCCCTTGACGGTAATAACTGAGAAAGAAGGGTGAGTCTTTAGGGGATAAAAAAATGAGTTCTATTATGGACATGTTAAGTCTGAGGTGCCTATGGGACATCCAGTTGGAAATCTCTAATGGGCAGTGGTGGACATGGGATGAGAGCTCAGTAAACAGACTCAGGATAAACATATAAATCTGGGAGTCATCTACACAGAGATGATAACTGGGAGCCAATGAGGTCACTAAGACAGAGACAGAAGAGGTCCCAGGACATGGATGTGGGATATACTCAGTAAGGATGTAGGATGTGGATGATGACCCAGAAAAGGAGACTGAGAAGTGGGCATCCAGACAGGCAAGAGAAACAAGGGAGAGGGATGTCATGAAAACCAAGAGGGGTGAGACTGTTCACAAGGAGAGGGTGGATCAACCATGTCAATTACTATAAGTCAAGAAGGATGAAAACTCAGAAAAGGCCATCACATGTGATAATGAAGAGATCATTGGTAACTGGAGAAAATAGTCTAGTAATGAGATCATACAGAATTCAAAGGGTCAAGAAGAGTGGGAAATGAGTGGTGGGCAAGAAGCACAGGAACATAGACCACCTGGCGGTAATGAGGAGATATATAGAAGAATCAAGACAAGGTTGTGTGTTTTTGTAAAAGGATGAGAAACCTGGACATTTTTGTAAGTAGCAGCAGGGAAGGAACCAGTAGACAAGGAGAGATTAAATAGAGAGAGACAAGAAGAGATGATAACAGAGACAATCTCCTGAGGTTACCAGAAGAGATGGGATTACAAGGCCAAGTACAAGGGGTTGGCCTTGGCAAAAGGGGTTCACCTTTTAATCAAAGAATGGAGTAAAGGAAAGGAGCTGAGAGTAACAGATTTAGGACTTGAATACAGACCTAAGTCCAGTGTTATCATTTCTTTAATACTAGAGAAATTATAAACCATACACCTAAATTATAAGACTTCATCTAAAGAAAGAAAAAAAATGGACCTGCTGTTACCAAAGAAATAATTCAGAAGTCAAGAACAAAGTGCTACAGAAAAAAAATCTTCAAATTA
The DNA here is from genome assembly GCA_028658325.1 of Potorous gilbertii. NCBI lineage: Eukaryota > Metazoa > Chordata > Mammalia > Diprotodontia > Potoroidae > Potorous > Potorous gilbertii. The sequence goes on along the minus strand of CM053769.1, from coordinate 296,990,511 downwards.
TGTATTGTATTTCTACTTTAGGAAAAACAAAAAGTCCTTTCTCTAAAAGAATTTTTAGCAGAACAAGACTAGCAAAGACTGTCAAAGACCTAATGATGCTTTCTGTTCAGCACAGGCAGAGAAACACTCACTCATCTCTAAATCCTAGCTGAATTCTGGAGGTAATGCTTGAACAAATTTAGATTTGATGGGTTTGGAACAGGTTGCTTCTTCTTCAAAAGAAATGAAATCCCAGACATGTGCTAAATGAAGTATTCAAGCAAGGATGTTTCCCATTCCTGGCCACCTCTTTGGGTCATGGCTGAACTCTGGTTTGTGTAGATGGGAAACAAAATAGGCAAAGATGTTGGAAAAATATTCTTGCCCTCTCTAAAGTGATTATCAGGGTGGCAGCCGGGAATCCACTAACGTTTACAGAAGTGGAATTCCTCCTTTTCAGCTCCCTGTAGCCTTCCTCATCTTCCTGAACAGCAGACTTCCTGTCTAGTTATTGATCTTACCTGGACAGAGGACATGGTCCCTGGGGTAGACTGGGTATCTCCAGTTGTGTTCGTCAGCTGTTCATTCCCACCACAATCCCTGTCTTTGGCCCTTGTCTCAGACTGAGAGCACTCCTCCTCCTTTTCCTCCTCACTCACACTGTTTCTGTTCATGGTCCGTGAAAGGGTGGTTGAGACCCTAGGCGGGGAAAGAGTGGCAAGAAAAGCTGGGAGGGCAAAAGCGGCCAAAAACCTGGCTTTCAGGAGGAGGTATGCAGGGTTCTCTTTAAGTTGCTGTTGCACCAGATGCCGAGCTGCCTGAACGTCCTGTCTGGACACATCATTCTTGTCCTGGACTCTTCCTTGTGCCACCATGGTAGCTGCTGTCTGCTCCAGGGATTTCTTTTGGAGCAGAAGCCCTGACAGGGTCTTTAGATTGCACAGAAATGGGGGCAGGTAGGGCAGCGTGCTCTGAAGTGGGGGCAAGCAGACCCCCTTCCCCCCTTTGAGCCACTCCCTTACAGAGGCCTCATTCTCCAATGAGAGGAGGCTCAGGTCCAGAACACTCTTCCCAGGCTCCAGGGCTTTGGGTTGATTGTCTTGGGCAGCTATCCCATCTTGTGGCTGGGTAATGGGTTTAGGTGTCCCTGTTAGGATGGGAAAGGATTTCTCAGTATCGCCATTCTGAAAAGGAAGATTGTCTTTTGTCTCCAGTAAAAGGCCTTTCTGCATGGGATCCTGGCCTCCTATATTCACTCCAGTTGGGCTCTCTGCTTCTGGGGTGGATGCACAGTAGCCATCAGGCTCTGCCCTTAGTTGGCTTATGGGGCTCTTGGTCTGAGACTGTGTCTCAGGCTGGGGAGAGGGTGCAGACATCTCTCCAGCTGTCCTCCCTCCAGGTTTATCTCCAGGAAGAGTGTTTTTTTCTGAGTGACTTACTGTTTGTGATGAAGCTGTGGTGGGAAGATGTGTTGAAAGGCTTGGTCCAGTTGTCCCTGAGGCTATGTCCCCTTGAACAGTTTTGCTGGCAATAAGTGGCCTTTTGGCTAAACTGGGACTTGCTTCAGGGGCCCCAGGGCTCTGCTTGACTGTTGATAAAGGCCGTAGCTTCAGAGTAGCCTGACTCTTGGCCACTCCTCCAAGGATGGGGAGCACAGGGGTTCCAGCTGGCTTGCCTGGTCCAGGGAGGCCTACTAAGGTTGACATGGACACAGGGACAAGCCCTTGTGCAGTAACTACCCATGTGATAGGCAAAATGTTGCTAGAGATCACCTGTGGACCACAGGTAGGAACTGAAAGGGCAGGTACCAGTTTGATGGGTTTGGGCTGCTGCATAGAAATTTGAGCTGTAGCAAGAAAAGGAGATACCTTAGGTAGTTCCTGAGTCCCTGAGGTGGTGGTGACTTGGGAAGACAGGAGGCTAGCTGGCCCTGAGCTTGTGGAACTCTGGTTTACTCCTAGGGCTGGATTAGTTGTTGTTCTAGGGACTGGGCTCTCGCTAGGAACACAGTGCCCTTCAGCCCTCATCAGTGAGGAAGACTGGCCTGAGACAAGTACCCCAACTTGCGGGGCAGAGGTCCCCTCTGTTTTATCTACTTTCTCTTCAACAATGACCTCATTTCCCAGGGAGGAGCCAGAGTTATTTGTGATAGAATTTTTTACAGGGGACTTGGTGGAAGTTATGATGGGAGAAGTTCTTTGGAATGTGGCTGCTGGGCTTGATGCCATGGCACCTGGTTTCCCAGCTGACCTTGATCCCAGAGGCTGGGCTGAGGAAAGAGTGGAAGGGAGAACTGGTTGAAAAGGTTGCTGAAGGATCACAGGTGGGGTGACCAGCACCTGAGGGGCAAGGATCACTGTGTTCTCCAAGGCCTTACTGGCTCGAGATTCCCTTAGGCGCTTCTCCCTCAGGAGCTCTGAGACAGTCTTTGGCTTTGGTTTGGGGCCTAAAGAAGGCAACACCACTGGCCCCAGCCGGGCATTCTCTGGCAAATCTTTCATCTTAGAGGCAGCAGATTTTCTTTGTGTTTCTTTGCCCTTCATTGGCAGGCAGCCTGCAAAAGAGAGAGAGAAAGAGAGAGAGAGGGAGGGAGTGAGGAGAGGGAGAGAGAGAGACAACGAATATGCAGACTGAGGGTGGACCAACCATAATCCGATCTCTGCCTATACAAAACTTAGAACCTCTCATACCATTCATTCAAGAAGTGCTCATTATGCACCTAGTGTATGCTTAGTCTTATGTCAGGTGCTGTGGGAGAGATAGGACAAAGGACAGAATCCTTGTTCTTAAGGAGTTTAGAGTCTAGTTATGGTAGACTGCAGCTTCTTTATACACTGTGCTGAGCTTGAGAGCTGGGCCAGAATGAGGCAGATATGGAAGGGATCATATCTTAACCAGTATGTAACTGTTTCTGAGAAAATGGAGAGTGACCATAATTCAAGGCCAGAAAAGAATTTAATAGTGGTTATATCTGACAGATGCTTATACTTCTCCCTCTGCACCAGAAACTTATTATCTTTAGGTACTACGTATACTCCAAAATAAAACTGTCTTATAATCAGGTCAAAGTTTTGTTTTCTTTTTTGCGGGGGGAGGCGGGGTGGGAGCATATGTCTAGGTCAAATATGCCTATTTAGTTTTTAAAACTAGCTCCTGAGTATCCAAATATTGGCTACCCAATTCAAATGTTTACTCCTAGACTGGCTTCTCTGCATACTCAGCATGCTTTTTGGGCTTCACGTCCCAGAGTTAGTCAGTATGGACTCAAAGAAGGGAAATTCACTTTAATCTTAGCCTGAGCCAAGTGTGAGCAAAGTAAACCCCGTACCTCCAAAAGAAAAAAATGTCACCAAGTACCCCAAACACAAATTACTTTGAGATTATACAAAACAGGGTTCCCCTCCAATATCATGGAAAAGTGACTGTCAACTCACTCTCACTAATGATGAGCACAGCCAATGCAGGAATCCAAACTCCTTTCTTATTTTGCTAAAGCCTACCCTGCAAGGTTCGGGATTGGTCCCAGATACTAGTTTTCTTTCTCTGGGTCAAAAGGAGGAGCCCAAGAAGTAATGAATGACAAGCTATCGGAGGAGACCTTAGTTGGTGCTGTATGGATGGCTTCTGTTTCCATTCAAGAGAATTAATGCAACCTTGTTGAAGTCTAGCACTCAATCCTGCTGATGTGAGACAACAACATGACAAGGGGTTGATTGCCAGGGTAGAAAGAAGGCAGGGAAAGGGACCACATATTAGGAGGCTTTAAGCTATAGTGCTCAAACCCAAACTCTATTGGTGGAAATTCCTTTGCAAGATGTGAATGACAAAAGCAAGGACAAATATAACTGTACCTGAAGATTTCTGTAAACTGGAAGATGCCTAGAAAAACACGAGAGATGCAAACTAATTAACAATGTTAATTGTCAAGGCATTTGGTGGTTTGTAGCTTAAAGAAAAATTATTTCAAGTTATAGATTGACAAGAAAAGCACGAGGTACTCAGATACAATCAAATTCACTGGGATGATAAGCAGGACAGCACAAAGGTACCAATTGCCACCCTTTGCCATCCCTCTTCCCCCTTCCCAATCAATTAGTATGTTAGTACTATTAGTACAATTAGTAATCAATTAGTATGAAGTGGAATTCAAAAATCTTAGAACTTAGACTGGAGGGAAAATCTCAAGAGATAATCTGGTCTGGCCACCTGCTGGCATGCAAGTAGGTAAGGTTCTCTATTTCACAAATGAGGCAGTTGATGCCCAGAGGTTCACTGACTCATCCGAACCCCACTGACCCATTAGAGGTCCATTCTACCACAGCCTACATCCTGATGCACTCAGGTGGTTATAGCTATGCTCATTTTGAAGGGACAGCACAAAAAGTAAGATGTTCAGTCAAGATACTTAGCCCCAAGCTTTAAAAAATAAAACTCAAGTATCCATTCTCCATCCCTCTACCTGCTGAGCTCGCTGTGCTTTTCCTCTAATAGCCAAGAGCAGCTCTGACTGCTTGGTCTTCCTCTCTCCAATCACCTTCATGCAGCCATCAGTATCAATCTGAAACAACTAAAGGCAGAACACATTAGTTAGTGTTTAAAAGAAGGGAGAAGATACTCTCCTGATCACCTATAACCTGGTAACCCAGGCCTGCCAAATGTATTCTGCCAAATGGATAGGTTAATAATGTAGACCCACTAGGATTTACACAACATTCACAATGCTCAAAATGGGTAGGATGTCAATGGCTATGCATTTCAGTTTCAGAAGTTCCTGAAATGCTTATGGGACCAGGGACTTAAAAAGTAAATTCAAGTGAGACTAAACAAGGTCCATAAGAATACTTCAAAAGTGGGGAGACTAACCAAGAGAATGGAGTAGCAGTATAGCCCAGCTCCTCCAATAATTAGTGCAACAAAGATCTGAGAATGCTAGCCTGAATAGTGATAGGAAATTGTTGGAGAAACTAGTAGCATAAGGTCAAAAATTTTGTCACAGGCAAGTGGATCAGAGCAGGCACTATGGAAGAGGAGTGGGCTGGGATCACAGTCAGATGCAGGAAGCACAACAGGGCCTCAGCACTGTCTCTCTGACCCTAGAGAGGAGACTGAGATCTCAGACTCAGCTCCTGGACGCAGGGACTGAGGTGCTGCTACTAGCCAGACTTTGGGTGCAGAAGATGGCCAAAGCACTGTCTCTTGAACCAAAGAAAGGAGATCCTGAAGCCAGACCCTGAGAACAGAAGAGGGCTAAAATGTTACTGCTCCGATGCCAACAGAAGGACATCAGATAAGATGTGCCAAGGCAATAAAAGGCAATGCCAGTCCCAGCAGAAGTTTGGAGAAGCCTAGCTTTAACACAAAAACTAAATCCAGGAAGAAAGGATAGAAGAATGAGTTAACAACAACAACAAAAAAAACATAAAGTATTATTATGATGCCAGGAGGGATGGCCAAGAAACAAACCCAACAGAATAATTCCAAAACACCTACAAGCAAAGATTCAAAGAAAGAAAACCACAAAATGAAGAATTAAAAATATTATAAGTGAAACAAGACTTCTAGAGGAAAAAAATAGAAAAAGTAAATATCTATAGAAGAAAGACTTTGAAAGATAAATAACAGCTTCGCAAAAGAGGTATAAAACCTCATCCAAATAACAGACTGCCCGATGAATGTACTAAACAAAAGTTAATGACTCCACGAGACAACAAGAAATATTAAAACAAAGTCAAAGACTGAAAAAATAGAAGAAAATATAAGATACTCCATATCAAAAACAAGTGATCTGGAATTTAAGCATCACTGAATTAATTACCTGAAAGCTGTGGTCAAAAGGAACCAAGACATCAAATTTCAAGAAATCACAAAAGAAAACTGCCTGGACATATTAGAACAAGAGAGTAAAGTGAAAGTTCCAAAAGGTTAAAGGTATAGGCCTCCATCCAAGAACAACTTACCACTTAAAACTGAATATAACACTATGGGGGTGGGGAGAGAACACAGCTTTAACAAAACAGATAACATGTGAGCATTACTGATGAAAAGACCAGAACTGGGTAGAAATTTCAAATATGAATCAAGAAAAACAAACACGTGAACAACTGGATAAGACTTTATGAGGACGAAGTGTCTGAATTCTAATAGGAAAATGCTACTGAGAAACTGTAATGTCTGTAGAGGTCACAGAGGGAGTGTCAAGGACATGGGAGTGGTTTTGATGATCTTAAAACAAGAAAGGAAAAAGAAGGAAAAAAGGATACATTAGGGGGAAAGGGGGAGGGAAAAACAGGAAAATTCATCTCCCATTATGAGGGTGTACAAGTAAAAGTTTATATGAATAAGGATGAGGTGGGAATGCAAATGACACTTGCAGCTCCCTTTCATTTAAACTGGTCAAAGGGGAATAGAACACACACATACACAATGAATTTGGTGTAAACATCAACAGGAGAGCATAGAAGAGAGGGAAAAGGAGGGAATAAAAAGGGAGTAAGAATAAGGCAATAATAAAGTCGTAATAATTTGCACCAACATGCGAATGCTTCGCTTGACTACACTTATTTGTTATGAGTTTTTTCTTCCAAGTTTTTTTGGGGAGAAGGATGGGGTGGGGGGAGATAAAAAAAATTGAAGATTGAAAAGTTAACTAAAAAAAAAGTTTACAAAAGCAAACATACCTGTCTTGCATTTTGCCTTCATTTTTATACAAAAGAGTAACTCAAATTCAATTAAAAAAAAAATTAAGTTCCCACGGTTGGCAAAGCAAAATACTAGGTACACAAGACAAAGATAAAACGGGATCTGCCCTGAAGGAGTTTATATTTGGGGCAGTGGGGAGGAGTCAGAAATAAACACATATAAATGAGGAAATACATGGTAACCTAAGGATGGAGAAGGCATCAACACCTAGGGAAAGCAAGGAAGGCTTTCCTGAGGTGGGACCTAAATAGACCCTGGAGGGAAAGTAAGGAACTTGAGGAAGAGAAATGAAGAGTGAATTCCAGGCACAAAGCATGGTGTGGGCAAAGGCATGGCAGCTCGGGATGGAATGTCCAGTTTGGGAAGTAACTGGTAGTAGTCCAGGTTATTTGGAACACAAGTGTGTGAAGGAGAATAATGTAAAACCAGAGACAGATCTAGATTAGAGCCAGACTGTGCAGTCTGAAGACTAGACTGGGGGAGACTGTAGTTTAACCTAGAAACACCTTTTTATGAGCAAGGGGCTAACACAATCAAATGAACACCTTAGTAAGACGATTTTGACAGTTGTATGTCAAATAAATAAAGGAGAAGAGAATGAATTCAAGGATATCAATTAGGAAGCCATTACAATATTCCAGAGAAGAGATGAAGCACAGGAAGGTCAACTAAGCTGACCAGGATCACACAGTTGCTTGGTGTCAGGTAGGATTTGAACCCGACTCTTCGTGAATCCAAGTTGAGCACTCTATGTATTATGCTATGCTGCCTCAGAGAAAGAAAAACTGAAGATGAATCCAAGGAGATGTACTTAGATAAGAGGAAAAGAGAATGGAACTCTCACCAGGAAGACAAAAGCTTAGAGGAAGGGTAGGTTTGGGGAGATGATGAGTTTGATTTTTGGACATGCTGAATTTGAAATTCTGAAATATCTAAGTTCAAGTGAAACTGAAGTTCAGGATAAAGATTAAGTCTAAATATATGAATCTTTGAGTCATGTGAATAGGGATGATAAATGAAGCCAAGGGAACAGATGAGATGGCAAAGGGAAAGAATATGGAAAAAGGAGAGAAGGGGGTCCAGGCCAAAAGCCTGAGGGATACCCATACTTAGGGAGCAGAAGATAAAGGATGACCCAGCAAAATGAAACAAAGAATATTCAAACAGGAAGATGACCCAGGGAAAAGTGATGTCAGGAAATCCAAGAGAGGAGAAAGCATCCAAAATGAGAACCGGAGTCATCAGGAGTCTCTGGTGGAAAGCACCTACATTTCACAGATGCTCCATTATATCCAACTTGGATTTAGATCCATGACTTCAAGGGATGGGCTCAATTATGCATCTTTCCCTTCATTTTCATTTATGTTTTCATGGTATTAAGACATGAGTCCTAGGGACATCACTTCTGACAATTTCTGGTAGCAGTATTCCCCTAGTACAAAATCCCTGAACTACTACCTCCCCCCCCATCCCCCTTCCTCTTATTTTCCCCTTGTCTTTTGAGATTAAACTTTAGGCCTATCTGGGTTCCTTAGAGGCACTCCTTACATGACAGTAGTTGGGAACTACAGAAATTGCAGACCCAGCATTGAGGCATTAAATAGTAAGAGTGGTGGGACCTCTAAAGTTTTCAACTATGTATCAGATCACTTTAAAAAACAGTTCCATTAGAGAACAGATTTAGTGTAAACATCAAAAGCTCATCAGAGCAAAGCCAACCTCTGCTTACCTGAATAAACAATGTAAACACAGGTGTACTTGTCAGATGAATAGTCTGCAACTTTGTCATGATGTCTTCTGCTGTGGAAAGGAAAAAGTCCAATGTAAAAAATAACTCCACACACAAAACCTCTCTCTTTTAACAGTCTCTAGGGACTCTTTGACTTGTAAACTAAGGCAGGAATTTCAAATGGGGTCTCAGCTTTAGAAGGAGGGAAAGAGAGGAATACTAGAGCCCTAAGATTTGAAGAGACCAAGTACCATCAAACTGTGGACCTGTCACAGTCATTCGCACCTCCCACAGATTTCCAACTCTGGCTCCCCACCGAGCTGAGATCAACAAAGGATGGCAGAGGTAAAGAAAGGGAATATTAGACCCCTAAATTAAGATAAGATATTGTCAATCATCATTAACCTTCCTCTAATATAAGTGTTGATGGAAAAGATGACATGTAAATAATCCTCTTCAAGGACTCTTTTCTTATCAACAAATTATTATGCACAGGGGCACTGTGCCAGGTACAGGAGACATAAAGATTGACACAAAGTCTCTACCCTTGAGGAAGTTAATTCCAGTTAAAATAACCACTGACAGGACCCTCTTTGGCGATATTCATTTTATATTAAAAAAAAAAATAAACTGACCACTACATTAAGCAGCACTCTCAGAACACTGGACCTACTTCCATCCCAGTCCTGGCAGCTATTATCCAGAAAATCAACCTAGATCAATCAACTATGGTCACAGTTTCTACAAGGGTTGTAACCACTGCCTCCTGAGCAGCCACTATGACTGAAAGGCCTGGAAAAGAAAGTGCTCATGACCACAGTCCTTGGCTTGTCACAGGCTAACCACCAGAAAGAAAGGTTTTACCGTGGAAATATACATGCTTTGCTGCTGTGCTCTGAGGAGGACAGGGCCTTTCCACCAGACCAGACCAGCAGCTGCAGCTTTGTTTGCTGCGTCCCCTCCTAGCCCATTCAGAATGGCCAAGAGTGACAACCTTGCTCTTGTGCTTATACCTCAGTGCTCTGCCCCTCAGTTGTTGCTAAATGTTTCTGCTTTTATTCTTTCAGGCAGGCTTTAGAGCCAATGAGGATATTCAAATATCTGAAAGACTTTACTGTCTTCTCTAAGCTCCTATTGCGGTGAAACAGGATGCACAAAGAACCAGTCTTTTAGTCTGAGGATATCTTAGAAGCCATTAAGTTCAGGCTCCCACCTAATGCAGGAAAAATACTCTGTATGAGCATACCTGGTAGTTAGACCTTTTTTTAAACCTTCCTAGTGACTAGAATTTCTACTTCATACTTGTTACTTCACAAGGGAGTTTGCTCCACTTTTGGACAGTTAGGTTACTTCCTTCTATTGAGGAAAATCTGCTTCCCTGGGTCTTCTGCTGGTCCCACTCTGTTCTCTGAAACTAACCTCTCTTACATGTGACAGTCCTTCAAAATTTTAAAGGCAACTATAACTACTAAGTATCTTTTACACCACCATACAATTCTCCTCTCACCAAAAATGTGTCCAATTTCATCTGCTTACTAGCTGTTTCATGTTAGGTCAGTCACTTAACATCTCTGAGATTCACTTTCCTATCTCTAAAATGAAAGGATTGGACTAGATCAATAGTTCTCAAACTTTTAGGTCTCAGGACCCCTTCATATTCCTAAAAATTATTGAGGACATGCTCCCTCCACCAAACTTTTGCTTATATGGGTTGTATCTATCGATATTTATTGTATTAGAAAAAAAACATCTTAGAATTATTATGAAAATAGTTTTAGCCTTGTGGACCCCCTGAAAAGGTTTTGGGGATCAAATTCGGAGAACCTGTGGATCAGACATTCTCTGTCCCATTCCTGTTCCAAATTCTGTGACCCTATGAACATTCTGCACATGATACCATTTCAAGCATTCTCACTACTCTGATCACCTAGGAATTTAATTTGTTTTTTCTTCTTTCATGTTTTGGGGCTTTTCCCAAATTTTTAATTTTTTTTAAAACATTTTTGAAAAATGAGAAAAATGTGTATTCTCTTAAAAATAGTTCTCTCCTCAGATCAACTAATTCACTAATCCTCTGATTCCTGTAAGCGCCAGTCCAAAAGATATGTACTATTTGATTCCAGCTATTCCTCTTGTCCTGGACACAAGGCCTAGAGAAGGAAACCCTTGACTCCCCCCTGCTCCCTTACCCCTATGTGGTACCTCGAGTCTGCACTGCCACAGTCTTCTGGGAACGCCAACAACGGATGGTGATGTCGCCCACCCAGGGCGTCACAGCCATCAAGAGCTTGCGGTCCAACCTCTTCCTCTGTATGTTAATCTTCTGTTGCCGCTGTCTATTCAGAAAAGTTTTGGAACATACCTGCACTACTTTTTCTATGGCCATTCCACTGTTGATTTTGGATACCAGAGATGAGGTGAACAGATGGGTCTTCTTCAGCCTCTCTTTCTATGAAGCAGGAAATGAGGGTAAGGGGATCTTAGGATTATCTCACAGTAAGATATCACAGGCACTCCTTGGAAGTACTTTTTGGACACATACAATATAAGACATTTTCCCCAAACCTCCAGTGTGATTCTTTTAACTGAGCTAAATTCCAAATATGGACTTGAGTCACAGTCAGGAGAATAAGGTGGGGAATTGGTTCTCACTTTACTCTGACCACCCCCAGTTTGGTCAGCAGACACCTGCCCTGTAGCCATCTACTCTCAGCTGCCAGAAACAGAGACTTGGCCAGAATGAAGGGAATGGTATTGATGAGAAATGCTGGAGTTGGAGGAGAGATAGCAGTCTGTGAGAGAACATGTGCCTCTAGGCCCAAATGATGGTGGTGGTATTTGATATCCAAAAGATAATTTCCACTTCTAATTTCTGCTTTCCACACCCCTTTTCCTAAATCACAAAGTGGTCTTACTGTCCACTCCATCGGTTTTATACAAATGGGAAACCCCTGGGAAAAAAAATCTGTCCAAGCACAGGACAGAGCCAAAAGAGGAGAGAGCCTTCAAAGGATACTCAAATGGAGGAAAGCAATGAAATCAACATAGGCCATATATCCTTTGTCACGGTTATGACTGGAAAGAAGAGTGAAGCTGGTAGAAACTGAACACTATAAAGACTAGATGTCCTAAGTAAAAGGAAAAAAATCAAATTACACAAGGCATCTTACCAGTTTCTGGTATTCCAAACAAGTATTCATCCTTATCACTGTCTTCACATCATTCAGGGTAACTTTTAGAACACGCTTTCCAGGTGTGGAGGCCTGATCCATAAGGCAAATGAACACGATGAGGTGAAAAAAACAGTAGCTAGCTCTATTTACCAACTGAAAACCCTTTCATTCACTGTGTTGCAGTGAACACTTTTTTCTTCCCAGAAAGCTAAGACTTTCCCAGACACTAATGTACTACATACATAAAATTTGCATTATATTCTGAAGTTTGTACTTTATACCCAGGAGAACACACTGGCTGCATTCTCTACTAAGTTGCAAGAAGAATATCACATTCAGTAAATACTCAGTCTAAACTCAAGGGTCAATAATTGTCAAGGAATATGAAAAGCCCTTTCTCAATTCTACATGCTCTGTATAGTTACCTCTGAAGGTTGGTCACAAGGCTCACCTCTTCTAATTCTTCTTCTTGCAGCTTCTCCAGACCTTCATCAGCTGAACGTGTGCAATCAGTGTCCACAGGGACAGTGCTGTGGTCCAAAGTGTCTTTGTCCCAGTCAGGGTCCCTTCTAAGTGCCACCGCTACTTTGGGAATTGCTTTGCTGCCTTCTTTGGGGGCTACTCTGGAGGCCATAGATGCTTTGGAAAGGCAGGGGGACAGAGTGGAGGGTCTGGAATAGCCCTCTCCCGGATCCTTCCACAGCACAGCGTGACTCTGCCTGGTGGGGATCCACATATCTATGCTGGGCACTACGTATTGGCATGCCTCTGGTGTCTTTTTAGCATGTCTCTCCTTCTCCAGGTCATTATGCCACTCCTGTTCAGCATCCTCACTGCTGCTACTGCTACTGTTGGAGGAGCTGGACCTGTATTTCTTTCGGTACTTCTGCCGTTTTCGGGGCTTCTTTTTCTGTGGGGAAGGAAAGGGTTGGCTTCTACCTTTTTCCACTCTCTATTCCTCTCTTGTTTTCTAAGAAATAACAGTAAAGTCTAATTCTACAAATGGCTCAAACAAAAGGGGACTTCAAGGAGTGAAGGATCTCCTCAGAGAAGACTCATCAAGGCTGGTTCTGGACAGACAGCCCCTCTTACAAAGCAGCAATGTCAGTGCTATGCTACTTAGGAGGCTTGCGCCAAGGCAGGACAGCACATTCCAGCTGAAAGCCAAGCTAAAAACCCCAAAAGGATTTTGGTCTACACAAAGACTCTTTTGCTTATGAATCAGCAGAGTTTAGAAGTCTTTTCTCTGCAAGGAAAAGCTCCTTGACTAAAGACTCTCCACCAGTTCCTTCCTGGACATGGCCTAAGGTCCCTTCTGGCTCTAAAGACTTCTCTGTCAGATGATGTGCTCCTAGGTCATGGCAAAGGAAGATATTAAACAAACAAACAAACAAACAATTCCCACACCTTACCCTAATCAAGGCTTTCCATTTGCTCAGACATTGGGAGCCTGTCCGATGAGGCAACTCAGAGGCTATCTTTGCCCAGTGACCTAAGAACATCAAAGAAAACAACACGGAAAATCTTTCTTGAGGGCCTAGGGCTTACAGACCAGAGCAAAAAAATCTACACTTGAAGCATAACTTTCTAGTAAGTGGCTTTATGCTTTCTGAAACATCAGAAAGTGGCTATTTTAGAGCCTCTTAAGGAACAGTTAGGCTGTGTTCTGTCAGTTTTATGTACAACAATTTGACTGGAGAAGTTCAAGTGAAGTAGAGACTTGATTTAGTGATCAAACTTCTGGGGGACAAAAGGGGTAATCTTCTCCTTTAAGAATTTCACCTAAGTTCTGGCAATTACAGAATTAGGGAAAGGTAAACAGCTCCCTAATCACTAATGAACATCATTTGTAACCTAGAAGTGGCTTTGGCATACTTGCTGCAACCAATATTTCAGATCTAGAATTCCCCATCTCATAAGATGAAAGAGCAAGGACTGTGTCTGTGTTGATCTCTGTATCCCTTAGTGAATAACACAAAGCTTGCAGAAAGCAGAATTTGATGAATCTAATTGAACTGATCTGAAATTACATGCCTAACAGCTGAACCTCCATCCTCTATTAGGAAATGAGAACTTTGGCACGTAAAATGACAAACAGGACATGCTGCAAAATGAGATGTTTCTTGATTCAGAGCAGTATCATTACCCTAACTTTTTCTGACCTTTTCATGCAAATGGAAATGAATTCAAACTTATTAGCTAAGGAAAGAGAATACATAAATACTAACTTACCAGCACCATATTTTTCTATTAATTCAACTAACTTTTCTTCTTCCTTTTCATTCCACCTTCCTTTCTTTAAGCTAAAATGTAATCTTCTTAGATATCTAAAAGTAAAAGGCAGATAATGGACATTTTAGAAGTTAAAATAGCTGTTTGCTCCTACTTCTCATTTTCCATAAGGTGGTTATGTCTGAAAGGAGCACAAGTTCTATTTTCTTCCTTTACTCTCTCTTAGGATTATGTTTTTCTTCAATGCATTATTCTTAGTTAAAATTTCTTCACTAAAAACCTAGACTCCAGGAAATAAGACCTATCTGAATGTCATATCTTTCCTGACCCACCACAAACAATCTTTTTAAAGTACTGCCACAGCAAAGGGAACAAATTTCAATGACACATCTACATTCTCTCATCCTGCATGTGATCAGCAACACATGGGAGAAATTTGATGAGTCAGGCATTCAAATCTGAGGCTGCCTTTAAGGTTGCAATTTGGGGATAGGGAGAAAAATTTATTAGAATATAAAACAAACCCATGACCATCCCTAGTATCATGTTCCAAGCAACTGTGAAAGAGAGCCTAAAAAGAGATGAACTTAAGTCAGTCAATAAACATTAAGTGCCTATTATGGGCCAGGCATAAGGAAAGAGTCCCTCTCCTCAAGGAGTTTTGATCTAATGAAGGAGGCAACAAGCAAATATACAGGATATATGCAACTCTGTTCAGAATAAATAGAAAATAATTAAAAGGGAAAGTGCTAGAGTTAAGAGGGGTTGAAAAAGGTTTCTTGCAGAAAAGAGAATTTTCTTTGGGTCTAAAGGAAGCCAGGAAAGCAAAGAGGCAGATATGAGGAAAGAGTGTACCTGGCGGGGAAGACAACCAGAGAAAATGCCTAGATTCAAAAGATGGGAGTGTCTTGTTCATGGGAAAAGCAAGGAGGCCAGTGTCACTGAATTGAAGAGTATGTGGAAGGTCCACAAAGCCCGAAAGGTAGAAGCTGGTTCTAGGTTAAAAAGTGCTTTAAATGTCAAATGGAGCATTTTGTATTAGATCCCAGAAATAATAGGGAGCCACTAGACTTCCCAGAATGGGGAAGGGAGGGCTGGAGGAGAAAGGGAGAGAAGGGGAGGGAGAGAGAGAGAGAGGGAGAGAGGAAAAAAAAGAGAGAGAGAAGAACAGATTTACACTTTAGGAGAATTACTATGGTGGCTGAATGGAAGATGAATTAACTTGGGGAAAGACTTGAGGCAGTCAGATCTATCAGCAGCCTACTACAAGTCCAGGCATGAGGTGATGAGAGACTGCACTAGAGTGGTGGCAGTGTAAGAGAGAAGGAAGCATAATGGAGAGATGTTGCAAAAGTGAACTCTATAGGCCTTGGCAACAGCTTGGCTATGCAGTGTGAAAGGGAGGAGTCCAGGATGATAACCAGAATGTGAATCTAAGAGACTAGGAGAATGCACGGCCCTCAACAATAATGGGGAAGGCAGGGAGGGGTAAAGTTAGGAAGAAAGATAATTGAACATGTCGAGTTTAAGATGTCTTCTGGGACAGTCAATCTGATTTGTCTGAAAAGAAGTTGGAAATGCAGAACTGAAGTTCAACACTCTAATCATAATATGATAAGGGGACAAGGACTCAAGAAAAGAGGACAGCACAGAGTTGAACTGATTCACCAAGGGATTAAAACAGGAAAAAAGGTGAGAGTGGCTAGTGCAGGGGAGAAGACCTAGAGGAGAAATGAGGAGTGAGGGTCTGCATGAAGAGTAGGGTTTGGTAAGGTAAGGCAGTGGGAAAGATGAAAAGCATATAGATTAGGGTCAGATAAGTGGCTGAGGCAAGGTGGATATCATGGAAAGTGATTTGAAGTTGAGGAACTGAGTGGTGAAAGTATTTGAGGGGCAGTTAATACATATGCTGAAGGGCCCAGGTATGAGGACTAGAGTTGGGGAAGACAGAAAAATGGTGAGTTAGGTACCAAACTTGTTGAAGAAAAAAGAGAAGTGACCTGGAGCTTTGGAGACAATAGTTCCCAGGACCTACTATGTGCCAAATAGTGCATTTAGAGCCAGAGATACTAAGACAAACATACAATAATCTCTGTCTTCAAAGAGCTTGCATTCATTTTATTGTGGGTGGGGCAGGGCGAAGGAAACATATACATGGAAAATTAAGTTAAATACATACAAAGTATAATTAACAAGAGGTGATCACCAGCAACCAGGAGAGAACAAATTAGGCTTCCTGTAAGAGGCAACATTTGAACTGAGCTCTGATGGAATCTAAGGATTCTAAATGAGGAAAAAGTGTATTTTCCAGGCATGGTTGGGGCAGTCTGTGCAAAAACATGAAGAAGAAAGACGCAGTGTGGTATACTGGGAGTGGCAAGCAGGCTAGTTTGGAACAAACTGTGGGATGAAGAGTAATGTGAATCAGCCTGGAACGGATGTATGTCACATTAAATTTCTAAGGATTAATGAAAGGGAAAGAAGATAACGAACAACTTGAGTTTACAAAGTTAACACCTTTGGAGAAATCTAAAGCAGTTTCAGACAGATGGTCTCACTTGCTCTGGCCAAGGGGGAGAGCAAGGCATGATTACCCAATTTTTACATGGGAAAATATAGGAGAGATAGCTGTTCCAGAGCCATTGTGCTCAATGCTGAGACTATACTGCCAAGTTAGCTTGAAATACTGTCCTCAGTCCAGTTAAGAACAGTGCAATTTGCCCCAAAAACATCCCATAAAGAAATGAATTCTAAAGTCACCTCTCCAGTCAGTCTGTGACCTTAACCTTAGTAAACAGCTGAGCTAAGGTGGTTAGTGTTCTGAAATGAGAGAGAAAGCTGTCCCTTAGTTGGCTCCATATTTATTTCCAAGGATGCAAGTTAAAAGAAAATAAATAGCAATGGCTACCTTTTAGGAATGCCATGTGACCAACTTTTCACGTGGACTAAGGGGTACACAAGGCTTCCAATGGCAGTCATCTTCTCTTTACACCTACTCTCTTGAAACACTTAAATGAACCAACAACAGGTAGACTGAATTTGCTACAGAGCTCAGTCCAACTCACCGATCTCGACACTGGGCATCACTCCTACCTGGCACCTCTTCCCGAATTTTAAACCAATCACGTTCTCCATATTTGGCAACAGCTTGGAGTAATTTCTGTGAATAGGAATACATAAATCAAAAAGCAAATTCCCAATCTGCTTACATTCAGTTTTCAGATCAATGGAAAGTGGTTTAGAAAAGCCCTCAGAAGCCAGAAACAGCAGCAAAGACAGAATTAACTACTTAGACCAGTGGTGTCAAACTTCAACAGAAACAAGGGCCACTAAACCATATACCAGGATCCCTGAACACACTGACTTAGAAAATTACACATTAACATTATCTATGTTTTATTACGTTGCTATTTATTTTGTTAAATATGTTCCAATTATACTTTAATCTGGTTTGGGCTGCACTCAAGTGTCTTGTGAGTTACATATGGCCTGAGGGCAATGTTTCTGACACTTCTGACTTAAACACTCTAAGCATAACTCTATGGAGGACAATCAAGCTTTGCCACAAAAAGTCCCCTGGTATCATGGATAGAATCAACATTTTTTTTTCTGGCACAAAAAGCATATGTATATAGTTGAAACATGAGGAGGTGACAGATATAGACAATAGAAAATAGGGTAAAGGCAAGCTTACAGCATCTTCTTCTGGGGTCCAGAATCCTTTTTTCAAACTAGGATTTAGGCTCTTGGTCCAACGATAGATCAACTGCATTGAATCTCTACCCTCCATGTAGTAGACAACTAGGAAACAAGAGTCCTTTGGAACAAATTCTGTAAAGTATATTTCTAGACTGATGGCTAAATGCAATTTACTTATTAAAATATGTAACTTTTGTATATGCACATTTTTCATTTACTCATTCACACAACAAATGTCTCCAAAATGTATGTCATTTATATACTTCTCATAAGAACTCCATTAGTAAAAGAACAATACTGATAAGGGATATTTATGTCACATAAAGGAAGCATCTATGTCAGGATGCTACATTTAAGACTCTTACTAACTCAATGTCCCCAATTACAGATATTCTACATACAGTGCACTACTTTGAGAAGTACAATGGGAGAACATGAGAAGTGAAAGACTTACTCTTCCGATAAGGGATGTGGCTTCCAACTCTCATTTCCTCAACTAGTTGTGTGAGCATGTGGTCTTCTTCTTTTGTCCATTCCTTTCGCTTCAAGTCTTTGTTATACTGTTGGTATATCTGTAGACACTGGAAGGCACTTCTGTTGGTCTTTTGAAGGAACCCAAACAGAAAATGAAGAGGAACTCATGAATTTAAGAGGAAAATGTATATAGCATCCCCTCCTTTAAATTGCCTGCACCAATTTTCAAGAGCTCTTAACACTAAATTTGGTGTGACTGACAAGGCAGTTGTAGAAGGACAAAAGACTCAGTGAAGGAATAATTAACTAGATCTGGTTACTGAGAAATGATGGACAATTTCCTGAGAAGTCATACAGTGACTTCTATACATCAAATCATATTTAATCAGCAACTGCCATTCTAAAACTGGAGATGTATTCCCAGGGGAAAAAATGCTGTGCCTAAGAATGGGGGGGGAGGGGTGGCGGGGGAGGAGGAGAGAAGAAAAAAAAATCACTGAAGAATGTAGCATATCTTAAATTGGATGTAGGAAAGTTTTCTAATGCCTCCTCATGGTGTGGAAGTAACATTGGGTTCTTGAAAGCTAGCCAGCAGAGGGCACATAATCTGATGACTTCTACCAAGCTTTGAGCATGCTACTAGTAACAGAATGAAACCTTGTACAAGTACAGAGCCTCATCACCAGGACGGTGGCGACTACTTTGGCTGTGTTAACTTTTGAAATTTCTGATAAAATATTAATATTCAACAGATCAGAAAAGACTAATACCACAGAACAAATTAAAAGAGCAGAATCCTTAACACTTTTGGGTTAAAACTATAGGAGATGAGATACACATGATGTATGTCACATGACCCTTTAAAAGCAATTTAAAACTTTCTTTCTTTCCAAAGTGAATAATCTCAAACTTCTAGCTGATACTATGATCTCCTTAATAAGTATCTAAATTGTTTAACAGCCCTAGTGGCTGATACCAAGCAGTTATAAGCATCTCTGAGGAGGATTTGTTTGATATTCCTTTGTATATTATTTGTGTTCTTTCTTTTGGATTTGGGCCTTTCTGGTTCAGTTGCAATTTCCTTTATGTAGTCTGTGAGTACAAGAATGCAACTATCATGAATCAGTTTTTAAACAAACCTGATAAGTGAACATAAAAATTTATCTCCATCAGATGCCAATAAAAGGATGTTTCCTTAAAACTGATTACTTCCTAAATTCTGCATGCCTTTCCTTTAAGTGAGTAAATTTTCAATGTGAAGAATTTTCTGCCCCCACATCTGTGTAGACCTTAAGAATTTTTATAAGGAATGTCTAACATTACTTGCATCTGTATTTTTTTTTTTTGCAAACCTTCAAATTCAGAGAAGAACAATGTGCGTGTCTAAGTTTGTGGAGTTTATTGGAATTTTGCAGGTACACTACTCATAGTACTCCTCATGAACTCCATGTGAAGAGTGCTGAAAATAGATTCTCTTAAGCTCTTTGAAGAACAGAAATTAACAACCCATTCCTTTATACTGAGCTACTATTCTTCCCACTGTAAGCTTTTACTAATTCCTACTACTTAGCATTTTGAACCTTATACATATTCACATATTTAATACAAACTCCTCTGCTTAGCATTTGCAAACCTCTGGTTTGCTCCAGTCTCTCCCCTTAAAGGCTGATCACATAATATACTTCCCAAATACTCTTTGCTTTCACCAAACTGGTTAATTGCTGTTTCCTTTTACATGACATTCCATTGTCTTCAACATCAGCAACTCTGGATGCTGGGGATGTGCTTTCTCATTTTCATCTCTTGGAACTCCCAGCTCCCTTCAAGAGGTCCTTACTGATTCTCATCACTCTCACCCTCCAGCCCCTTGCCAAAATCAATATGTATTTATTTCCTATATTTACATGTACTTATATTTATATAGGTGTTTATATGCTGGGTTTGCTTATTTGTTAACATGTATCCCCACAGTAGAACGTAAGCTTCTTGAGGGCAAAAGCTGTCTCATTTTTGTATCTGTATCCCCAGTACTTGGTCTAATAAATGCTTACTGATTGACTGAAAATTAATAGGGCAGGTAAAGTGAATACAATCTCTCCACCTGGAAATGTTTCACCTCTAAGTGTGGACAATCCCTTGACTATTAAAGAAAAAGATTATTCCTACTCACTAAGTTTAAACCTACTAGTTCATAATCATCAGCTGAATATTCTCACAGCCAAACTGCCCTTAACCCAAATCACACAGGGCTGCCCTCTAGTGGTAAAAATATAAACTGATCACAAATTTTGAGGGTAAGAAGTCATTATAACCTTCTCTGATGCTACACTTAGTGTTGCAAAACTGCACAGCTCTTAGTATGACTATCTTCCTAGTCATCCTGGTGCAATTTTAGGCGCTTGCCTCTTCTGCCCTTAATGGATGAAAGCTCGTTCTTCCAGGGTCACTGCATTTCCAGGACAAATGAAATAAGTAAGGCAAGGTGACTGGTCTCAGGGAGCATTATAGAAATCATTCAAAGACAAAGGATTTTTCCAGGCTGATATGCCCTGTGCTTGCATGGATAGACAGTATCTAACACTGAAGGCTCGCTAGCATGCTGAACACAATGCTGGCTTTAACAATTTGGAATTATGCCCAAGTAGTAAATAAATTATGAATACCCTTTAACCTACTTAGATGACTATATATCCCATAAAGATCAAAGAAAGAGGAAAAGTACCCAGGTCCTCAAAAATATTTACAAGTAGCTCTTTTGTAGTAACAAAGAACTAGGAACTAAGGTGATGCCCATCAACTGGAAAACAGCTAGATAAATTATGGTAAACAAATAACCATACAATGACCATGATTCTAGAGCTCTGATGAAGAACTTATTTGATTGCTATATACGTCCCACCAGAGATGACAGACACAGGATGCTGAAGACATCTTAAAAAGTACTTAATATATTTATATTGGATATTTTTTTTTTATCTTTTCTTTGTATCCCAAGCACTTAGTACAGTGCCTTGCACACAGTAGCTGTTTAGTAAATGCTAGTTTACTTACTGACTAGACATGGCAAATGTGGGAATTTGTTTTGTATGACTATGAATATTTTGTCACTAAGAGATTTTCCCTTTAATGATGAAAAAGGTAGAATGGAGAGAAAATTATTTTTGTTAATTGAAAAAAATAACATTTAACTAAAAAAGAAAACCCTCTGGCTTTAAGAATAAAAAATAAACAGTATACATTTTCCTGAGGGCAAAGTGGCATGTGCACTATATCAGTGTCTGGGAACAAGAGAAGGTCTATACTTTTCCCATAGAGAAGAAAACAGCATATGCACTACCCCCACAAGAACAGGCCAGCTTTGGGGAAATTTTTCTATTCCAATGAATGGTCATTATCCTAGCAACCTGGAAGACAGAGTAAATCAGCAATACAGTGGAAGGTCAACAATACAGCAGAAAATTTCTTTCCCCCTAAGGACCAGTACTCTGAATTCTCCAGAGAAATAACTATGGTAGCCTGGTCAGCTGGGAACACAATGTCAAACGCCTCACCCCCAGCTCTGCCGCGATCTTCTGCCACTCCAAATAATTGTATTTTGCCGCAATCTCTTTCAGACGCTTGGTCTCTTCCTCAACCCATGCTTGCTTGTTGATGCTTGGGTGTTCACAGTTCTGCCAGAATTTTCTAATCTCATCAGCACTTCGGCTGCCTTCAAACTACACCAAAACAGAAAGACTCTTTGTATAACAAGGTCAAATTAATCTTTATGCCATTAACACTTATGCACATGGTTCTTGAAATAATAAAAAGGAAGTTAACATAGACATAGTTTTTGTTTCTTTTCATAGGACTACTAACCCAGTCTACTGTATGGTATTAAAAAGTGCAAGTATCTGTTGCAGAGTTAATCACTACATAAGTTGTTTAGCTCAGCACAAAGAAAAATCCATGTTGCATTCCAATAACAGACAAAAAATGTGGTTCTATACAGTTATTTAATAAATGGATGTTATGAGTAAACAAAGAGACTAGGCAAAAAGCCTGAGCTAAACAGAAAATTTGACCTTCAAGTACAAGACTCAAGAGAAGCATAAAAAGGTAAACAGGAAAGAGAATCATAAGGTATTCAATAAGGTTAAAATGTGTAGCATTCCATATGGGAAGATGATAAGAACTTTATCATTATTAGGACAGTTAGAGTGATTCTATATAGAAAGAGAATGTCAGACATCACACCTATCAGAATGGCTAACATGACAAAAAAGGAAGGTAAGTGTTGGAGAAGGTATGGGAAAGTTGGAACACTAATTCATTGTTGGTGGAGCTGTGAGCTGATCCAACCATTTTGGAGAGCAATTTGGAACTATGCCCAAAGGGCTATAAAAATGTGCATATCCTTTGACCCAGCAATATCACTTCTAAGGGGCTGTATTCCAAAGAGATCATAAAAATGGGAAAAGGACCTACATGTACAAAAACATTTAAAGCAGTTCTTTTTGTGGTGGTCAAGAACTGGAAGTTGAGGGAATGTCCATCAACTGGGGAATGGCTGAGCAAGTTGTGATATATGAATGTAATTGAATACTATTATGTTATAAGAAATGGTGAATAGGCAGACTTCAGAGAAGACTGGGAAGACTTATATGAAGCGATGGTGAATGAAATGAACACAACCAGGAGAATATTATACACAGAATTATTTCTGATAGATTTAGCCCTGCACAGCAATGCAAGAACCTAAAATATTCCCAAAGGACTCTTGATGCAAAATGCCATCCACATCCAGAGAAAGAACCATGGAATTGAACTGCAGAATGAAGCAATTTTCTCTTGTGTTATGTTGTGTTTTGGTTTTTCTCATGGGTTTTCCCATTTGTTTCAATGCTTCTATGCGATATAACTAATGTGAAAAACTGTTTAATAAGAATGTACATGTAGAATCCATATAAGATTGCATGTCATCTTAGGGAGGGAGAGAAAATTTAAAACTTATGGAAATGATTGCTGAAAACTGAAAACAAACAAATTAATAAAAATTAAATTAAAGAAAAAGAAAGAGGGTGTGAGGGTCAGTCAATTATGCTAGAATGATGTACAAAAAATTGATAAGTGAGAAAGAGGGATGCCCTTGGAAGGGGAAAGAAGAAGAATGGGGAAAATTACCTCACATAAAAGAAGCACATAACGAATAGCTTTTATAGTGTAAGGGAAAATGGGAAGTGGGGAGGACAGGCAATGATTGAACCTCACTCACGTCAAAATTGGTTCAAAAAGGGAAACTATAGACATATACTCATAATAAGATTCAACTTCCAGAGTTCAAATCTGGCCTCAGACCAGCTCTGTGATCTTGAACAAGTCACTTAACCCTGCTTGCAAACTTCATCTGCAAAATGAGCAGGAGAAGGAAATGGCAAAACATTCCAGTATCTTTGCCAAGAAAAACCCAAATGGGATAACGAAAAGTAGGTTGCAACTGAATAACATGAAAATGTGTGGTGCATGATCTCACATGTAAAATCAAAATCCAACTGTTTTGCCTTCTCAAGGAGGGAAGGTTGGGGGAGAGAAAATTTGGAACTCAAAGTTAAAAAAAAAATGTTCAAAATTTTTTTACATGTAATAGGGAAATACTTAACGAAGTGAAAATAATTTTTTAAAAAAAGAGACACTAGGCAAGAGAAGATGCCACTCCCACTACCGAAGAAAAAATTGAAAGCTCATGTTCTAGTGACACTGGGTCAGGAGTATCACATATGCAAATAAAAGGCAGTATATTTTCACAGTCTAAATCGACCAATAGCAACAATGCCAAATTTCCCTAGTTCTATATGACACAAGGCTATATTTGATCCTAGGGTGGCTTAAATTACATCATATCTACTCACATTAATGTTGGAGATCTTCTCCCAATCTCGCTCATCCAGTCTATCCCCCAACAAAGACTCTTCTGGTAGCTGACTAGAGCAGGGG
Organism: Potorous gilbertii; assembly: GCA_028658325.1. Lineage (NCBI taxonomy): Eukaryota > Metazoa > Chordata > Mammalia > Diprotodontia > Potoroidae > Potorous > Potorous gilbertii. The sequence continues at coordinate 296,966,553 of CM053769.1, read as the reverse complement.
ACAATGGCAACATTATTAATTCTGGCATATCTATTACTATTTACAGGTAAAGAAATTAAGGCACAGTAAGGTCTCATCTCACTTGATGTCCTCAATTTCCTTCTCAGTATTCTTTATTTGCTTCTCCAAGATCTGCTTCTCCATTGAGTTACTGACTTTGTCAAGTTTTTGATTTAAGTATTCAAGCCTGTTGAAGAATTAGACAACATGATGAAGAGGGATTAAAATACAGGAGTTGGCAAACTATACTGTAACCTCTCTGACAGGTTACTTCCTTATGCCACCATGTGGTGCTTTGTGGAATCACATGATGTCCAAGTTGGAAAGGATCTCACACATCTAGTACAACTGTTCCCAAAATATGGTCCCCAAGACATTTTCAGGAGGTTTGGGAGGTGAAAATTGTTTTCAGAGTAATACTAAGACATTATTTGCTGATTAATATGCATCTGCTTTTTCTAATGTACCTATGTGAGGCCATATTTTCTTCATACTGTTCAATTAAAACAACATACTCTAAGGGACTGAATGCAAAAGCAAATATGCTAAATCTAGCTGTCTTCTGTTAAGCCAAATATTGGAGAAATTTGCAAAAATATGTAAAACAACGGTACTCTTTTCATTAAAAATTTTTAGTTTTGTAAAATACTGTTTTTATGTAAAGTATTATTTATGTTAACATGTTTATTATTGTTATTTTGGATTATTTTAGTCGATTTATAAAAGATTATTTTAGATACTAAATGAAATTTAAATTTGAATTAAATATTTTTTAAATTTATGAGTTCTAATTTCTAATACTGTAGCTATGATAGATAAAACACATAAATAAAAGCTCTTTGGGGGTCTTCAACATTTCTGAAAGGATAAAGGGTCCTAAGACCAAAAACTTTGAGAATCACTAGTCTAGTCTAACACATACCTGAATCAGAAATGGCCCCCCACTACACCCACTAGCCACTGTGTCCCAATGATTAAATAAGGTCAAAGAGTTCTTCCAGGACAGGGGAGGGAACGGACTACTTCGTAAAAATCTGCAGCTGCCTGCTGAAGTAAACTATAATTTTCAATTCAAAACACCTAAGAGATGCTGAAATTAAGACCTCTCCACAACCATATTCCAACAGTCAACTTCTGACTATTTTAAGTCACAAAAACTAAGAGACAGGAGATGTAAATTTGATCTTAGGTGTAATCATATTGAAGGTAGGATGTCAGTCTTCCAGCTTGAACTTCACCTTCCAAACTAGACTTAAAAGACATCCATTCACCACATTATTTTTCTGATCCCAGACTTCGAACAAAGGGTTGCATAAAGTAAAAACTAACATTTCTAACAATGGTTGAAATGCTACAGAACATACGGTGTTTAAGAGTCGGCTAGGCCTGTGTGTACAGACCAAAGAATCAATCTATCCATCCCAACTAGTTAAAAACATGGCCTTTACAGAGTATGAGTCTATGACATGGCACATGAGATTTTTTTCTCTTTTCCCAAGCACTACACTTATCTTGTACTTAACTACAATGTAAATGTATTTACATTGATCACAAGCATATCTTGAAAAAATTAGTTATATCAAGTCATCCAAAACCATTCTGGGACAAGAAATGTGTATCAGATGAATAGCAAATTCCCTTGTGTCTTTTGGAGACCAGCAAAGGGATCATCTAAGATAAATTTAGACTAGGTAATCCAAAACTGGCTTGAAACTAAACAAACACCTTACTTTAATAACTTGGGTTGGAGCAAACGTTGCAGATGGTCACTCATCACCGACTTCCTAAGTAGAGTCTTTTCCCAAGTTTTCCCTGAAAAAAAAAACAGCATTATGTGTTTGGGCAATAACTTTAAAAACGGTGAGCTGATGAGTAATAGGCGAGGACCTCGCACCCCGACCCTTTGCCATTTGTCGTCTCAACAAAAGTATGCTTTTCTTGAAGTATGAACCTCCCTCACCAAAGCAGGGAGAGACTAAATGAAAATAAAAAGAGAAAGTAGGAATAATACTAGCACCACACTACTTTATTTCTTCTAGGTTCTGCTATAAATTCATCATCACAAGGACTTTGGTAATTATGGGAAAAGCAGTAAGAGAATTAAGAGGCTAGGAAGAAATGTGACTTGGAAACTCTGCGGTGCAGTGGATAGGGTGCTGGGTGGGACTCAGACAATGACTAGTTATGTGACCCTAAGTAAGTTATATAACCCTATTCGCCTCAGTTTCCTCATCCATAAAATGAGCTAGAAAAGGAAATGGCAATCAGCATCTTTGCCAAGAAAACCACAAATGGGGGTCCAAAGAGTTGGACACAACTGAAAATAATTGAACAGAAGAATAAAAATGTGACTGGGCTGAGAGTACCTGACAGTTACAAGTAAAACTATGTCTACAATTGCAGTGGTTTCCTGTGAGGGTCACATCACCAATCAGCTTGAGCTAAAGCTCCAAAGAAAAATTTCTGGGCAGAGAACTAGCAGCATTAGCCTAAAGGTGAAAGGAAAGGTTAAACCTAGTTCAGTCCGCAAATGATTCCAAGCTCTTACATTTGGTCACAATCAGTTCTTCAAAAGACTTGATGCCTTGTGTTGCCTTTTCCCGAGTATCTTCATTGGCTGGAGGTCCCTGTTGGAAAGTATAGCGTAAGTCAGTGCTAACCTAAGGAGTCAACACAGGCAAAACTCAGGACCTCAAGCCAATGGTCAGTTCCCCTTCATTAGAGATATCACAGGAGATAACAGCAACTGCTTTTCTCAAAAGCACACCCAGATTAACTTTTCCAAGCCAGTGAAGACGCCTCCATTATTTAGCTCCACTGAAGGAATACAGAGCACTTGGATTGATCACCTAAGCCATGCCCCCATAGCCCAACTAAGTAATGTTTTGGTATTTTTTTTTTTTAATGAAAATACCGACTCCTTGTTACTAAGATTTCCAAACTCCAGACAATCCACTCACCACTGTGATTGGATTTTATAGGTTAAAACATGCTCCAGGCAAGTCACCCACACTTCAAGGTGACTTAAAACATTTATGTGTAACACTTTTCAGGTGAAATGAAGAGTTACACTGAATTTCAACATGCTCATTAATGGAGGTAAATTAATGGATATCCACATACAACAGTGATACTAAAAGAAAGAATTTATAAAACCCAAATTCTTTTCACAGCCACACAAAAGGCACAAGTCACTCACAATTCCTGTGACTTTATCCTTGAAATATGGTTTCATAAAATGACCCACAAATACATTTGAAGGGAGGCTCTTTCCATCTTTGGTCTTTGGGGTTTTGGAACCAGCCAGATCCCACATGACTTCTTCCTGTGACACAAACATAGATGGAAACTGCTCAAAATAGTTAATATAAAATCACTGGGACCAATCAAAACTGCTCTTGAGACCTGTAAGATATTCATCAGCATTTATTTAGAACTTACTCCACCCACATGCCAGGTACTGAGGATACAGATACAATGAAAACAATCTGCGCTGTTCAGAAGCTTACATTCTAATGGTAGATAAAATTACATAAAGAAGTATATGGAAAATAAATATAAAGAGATTGGGGGGGGAGGAGCCAAGATGGCAGAGTAGAAAGATTCACATATGCTAGCTCCAAACCCACGAGCCCATGGATCTCCTGTAAAACTAACTCCCAACAAATTCTGGAGCAGTGGAAGTCTCGCAGAAACAGAGTGAAGGAGATTTCCTTTCCAGAGAGCTCTGAAAAACTGATCCCAAAGGTCCATCGTGCACCGGACGGGAGCAGAGCCCAGCCATTCCCTGGCCACGCGGCACAGAGAGGAGCAGATCGGGGCAGGCTTCAGGGACGGAATCTCCAGTGGCCACGAAGGTCCTTCCACCCACAGATGCACAGGTCAGTGAGAGAGACTTCTGGGCTGGCCAAGAGGGGAGCAGGGTGAATCCATAACTCAGGCCCCCTCGGGAGGCAGTGGCAGAGGCAGCGGACGGCCAGGAGCTCCCGGAGCAGGCAGGAGCTCGGCAGCAGCTCCATTACTGAAGATCTCTGCATAAATCCCCTGAGGGAACCGAGCCTGGGAGGCGCCCTGCCCCCAAACTTAAGCTCACATAGAATAGCAGCCAGGCTGGGGAACAGCATTTGAATCTCAGACCCCAAGTACTAGCTGGGCGGATCTGGGCGGGGGTGGAGAGGAATCTCAGAAGTCAAGTAACTGGCTGGGAAAATGCCCAGAAAACGGAAAAAAAAGTAAGACCATAGAAGGTTACTTTCTTGGTAATCAGATGATTCCTCCCTTCCTCTCTGATGAGGAAGAACAATGCTTACCATCAGGTAAAGACATAGGAGTCAAGGCCTCTGTATCCCAAACATCTGAAATAGATATCCAATGGGCTCAAGCCATGGAAGAGCTCAAAAAGGATTCTGAAAATCAAGTTAGACAGGTGGAGGAAAAACTGGGAAGAGAAATGAGAGAGATGCAAGGAAAGCTTGAAAATGGGTCAATACCTTGCAAAAGGAGACCCAAAAAAATGCTGAAGAAAATAACACCTTGAAAAATAGGCTAACTCAATTGGCAAAAGAGGTTCAAAAAGCCAATGAGGAGAAGAATGCTTTCAAAAGCAGAATTAGCCAAGTGGAAAAAGAGGTGCAAAAGCTCACTGAAGAAAATAGTTCTCTCAAAATTAGAATGGAACAGATGGAGGCTAACGACTTTCTG
>CM053769.1:296901404-296961352 GCA_028658325.1 Potorous gilbertii | reverse complement strand
TAGAAGCACAAGAGGAATGGGGCTTTAAGAAGGTAAAAGTGAGAAACTGCTGGGGGGGGGTTGGAGGATGTCATGGCCATAGGTGATTTCAGGGTACAGGAGGAAACCTTTTCTTTCCCCTGATCTTTAGTTCAGCCATCTGTAGAAGGAAACAGTATTCATCAGGTTATTGGGGTGGGTAGATGGGGAGTCTTTGTAAAATTTGAAAACACTGTGAGGTTTTTTTTAATTGGTCATGGCTCATGGTAGGCAAGGAGCAGGGACAGGCTGTGGGGATGGCCTGGAGGATGAGATGGGAAAGTTAGGGATGAGGTTAGACAGCACTGGACAGGAGGGATATGGGTAAGTATAAGGAGGCTTTTGTTGACCTAGGATGCTCATAAAGCATTAGGGGAATTTTAGAAACACTTGTATAATGTTCAACCCTGATTAGGGCAGCCAGAGGAGAAATATTAATAATAAAAAAGTGATTCACATTTATCTAGTCCTTTACATTTTACATAGCATTACATTTCATTACAACAACCTCTGACGGAGTATTATACCCATTTTGTAGGTAAGGAAACTGAAACTCAGTTTTGACAAGGAAATTTTTCCAGGGTTACCCACAACTAGTAAACAGCAGCCCCAGATTAAAGTCCAGGTCTCTTGACACCAAGTCCAGTGTTGTTTCCACTAGGACTACATCGGGCCAAGGCCATGTTGTTTCAAGGGCAGAATGTTGTGGGGATATGTTGCCGACTGACAGTGCTGCTCTCTCTCTAAAGGTCTGTTGGACAAGGTCAACTAAAAGGATCTCCAAGCTTGCTTATCATAAGGGTGTGGTGATTGTGACATGTCCCAGCTGCCAGAACCACCATGTCATTGCTGACAACCTGGGCTGGTTTTCAGACCTGGATGGGAAGAAGTGAGTACTCAAATTTTCACAAAAATCAATTAAGTCCCTTTGGGTCTAAGTGTTGGAATCAGTCCCAGTGATGATCCAAAAATGAGTTCCTTTTGGTTTTTCGAAAGGAAGCTTGTCACACAGTATCCTGACTCACAAAGTCGTCTGTAGCCAGAATTCTGATACTCACTAAGACATAAATGTTTGTATTAAATACAGATGCACTTAATAATGATAACAATTGCCATTTCTTTAGCCTTTTCAGGCTTACCAAGTGTTTTCTTCACAGTAATCGTGAGAGGTAGGTGGTGCAGGCATTAGCCCCATTTTACAGATGAGAAAATTGAGACGTGACTAGAAAAGTCAAGTCATTGAGACTTGGCCACAGTTAGCTGGTAAATGCAGTTCTGACTGGAATCTGGGTCTCCTGACCCCTGCTCTAGTATACTGTCTTCCCCAAATGGAGTGTGAACTTCATTTCTCCCAAAGCCACACCCACCTCATTTGAAATACTCAGAAACCAGTTAAAATAATTAAAAGAAAAAGTTTTAAGTTAATTCGTTATTCCTCCTTCAGATTTCTTGCCTACTTAATAAGGGTACGGGGGAGAGGGAAGGAGAGAATTTGGAACTCAGAATTTTTTTAAAGAATTTTAAAAATTGTTTTTACATGTAATTAGAAAAAAAAATGGAAGTTTTTCTTAAAAAAAAAAAAGATATTTTGATTCTGCAGTTAGCCGTACAAAGAATCCTCACTTTCCAACCACCCAGAAGATGTATTGTAGGTCCAGACAGCTGTTGCTGCTAGGAGAGCCGACTCCATGCCAGAGCATCTTCCACTGTTTGTCACTGTGAAAAGCAAGAACTTACTGGGAGACATGATCCCACGAGGGGCAGATTCCTGGCATGACTGCTTTTGTGTGTGGTGACCCCTCGGGAGTGTTATGCCTCCCCTCCTGCCACCCTTCTGAGTTTTTCACTTCCTTTGTTAAGCTTCCTGGAATACCAACAGCTACAGATAATTTGATTCATTAAACATCATGTTAAAAAAATTAATGTTCTTCCTTTTGAGATTTAAGGGAATATCATTAAGTTATACTCTAATGAGAATTAGTTCAGTCAGCTTGGTTTTCTCCAGGCACCTATTTTGGATAGCTGCACTTAAGGAATGACAGTTTTTGATTAGGGGAAGCAGAAGTGGAGAGGGCTAGAACAAAGCATTGATTAAGTGCCTGTTGTGTACTAAGGCTGTACAAATATCTTATTTGAACCCTTATCATACTTGGGAGGTAGGTGTTATTATTAATCCCCATTTTTATCATGAAGGAAACTGAGGCAGAGTTAGGTAATTTGACAGGATCATAAAGCTTACTTAGTAAGTGTCTGAGGATGGCTTTGAATTCAGGGTCTTCTTTACTGCTGGCCCAGCACCCTATCCGCTGCACCATTTAGCCAGGTAGTTTGAAATTTGGATCTCTTTTCGTTTGCTCAAGTTAATCCTGTTTTGGGATGGTAAATGTGGATGCTTAGGGTTTCATGGACATACCAAGGGCCCAGGAGCCTGGATAGGAGGGGAGTTAGTGAGACAGGTGTGTCAGAAGAGATGTGGGAGAATATGGAAATTAACTTCCCCTCTTTGAAAATTTTGCTTAGGGCCAGCCCTGAACTTAGGAAAGAGTGTTAAATATTTCCATCTTCTCTTCCTTCTGGTACTACATGGCTCCCTGTTTGCAGATCCAGGAGCTTCAGGTATTAATTTGATTTGCTCGTTCATTTAACAAACACCCTTTTAGCACCTGCTGTAGATTGTGTGCTCTTTGAGAGAGAGGTGGCAGAGCAAGCATACACCAGTAGTTATTGCCTTCTAGAGTCAGCAAGAATAGGGTGATGCATTTGCAGCTGGTAGTTGAAGCTCAGCCCCCAGGTCTGAGCCTCAGTCTTCAGGTGCAGATTTCATGTGTAAATCTAGTTGAGCATGAGGAAGAGCTGACGTTGGGACATTTTGTCTTTAGGAACATTGAAGAAATCCTGGCAGCTCGAGGGGAGAAGGTGAGGCGCATGACGGGTGAGGAGATTCTCGAAATTGTTTCGGAGGCAGAGGCTGGACCGAAATCTCCTTCTGAGGGGGAGAGCAGCTCAGATCCTACAGATGACACAAGAAAGGATCCGACCTGATCCCGATAAAATGTTGACTTTTCTCCATTTTCTCCATTTTATCTTTGTGCTGGAAAGAAAGGAGTTGCTTGGGTTTGCCTTTGTTTTTTATAAACAAAAAAAAAGAATCATCTTCAAATTCCAATGTACAGTGTCCATTTTGAGATTTCATAAACTGTTTAGACTCAAGTCTTAGAACTCTGAGAAAAATCAGAACTCTAAGAAGGCTCTTAGACTTTGGGTAGCCTCCACACTAGTCTGTATGGGCCCCAGGGCGCTCAAGTCACAGACATAGGCCTTCTTCACAATAACCAGACTAATGTTGTGATACATTTATATAGTTCAGGAAATAGCAATTTGCCAAAGGGGGTGTACGGGTGGGAGGTTGTCTGGCCTGACCTCTGTATTTCAGGCACTAGGAGGTTAGTGTGTCTAGGGGTCAGACATCCAGAGGGAACTGAGGTTCCAGCCCGAGTGATTTTGTCTAAAACTTCTCTGTCCCCTTTTTTATCTCCTGTATCATCTGTTTCCACCAGTTAAGGAACTGATTTGGTTTAACAAGTGTGTCTTTCATTATCATCGTCTATGTGAATAAGTAAGCCTTTATTAAGTGCTTATTGTGTGCCGGGTCCGGTGCTAAGTTCTGGGAATAGGAATAGAAAAAGCTGACTCCTCTCAAACTGACAACTCATCTGGAGAGATGATATCTAAAAGAAAACTGGGGTAGAAGGATAGAAAGGCCAGAAGTCCTGAGGGAGCTGTGCTGGGACCTGTGGCAAGGCCCAGAGATCCTAAGGTTTTATCAGCAGGTCAGATTAACATGTAAGTCCTAGAAATTTGTAGCAAGGCAGATGGTAAGGTCTGAAGTACCGTAGAGTAGTCATCCACTATATAGTTTTTGTTTAGAACTTCTTTATGGCATGGAGAAGACCTGGCCTGTGCCGGGAGCTGTGCCTGGCCAGAGGTCCTCCTCAGCCAGAGGCTTCAGCTACAGATAGTCTAAGAACAGACTGGCATCTGAGGACTGGTCCAGGTAGATGTGAAGAGGTTCTTCTTCATCACAGGGACAGCCAGCCAACTAGGTCATGAATGTTTCCAACCACACAATCCAAGGATGCCATCTACTATGGGGGTATCCCCACCAGAAGATGCTGGAGTAGCAGAATGACAGGAAAGCGTTTGGATGCACTCACCTCCTGACCATCAGGGAGGTTGTGAGGATCCAAGGAGACCGCGTATGGGCTGTGCCAGAAGTCTTACTGAAGTTGTACACTTGTTTAATCGTTTTTCAGTCGTGTGACTTATGACCCTTTTTGTAGTTTTCGTGGCAGAGATACTGGAGTGGTTTTCCATTTCCTTTTCTAGCTCATTTTATAGATGAGGAAACTGAGGCAAACAGGGTGAAGTGACTTGTGGTCACATAGCTAGTACATGTCTGAGACCAGATTTGAATTCAAGGCTTCCAGACCAGTCCTGGGGCTCTCTTCACTGCACCATTTGTCTGTCCCAGTTTTACAATTTATTAAAGCTGAAATGTATTTTAAGTTTATTAAAGCTTGAAAGGGAACTAAGACTTTTGGAGCACCCTGGATTAGAAGTGCTTTGTAAACCCTCAGGTGCCATATAAATGTGAGCCATCGTTTACAGATGAGGAAATCCAGCCTGACTTAGGTGCTGTAACCAGATGGGATGATGATGATGATGATGGTAGCAAGTATCATCGGCATGAATGTGGAAGCAGGTTCAAGCTAGTGAGCCTCAGAGTCAAGATTTTGATGGGGCTTTTCTTCTTTCTAATGCTATGCACTGTGTCAGGCTCCTGGGGGTCCCAGGGCGATGCATTCCATGTGCATGACCCAGGCCTGGCTTCCTGTTTGTCCACTCAAGATGTAGGTATATGTTGCTTTAGGAAACTCCAGTTGCAGCTCATGTGTAGATACCACACTTTACAATCAAAGGGTATTTTAGACACTTGTGCCTCATTTGACCCTCGTAAAGACCCTATGAGGTAAGTAGGGAAAGGATGGGAATCCCCTTTTTATAGATGAGAAAACCAGTTTAAAAGGGTGAAGTGACTCCCTCAGGGTGACCCAATAAATAGCCTCAGAGCTTTTAACTTTCAGGCCAGGGCTAGTCAGTTCTCTTTCTGCTAGACTATGTAAGACAACCATCTTCTGGAATCCTGGCTTTACAAGATGCCAAAAATGTATTTATTTCTACAAGTACCCTGGGACGTGTGCCCTTCAGCGTTAATTACTGAGGGCATTCTCCTACAGATAACTCACTCTGCTGAAGTTGCTTAGCTGGGGAATTAGCAATTTAAATGAACACAATGGTCCCAGAATGCTTAGGCAATTATTCTTGCCCGGGAATAGGCCCCGGGGGGAGGGGGTGCAGTGCCACTGGTGGGAGTAGAATAACGGCTCTACATTGTTCTCTATGTGGTTGGAGGGGAGCTGTACTTCGGATCTATTACCCCCCTGTCCTTCCCTTGGGGAACAACCAGCTATTATTCTCCCCAGTAACCTTTAGCCAGATGGGAGGTTTAGGGAGTGGGGGGGTGTAGGAAGACTATTATCATGTCCTTTACTCTTTTATTCCTGAGGCTTAGCAATTCCTATGCCATCAACTGCCAGCCTCATGTTTATAGGATTCAGGGCTGAAAGGGCACATTAGAGATCATCCAGTTCAACCCTTTAATTGTACAGATGAAAATGGAGGCCCAGATAAGTAAAATGATTTGCCCAAGGTCACATAGGAAGTAGCAGAGATGTGATTTGAACCCAGGACTTCTGACTTAAAATTCAACATTATTTATTCCTTCTAGCAGTTTTCTGAAGGTCTTGTTCTTCCCAAGTTGATAGATCTAGAAATAGATTCCTTTAGATGAAGGAAAAGAGGTTGGATGGGGCATATTATTTTGAATGATGAATGAAAAAAAGCATTTATTAATTAGGGTATAATGCTATGTATTAGGGATACAAATAAAAAAAGATGGATAGTTCTTACCTTCCAGGAGTTTATATTCTGATGGGAGAGACAACTGATACAGGGTGAATGGTGGCCTGGGAAGGGTGTTTTGTTCTGGGAAGTCACAGGGACAGTGGAGCAACAGAGAATGCTATTGACAAACCCTTTCCAGAAGCAGTGATAGTGTTTTACTCTTCTCTGATCAAGAGATGGAAAGCAGGTAAGGACATATGGGAATGGCAGGCTAACCAGAAGGTTGGTGGAGTGAGATATAGTCTATGGTCTGGGGCTGCCTAGATAAAGTTGGCTTTATGACAGCTCACCAGTCAAGACAGCATAGCCTCAGGTAAGAGTTCCAGGGCTGCATCCCCTATTAAAAAAAAGAAAAGAAAAAGAAGCAAATCAGGGTCAATTGTCTGATGAGAAAAGCAAATTCATTTATTAATTCTGGGGATTAGTGTCTTGTTATGGGAACTTTTTATTTCGTTTTATTATATGAGACTCAGGGTCATCCCTCCTGCAAATTCTGTTTAACTAATAATCTGTCTCCTGTTAATATTAACCTTGCCTGACCAAAACCTGACTCATGGAATAATAATGTTAAGGGAAGGTCAAGGTCATTTCTCCTAATTGAAAGGTTGTTGAGTTGACCAAAACTCATCTCCTGGGATGTGAAAATGTACTTAAAGCATTCAGCATTCCTTAGATAAAACCAGAGGAAGAATCTTAACTATCCCTCACTCCTTGGCAACATGGAAATCTTTTTCCTCGGTCAGCCCGTTTGTGACCCCTCTAAATGTAGTTTAATCTGTAACCTAACTTAGTTTACCTATAGAGTTTGTTTAATAAAGCTTGTTTCCTTAGGGGATGTATGAGATTATGACTGTTTAACTGTTCAACTTTTATGACACTGAAGGAAGTATGCCATTATGAATTTATCTTTTCTTTAACTTTTATAGCCTAAAGGAATGCACAAGATTGCAATATGTAAACAAATGATGTCTTTGTTACTGGCATAATTTTGCCCATAAAAGACCTTGTCTGAATCCTATTGATTTTTTTTCAGGTTTTCTCTGAGGCCTGAATCTGTGCTTGAGCATAAGAATAAAACCTAGGTTTTTATTTCTGTAATTTCTGCATTGTGGTAAATATATTTTGGCAGCAGTCACCCACCATATGAACTCAGAGAGGAGATATTTCTCCCACAACGGTCTCATTGATGCTTTCTAATCTCTATTTGAGCTATCAGTTACTGGCTGTGGTCTCTGTATCTCAGGTAAAACTGCTGCTAAAGGGTGTATGATTGGAAGATAGTTGGAGTGGAATAACTACTTTGCTCATTGACTTTGCTTTACAATTTTATTCTGGAATCTGTACATGACCTCACTCTTGATCCTTTACTTGGTTCCAGACCTCCTTAGCCATCTACCTATTGAGTCTCAGGATCATGGGATTGGGAGGGGGGAAATATTCCTTAAAAGGGCAGCTAGGTGCAGACCTGGAGTCAGGAAGACCTGAGTTCAAGTACTTACTAGCTATAATCTTAGGCAAGTCACTTAACCTCTGTTTACCTTAATCAACTGGAGGAAAAAAAATGGCAAGCTGCTCCAGTATTTTTGCGAGGAAAACCCCAAATGGGATCACAGAGTTGGACATCACTAAAATGACTGAACAGCATGTTCCTTAAAATACCAGGAGATGACCTGTAGTTACCAGGATGGAAAGCATTATAGCTACTCATACCACCTGGATGAGAAGGGAGTCAACATCTCTATTTTTTCAAGTCACACTATGCCTGGCCCCATTTATTTTAGGTTTGGGTTGTTCTGTGTTGTTAATTGTCCAGTCAGTACTAAGGTGACAGGGTGAACCTTAGAACCTCTTTCTTAAGTTACCCCATGTAGCTGAGATCTCAAAACTGAATGATCATAGAAGGTTCCAACAGTACCCAACTATTGAGGAAAACTTTTGTTTTTGAGGGGGATCTAGAATTTCAGGGGTGGGTGACCAGAGAGCTTGATTTCACAAGGAAATGCTGGCAAGTCCAGCTCCCTGTGGCTACTTGGTAAGCAGCAAGAATGAGAGCTCCTGGTCCTACTCTGGGGCTAACAAGGGACCAGGATCCCTGAGACAAATCCTTGGTTTCCTCACTCCAATATTCATTGAGTGCCTCTGAGTTTTCTGGCACTCCTACCTCAATTGTGGTATGAACCCCCTGAGATCGGTTACTGTCTCACTTTTCTGTTTATATATACAGTCCTTAGTTTGGTGGTTAGCACATAGTAAGCACTTAATAAAAGCTTTTTCATTCAAGTGAAGCAAATTGGGTATGAGAAGATATAGGGAACAAATAACCCTGTGAGTGGTTGAGGTAAACTGGAGAGAAAGGTGCAAGCTGGAATTCCTACTAATGGCTGTACTTATATCACACCCACAATGGAATATAAATGGACTACAAGGGCTTTGAAGGCAGGATCATGGTAGGTATTAAATATACACATATTGAATTGGGTGGCTCCAATTTTGACCTCCCTGACTTCACATAGGCTGTCTCCCATGCCTATGAGGCAGAGGGCCCAGAGGTCACAATTCCCCCGGGGGTGCGCTCTAATTCAGCTCTCTCCTCACCTTTTCCTCTCCACATCCTTCTTTCATGTCTCCACTCACCTGTTCCCTCCTGTAGAAGCCTTTCTTGATCTTTGGAGCAGTTAGTGCCAGCTCCCTCTTGGAGTCACTTTGTATTTACTTGTGTACATATGCCCTTCTGTGAGGACAACCTAAGCTTCTTGAGGGCAAGGACTCTCGGGTCTTTTACTTTGTATCCCCAGGGCCTGGAACATAGTAGTAGATACTTAATAAATGTTTATGAAATTTAATTGAAGACTTGGCTATGGCTTAAGCTCTGCCTCTCCTGCAGTGAAGGCAAGGTCCAGCAGACAGGGATTTTAGGTCAGGATTAGAGTGTACAGAGCTAGAGAGTCTAGACTCTCTCCCCTGGACCTTTGACAGGTCGGAGCCTCTTGTGAACTTTTATAAGATTTTCCTATCCCTGCTACTCATTTTGCCTTGTGCTTTTTGTGTGCAAGCATGTGATTTCTGGGCTAGATGATGATCCCTCTGAGGTCAGAGTTTTGTATTTTATTTCTGTCCTCTCTGACCCTCCGTTCTGAGTACAGACCATTAAGTGGAACTTAATAAGATACTTAATAAACATTTGTTGAATTAAATTAGCTCTTAAAGCAAGAAGGCAACGTGATCTAACAACAAGAGCCCCAGAATTGGGACAGACACTTTTGCTCTGCCACTTGAGTGCCGAGATCTTTGGCAGGCCTTAGTTTCATCATCAGTAAAGTAGAAGGTAAAAATACTTGCATTACCTACTTTGAAAGGCTATATGTGGATCAAATGGGATAATGTATGTAAAGTGCTTTTAATCTAATCTCATTATTGTTACATAAATGTGAATTTTGATAATTATAGATAGATACAACATATATTAAGTAGGCAGCTAGGTGGTGCAGTAGATAGAACGTTGGACTTGGCTTCAGGAAAATTTGAGTTTAAATCCTACCTCAGATATTTAATAGCTACATGATCCTGGGTGACACTTAAGCTCTCTCAGCTTTAATTTCCTCATCTGTAAAATGGGGATGATACTAGCCCCTGCCTTGCAGGGTAGCTGTGAAGATCAAATGAAATAACATATATATACAGTGTTTTCCAAACTTTGAAGTGCTGAATAAATATTAATGCTTGTGTACAATTATTATTCCAGGTACTTTGCGAAGCATCAGGCAGGTCCCAGATACAAGCAAGCAAGAAATAAAGTGTCTACCCTCAAAGGGGCTTACATTTCAATGAGAGAAGATAGCACATAGAGAGGAGTGAGGAAGGGTTGGTGACCTAAGAAAGTACTATGGTATGGAACAATTGCAGGTCATTGTGAGAATCAAGAATAGGTTTAAGAGCAGTAATAAAATGATCAAATATTATAATTAGATAATGGAATTTCAGAATTATTGAACATGGAAGTGGAACATTTGTGGGTGATGGCAAGAATTAGGGGGTGCGTGCGTGTGTGCGCGTGTGTGCACGTGTGTGCGTGTGCATGGTTAAGGTAGAGTGGGAGAGAAAGAAGTGGAAAATTAGGGTATTTGAGGGAATATCAGCATCGATATTAAATCCTCTAGTATGAGCAGGAGTTGGGGAAGAGAGAGATTGTGAGCCAGGTACTGAACTCGTTGAAAAAGAAGGGAGAATATATCAACTCTTCCTCTGGGCCCAGTGTGCCAGAGGATATGAAAGAGGAGCACTTGGTCTTGGAGAAATTAGAAAAATGGCACCTTGAGAAAGAAGCTTAAGCACCAGACGATAGAAGGAAGGTGACAGGAAGTATCTAGGATCGTAGGATGACAGATCCTGTAGTCCAACTCCCTCATTTTAAAGCAGAGGAAACTGAGGCTCAGAGAGGGAGGAAGTGATTTTTGAAACATCCTATAACTAGTAAGTAGCAGAGTGAGTAAGGATTTGATCTCACATCCTCCACTGCTAAATGCAGAGATCTTTCTGTTACACTACAATAGGGGAGGTATCCAAAGGACATAGTGGAAATAGAGGGCAAAGGAGGACAGGGACAAGGGATAACTAATGCTGGTTTTACTTGAAAGGGGGCAAGGGAAGGGGAGAGTAGCTGGAACCCTTTTCTGCTAGTGCCTTGCATCACCAGTCTGGGCATATAGACGGGAGGGAAGTGTGGCAGTCCCAGGATCCAGGAGAGGGGAAGCAGAGGGAGTAGATCTATCCTGAGGCCTGTACTGGCACAGAAAGTACCTCCACTGCCATGTGGTGTAGAATCATTCTCTGTTCTATAATAAGTCTGGAAAGGTAAGTGGAAACCAGAAAGTGGAGGCTTTAAATGCTACCCAGAGGTATTTGTGTTTTATTCCAGAAGTACCAGGGAGCCACTGAAAATTTTTGAGTGTAGGAATGTGATTAGATTAGAACTAATATGGCAGCTGTATTGCTGATGAATTGGAGAGAGGAGAGAGAAGCAAAGAATCCAGTTGGGAGGAGATTTTATGATGATGGCCTTAACTAGGTTGGTGGTACTATGAATGGAGAGATGTAAGAGGTGTGGAGACAGAATCCACTGGACTTGGCAGCTGATCTGGGTGGGGTTGGGGAGGAGTGGAGAGGGTTAAGAGTTAGCTAATGTTATAATCCTAGATGATGTTGCTTTTGGCAGAAGTTAGGGAAGAGAGGTGGAAAAGTAAAGAGTGGAGGAAGACGCACTGAGGCTGGAAAATGTGGGTCAGCAGTTCCTGGACTTTGAGACTGAAGGCACCTTCTCTCATTATTATTCATTATTATCACTTATTATTGCCAGAAGCGATAGATGGCCGAACAGCGCAGAACCTAGATCTTCTCCTTCCGGAATGGTAATCCCCTTTCTCAGTCCAAACCTTATCCAGGACACCTCAGGGAATGTCCCTTTGCATTTTAAATCTCCGAAACAAAACTTCTCTATTTTAAATTTCCTTCTGCTGCCCTCCTTTCCTGCACCCTTGTCACCTTTTGGTGTTCATTTTTTAGAGCACATCAGGGTTCGGTATTATTAACATGCTCTTTCTTACTTCCACATGAGTCACCTCTCACCCATCTAAGCCCTGTGATGAGTGGTACAGTGTAAAGGATGCTAGATTTGGAGTCAGAACCTTTCAACCCTGTGACCGTATGACCTTGGTCAGGTCACTTCTCTGGGTTTAAATTTATATATAAATATGTAGTCACTCCTCCAACATGTACTTGCACTAACTGGTGTGTTCCTTAGGAAAGTGCTGCTCATACTTTAGTAGTCTCAGAGCAGGTCACTACAAGAGGCTATTGTTTCAATATTGTTCCTGAGTCCCTACTGGTGTGCTCTCCATCAATAATCCATCAGTTGACTCATTTACTGAGGAAGTATAGCAAGAACAGTTGACACATTCCCCTTAAAAATTTGAGGCCTACACACAGACTCTAGGGGAGAAGAGGGATTAACTTAAAGTACTATGATAGTGAGATACACAGAGGGAAAAAAATGTGTGGCAAAAGAATACCTCTAGACTTCTTGGTCTAAAAGGACTTTGTTCCCCTTGTGGCATCCTCATGAAGTTTGCTATGGTTCATGGTATTAGTGATGGATGAGTTTCTCTGTTCATCAGCTGGGCCAGATCTTCTAAGAATGTGGCATCTCTGCTGGGTGGACTGGGCCATTCTGCAGCTCAGTTAGGTCACTTGGCTGTTGCTGGTTCTCCCCATCTTCTGCTCAAATGCAGATACCAGCTGTCTTTCTGTATCTCCTCTTTCACAATACTCAACAGATTGATGCCTATGTATGTTTATCATCTATCTCTCAAGGTTGCTGTTCAGATATCTAATCAAGGAAGCAAACGCAAAAGATAAAGGGCAAACATGTACCAGGTGGGAGATAGGGTTGCCACCTTTCCCTCACCCAATTCTGAGGACCAGATTTAAGTGCCTCCTCCCTAACTGTAAAGGAAAGAGAAAAATGAAGGGGCACATTGCCCCTTTTGTATGCCCATTTAGTCCTGGTTCAGCAACCCTTGAGTCATCAGTTATTCCAGTTCTACAGTCAACTAGAAGTTTTTTTTTTATCATTCTACATTACAAACCCTTGAATCATTCACATAGTCTCTTGGACTGAAATCAGGCAATGAATATTTACATGTTCTCTGAGGATTGTTGTCACAGACCAACTAGATGATTTCAAAAGGTCCTTTCCACTTGTAAATCCATAATCAAGATTCTGGTCTAGGAGAGGGCTAGTCATATATCTAGAATGAGAGATGACAGATGAATAGCCCAAGAATCTCACCGGTATCCACAAAATATTGAAAGAACCAGAGGGAGAATTCTAGAGCATTGGGCAGCTTTTTTAGGGAAGATTTATGGAAGGATAAGAACACCAGTTGTATAGAATGAGGGTGTGTGGATGGATTTTAGACTACATTGTATATAGAGTGTCCCCAAAATCTTAGTACAGTTTTAAGCTATAAAGCTACACAGAGCAGAAAAGATATGAGACTATATAGTTAGCAGAGATAGAAGAATTGAGTGAGGTTTTTTTCATGATGGCAGAGACATGGGCATGTTGTAGGCAGCAGATAGGAAGAGACTGAAGATAAGTGATAGAGGATTTGACCTGTTGGCTGAGATCAGACGGGATGGGATAGCTAGAGCAGGTATAGGGGTTAGCCTTGGTCAGGAGTAAGGCATACTCATCATATGAGACAGGTATGAAGGAGAGAAAGTAGCAGAAGGCATCTGAGTGATAGGAGATGAAGAAAAGAGAAGAGGGAACTCACAACAAATGATCTCATTTTTTTTCTCTAAAATCTGAGGCAAGGTTCTCAGCTGAGAGAGTGGAGGGAGAGCTGTGGAAGATTTGAGGAGAGATCAAGTTTAGAAGAGCCACTGAGCAAAGACAGTAAATGATGGAAGCAAGCCCTTAAATACTAGCTGTGTGACCCTGGGCAAAATCATCAGTTAACTTCTGCCTCAGTTTCCTCACTGTAAAATGGGGGATCACAATAGCACCTGCCTCCCAAGATTGTTATGGGGATAAAATGAGGTAATATGTGTAAACACTTTACAAGACTTAAAACTCTTTAATCAGTGCTAGCAGTTAGTATAAGTATTTCATCACCTACTGCTCAAAATTCAGAACCTAAATGAGAAGTCATGTGAAATTGTGTTTGCAAGCTCAGTACCCTTTGGTGGCCAGTGGGGATATTCTAAGCAGGAGCCAGAGCAGTTCTGAAAGGACCGCTTGACTGGTGACTTGAGTATAGTATACTATCTTTTGGGCAGCCCAGATATTGCACTCCCTTGTTGGATAATTAATAGACACCTGGCCTTCTGTAGGCTCAAGGAGAGTTCTGTGGGCTAAGTACACCAGTACTTAGGAGTCATGTAGGGCATACACCAAGATTCCTTATATAGCCTATACCAATTTCACATAGGCATCACACATTGTTTAGGCGTGATGGAGAGCTTGACAGAGCTAGGTGGGTTGAAGCCAAGGGTGATTTTTCTAAAGGACAAAACCCTCTTTAAACCCTTCCTGACATGGCCAAAAAACCATTGTCCTTGAAGCTCTGGTCATCGTCCACTTTGGAGACCCAGTAGTATGCTTTGGTCTAAGCCCTTCTCACATTGCCCCTACCCCTTCTCTATCTATAACTTTTCCCTGGACACACACATACACACACACACACACACACACACACTCATACTCATGTTTTTTGTTACACCTTGAACTTCCCCATGTGTTAACATGCACAATAAAAAAAAATCTCTTTATAATGATAGGGAAATGGTGCAGTGGATAGGAATACCTTAATTCAAATGTGACCTCAGCTGCTTACTGGCTATGTGACTCTGGGCAAGTTACTTTAGTTTCCCCCTCTGTAAAATGGGGATAATGACACTACCTACCTCTCAGGGTTAGGATAAAATGAGACACTGTAAATCACTTTGCAAACCTTAAGGTGCTAGATCAGTGCTAACTATTATTATTTTTACAGTGTTGCTCTGCCTATTTCTTTCATGGAACCTCCTCTACGCCCCCATAACTGCTGTTAGGGACTAGGATACCTTCCTAAAATGGGCCAGCTCAAGTAGAGCACACCACTCTCCATTCAATCTGTCTGTCTAATGGAGGAAAATGGGACCCTGACCTCCTTTGTCCTGTACATTAGACTTCTATTAATGTAGCCTGAGATCAGATTTGTTCTATGGCTGTTATGTTACCCTGCTGACTCACTTTGAGTCATGGCCTAAGTAGCCTTGGTAACCTGGGTGAGCCAAGTACAGAGATGGTAAGTCAGCAGTTTGTTTTCAGTGCCCTCATTCCACCTGCTGGAGCTCCCAGCTGAG
Source organism: Potorous gilbertii (assembly GCA_028658325.1). Lineage (NCBI taxonomy): Eukaryota > Metazoa > Chordata > Mammalia > Diprotodontia > Potoroidae > Potorous > Potorous gilbertii. Next base: position 296,946,403 of record CM053769.1, on the reverse strand, counting down.
CTTTAGGCTTCTAATCTTTCCCCTCTTTCTCCTTTCCCTACCTCCCAACACATTACAGTTATCCCTTCCACCTCAAAGGGTTTGGGGTGAGGTGGCCCCATGAACTGGAAAGTCCATGTAAAATTTTTTGGCCCTCCCTTTGTACCAGAGAAATCTGCATTATTATGGTATTAAAAAAATAAAATATGTTCATGTTATACAATACTATATGTATGTTTTATGCATTTCTGAGTTTCTAACTTTTTCTGTGTCATCTATTGGTGGATTCCACAAAACTCCCCCCAAATTCCCATTTAATTTCTTGTGCAGAACCACAATATATTGAAACTGTGATGAAGAAAGTCTCAATATGGAAGGGATAACTTATTCCCATCCTGTGCCTCATTCTGGCATGAGACAAATGGTGGAGAGAACACAATGCTAGGAGCCTGTGGGCTCCCTGGATTCCAGGATTAGTTCAATCATCACTTTCTCTGTGTGGCCTTGGGTTCAGCAGCCCTTCCCTACACTGGATCCTAGAATGTCAGAGGTAAGAAAGTTGTTTAAGTCTAGTCTAACCATCTCATTTTATAGGTGGAGAAACTGAGGCCCTGAGAAGGAAAAGGAACTTGCCCAAGTTCAAACACAGAGTTCATTGCTGCCTCTCCTTCGGGAATGCATTACTTTACCTGCACCCTTCCGAATTGAATCTCTAGTTTCATTCACACCTCAGCTTAAATGCTATCTTCCACCAGGAGCCTTTCCTGATTCCCATTGCTGCTTGATGAATGATGTTAATTATCCAGGGTTTAATGAAATATAACCAACTCCAACCCTAGACACAAGGGCTTTGCCATGGCACTTACCTTGGCTGCTTCGTAGAAGGCCAGTTTGTGTCTTCACTGTGTGATTTCTTGACAGCCTCATGAAACTGAAAAGCAGCATGTCTTACCAATCCCGGTTGATGTCGAATGATCATAATGTCATACATTTACATAGCATTCCTAGTTTACCAAGCACCTTCTCATACATTGTCCTTAATCTGACATTTTGTAAGGAAGGCAGCGGGATTATTCCTGTGTTACAGAACAGACTCAGAAGATTAAGTGACTTGCCCTATTAAGCAAGTGATTAAACATTTATTAAGCACCTACTCTGTACCAGACACTGGGTTAAGTTCTGGAGATAGAAATACAATGAATGAAACTATTTCTACTGTAAAGGCCCTTATCTTTCCTCACAGAATAAAACTCAAGTGCGACTAGTGGCACTGAAGCTCATAACTTAGCACATAGTAGGCACATAACAAATGCTTATTGACTGACTGACTGAATCCAGATTTCTTTCCTCTACATCCTAGGATCACAGATGCAGAACTGGAAGGGATCTTACAGGTCATGTAATCCAATCCTCTCATTTTACAAATGAGGAAACTGAGACCTAAATAAATTAAGCATTTTGTTTAAAGTTATACAGGAAGTAATTGACATAGCTGGGATTTGAGCTCAGGTGCTCTAACTCCAAATACAGGGTAAACCCAAAGTCATAGTGTAGACTTTGGGGACACCCTGAACAATGCTGTCCCTATTACATTAGCTTCTTCTACCCAGGGCTGTGTGTTGCTTTGTTTCCCTCTACTGTTTCTGCTACAGATGAGGATAACATTCTCAAGTTTGTATGAAATGAGCAGAAGGAGATGAAACCAGTTACGGATCAAGATAGAAAACAGATTTGTTGTTCACTTGTGTCTGACTCTTCATGATCCAGTTTGGGATTTCCTTGACAAAGATACTGGAGTGGTTTGTCATTTCCTTCTCCGGCTCATTTTACAGATGAGGAAACTGAGGCAAACAGGGTGAAATGACTTACCCAGGGTCACACCATCAGTAAAGGTCTGAGGCCAGATTTGAAATCAGGAAGATGAGTCTTCCTGACTCTAGGCCCTGAATTCTATCCACTGCACCACGTAGAAAATAGATTTACAGCTTTATTACTGCATTTGCAGCCACATAAGTACAAGAGGCCCTTGACCCAGGCATTGGGTCGCTGTGACCTACCCATCTGGGCTGTTCTCTGCCACCTCCTGCTCCACTGCATTTGTTGAGCTAAGAGACTTCTCCATATATAGCAACTGAGAATTACCTTTACTGCCCTCAAAAGTCCAGCATAGTCTTGAAAAAGTGATTTTTAGCAGGGAAAAAAATGATTCAAAAGGACCACAGAAGAGACCTAGTTCAATCCACTAAATGTTTAAAAATTTATAATGTGCAAGGCTCTACACTAGATGCTGGGGTTCCAAAGACAAAACAGATTGGCATTTGTATTGGACTAAACATTTGTTCTTTCGTTTTTAAGTCATTTTAATTTTTTGAAGTTATGTTTTTATTCAGAAAAGTGATTTGGGCTTTGCTTTATTTTAAATGCCAAGATAAGGGAGATGGTAAAAAATAAGACACACCCACAAAAGTCCTGCTGATTTTATGGCTTTAATTTTCCTATTTTCAAAGGAAAAAATGTTCGAGCAGTAATGAAAAAAACAAAGATAAGTTCTCTCTTTGTCTATATTTATTTTGCCCTTGAATGGCCAGAAGAGCTTTATTAGCCAAACAAAGATTAACCCAGTTTCTGGGCCTTCTCCAAGTGATCAGAAAATAGAGGCACCAGAAGAAGAAATAAAAACACATAGCTGCTCCAGAAACATCATGGGCAAGATACTTTTCCCTCTCTGAATCAGCAAAGGGGATGTTAGTGTATTTCTACCCTTAGCAGCTAGGTGATGTAGTGGACAGAATGCTGAGCAGGGAGTCAGGGAGGCTCATCTTCTTGAGTTCAAATCTGACCTCAGATACTTCTAAGCTGTGTGACCCTGGGAAAGTCACAACTCTGTTTGCCTCAGTTTCCTCCACTGTAAAATGAGCTGGAGAAGGACATGGCAAATCACTCCAGTATCTTTCCAAGAAAACACCAGATAGGTTCACAAAGAGTCAAACAAGACTGAACAACAATAAAAACCTTTGGAAGTAGGCTTCCAGGCTCCATTCCTGCTTCTATTTTCACTTGGGGCATTTTTTGTAAAAGAGAAATGACATCCTTAGGGAAGGGCCATATTTATAGAGGAGCAGGAGTATATCTTAGGAAATAAGAAAATCTTCACCGGTTTTTACAACAGAAAAGACAAGAATTCCTCATCTTCCACTAAGTCCACCACTCTGGGTGTGGTTCATTTCCCTTTTCCAAAGCCAGTGTGACCACAAGGATACATCAGTTTTACTTCTTTTTTCTTATTTCTTTTCTTGTTTCTGGATTGAGACTTTTTGACTGAATGCGAAGTGACAAGTTCACAACCTACATTATTTTTCAAGATAAGAGATTCCCACTAAGTCAACAAATGACTTGGTGCTAACTCACAAAACTGTGGCCTAGAAAAATTCACCTTTTATGGTTCTGTTTCTAGAGGCAGCCAACAAAGTCAGGGGCTTCCTTGGGCCTACACTAAATTCAGGAACTTGGAAGTGCCAGTCATTGCAAAGTTGTGTCAACTAACAAAGGTCTCCTTCCAGACTGTTGTGGACATTACGCAGGCATAAGGTAAAGCATGATGGCAACCAAAACTCTATACAAATAATTTTGAATAATCCAGTGTCTCACAGGAGAACCAAACATTGAAAATGCAATAAGAAGGCTAGAAAACTCTACTGTCTTGTTCATTCCCAAGCCATCTTCACTTCCTACTCCCTTCTGTGCAAGGGTAGTCTCTCTCAAACCCTGTGTGGCCTTTGACCTAAAAGAAGCACTCCCTTCTAGGCACATTTTTCTAGTCCAGTGATGGTAACAGACCCCAAAGTGTTAAGATGGAGCAGAGGAGAAAGCAGCTGAGTGGATAGGATGCAGAATTCCAGCTAAAAGCAAACTAGAAGACCACTGCTAGGTCTGTATTTCAAAGAGATCAAAGAAAAAGGACAAGGACCTATTTGTACAAACATATTTATAGCAGCTCTTTTTGTGATGGAAAGTTAGACTACTGTCCATTTCAAAGAGGGAAAGGAATAACCATTTATAAAGAACCTATGTGCTGAAACTACTAATTACTTTTTAGGAATATCTCATTTGATCCTCACAACAACCCTGTGAAATAGGTGCTGTTATTTTCTCCATTTTCACAGTTGAGGAAACCAAGGCAAATGGAGATTAAGTCCAAAGTCAAACAAGGGAAACTGAGGCAAACGGATGAAGTGATTTGCTCAGGGTCACAAAGCTAATCAGTGTCTGAGGCTGGATTTGAACTCAGCTTCTCCCAACTGCAGGCGCAGCACTCTATCCACTGAGCCACCACTAGCTGCCTTTCAACCTTCCAAGAGGTAAAAATATTCTTGAATCATAGAGAGGGGGGCAATTTTGAACCTGCCTTTAAATTACAGATTATTCTTACTGCCTGCGGACTGTTTCTTGCCGCAGTAGCTGTTATATTCATCATCCCTTTTATAGGGCAGCATGATCCAGTCACTTCCACTGAAGAGAGGAGTTTCATTAATCCTCTCTATTATCATTTCCTTGTTCAGTGTCTAGATAATTTGCAGCAGCCCAGGCCCACAGCTGTTGTCACCAAGTTCCTGGAATACCCTAAAATGGCAGAAGATTCAGAGCCCTGGCCTGAAGCTCTTTGGCCGAGAAGTGTAGCCATTTACTTTGGTGGGGCCAGCTCCTTGTCTGACTCTTCATCCTCCTCCCCTGTCAAGTGGCAGACTTCACCCTCCAAACTTCTTTCAGTTGAGGGAGTAGGGGCAGGAGTAACAGAAGTAGCAGCCCAGCCTGGCCTTCCGCAGTTGTAAAGGGGAAGATCATGCACTGAGGGAAATGACTGACCTGCTGAATTATGAATGAAACTTCATGAATATTAATAGGAGCACCTCTCTTCTGAATCCCCAGTAGGTACCATTCTGAGGTTGGGAGGAAATGCCCAGGCTTAAGTCCTATTTGCAGCCCCTGCCCAGTTTTTTCAGGAGTACTTTGTACTGCCCTGCTCTGGGAACTGGAGGGGAAGGGCAAACTTTGGCCCAGAAATGTTCTCTCCTGCTAGGCCTGGAGACTGGAGACCATGGAACCTTTTTTCTTTTAGCCCTGACCCTTCCTAAACATTTTTCTTAATTAGTCCTTCCCCCACCTTATCATTATCTCCTTCAAAGTCCAGCCAAATATAGTACATACTCAATAGAGGTTTGGTAATAAAACCTGGGATAGGTCCTTCTCTATTCCCCTGCTCCCTGTGGATGAGACCTCATGTTGGTTTTTCATCTGCTAGAGTGAGGTGTGATCAAGTTTTCTGATTAAAAAAAAGTTTTAGTTTCTCCTAGATTTAAACAGCATGGAGGGGTACTGTGGATAGAGTGGTGTACCATGAGTCCATTTTCTAGCTGGGTGACTATGGGCAAGTCTCAGGTTTTTAAGAAGCAGCATGGTGTAATGGTAGGCAGTTAGGTGGCACAGTAGGTAGAATGCCATGCCTGGAGTCAGGAGGACCTGAGTTCAACTCTAGCCTCAGACACTTACTAGCTGTATGACCCTGGGCAAGTCACTTTGCCTGTCTGCTTCAGTTGCCTCATCTGTAAAATGAACTTGAGAAGGAAATGACAAGCCACTTTGCCAAGAAAGCCTCATATGGAGTTTACAGATGAGGAACTGAGGCAAACAGGATTAGGTGACTTGCCCAGGGTCACACAATGAGTGAGAGTCTAAGACTAAATTTGAGCTTAAGAAGATGAGTCTTCCTGATTCCAAGCCCAATATTCTAACCACATTAGTATACTCTGGCAAAACTTATTGCTGTCAACACACCTGATCTGGTGATGTTTATTGGCAAGGCCTTGGTGGGAAATTAAGACTGTAGATCAGCTGGTAAAATTCAACAAAGCTCTGGTTGATCATCCTGTGGTTCAAACACCCCCAGCTCACTGATGGCATTGTTCTGACCAAATGTGATACCACTGTTAACAAGATGGGTGTTGTCATTTCTTTGACATACATCACAAGCAAACTATTGTCTTTGTTGGGACTGGTCAGACTTACGGTGACCTGTGTGGCCTCAGTGCCAAAGCTGTGGTGACTGCCCTCACAAAAGCCTAACTTGGTGCAGTACTCCATACCAAATCACTGTTTTCCCCTACTCTTTCCACCCGTGTCAAGAATGTTTTTTGGAGCATGAGATCAGTTTGTCATGAACATATTGCAAATAGAGAAAAAAGAGAGCTCCAGGGGCTAGCAATTTTCCTAGACCCTTGTCCCTGCCAGCCTCCCAAACCAACCTACATTCTCCATCTTCAAGGAGGGCACAATCATGCTTTGATCACTGCTTGTTATCCCTCAGAGCAGTCCTGTGGTCCTCCGCCATCCAATTCAGGGGTCCCTTTCACTCTGCCTATACTGTACTGTCTCATCACAGCTTTGACCAATGGCTGACACCAGAGTCTGAGAGAACAGTCCAAGGGACCTTTGTGCCTAATAATAGCTTCAGCTCCAAGCTCGATTTGGGACTGACATCAACGCAGCCCTAACCCTTGATTTTGCGCTAATCACTGGGACATCCATGGCTTTCATTTCCTGCTTATGTGCTGTGGCACAAGAGACTCCACCTCAGTCAGCGTATGACATATTTTTAATTGCTAATTCTGTCAACTGTAGCTCACCCCTCACCTTAAAACATACCATTAGGCTAGGGTGATTGGTTATAAGTGAAGCAGCAGAGATAAGTCCCTGCTTCCTTCAGAGCTAAATTTCCAGAACAAGAACCGAGCTGCAGGGTGCAATGGGTTTGTTAGTCTTTAACACGCCTTCCCAATTCTTCTTTCTAATTCATTTGTGAGTCTGCATATTACCCTTCCTGGGAGTCCTGTTGGAAAGGTATCCTTTTCCCCCTCCCAGCAGATCCTGTCAAGGGAAGCTGGTGGCTTCCTTACCTTTACTCTCTCCAGAGTGCCTGGTATACAAGTGTTACTTTGAACACTACAAACTCTTGTTAAGATTTGCCTTGTAGGTTGGTATTGCAGATGTACTATTACTGCAATAAGGTAAAGGCTATCTGTCCAAAAAGATACATAATTATAAGAAAATAAATTTCATAAATGATGCTTTAAAAACTATACATTGGTATAGTTTTTCTTACCACTTCAGAGCTTTTATTTTTTGCATCTATTCCTCAATTTTTTTTCTTATTTCTCAAGGAATCCTCTGGAAGTTAGTATCACCCTCTACTTTACAGAGGAGTTAACTGAGAAGTGATTTTCCCAATACAGTAAGGCTATCTGTGGATCAGGTCTAGAACCCAAGTATCGCTGAATTCCAGTGTGCTGCTCTTTATCTGTTAATATACCTATAGGATGAATTGATAAAAGTTAAGGCAGTCTCTTTATCTGTCTATAGAGTTGGATAAAAAGAGTCCAGACTAAGGTCACTACATAAATTGGTTGGGTTTTAACGGCAACTATGAAGAAGGCCCTATAAACTCATACTACCTTGGACCTTTGTAATAAATAGTGAACATTCCTGCAACTTCAAAACCAAATTATCTCATTGAGTTGCTTCTCCTGATTGCTATTAGAACCTCATAAAATGAGAACTCATTCCTTTTTGTAAATTTTGGTCCCCAGTTTTGCTCCATGCTTCTCCTAATATGTTAAATATTCATCAATTCAGTTTTGCTTTTTTTTACATACAAGGGAAAAACTAAAGTTTCTTTTGTGTTGCTTCAATAAATAAAGTAAATTAACATAGTAAACAAAGTTACAGGAGAACTATTGAACCCATTCAAGAGAACGTTTCAAGCACCTATCTTATACAATTAATATATGAATAAATTACTCATTTATTCATCAAAGCAAATCTCTTAAGAAACTCTGTTAATTTTGGTTTCTTTGTTTGAAAGGGAGCAAACTTCATTTCTGTAAAATTGAAAACAGTTCTACAATTCACATTTGTCTTCAGTTCAAACTGACCTTGCCCCTTGATATATTCAGTCTGGTGAAGGAGACGGAGCACACCCAAGGTCTGACGGCATTCCATGAGTTCTGAGGTCCTCTCAAGCCAGGTGGCTGATGGGTAGGAATAGTCATATGGTTCAGAAGGGAACTGAGTCTTATCCAATGGAGGTTAAACCACAAAAATCTTTTATTATGCACAAAACCCCCAAAGCTTTAATTACATACTTACACATATATTAATTCATTTGGCAGATCTTATTTATTTTTAGAGAAAACAAAACAAAATGTACCTCCAGGATTGGGAATGGCCCACTTACAACACAACCAACGCAGATGTAAAAAATAAATAAGTTTGCACATTCAAGTATATGGTAATTAATAATGTTTTGCTTGGTTTTTTATTATTATTTTCCCCTTTTTTTTTTGAAAGCCTGACTCTCTAGTTTCAATTCTTTTCTGCCCAGGTGGAGCTATGTCCTACTTTGGCTCAGACTCTTACTTTCTGTCCTTTGGCCCCTTGGAAGGGTCCTTTTCATTCATGGTTTGATTTCGAATAAGTCAGGCCCAGTCTCATGGGCCCAGGATATTAGAAAGGAATGGATTGTCAAGCAGCAGACATGGGTTCAACTCTATTATAGACTTGCTATATGACCATGGGCCATTTTCTTTTAATTCTGCCAATTTGGGGCCTGTTCTACCAACTTCCCAGAACTTTTGTGAGTTTCAAATAACATCTTTATAGTTACGATATCCCTTTAGGATAAGACAGAAGCCCACCTAACCATTCATCTAAGACCTTGAGATGAAACCAGAAAAGCAAAGACAGGTATTGGACTGTCAGCTTTGTGAGAGAAAGAACTGTGCCTTCTTCTTCTGCTTCATTTTCTCATCTCCCCAAGTTTTGAATAGTAGGACTGGACTAAGAAATTGAAACCTGGAGGGGTGGAAGTGGGGGTGGTGGTGAAGAGAAATAGAGCAAGGAAAATCTTGGTCCTGCGCTCCATCTCCCACAATTGCTCAAACCCAGATTTCTTATTCCCAGTGGGGAGACCCTATTTCTGGGCCATTGCCCTTCTAAGAAGCACATGTCTCAGTCACTGGGAAGATCTCTGCAAGTCAGCTGAGGGAATACCATTCCAGCTTTTCCCAACTGGTCTAGGGCAGCTAGAACCAGTCAGCTGCTTTTGTAAAAAGCCTGTGTGAATTCTTGTTTTATAGAATTGGTGTGTCAATGGCCCAAGGTAAAAACTCCTGCTGGGAGCCAAGCAGAGGAGGGGCAATTTGTTAAAAAAAAAAAAAAAAATCTTGGAGCATAAGGAACAGGCCTTGGCCAATAACCAGTTGCAGCAGTCTTTATATTCAAGGGGTGGGTGCTGAGTTGTGGGCAAAATCCCAAACTGTCTGCTTGGACAGCATGTGAGAAGGTTCAGGGTTACAAGTCAACTCCTATCCCTATGACCCCAAATCATCTTCTCTCTGTTTCCATCCAACAGTTTTCCTCTTGGGATTTAGCTGGAGGGGAAAGTTGACTCATGGTTTGTCTGTTTTTTTTTTAATTTGGGAGGATGAAGAGCTTCAATGCTTACCCTTAAGTCAACTGAGGGTGAAAGTAAGAATGCCCTTTAACAATTATGGGGGTAGAGACACAGAGCACAAGAACCGAAAGGTTCATTTCCCCACCTCCCCACCCTACAATCTTCCTTGACCTTGCAGATTTAGGAGGAGTGGAGGGCCAGGGTTGCTGTGGCAGAACTAAGTCAACCCAGCCTGAATTCCCCTCCCAGAGGATCTGGGAGCTCAGAGCAGAAGGTGGGGAGATTCAATCTGGTTTAGACCTGCTGGCAGCTTTTTAAGCCCAAGTTCACTGTTAGCCTTCTGCTCCCTAACTAGACTTTTCAAGAGTTTGGGCAACAGATGAATATCTTTGAAAGTCAGAGGAACCCACAAACACCGGGGGGTAATGGGTAAACAAAGCACCAGCTGCGTTTGCATTCCTGGGCTTTGAAAACAGTGGCTGGATTTATCACAGTCCAGTGTTTAAACTGGGTAGGTGTTGATGGAGACTCCTTTTCCAAGCTTGAAAAAAAAGAAATTGAATCCAGAAGCAGACCTTTCTCCAGCAATGCCTTCAGGAACTGCCTGGACCACTCAGCTCCACACTCCTGGGGAAGAAGACTCAAGGGCAGTATGTGAGGAAGCAGGCCTGGCCAATGCTAGGATAGTGGTCCCTAGCCAGTGAAAGGAGACTCATAAAGACATCCTAATAACTTAGAAAGGAATGGTGCGCTGGTCTTTACCTTCTGCCCCCATGCCTGTCGTATGGGGCCTACCTAGGCCCCACCACCAAATCTAGGGGTTTGGCAAGTTTGCTAGGCTGCTGGTGGGGACGTCTCTCCTCTGTCCCCATGTTTTCCTGTTCACTATCTTGGCAATACCAATAATGGTCTGTTGGTGGGGGACCCTCTTTGCTGCTCTTGGCTCCTAGGAAGTTCAAATGGATGCTGGGAAAACTGACAACCAGAGAGGAGACTGGAGGAAGAAATCCAAGCTTGGAGCTGCTTGGTCCTTTGGCTGTTTATTCCGACATGGCATGGATGCCTGAGGGCTGCACCACCACTTAGCCAGTGACCCTTAGTGAGTATGTATCCTGCACATGGACTGTGAACTGGACAGAAATGTCTTCACCTCAGTCCTGCAGCTCCTTGGGAGGTTTTCGTCAAGCCATGGGAATCCCCTGGTGAATCCCCATTGCTGGAATGCCCGGTGGGTTCACACTTGGTCAGGGACAGGAGGGAAGTATGGTGAGCTGAGGGGCACAGATGGTTCAGAGGGGCTGATACTATATTGCACTTTGTCGTGTTTCTGGTCTCAGTGGGATGGCTGGAGGGTGGGCTGAGGGAAGGAGTGGGAAAAAGGAATTAGCTGGGCAGAAAGCTAGGGCCAGCTTGGCTGCTTTGTCAGGGTAGCTTCTGCCTGCCTCTTACTAAACATATACCAGGTCAGGGAAAGCAGCAGGGATGGGCCCATCTGCACAGGAAGGGCCCCTTCCTTCACCATACTTAATCTGGGATTTCTGGGCTCAACAGGGAGAAGGAGAGGACCAGTCACTCCCTTGTAAGATTCTAGCATGTGCTGTCTCCCCAAACATCTACCCTTGACCCCAGGAAATGTCCTCTGAGGCTATGGTAAGAAGGGTCAGCGGTTCACATCTATTTGGGTTTCCAGTGCCTAGCTCAGTCATATGTCCACTGGGATTTCTTGGCCTCTCTTGGGACATGAGAGTGTGCACATGGTTGGTGGTTTCCCCTAGAGCCTGGAGACAGGTGGAAGAAGGTAAGAAAGTCTCTCTTTCCCTAGTTCTTGGATGAGGGCTCAGGGATGCACAGGTGTGTTCCACTTACACCTGTCCTGGTGGGGTCCTCCAGTGGAGGGCCTTAGCTGGCACTGGGCCGGCACTGCTGCGGAGCATCTGACCGCATGTTGGCTGCCTCCTCCTCTTGACCAGAGGCAAGATCCACTCGCTGCTCATCCATCCGCTTGGCCTGTACCCTCTGTATGAGGCTGAAGAAGTCTTCATCTGGCATGGTGGGGCCACGAGGCATTGTGTCAGGTGGGGCACAACGCTGGTCATCTATTCTGGAGGACTGTACCAAAGCAAGGAAATGGAGGCAGAGTTAAAGACAGTCCCCAACTGGGCATACACACTTTACACGTGGGCAGCCCTGGTAAAACCCAGGCTGTTTTTTTTTCGTTTGTTTCTGGTGTCCAGGGTTCCTCTTCCTTTTGTGCCATGCAGATGACTAATACTCATTTGTAACTGTCCCTAATAGAATTCTCTCTGAGGCTGACCTTTAAGCACATATATATTTATACTGAGTCATGAATGCAGAGAAAACACAGAGCAAGGTAGTGTGTACCTCATGGACTAGCCAGCTTTCCTGCCTTTCTCATGTGAAATATGGCAAGAACATTCATATTCCTCCCTGAGAGGTGGCTTGGATTCAAGTGGTGGGCAATCTAATATTTAATATGATTTAATGTTTAAATATTATTCCCAGTTGAGGAGACCAAGGTAGATAGAGGTTAGGTGACTTGCCCAGGGTCACATAGGTAGAAAGTGTCTGAGGATGGATTTGAATTCAAGTCTTTCTGAGTCTAGATCCAGTGCCCTATCCACTGTGCTACCTCTCTGCCTCGTAGTTGGTGCTAAATATTTAATTATTAATCAATTTCATATTTAATTTAGTTTTAATTTAGATATTTAATCTGTGGTCTTCATCAGTAAAGGAAACATCAGAAACCAATTCTGAACCATGGTTCTAGACTTCAGTGGTCACTCATTCTATTTTTCTTTTTGGTTATTATGAAGCTGGAGTAATCAACACAAAACAAAACTGCTGTCCACAGTTTGGGCTGGGTTGTCCTGATGGGTTCAGGTTTTTGTTGAGCCCGCTGTTCCTATCAAAATTCACCCTTCCTATTTTCTATTCCCCTTAAAAACTCTACTCTTTGTTAGGTGACTGTCAACAAATCTGATAATAACTATTAGCATATGTATAGCATATACAGATTTACAAAGCCCTTTCTTCCTAAGCGTAAGGCATTTTGATGATTAGGTTGTCATTTTTACAGTAGGGTTCTATATCCCTTATTTTCTTGTGACATAATTGCAATACTCCAAATTTTGTAGCTCAAAATAAGGGCAATCAATCAATACATGGACGACTGTGGGTGGAAAACAATAGGAACTGCTTTTAGACTCTAAAAGACACAAAGGTAAGTCCTGAGCAAAACTGTGAAGTCTCTCGAGTTCATCTTTGCTACCTTCCACCTCTTCTTTTGGGACCCCTCCCCCCGCCCTCCCCAAACCCTACATGCCCATGTGCCCTTTGCCAAGTTGTACTCTCTCATCCCTGTCATGTCCAATTCCTCCTGAGTTATTAGTGGCTCATAATAGTGCATAGTTTTACCCTTCCCTGGGGAAGTTTTACCAGGTATGCCTAAATACTTTCAAGACTTGGTGGAACTTTAGGAACCCAGAGGTGGGTGAGTGGGTCTTCCCCTGCCTTTGGGTGTCCTTTAAATCACTGGGGCCAGTGAGGTTTCTTACTATTTTAAATGGATCAGGCATCTTACATAATTAGGAGTACCTGGGCATTCTCAAAAACATCCTTCCATACAGTCACCACAGGGGGTCCAGTCAATATAAACTATATCACCAGAGTTAAAATTCCCTGCAAGTCACACTACCCATAATAGAGCTGTTTGAGCATGTAACATCATAACTGGAGAGCGGCTAGACAGTGAGAGAAATAAACATCGAGAGAAGAATGGAGCCAGGGTTTCAGGAAGAGAACTCCTCATTTATCTAACCTCATTTATCTGGTTTGAGAGAGCTGCATCAGGGGTAGGATTGATAGTGTTTCATCCCAGAGCTCAGACTTGTTGAGGGGCTTTTCTTGTCCTCTGGGTTTAGCTTGGCTCTCCCTGAGCATAATTTATGGACAGCTCCAGCCCTGGGGCTTCCTGGAGCCGACTCTGTGTAAATTGTCCTTGATGGAAAAGGGCAGTGCTTACTTCATTGACGTACAAATGGAAGTAGGAAAGTCAAGTGTGAGAGGGATCACCCCAAAGCTACATTGTACATCAGACTTGGGGCCAAGGGCATTCAGAGGACCAGGGTTCTAGTTCTAACTAGACTAACTGCCACTGTCCTAATGTGCAACTTTGAAAATGAGGCAATGTGGTTCAGTAGATGGAGTGGTATCCCACTCAAATAGAACTGGAGGTCGGTAAACCCTACATAAAGATCTCTGGGAACTGCATATTGACTTAGTATGATAAGGAAAATTTAAGTAAGCAGTGTTTACACATGTAGATTTCATGACTGAGTGCATCTGAGATGGGGTTTCTTTGTTTCTAGAATTTTTTTCTATTTTTTTCCTCCCTTTTTTTTTCTGAAATAAGTTTGGGCCACAGGGGTTCCTTGGTTGGTTTGCTGAAACTTGTGTTTTGTTGGTTTATTTCTGTTGAAATGAACAAATTCTGCACCTGGTGGAACATAGCCCCACCCTTCATCATCGCCAGCTTGAGTCAGCAGACCCTGAGATGTCACAGTCTTTTTCAGAAAACCAAATGGAGTATAACCTTCTCTTTCTTTCCCCTTTCTCTTCCTTCTAGGTTAACCTATGATTCCTGCTCTTGCCTGGTTTCTGTTGTTCTTCTTGCCTGGAACATTTTTCTTCTTCCTCCTTCTTCAACTATCCAAATCCTACCTAATTGAATCATGTGAGAAGAAACACTGTAGCTTACCTGTCTCCGTATCTTCTACTGCATCTAGCGTGGGGCCAGGCACATAGAAGACACTCAGGAAAATTTTGCTTCTGCCCCCATGAAGCCTGCCTTGCCCGTTCTAAGCCTGTCTCCTGAGCCCTTATGCAAGTTTGGCAAATAATTATGGACTATCTTTATTGCTCTCCAATTGTTCTAAGTAGGTTAACTTTATCTTTCCTAGGGAGACTATAAATTGTATAGGAGCAGGAATTCCAATATATCTGGAACCATTTGCTCCTCTGAGTTCCTAAAGCATTCATCGTTTCTATTTATTCTAATGGACTTTTTTGCTCTGTGGCTTTTCAGAGAACAGGCTAGGGCAAGGACGTCTCTCTGTGGACTTGCTGGGATTTGGACTTGGAGTTTTTAGCACAGCCTGCCTTGTGGTCTCTCCTGTCTCCTTGACCTGTCTTTCTAATCTCCTAATCTTCTACGTGTGTAAGACTTATCTTCCCAGTGAGACTGTGAGTTCCTCATGGGGAAGGATTGTGTCTGCTCTTCCTTTGTCTCCCCCAAAACGTAACTTGTTGCAGAACAAAGAATACAGAAGGTGTTAGCAATGCTTGTTGAATGGGTAACTAGCCAAGTCCTTTCCTTTCCCTGGGCTTCAATTTTCTTCTCTATAAAATGATATAGTTGGACTAGAATCATAGGGGGAGGGGTTTCATGAATTTATTTTTAATATATTTTGATAACCATATTTTAGTATACTTGGTTTCCTTCATAATACTATGTATTTTATTTTGTGCATTTAAATTCATTCTGAGAGAGGGTCCATAGACTTCATTGGGCTGCCAAAGGCATCCATGACACAAAAGAGACTAAGAACCCCTGAACTAAATGGTTTCTAAGGTCCCTTCCAATTCCAAGTTCCTATTTTCCTGTGATCAAGAATGGATTGACCCACAAGGGCTATGGAGACCATTTTCTTCCAAACACCCTGTCAGACAGACAAGGATGTTTCTTTCTCAAAGCCTCATAAAAGCACACTTTTCTGGAAATCAGAGCAATCCTGAGAAGTTAAGAATGCATGACTATTGATCCCATAACATACTCCGTTTTTAAAATTATGAAGTGAGACCGAATGTACCCTAAAATCACTTTCTACCTTAATGGTCCATAGGATGACAAGCCACATCACCCATAATAGGGCTGTTTCCATCTTGAGCATGTAGCATCATAACTGGGGTCAAATTTATAATACCAATCATTCTCTAATTGATAAATGGTCAAAGAATATGAATAGGTAATTTTTAGAGGAAGAAATTAAAGCTATGAAAAAAATGCTCCAAATCACTATTGGTTCTGAGATGCAAATGAAAACAACTCTGAGGTACAGAAAAGGAAAAGGACGAATGTTGGGGGAAATGTGGAAAAACTGAGACAATAATGCACTCTTAGTAGAGTTGTGAACTGATTCAACCATTCTGGAGAACAGTATGGAACTATGCCCAAAGGCACCTACCCTTTGATCCTGCAATATAACAAGTAGGTCTTATAGTCAAAGAGACTGGGGGAAAGAAAGGCAAAGGACCTATATATACAAAAATATAGCAGCTCTTTTGGTGGTGGCAAGGAATTGGAAAGTGAAGGAAAATGAACTGGGGAATACTTGCACAAGCTGTGATATATGATTGTGATGGAAAACTATTGTGCTATAAGAAATGAGGACTAGGTGGAGTTCAGAAAAACATGGAAAGACTTACATGAACTGAAGCAAAGTGAAATGAGCAGAACAAGGAAAACATTGTACACAGTAACAGTAACATTGTATGAAGATCAATTGTGAATGACGTAGCTATTCTCAGCAATAAAATGATCCAAGACAATTCTGAAGGACATACATGAAAAATTCTAACTAGTGGAGTCTGAGTGCAGATAGATCAAAGCATACTTTTTATTTTACTTTATCTTTCCTTTTTGTTTGTGTTTTTTTTGTGTATGTAACATGGCTAATATGAAACATGTTTTGTATGACTGCACATGTAAAACCTATATCAAATTGCTATCCTTCTCAAGGAGGTGGGGAGAAAAGAGAGGAAGGGAGAGAATTTAGAACTCAAAATTAAAAAAAAAACCTGTTAAAATTGTTTTTACATGTGACTGGAAAAAAAATTAATTAAAAAATAAAAATGTTATATCCAGAAGGGGTGAGTACATTTTAATGGACAGCCAAAGGGATCTATAACACAGAAAAAGTTAAGCGTCCCTGGCCTGATGATCCCTAAAGTCCTTTTTGGTTCTAAATCTATTTACTATTTTATGATCCTACCTGGCACTTGATAAGCATGTTGAAGAATTCATCTCCAGGCTCCTGAGCATCCCCCTCCCCACGAAGGTGACCCAAGTTGTTATGGGTAATCCGAAGGCCTGGCAGGCTGCCCACACTGGCACGCTGGTCATCCAGCCGACGACTCTGGGAGCTGGCGATAAGGTCAAAGAACTCTTCCGTCTGAGGGGAGGCCATCAGGGATGACTGAGCTGGTGGAGAGATACAACCATAAAAAGGGAATGAAGCAGGGAAAGCATGCTTCCCCCCTCCCTGTGGACTCTTCCTGGAGCTTCCAACTCTAGAGGGAAGGATAAATATTCTCATTTGTAAAGCCCTTAAGGTTTTCTCAAGTGTTTTTGTATTCTTGGCCTCATTTGGAGAGTCACTGGAACCTTGTGAAACAGACAGGGCACAGATAACTCCCAGTTTTACAGATTGGGAAACTGAGAACCAGAGAGGAGGAGGGGCTTATCCAAATCAGTAGAAACCTGGGTTTCCTGAGTCCTGGCCAAATGTTCTTGCCATTGTGCCATCAAAAAGGCCTAATTTTAGGGAGATCTAGATAGCACAAGAATATCTGCCAAATAGGCATTATCCCATGACTCCACTGACACCCTGAGTCTCCCAGGATTAGTATCTCTGCCACGTAGAGGTGCTCAGAGTCTCACTCTGGTATCTCTCCTGAACTCCATCTTTTTTGTCTCCGTCATATTGACTCTACTTCCCATAGATGTTTCAGCATTAGTCCCTGGAAACTGAGGGGGCTGGGTTTGAAGGCCTCTCTGACACAGGCATCTTCATGATCTGCTGCAGAGTTTTCAAGTGTCAACTGAGATTTCCCCAATGATTGATTAGTGAAGAGGAGAGGAAAAGGACAGCGTTCATAAGGTGAAGGTCCTGGGTTCAATCTCAGAGAGGACCAGTTATCTTTATTCTGTTCTCCTTGCCCTCACATGGATACATGGACAGCTGTTGAAATAGTGATAATTTCCCTTGTAACTGTGTGTGCAAAACCACATAGTTGCTTTTCCATCTAGGTTCAAGGGGAATCTTGGCACATCTGCATGTCCCCTGGCCCCAGCTCCTTAGCCTGTCAGAAGGTGACAGAAGGGGATGGCCTTTCTCCTCCCACACATGCTCCAGGAATATGTCTCCAATGCCCTGACTGTAGGAGTGTGCCAGCAAGGCTGGTGGGGTAGGGAACAAGGTAATTACATGCTTTTCCCCATTATTAAGCCTAACTTTAGGATATGGGGGATGGGTTGGAGGTGGGGGAGGGATGGGATATTGCTTTCAAAAAGCCCTTTGCAATTGATTTGCAGGGGTTCTTTCTTTGCAAATCGAGCAGCTTTCTGTTTTGCACATATACAACCTGGTAACACACACCCAGTGATTACAAGGAACTGGGTGTAATTATAGCCCTCTAATCAGCAAAGGGAAAAGCAAGGCTGCATGATTCACCCATTGCCTGCCCTTTCCCCAGCTCTTTAATCCCTGTCTCAGAACCTCTATTGCTGATACTGCCTCCATTTACACAGACGAAAACATCTATGTTATGGCTGAGGCCAGGTGCCTCTGAATCCAGTCCACCAGGTCAGCTTTCCAGCTTGGTCCAGTTTAAATCAGACTCATGAGAGAAGACTCCTATGTTCAGGACAGAAATCTCTCCACCCAGAAATGGAGTGATGGATTGAGAAGCAGCTCAGTTTAGCAGAATAAACAACAGAGTGAAATTTAAGAAACTTGAGTTTTAATTCTAGATCTTTCACCTTAGCAATTCAGTTCTCCAAATCTGGTCTCTGTTTCCCTACCTGTAAAATGGGGGTTTGATGAACCCTCCCTCAACCTGATTTCCCACTTACATAGTCTTTCCTCCAGGGTGGGAGTAGGGGTGTTAGCCTCAGCTGCCCCAGCCTGGCCCTCTTCCAGGGGGCAGCGTTGATCATCCATCCGGTTGCTCTGAAACTTACTCAGTAGGTCAAAGAAACATTCTTCATCAGATGGAGCCCGAGGGATTTTCTGGAAGGACAGGAGAGACAGAAGAAAAAGAAGGAAGAGAAGTCAAAATGGTAGAAGAGCAAGGAGAATAGATTTATCCTGGAGAAAGTTCTTCTTTCCCCCATCTTTCACTTAGGCTCTAGATATATGTCAGCTCAATGGCTGGAGCAGAGGCTAATGAAACCAGGCTTAGTTTTTCCTCTGTTCCTGTAATTCTATGATTCTCCTTCTGGGACAATCAAGTAAACCTCAATCTTTTCCAGTGATTCCTTTGTCTCTTTTTTTTGTTGTTTTTTTTTGTTGTCTCTCTCCCTTAGCACTTAGAACATGTTAGGATTCACATAGTAGGTGTTCATAAATATCTGCTGGTTGATGTATTTCGAGTCTTTTGTGAATAGAATACTATTGTTTAATGTTGGGGGATAAATTGAAATAAAGATATGGCCCCTGACTTCAAGTCAGATCAGGCCATGGGTCATCACCAGGAAAGTCAATATATTTGAATGTTTGAAGATTTTACACCAATAGAAAGGAAACAGATAGGGAGAAGAGTGTTGGTCCTAAGAAGCGTGATGCTTTTTTTTTTTTTGCTTCTAGGCCCCTCTATCACTTCCCCCACCCCCACGATAAGGACATCTTATCCTCTATCGTTGTTCAATGTTCTGGGCCAAAATTAGGTTGTGGGAAGTGAAGGCAGCAATCAGTGATTGGTGTAAATCAGATCTCCCCAATAATTCAGTACCATCCTGGACGATCTTCTTTATTTTCTTGCTTGACTCCTAAGGCAGTATAGGATCTGTACATCAGTATTTTATGGCCAAAACACACTAAAACATTCACTGACCACCAAATGGAGGAGAAAAGTCCATTTGAACTATTTACAGATAGCTCAGATTCACCCTTCTCAAGTCAGGCAGCCATTTATGGTAATTCAGAAACAACCAGGGTACCATACCAACATTCTTGGAAAGAAAGCTGATGGAGCACAATGCAAAGGCCAAGTTGCCTCTAACTTGTGATAAGCAGAACAAACAATTGGATTTTCAATTGTTTTCAAGTGTCTGAAAGCAAGAAGCTTTAAAAACACTTCTTTTGTTGAGTTTGAAAAGTAAAGAAAGCCAGCCTGTCTAGTTCCAGTTAGGTGGGGGTTTATCTTGTTTACCCTGTGCTGATTCTAAACATTTTGAACAGCACTATAGTATTCTCTAAATTTGGTCTGGATCTAACCAGACACTCTCAGTACTTACTTCTGCACAAAGACTGTAATAGGACAAATGATGAAAGCAGGATGGTGAGAGAGAGACTGGTTAGTGATTTCCAGAGTACAGGAACTCCTTCTTTTGCCAGCACAGAGAGGTTGTGACTCCCACAGAGTCCCAGAGTCAGCAAGTGTCAGAGGCTTCCTGGCTTAGAAGCCAGGTCTAGCCACCATGCTGTCTAGCACCTTTATAAAGGGGCTGCAGGGACATGTGGGTGTGGGTGGGTAAAGATGGCTCCCAGTAACTAAAGAGGAGAGTATTAAAGAGTTGGAAAAGGTAGGAATAGGATGGGGAATAGCCATATATATGTACTGTTTGTGAGATGGGTAGTGACTTGGATCCTCAAATCTAATGGAGGGCTCCTCTGGGTTTGATGCCTTCTCTGGCTATCGACCCACTGAAGACAGTAAGAGTCCAGGGCAGAAACTTTGATCCAGAACTCTGAAAACTTCCTACAGAGATTCCGACTGCTGGGTATCATTCCTCTGAGGAACTACCCTTCCCCCAAACTCCTGTGCCGCTGGTTGCAAACGTCAGACTCACTAGCACCAAATTGTAGGTTTGCAGGCTTCTAACGGAGTCCTAAATGACTACTGTCATATATTTAGTCTGGGTCCCCGGAAAAGTGACAGCTGTGGGCCTGACCAAACTAGCCGAATCAGGGCTTTGGAGCCCGAGAGCCAGCCCACCCTGGCCACAGAGCAGGGGGCTGTGGAGCCCTGAGAAGAGCACTCCCTGCTACTGGAAGTCTTCCATTCTCCTATCTCCTGAAGGAGCACCTTTGGGTTGTCTTTAGAATAATACTTACTCATCAGTGTGCAAGACTTTATCTTCCAAAGCTCCCCTCAAAACTCTGTTCAAATGCTGTCTTCTCTGGGAAGACTTCCCTTCATTCTCCCAATTGCTAATGCTTCTCCCCTCCCCTATTCCTTCTAATCACTTAGGATTCATTCTGTGTATATTGCTATGTATGGGCAGCTAGGTGGTACAGAGGATAGAGCACCAGTGCAGGAGTCAGGAGAATCTGAGTTCAAATCTCACCTCAGATACTTGACACTCACTTGGACCTTGGGCAACTCACTTAACCCCAACTGCCTCATCCTGGGTCATCTCCAGTCATCCTGATGAATATTTGGTCACTGGATTCAGATGGCTCTGGAGGAGAAGTGAGGCTGGTGACCTGCACAGCCCTCCCTCACTCAAAATACAGTCAAGTGTAAGTTATGTCATCATTTCTCTGATGGCATGGTCTTCTTTGGCAATGAAGGACAAACACACACATTGCTATGCATACATTTTATCTACTATGTTGAAAGTAAGTTCCATAAGAGTAGGGGCAATTTCCTTTTTGACTTTATGTGTTTAGTGCCTAGCACATGGCAGTCAATTAATAAATGCTTGTAGATGATGGATAAGTGTTTTGAAGAATTACTATCCCTGTTTTACAAATGAGGAAAGTACAGCCTAGTAGGAAGAATGACTTTTCTAAGGTCACATGGGCCAGGATAGGACTAGAACCAGGGTCCTTGGATTTAGAGTTGGGAAGACCTTAGGCACTTAATAGGTGCTCCACCCTGAGCAATCTATACCTTTCTGTGACTCACTTTCCTCATCCACAAAATCAGAGGCTTGAAAATGAATGGCCTCTGAGATTCGTCCCTTTTGGGGCAGTTAGGTGGTGCCATAGATAGAATCTATGGGCCTGGAGTCAGGAAATCTCATCTTCCTGAATTCAAATCTGGCCTCAGACACTGATTAGCTGTGTGACCCCAGGCAAGTCACTTAACCCTGTTTGCCTCAGTTTCCTCATGTGTAAAATGAGCTGGAGAAGGACATGGCCAACCATTCCAGTATCTTTGTTATGAAAACCCCAAACGAGGTCACAAAGAGTTGGACACAACTGAAATGAATGAACAAGGTTCATTTCAGCTCTCTATGATCTTATGATCATTACCAAAAAGACTTGCTAGAAATTGATTCTATGCTGGGTTTATTACCCAGTCCCCTGACCTTAGGACAAGGCAAGGAGTCAAGTCCTCAGGTTTCTCCTCTTAGTTACCCCCTTCCCCTGGCGTTCCACCTAATACAACAGAAATGAGAAGCAATGCCTGCTGCTCTGACTCTGAGGGTCACACCCCTCTCTTCCCAGTTTGGATGCCAACACTAAGAAAATATCACTTGTTCTCTCCCTAAAATCTATATCCAGGGCAGGGGGTGGGGTGGGAGGGATGAGAGAAGAGAACAGGAAAGCAGATACAGAGGAGAGCTGTTGCTGCTTCAAATCCCCCCTTTAAGTGCCCTCAGCCATCATCCTGACTGAGCCTATAAACAAAACATTTCTGAGGCCGTTCAAGCTAGGGGTGGAGGAGGTTGTTGGCTAGAAGGAACAGAGAGCTGGAGGCAGAAGCTGACACAGGCTGGACTTTTAGGGTATGTCCTGATTGGGGGATATTCTAAATTTTTTTAAACAATCACAGGTTTCTGGAAAAAAAAATGAATCCCAAAGCCTGGGAATTAGGAGATCTAAGTTCTAGTCTCTTTTCTGTTATGAATCTGTTGTGTGACCAATATTCCTCTCTCTGGGCATCAGGTCCCTGCCCCCCGCTCCCAGACTTTTGGACGAGGTGTTTCTTCTGGGCTCCAGTATACTCTATCCTAGAATTCATAATTTTGAGATTTTAAGAGTTCATATATAACATTCCAGGATTCTACTTCTCCTCAAGAGGAAAGACTAGGTGATGTTTCTTCAATCTGACGAGTGAAGTCTAGAGATAAGGGAAGGGAATAGGCACTTTTAAAGCGTTCTTGGCACTGCACTAAACTATACAGATATTTCATCTGATCCTCAAAATAAGGTCAGTACTGTACTTCTCCCCATTTTACAGCTGAGGAAACCGAGGCACAGGGAAGTTATGTGACTTGCCCAGGATCATATAGCTAGTAAGTATCTGAGGCTAGAATAGTTTTCCCTGATCTGAGGCCAGACTTGGCTCCTTCCAAGTTATGGGGAGAGGGACCCAGTCTTAGGAGAATTTAGGAGCCCCTTGCAACCTGAAGGAGGCAGTTTTAAAACCAATCATATAGGATGTCCTGCTTCTACTCAGTAAGGAATAAACTTAGGGAACTAGTTTCCCAAGAGGTGACACAGGATAGGAGCATAAACAGGCTCCAGACAGGTTTGGGTAAATTCCTAGATGCAGATCCATGGCAGGTTATAATGAAAGTTAGGGATGTTTGGGGATGTCCCTCACATGTGTGATGGTATCAGGTGGTGATCCTAGCTTCCTGCAAATTTCTCCTTAGATGGAGTTAGGAATTTGACTTGGAGGGAAGGTGAGGCTGACCCCAGAGGGTGTTAGTCATATCCTTAGGATCTCCCACTCTCTACTTATCCAAGCAATCCCGAAGTGTTTCCTTCCCTCTGGGGTGAAGGGCTGGGGCCACCTTTACAAGCCCCGAATCTCCTGACCCACAACCACCCTTTTGGAGGCACCAGGGAACTCCCTATGCAGCTAATCCCAGGGAAGGGACTGTACCAGAACTAGAAAAACTTGTCCCTGACCCAAGTAGATGGTGACCTAGAGGGGAACAGAACTGTTGTGAGAGTTGTCTATTTTTATAGCTAAGGTCGAGGAAAAATGGAAATGTATTTTTTTTTTTGACAATGACTATTAAAGAGGGTGTTTAGCCTGAAGTCACACTGACCATTTCACTAGCTTATTACCCTCTCCCTCCCACTCCCAACCTGTCTATGGCTCAATTTGACTCTGACTTGGACCCTCCCAAACTTAGGTTTAGATCCCAATCCTCTGACTTGGTAAACTTTCCTGTAGCCCTTGAAATGGAAAAAATAGAGGAGGTAATAAGCATTTAGGGAGGGAGGGAATTTGTATTTATTAAGCACCTATTATGTTCCAGGTCCTGCGCTAAGCTCTTTATAAATATTCTCTCATTTGAGCTTCACAACAACCCTGTGACATAAATGCTATGAGATTCCCAAGCTGAGGAAACTAAGGAAGACAGGTTAAGCGACTTGCCCAGAGTCACACTGAAGCTGGATTTGAACGCTGGTCTCCCTGACTCCAGGCCTAGTACACTCTGCCATCCAGTTGCCTCTAAGACTGAGAGCTGACCATGGTCACCAAAGGAAATGTGCAGTCAGGGATGTGTCTTGACATTTTAGGTGAGTGGCAGCTGCGAATCTCTTTTACACCCAGAGACCGTATTTTCTGGAATTCTACAATTGGAGTTTCATTCCTTATGTGCTGTCCTCTCAACTGCTTGAAAATCTAAATCCCCTGGGAAAGAGCACATGCCTAAGTCTGTAACACCAATAAGGTGACTGAGTTTCAGATGTTGCCTTGTTTCTTTGACACAAAGAAGACTGAAATGCAGAACAGCACCAAAGGCCTGTGATGAAGTGGGGTGCCCAGGGGTGGGAGCTGCAGTTCAAAAAAATGGTACAGAGAGGCAGGGGAGGCCCAGAGGACAATCTTTGCGGACATCATATCTCTCTGGCTTTCCTGGTAAAGGCACGAGTTCTCCCACCCACTTTCTTCTTGAGAGTTAAGGTTAAGGACCTTGTTTAAAATCCTTGGGGACAGAGAATGGTGCTGATCTGGGAGGAAACCAGGTGGCCACTGGACTGTTTGTTTTTCCTGGGCACCTGGCACAGGATAAGATGCTTTACAAGCCTTAGCTGCCTCAGGAGCAATTTTCACTGCTTTGTCACCAGCAAACCTGGAAGAAACAAGTAGGAGGTTCTTGTATGCTTCTTGCTTAGAGCAAGCTCCATTTCACTTCAGATGGGTTAATGGGTGGGGTTTGACCAGACCTCAGGGTTGGGAAGGTATAGTCCCTTCCCAATTTTTCCACTCCTGGGTAGTTTCTGGCATAGCACACAGCCCTTTCAGTTTCCTCTCAGAATCTGTACACAACCTTCAGGATGGGTGGAGGATTTTTACTAGATCCTATAAATCTAGGACTTGAGCTCCCAGTTCTGGGGGCTTCATGAATTGGAGGAACAGGACCAAAGTGACACCTGTTCCCTCCTCTGAAGGAATCTTGGTAAAAGCAAGATGTGCCAAAGTTCTGAGCTGGTGTTAGGATGGAGCCTTCCAGGTAGGAGGCCGGGCAGGATGTTTAGTCCTCCCCATTTCCATTGTAGTCTGGGCCGCTCAGTATTTCAGGTTCCAGTCTCACTCCCTACTCCCATCCAAATTCTGCCCTCAGTAATTCCTTTTTTCTCTCTTTTCTGACTGTGAGATTATGATCTTTTCTGTATATAACAGTACTCAAGATGCCCTTCAGAGAGAACTAAGATTCTTCAGACCACATGGAAACACCAGGGGAGACTCAGTTGTGGGTGTTGCAACTCTGCCAAGCCTTGGAATCTTTCACCTGCTCATTACCCAGACTAAATGGAGCTGTGGATGCATTTTCAGAATGCCCTGTGGTCCTCACCAGAGGTAAAGTTGATCCTGGGCCAGTTGCAAGTTACAGAATGCTTACCTACAATATACCCAAGGGAGTTTCCCTCCCATCTGGTATCCCTGTGTCTTTCTCAAAGACCATTCCTCCTCCCCATCCTCCACTACCCAGACCTGGATATTTTTCTATTACTGAGACAGACTCAAGATTCCTTTCTAAACACAGACAAGGTTATACACAGAATGTTAACATTTTAGAGCACACACAAGGTCTGTACACATTTCTAAGACCAATCCATATCCTTATCCCAGCTACCAGTACAACTGACTAACAACTCATAACTTCTAGCTACTTAGCCATGTCCACTTCCATCCCAGGCAGGCTTAGGAGCTCAACAGAAATCTGACCTATTAGGAAGAGGGATAATGAGATAGGTGTACACAAACACCAAAGCACTGATATTGTCCTGATTCTGAATCAAGAAAACATATTATATAACACTGTATATAATTATAACTGTCTAGATATAGATGGATAGGGTTATTCTGAAGTAGTAGAAAGAAAACTAGCTATTCACCTGTAAATTCTAGATCAGTCACTCATTAGGTGTGTGCTTATGAGTAAATCACCTAATTCCTGTGTGTCTCAGTTTTCTCTCATGGACAAAATGGGAATAATAACCCTAATGACCACCTTCTTATTAGCTTTCTCTATGGAAAGTTAGTTGTTGGTATTAGACCATCTCCTTAGCACTAATATTTTCCCCCTTGTGTTAGTGAGGTCTATAAACCATACAATACGCAGAAAAATCAACACTGTATTTATTACATGTGAGGGTTCTTCTATGTGGAGTGGGAGGAGGTGGGGGTGGAGGAGAGTCATTGGAAAGTGACAGCCATGTAAAAAAGAACATCAATAGGAGGATTTTTAAAAAAAGAAAATTACAGATGACTCAAACAGTACAGGAAAGATACACTGTGGCAAGGACTCCGCATATTACTAATGATAATTTATATGTGAAAAATAGCATACCATATATCATCAAGGAGACATATTATTGGAAAAAGAGGTGCAGAGGTCATGTAGCAAGAACCAGAGATCACAGATGGACAGAGTGTTTATTGTTCTGTATGTCCAAAATATTAAAAGACCAACTTAAGGAAATTCCTAGCTAACTGGTAGTGGATAGTATGCTAGGCCTGGAGTCTGGAAGACCTAAACTTAAATCTAGGCTCAGAGACTTACTAGCTTTGTGATCCTGGGTGAGTGAATTAACCTCTGTCTGCCTCAGTCTCCTCAACTATAAAACAGGAATCATAACAGCAGCTAGCCCACAGAGTTATTGTGAAGACCAAATGAAATCTTATTTACAAAGTGTTTGTCATATAATAGGCACTCCTTCCTTCCTTCCTTCCTTCCTTTCTTCCCCTCAGGTTATGAACAAGAGTAGCACAGACAGGAGAAGTCATGAATAGGTCTTAATCTAATCTAAATCTGCTTGAGGGACTGTCTCAGATAGAAGCATCAAAATATTTATATCCTGATCCCCTCATTCTATAAGCCAAAATGCCCACGGTAGTTCCAATGATATATTGTCTGATCCTTGCCTCACTGATGAAAGCCAGGCCATTGTGAACCTGTGAAGGGAATCTTTCTGCAGGATCATGGTGGGGGGAAGGGGGTGGTATTTTCCCTCAGTGCTCAGTAACAGCTAAGAGAGGATTCTCTTTTGGAAAAATTGCAAGAGTTCTCTTCCTTCAGTTGATCCAGAAGGTCTGCTCTTGCTTCCTGAAAAGCCACAGGGGAAAATCAACTGTGTATCTAAGAACCTCATAGGTTTAAATTCTATGGTTAGTGAAGAAAATAGATTAGAAGCAAATACTTCCAGTTTTCACATTTCTTAACCTAACAGTGAGGGTCACGCCCCTTGATTCTGCTTCCATTCCTGGGAAAAAGATGCTGTTCAGCCAGTGCTGATGACTCCATGGCCAGACAGATGCAAGCAAAAATATTGTAGAGATGGCACCTGGTACTGAAATCTCTTATCCCCAGCCGCAGACTCCTACTTGAAACCCCTTCCCTCCCCAACATTCTTTACATGAGGAACATACAAGATTTCACGCGTCTATATCTTGAGGAACAACCAGCAACATGCTTCGGTGACTACAACTTTCTCATGAAAATCTGAGAATTTGAGAGTCAGAAGGGAATTAGAGAGCTCATCTGTTTCAGCCCCACTGCCTACAGGTGGGTGATTATGTAAAACACCTGCAAGGTACAGAGGAAGGAGCACCGGTTTGGAGTAAGAAGACCAGGATACAAATCTCAACTCAATTACCTGGGTGACTTTGGGCGAGTCATTTAACCCTTCTGAGTCTCAATTTTATTATCTGTAAAACGGGGTTTGGAAAAGGTGTTTTTAAGGTCTCTCTTCTCTCAGCTCTATGATCCTTAGGGCTAAATTCAAATGGTCAGGAAGTTCTTCGTTAAGGTGTTATTCAAATCTCTCTTGCTTGAATCTGAGATTCTCCCCATTCCCCCCCGGCCCCCTTCCCGGGTAAAGTGTCTAGCATCCTTTTCACACAAGCTTCTCCCCACCCCAAGCATAAACTGCCTAGCAGCCCGCTCACATAAGCTCTTTGATGCAGTCAAGTCCTAGAACAGCCTCTGCCTCTTCTGACTAAACAACCTTGGAGTCTTTTAGGTGGATGTCTTTTTCTCCCACCCCCCACCCATTCCCATCCCATCCCTCCCCGCTAACAGCAGGTACAGATCCCGAGGGAACCAGGGGAAAATGCACTCTTAAACTTTGTAGTCTACAAATTCCCTCCACTCTTCCCCGCCCAGCCCCTCAAACAGCCAGATTCTCAGCCTTACCAGCCAGGTTCAGAGAATCTAGCTCTCCAACTCCAGGGTAAAAACAGCAGATAATGGGCGCTCACTCAGATGCAAATGTCTTCCCTGACAAAGGGGAAGCAGACTGGCTTTGGGACACTTTCCTGTAAGCTCGGACCTTTCAGCGCACACACAGACCCAGTAGATTAAATACACACTTGGCTGGAAGCA
The DNA here is from genome assembly GCA_028658325.1 of Potorous gilbertii. Lineage (NCBI taxonomy): Eukaryota > Metazoa > Chordata > Mammalia > Diprotodontia > Potoroidae > Potorous > Potorous gilbertii. The sequence goes on along the minus strand of CM053769.1, from coordinate 296,918,096 downwards.
TAACGCAGCACCCCACAGACAGTACAAACGTCCACCGTCCCCAGCTTCTCCCCTCCCCAGGGAAAGGCGAGGGCATTATTATTCCACTGAGCGGGAACTGTCCGACGAAGTTTTCCTCGGGCAGAGGAGTTTTGGAACTTCCCCGGGACGGGGGCGTTCCGGGGCCCGAATTCTACATAACAAAAGGAACAATGCCCCCCCAAGCCTCCATCTGTCAGCGTTCTCGCTTTCCCAGGGACCCCGGGCCACTCACTCAGAATCTCCGACTGCCTCCAGTGGTCTGCCAAGGGCCGAGCTGGGGCCAGGCTCCGGGGGCGAGGTAGCGCTCGGCTGATGTGGGTTAGTTAGCACTTCTCGCGGCTGGACAGCCCATGGCGTGCGGCAGCGGCAGCGGCAGCTCAGGCAGCTGGAGCGCCGCAGCCAGGTGAAAGGCGACCCCCGCGCCGAGATTCACTCGCGGCTGCCGGGGATGCAGCCGCCGCCGCCACCGCCACCGCCGGAGGAGAGACAGCCCAGTGCTCCCGGAGCTAGGGAATTGTATTCTCTGCTTTCACCAGGCGCTCCGATTCGGGACTGCGCGGGGTCCCTCCCACTCCTCAGCTCCCCGCCCACAGACCCCCTCGAAACGGACTCCAAGGGACTATGCCTTCAAATGCAGCAGGGGCTCAGCCCCCGGGGCATACAGACAGGGCCGGACCCCCACCAGCCCCTACCCCAGCCCCTCCAGGCAGAGCCGGAGGCCTCCTTTGATTTCTTTGCAACCCAAAGCTAGCCACCATCACTCCAACAGTAAAATAGATTTGAGGTGGACCCCTCTTCTCTCCCGGAGCCCCACCCCACCTGTCCTGAATTCTGGGAAGCACAGAACCCCCTCCAGCCCTTGGGTACGTAAAAGAACAAACCTCGTCCCAAAGAGAGGAAGAAATTACACCTCCCACTTTTGCAGAAGTGTAAGGAGGGGGTCCACGGGTGTGGAATGCTGAATTTACGGTCAAATTTTTTTCTGTGCATTGATCTCGTTTGCAGAAGCCAGTGGGGAGACTTACCTGGCTTTTATGGCCCCCTATGGACTTGGAAGGTAACTTGCATGCTATCTAGTCAGGCCACTTGTTTTTACAAATGGAGAAACTGGGGCTCACTGAGATGAAAGGAGGACTACTAATGAGCCTTATTTTTTCAAACAAAGCTTGTAGTCTTTGTTGGACCTTAGGCTCCCACCTACTATTCTGACTGGCCAAATCCAATATTTGCAAATACAGGGTTTCCTTATTAAAGGAGGGCTAAGGGAAGAACTGATGGTAGTTGTCACCAGGGCTGGGCAGTAGCTGTAGGGTTTAGTATTTTCATACCCTAAATTAGGACTGAGCAGCATGGGAGAGGGTGGGGATAAATCAGGTGTTTATGTGCAGGTGACCTGGATTTAAATCCTGCCTCAGACACTCAATAGCTTTGTGGCTACAAGAAAGTCACTCTTCCCCTCAGCATGTGTTTCATCATCTGTAAAATGAGAATAAGACTTTTACTCCCTATGTCACAGGGTTGTTGTGAGGAAAGAGCTCTGTAAACCCTACAGCCCTATATAACAATGCTATTTCATTGTTCTGAAAATGGACTGACACATTGATCACCTCAATGTTTCCTGGCCTAGATCTTGTCTCTGAACAGAATCCAGGGTAATTTTCTGGCATCATCTCAGTTTAGGGACATCCTCCAACAACCCAAGCAACACTTTAATGACTCTTCCCACCCCCATGGATCCAAGGATTTATATAAATTCATCTGGAACTGTTTATATTCATTAAAGATTCCATAAATTCATTTCCTGCTTGGGTGAAGTAAGATGTCTTGAAATTTATTTTTCAGGCTTCAAGGAGGCTGTCCTGGTACCTGGGGTTTAGGAAATAAACTGTCTCCCTCTCCAACCTCTCCATGAGAGATTACCATTCAGCCATGAGAACAGGTCAACAGTGAGCACTTAAGTCTGCAGAACATAAAAAAACAAACAAACAGATAGGGCCTATCAGGACACCTGGTTTTACCTCTCATTTTTCCAATGAGTGACCAAAGATCCACGTAGAACCCAAAGTCTTCATCCTGGCATTCAATGCCTCCCATTACCTGGCTCCTACCCATCTCTCCTGGTGTAACACTATTCCCTATCATGCAAACATTCTCCATCCCAGGTCAGCTGGGAAACCCAGTGCTCCTTGACCTTGACATTAGGCCTCTTTTCACTTAGGTGCCTGCAGCCTGTGCCAGGGAAATATTCCCTCATATCTATATTTTAGAATCCTTATCTTCCTTCACGGCTTAAGGCCCAGCTCAGGAGCTTCCTCTTCCAAGAAGCCTTCCTCACCTCACTCTTGCTCTCTCCTTTCCCACGTTACTTTCTATTGAATTTCTCTGACTATAGAATCACAAACAAGGATGTGTAGGAGTCACCTAGAATTGGAACCAAGAGCCAGTCACAGCTAAAAAATCAGCAAATACTGCAAATCAGGGTTTGACTTATTGTTTTCTTGATGGTCTAGGCTTTGGAAAGTGATGGGAAAACATCAATGGTGAAGATTAAACTTAAAAGTGTGTTCAGGGTATATTTTCATCTCTTAGGCAGTTGTTAAACATTTACCAGCATACACACCTAGCTCTAGAGCTGTAAGAGACTTCAGAAGCTATCTGGATCAACCTTCCCCATCCCCCACCCCATTTTACAGATAAGGAAAGTGAGGTCCAGGGAGGTTCTGAGTATTTGACTCCCAGTAAAATCCAAAAATTTCCTTCAGGAGTTCTAGGGTAGTGATGCTGTGTTTTTATACTTTCTATTCCCAGTGTCCAGTACATCAAGTGCTCAATATTTGTTGGATTAGCAAGGTTACAAAGGTAACCTTGTATTAATTTTGTGACTCACGTGTTTTTCTCTATCTGTAAAATGGGGAAAATAATTCCACTGTACTAAGCTTCACAGAGGTTTTCTGAAGATCAGATAGCAGAACAAACATAAAAGTCCTTTGAAAAAAGTCCTATGTGCTGTACAAGTGTAGAATGTGGTTTCTTTCCTTAGACTGGAGTCTTAAATGTTCTATTTGTCTAAATCTTCCAAAGGACCAAGAGTATCATTGCAGTGCAGCCACTGCTGGGAGGAGTGGGGTCATATGGTTGGGAGGGGGACCCCTGGAAAGAATAGGGACTGGGAAAATAAACAATTTTGTAGAGGACCCAGGCAGGTGAGGGAGATATTGGAAACCTGGCAATTGCCTTCCTAGGAACCTCCAAGAGTCCCAAGGCCAAGTACCTTGGCATTTATTGTTTTAAGGTTTGCAAAACTTTTCTCATTTTATTGCCACAATAACCTTGTGAAGGAGATGCTATTACTACTATCCCCATATTATAGATGAGGAAACAAAGACAGAGAGAGGTTACATGATTTGCTCAGGATCAGTTAGTGAGTGTCTGAGGTAGGATTTGAACTTTGGTCTTCCAGACTATAAGTCTACCATGCTACCTACTATGCTACCTAGCTGCCTTGTTGCCTACTGCCACATTGCCAATACCCTTTGCCTAGCTCTAACCTTCTGCTTAACTGTGCTTCTTACTTTTTGGCAAGCCAGAGGATCCCCTTTGGGAAAATCTCAGAGAGCTGCTGCAGACATTGAATAATCTCCTAAAGTCTCAGGAAAGGTTTTTTGAGCTACACCTGCAAACTGTATTTTTTGGAGGGATATATTCTTGGAGCAATTTAAAAAAACACACACACAACTTTCTGGCCTTTCCTCTTTCCTGCCCTGAGTTGAACCTGGGATCTGCAAGCAGGCCCGTGTCATTCCTGGCCTATCCCAGTGACAGGCTCACTAGGGCTGGGTGATGGACGATGTGTGTCTGCAAAACTGCTCAGCCTCTGGTGGTGGGGAACCTCTTCCTTCCTGCTGTCCAGCTGCTGCTCATCAGCTCAAGCCCCCCAGGGACAGGAAGAAGGACATCTGGAATGGGATTGGCTAGGAAGGGGAAGAGGTTTGCTCTGTAAGGCAAGGTGGTCTTTCCTATTCTCCTCTCCAAAGTCTCCTTCCTGCTTCTCGAAAATGAAACCAGATATTATTTAGAGGAACTACCTGGAATCATAAAATCTTCTTCTAGCTGTGCAGAGAGTCTCATAATGGACAACTTTTCTTATGTGAGGGTGATATTCCTGACCCACCATCAAAAGGTATGCTCCCTGGCCTAGTGTAACCAAGAGTACTCATTTGTGAGATACCTCTCTAGGTTCTTGATAATAAAATAAACCAGGATTAGGGCTCAGTGAATAACTAGGCTTTGAGTGTTGTTGGGATTAGGGTTCAGTCTATAGCCATAGAATACAATTGTTCTCTGTGGGAAGATAACAGGCTCCTTCAAGGATAGGAACTGTAGGACAGGAATGTTTTTGCTTCTGGTATCTTCTGCAAAGGGTATTCCTTAACGCAAGACAAAACTGAATTCAGCAGGCCCTTACCTACCCTGTCTGTCTTATAACTGGATCACAGATTTAAAACTAGAAGGAGCTTTGGAGGTCATCTATCACAACCCCCTCATTTTAGAGATGAGGGGACATAGATAAGATAAATAACTTGACAAAGGTTACAATAGGCAGCACAAAGATCCAAAGCCAGGTCCTTTGATTACAAATCTAGCGTTCCTTCCACCATACCAGATCACCTGCCTGCAACTAGGGTCTAGTCCTTGGTTGTGCTGGTAAATGTTTAACAACTGTCCCTCCCAATAAGAAAATGTATACAGGTATACTTTCAAGTTTAATCTTCATTATTAATACTTTTCCACCATTTTCCTAACTCTGTACTATCATCAAAATAGCAAATCACTACCTGATTTATAGCATTTGCTAACTTCCTAGGTATAAATGCTTACACTGAAAATTTAACAACTGGCTTTTAGTCCCTACAGGCAGACTCCAGTACAGCACTGGTCTAGTCCCTGGGGCAGTAGCCCTTATCCTGGAATTCAGTCACAACAGGGAAAAGTTTGCTCAGCCCTGGATGTTTCTACAGAAAGGAATATGGAGAAAGTCTTCCAGGTCAATTCAACAAACATTCATTGAGATCCTACTATGAGCATAGCACAGTGCTAATCTCCTAGAATACAAAGACAAAAACAAAAATATCCTTGCCCTCTGGGGACTTCCTGTGTACTGGAAGTACATACACAGAGATGTACACATGCCATATATGCATGTGCATACACAGAGAAACACATAATACATGCCAAGTCACAGAACATGAGAAACATCACGAGTGTGAGCGCTAACAACTAGGGTGGGGGTGGGGAAAGGCCTGGTATAGTTGATACAAGAATTGTTTTCAAAATAGAAGGAGTTTTTGTTTATTGAGTTCTAAATATTTCTGGACAAGTGTAAATGACAGACTGAGAAGAGTCTGGCTGTGTGCTGAGCATGAAAGCTTTGTCTCGGTATTTCTCAATGCTGTCTGTGGCCCTTCAACACACAGGCATCTCCTTCAGCCTTCTTCCACCAATTGGCTCTGACCAATGTAGAATGAGTGACTCCTGAGGCCCAGAAGTGTCTATAGCCAGACAGTGTGGTACAGTGTGGAAAGAGCATGAAATTTGGGGTCAGAGGACCTGGTTTCAAATCTCACCTCTGTTGTTTAACTACCTGTGTGATCTTGAGTTCCCTAGGATGCAATTTCCTTACTTGTAAGCAGTGGTTGGACTAGATGATTTCTAAGATCCTTTCCAGTTCCAAGTCTGTAGAGTAAGTAGGGCCATGATGGTGTTTGCAGGGTGGGCTGGGGATACCTCTAGACCTAGGAGGATATACCTCTTCCTGCCTATGCTTGCTGTGAAGCTGGGCTTCCCAAGGCCTCAGAGGATATAGCAATACCATCTGCCATGAGGCTGACCTCATGACATACCTGGTAAAACTCAACCCTTGCTTCCTTCCACCTCCTCTGATGTTACTCTATGTGGTTGAATGGAGTTGGAAGAATTAAACACAAAACAAATAAAACCATACAGACTGCATCTATTACAAATGTCTGTGATCTGGGTCCTTACTGGAGCAAGGCAATTCCCCTTATCCTTCCTAAATTATTCTCTGTCCCTCATTCCAAAGTTTCTCTTCCTTGGCCAAGCTTCCTATGACTCGCTTTCCCTCTCCCTAGCTCCTCTGCTGAGGATCTCATTTCTTACTTCACCTCCCCCACCACCCCAAAAACCTGAGGCCATTTGCTAAGACTTTTCCTGTCACAATCCTCTAACACCTTACCACTTACTTGATAAACTCCAGGGACTCCCTATTACCTCCAGGATCAAATTATGCTCCTTTGTTTGGCATTTCAAACTTTTTACAGGGTGGCCCCTTCTAATCTTTTCAGTGTTCTCATGTATTCTTAGTTCTTTCCATGAACTCTATTGTCCAGCCTCACTGGGCTACTTGTTATCCCTCACATAGGATGGATGGCTGACCTCCCAACTCTGTGCATTTGCACTGGCAGTTCCCCAAATCTGAAATCTTCTCCCTCCTGACCTTCTCCTCCTCCTCCACCCTCCTGGGATCCTTGGCTTTCTTGGAGGCTCAGCTGTACCTCCCTTCCTCCTTTACAGAGGTGGGTGTAGAACACTGCCTAGTCTGTCAGACGGCTGATGTGTCGCTTGGTTTTGCTGAACTGTTTCTTTCCCCCTCTTTATATTCTTTGGTACAAGCAATGGCTCTCTGGCAGGGGGAGGGAGGCAGGGATATATTTGGAAATGAAGGGGAAAATAAAAGGTATCAATAAAAATGATGCAATGATTAAAAAAATAAGCTTCTTAAATGACGTCTTTTACAAGAGACCTTTCCCAGTAACCCCAGCCGCCTTCTCCTCTAGGGTTACCTTCCTTTTACTCTATACATGTTCTGTATGTACATACCTACTTACATATGTGTTGTCTCTCTCATTAGAATGGAGGCTTCCTGATGACAGGAAAAGCTTTTGGTTTTTCCAAATACATTTTTCATTTATCCCCAGGGCTGGCCTTGTAGAAGGAACTTAACAAATGCTTCTTAATTGACTGACTGAGTGGGTTGATAAGTGGGACAGTTTCCTTTGCTTATTTTTTACTCCTAATGTAAATATGCAGTGTTTAACTTTTTGAAGAGGTTAGTCCTGACTCTTCAGCTACATGCTTAGGTTTGGTGACGTGCCTGTTTGACACACGTTTGACATAACAGCTGCTCTTGCCACAGGGTCTTGTATTGTTGGGGAAGCAGTGATGCAGAGAAACAAATAGTTTTCTACTTATCTGAAGCCTGGGCTTATCTGTAGCAAATCTTATGATTAATTCCTTGTTCACATACATGGCTTCACTTAGGTTTGTCTAGGTCTCCCCACTGGCAGGATGATGTGCTTTCCTTGCTCTTAAACCACAGAGCCATGTGGAAAAGAGCAGTAAATAGTCACACTTTCAAGGAGGGAGTGAATGCATGTCCCAGAGGCTCTGCTGAAATCAAACATTGCCAAATTCCTCCGTCCTTATGCTAAGACCCAGCTTGAGCTGAGACTTTCACTTAGAGTTTGAGCAAGTTTAAAAAATTGCTAGGAAAACTGGAAACAGTTTGACAGAAACTAGGTATAGACAAACATCCTACACTAAGGTAAGGTCAAAATGGGTACATACTTTAGACATAAAGGGTGATACTATAAGCAAATTAAGGGACTATATAACATTTTACCTGTCAGATTTATGGATCAGGGATGAATTTATGACCAAAGAAGGGATAGAGAGCAATACAGGACATAAAATAGATAATTTTGATTATTTCAAATTAAAAAGGTTTTGCATAAACAAAAGCAGTACATCTAAGAAGGAAGCAGAAAACTGGGATAAAATTTTTACAGCAAGTTTCTCTGATAAAGACCTCATTTCTCAAATATATAGAGAACTGAGACAAATTCATAAAAATAAGAGCCACTCCCCATTTGATAATTGCTTAAAGAATATGAATAGGCAGTTTTCAGAAGAAGTAAAAGCTATCTATAGTCATATAAAAAAATGTTGTAAGTCACCATTATTAGAGAAATGCAAATTAAAACAACACCAACGTACCCTCTCACACCTATCAGATTGGCTAATATGACAGAAAAGGAAAATGATAAATATTGGAGGGGATATGGAAAAACAGGGACACTAACGCTCTGCTGGTGGAGTTGTGAACTGATCCAACTATTCTGGAGAACAATTTGGAATTATTCCCAAAAGGCTATAAAACTGTGCATACCCTTTGACCCAGCAATACAACTACTAGGTTTGTACCCTAAAGAGATCAAATAAAAAGGAAAAAGACCTATATGTATAAAAATATAGCAATTCTTTCTGTGGTAGCAAACAATTGGAAATTGAAGGGAGGGCCATCAATTGGGGAATGGCTGAGAAAGTGATATATGATTGTGATAGCATACTATTGTGCTATAAGAAATGGTGAGCAAACCTGGAAAGACTTATATGAACCGAAGCAGAAATAAGCAGAACTAGAACATTGTACACGGTAACAGCAATATTGTATAAGGCTCAACTGTGAATGACTTAGCTGTTCTCAGCAATACAATGATCCAAGACGATTTTGAAGGACTTAGTATGAAAAATGCTATCTGCTCTTCTAGAGAAAGAAATGCATATGAATGCAGATCGAAGCATACTATTTTTGATTTCTTTATTGTCTTTGGTTTGTTTGTTTGTTTTTTGGTCTGTTTTCTTTTGCAGCATGGCTAATATGGAAATGTTTTACATGACTACACATGTATAATCTATATCACATTACTTGCTTCTCAAGGAGCAGGGAGAGAATCTGGAACTCAAAATTTTTAAAAATGAAAAAAAATTTTTTGGTTCCAGAGCTGCTTCCATATTCTCGGCTTGAGAACAGTTTTTATCACAGTATATGAATTTAGAAGAATGGAAAGGTTAGTCAGTTTTGAAGTATTTAATAAGCAAACACTTTGGCCCTTTTCATTTTGGTACAAAAGCTATGAACTCCATGAAACTTTGTAAAAGAAGAAATAAAGCAAATATTGAGAGAAAAATAATACTTAAACTTTTTTTTGTTTAGCTGTAATTGAGAAAAATAAAATAAAAATTAGATTAAAAAAATCTGAGCATGTTTAAAACAGCTTTTTAGGTGCAGGGGCAGGCACCTGGGCTGGGAAGGAGGGAGCTGTCCATATGGATGCCTTAAAAACTACTAATTTGTACTTGTTTTGGGAAGAAGATTTTCAATATAGTTCTCCTATGGGAAAGCTAACTTGGGTTTGTGTGTGAATCGTAAAAAGGCAAGTCTCCTGTTCCTTTTCCCAGCAGCGATGCTAGGTGGTAATTACAACTTTGGTGTACTGAGCTCCACCAGGATTTCTGCCTCTTCAGGCTGGCCCTATAGGTCATTGTTGCTCAATGTGCCAGACCAGAAAAGGAATCTAGGTGGCACTGTGGAGCAAGCATCAGACTACATCAGCAACAACTGAGTTTAAATCCTGCCACAGATGCTTTCTGGGCTGTGACCTTGGGTTAATCACTTAATCCCCTTGGCCTCAATTTCCTTATCCATAAAATGGTGACGGGAAACAAGATGTACTCACTACTTCTTTAAGGTCCCTTTTGCCTCTAAATCTATGATCCTATGAAATAATGAGACAAAATGGGAGTAGTATCACCTGCGGAGTCTGAAGTGGGAATGACTGTATTTCTTTGTGTGACTGCTGCACTTTAACCTTTACTCATGTCACTTGTCATCAATAGTATCTTCTCCCACCTCTATTCCCTACTTGCCCCATACCAATCTCTACCAATAAAATCCAACTTATTCTTCAAGGCTGACGCAAACCCTGCCTCCTGAAATCAAAATAGTAGGGACGGACCAGAAACCATCTAGCTTAACAGCACCCCCTGCCCCGATTTTATAGATGAGGATGCTTGGGTCCAGCAGAGAAAGGAAATGATTTGCCCAAAAAGCAGCTAGTTACTGGCAAGGACATGGCTAGAACGCAGGTCTACGATGCTGATACACTTTCTGCTTCTTTCACAGAAATAGAGATAATCTCAATCTGCAAGTGAGAGAAAGACCTCCCTTTACATTTAACCAGTGCCTCAAACTATGACCCAATTGCTTTGCTACCTTCTTTCATTTCTGTCCCACACCCTCAAGGGAATGAGTTCCCAGGACCAACCAACTCCCAGATAGGAATCTACCCTTCAACATCTTTGAGTTCCTAATGTCGGGATGGTAGTGTCTAGGGTATAGGAAAGCTCTTATTTAGCAACAACAGGCTGATAACCAACCCTTCTCCTGGAAACTTCCACCATTAAGGTCACTGCTTTGGAGCTTTGTCTTCAACAGGCGCGCTTAATCAATGGTCCAGGAGATCTGAATGGTTCCTTAGGGGTAGGAAACTCCACTTCATATTCTATCTGTGAAAAGAGCTCTTTATTTTTGGCAAGTTTCACTCACCCCTCTTCCAGACTTCCCTATTTCTGTCAAAGGCCCCATCATCCTTGTAGTTATTCAGATTTAAAAACTGAGCATCATCCCTGCTTCTCCCTCTCCCTCACCCTACATAAAGCAATCAGTTGCCACATCTTGTCATTTCTGCCTCCACAAATTTCTTAATTCTACCTGCTTCTCTCCTCTCCTGCGTGTTCAGGGCCTTCTCACTTATGTCCTGAAGTATTGTAATAATAACCTTCCGACTGGTTTCCCAGCATGAAGACTCTCCCCTTCCCACAGCCTCCTTTAGAGCGGCCCAAGTGATTTTCCTAAAGCACCAGTCTGGTTATGCTACTTTCAAAATCGGTAAACTTTCATTGCTTCCTGTTTCCTCTAGAACCAAGTATAAATTCCTCTGTTCAGCCTTGAAAGCCCTTTGCAACCTATCTTTCTAGCGTTGTTATATATTGCACCTGTTCGTGCATTTTTTGGTCCAACCAAGCTGGCTTTCTTGCTGTTCGTCATACGTGATATTCCATTTCCTTCCCCATGCCGTTGCGCTCGCTGTTGCCCATGCCTAGAAGGCCTTCCCTCCTCACCTCTGCCTCTTAGAATCTCTCATTTTCTTCAAAACTCAGTGTAAGAGGCATCTTCTGTACCAGTGGTATCAAACTAAACTGTACCTTAGGATCCCCGCAAGTCACAGGTCAACTTCAAAAACTCTATATTAATATTTATGTGTTTTTATTTAGTTTGGCTGATTATTTCCCAATTATATTTTAATCTGACATCTCTGCTCTATGCTAGGTGACTGGAACACAGGAGGAGGTTAATAAATGCTGGTGGGTTGATTCGCTCTAGTTTTCACTTGCTCTGACTCAAGGCTCCGATTCCATCTTGACCACTCTTCTGGTCCCTACAGAAGAAGGATTAATGACACTTCCAAGAAAACTGTCAGCTGATGCTGATTCCTGGAAACGGCTCTATGCTTAGATCATCTCAGGTGGGCTAATAAGATGATCGAAAAGCTTCTAGCTTTTCACAAATTGATTTTCAATCTCCCTCTCTCTGCTACCTCCATGCCTACCAAATATCTAATTATCTACAGGCTCACACACATCGACTGATGCAATCACAGTGCAGCAAGGCCTAATTATACAACCCAGCTTGTTATTAAAAAGCCTGGGACTAAAAAAAAAAAAAAGAAAAAAAAGAAAAAATTCTCCTCCCAGGCTTACCATTAACTGTTGGGGGGTGGGGTGGGAGAGGAACCTTGGGCAAGACAAAATTTCCTTCCATCTCAGTTTCTCCATCTATGAAAAGAAGGGCTTGGGCTAGAGTATATCTAAAGGTCCTTTTCTTTCTTGTACATATAATATTCAATGTGTAAAAATTTTACACATGGGGCAGCTAGGTGGTGCAGTGGATAGAGCACCAGGCTTGGAATCTGGAAGACTCATCTTCCTGAGTTCAAATCCAGCCTCAGACACTTACTATTGTAGTTGTGTGACCCTGGGCAAGTTACTTGACTCTGCCTCAGTTTCCTCATCTGTCAAATGAGCTGCAGAAGGAAATAGCAAACCACTACAGTATCTTTGCCAAGAAAACCCCAAATGGGGTAAAGAGTAGGACATGACTCAACCACAATAGCAATCGTATAAGGAATTTGGGTAGCTCACACAGAATTAGAATTGGTGGAGCTGGAGTCAAATGCCTGCTCTGCTACTTGCTACCTGTGTGACTGGGCAAATCATTTACCTTCTCCGAGACTCACAGGGTGAGAAGGGTTGTCTAATAATTTTCAGGGCTCACTCTGGTTCTGAAATCTGTGATCTTATGCAATCTACCCCCTAAAGCATGACAGGAGACGTATCATGGCCAGACTATGCCAAGGGGTTTTGGGTAGGGAGTAAGGACGTGACCCCTCCCATGGACTCTGTGTTATAAAGGGAGCCAGTCATTCACAGATGACTTTCCTTAGGTCAGGTATTAAGAGAGCATCTCCTGCTGCTCCAGAAGAAATACAACAAAGCCACATTTGTTCCCTTTGGAGCAGCATATTCAGCTCTGCAGGAGTGGCCACAGAGCCCAGGAAAGTCTGAAGGTTAAAAAGATGTTAACAGTTATGGTGTGGTTATCCCTCCACCCCTGACCAACACTCTGTGCTTTCAGACTTCTTTCTTTTCATCATTCTGAGATTTTTTTTTTAACGGCAGTTTACAAAATTCAGTAACTCTAGCACCCTTATACAGATATCTTATCAATACCTTCTCCTGGGGGTGCCTTCCCAGTTGGAATACTGAATACCAGGGGAACAGAGTAGAGCCTCCCCTAGACAAGGCGCTTTCACCCCTGGCTCCAAAGGTGGGTTGAGACCCTGGCCAGCATTTAGAGATAGGAGAACCCTATTTCCCATACTACTCATAGGGTTGTCTAGGAATACAAGTTCTTACAGGTGTGTACCTTGAATGGTCTGCTCACATAGAAATTCACAAATTCAAGCTCCTTAAGAGCCTGACTGAGGGTGCTCTGGTTTCTCTCTGTTGGAAGTCACCTTTCCTTAAGAGGTGCATAGCCTCCCTGTCATCCCCCCACACAAATACTGCTCCCCTCACTCCCTCATCCCACAAACTTCTCTTTTTCCTGGAGAATTCTCCTCTTCATGTAGGATCCCAAACCCAGACTTCCTGGCTGTTGAGACCCTTTATCCAAGGAGTTTGGGTTCAGCAGGGTCCTATGGGAGTCTCAGTTGCTTTTTAGAAGGGAATGAAAAAGATGGGGGGAGTGGCTTGGTTCTAATAATACAGCTACCACACTGTACCCCACCGTGATCACACCTCTCTTCAGGGAGCTGGGAATATGTTAATGAAGCCTTAACACCCCTTCCAACCAGAGAAGTATTTTTAGATTTCTTTTCCCGGTGGGCCTCCTAAGCCTCTGACCCAGACAGTCCCCTTTCAGGTCCCTTGTTGTTCTAACAGTTCTACATTCTTCCCTATGGTGGGGGAAGAGTGTAATAAGGGTGATGAGACCCTAAAGGGCATCTGTACCCAATCCTAGACTTGGCCTGATGGGAGGGGCCAAGGCGGAGCCAAACCCAGCATCGCAGAATGCTTGGGAGCCTGGTGGCCTCTACTCACATGCGTACAGAGGTTCGGTAGGCAGTGGCACATGTGGGCAATGAATAGAAGTGCCTATAAGATTCTCCATTTTGTTTCTGTGCATGTGCCCTGACTGTCTTCCACACCTGGCTCAAATCCTGAGTTCAAATCTTGGCTCAGACACTTACCAGCTAAGTACCCTGGGCAAGTCACTCAATCACTGTCTGCCTTAGGTTCCTCATCTGTAAATGAATAATACTGAGAGCACCCATCTCCCAGGGTTGTGTGTTGTGTGAACATAAAGAGCTTTGCAAATTTTAAAGCATTATATATAGATGCTAGCTATTATCTATTATGTATATACTTAAACATGTCCATGCTTTCTCTTCCATCAAAAAGTGGGATCCTTGAAGGCAAGGATGTTTCAACTTCATCTTTGGTACAAAATGCTTAACAAATACCTTTCTGATTGACGGACTGCTGTAAGTATACAATGAGCCTACATTTCAAAACATCCCTTGTAATTGTTATAATCAATTCTCTGACTACCTGATCATCCATATGGTCGTAGACACAAAGAAGATACCGAGTCCAACCCGTTCTCTGAACCATGAATTCTATGTAACGTGTCCCAGTAGAGGAGGACAATGTAGCCTTTAAGAACCGTTACCTCATCAAAGGTGAACTCCAAGGCTACTTTTGCTTATATTTTGAGAGCCACTAGTCCTGGAGTGCTTCCATGCCAAACAGGAGGATTGTGGCATGGCCACATCTGCTGAAGATACAGCTTAGTCTCTGCCTCCTCAAGAGGCAGCCTGACCAGTTGAAGAAAGACAGACTGAGTGAACAGATTAAAATACTGCAGTGATTTTATCTGGGGAGTCTTGAAATTCCACTTGCTCCTTTTTTCTTTTAGGATCACCTAGTTCAAAGGTTCTTAGCTTGGGGTGCCCAGGATGATTTCAGGGGATCTGTGATCTTGGATGGAAAAAAGTCACATCTTTATGTCAATATAACTGATTTCCTTTGTAATCTTATATATTTTATGCATTTCAAAGCATTATTCTGATAAAGGGTTTATAGGCTTCACTAAACTGCCAAAGACTTCCATGACATAAAAATGGTAAAGAACCTCTGAACTAGTTCAACATCCTAATTTTACATAGGGAAACTGAGGCCCAGAGAGAGGCAGTGACTTATCTAAAGTTATGCAAGAAATAAAGAACAGAGGCAGCAACTGAACCTGGTCTTGTGCCCTTAGACCCAAAGCACAACACCAAATTTCCCCACCAAAAACCAAGCACCAATAATATACTTTCATCTTGAAGCAAGGTGGCACAAGAAATCCTGCAAATAGTATTGAGCACAGGCACCCTTGCCAGTTTCCTCCTACCTTCATAGTGTGACTTGATCCATGCGGGCTGGAGAGAGCTTTCTTTCCCAAGGGGGAGTCTTGGGATCTCCTCAAAAATCTCTCCAGCTTGTTTTGCTCAAGGGGCTTAGGAAAGCCCTGGGTAGCAGCTGGCAGCTCCTTTCTAGCTAGACTAGGTGGTGCTATCACAGGGTCCTCCCCCAGTTCTAAGGCAGCAGCTCCAGGATAGAACTCAGGGGAGAAGATGGAGGAGGATGAGTGTGAGTGATGGGGGCTGCCAACCCCGCAGGTGCTAGTGACGATGGGAAGGATGGGAAAAGCTTGTCTGGGAGTCTCTTTTAGCCTGTTTGGAGCCCCCCGCCTCCCTTGACAAGATGCCAGTTCTACATTCCACTCACCTCCCCACCTTTCCTACCCTGACACTGGGGCTAAGATGAGTCATAGAAAAAGGAACAGAGACTTCCAATTGGGTAATTGTTTTGGTTGCCTGGGTGCTGCTCCTATCTGAGTTCGGCTTTTTCTTCTTTTGATCCTTTGGTATTTCCCCCCTTCTCCCCACTTCCATCTCTTTAATATCTTTCCTCTTTGACCCAAAGTTTCCTTTCCCTCAGAAGGTCGCCCTCAATCACTCCATGAGCCAGAGGCAGCGACAGATGTCCATTCTCTTCAGGAGATCTCAAAGTACTCCAGAGAGCATTAATCCACGGACATCTGGGGACCCCTTGTCATGGCTGTACCCATTTCTCAGAGAGTTACATTCAGGGAGTACTCACAAGGGATGAAGCTTGCAAGTCCACTTCACAAGTTGGAAAAAAATCTGGAGCTGTTCAGACACTACTTTCTCCCTGCTCTCTTCTCCCAACATGGTACTTTTACTGACAAACAGCCTTGTATATGAGAAGTGGGTGGATATGTTTTCATCCAAAAAAAATGATCCATTTTATATTGGGCCTCATGCCACCTGCTGAGACCTGAGGAGGGCACTCAGTCTATTTTTGGTGAGTGCCTTTTTGTGAATGTCTAATAGATACATAAGGGAGCTTGGGACAATTAAGACAAGAATCACGTGGGTGAGGAGACATCAGAAGAGAGACTGATCTAAGTAAACTGGGTTCTATCCAAGGGGGTGGATGGTGAGGCTGGGAAAACCATAGGAGAAAGAAGCAGGAAGCAGGAACCTCCCCCCCAGCCCCAGCCCTCTAGGCAGCACCTCTGCTAACCCCCACTGCTCCTGACCAAGGTTACAGAGAACTCGGATGAGACTCACATGTGCGTAATCTGAGCATTGTCCCACTCCTAAGGCAAAGGCCAGGGACTGAAAGATCTCTCAGGAGCCGTTGAAGCTCTAAGAACACTTAGAGCTTCACATCTTTATGTCCAGTTCAAGATTCTATCAACAAGAGCTTAAGGACCTTTCAGGAGCCTGTAACCTATCAGCTGTCTGCCTTTGTTGCCTATCTTACCTCTCTGATGCTTAGCACAGGTTGCCCTGTGACATCTCTTTCATTAAGGCATTGTTAATGTACTTTTTCTGGGTGCTGGTCTTGTCCTTGAGGACAAGGGCCATATATTACATGTACTCCTTCTATCTCTGTAGCTTCCCAGTAACTCATGGGCAGCTAGGTGGTGCAGTGAATAAAGCACCAGTGCAGGAGTCAGGAGGACCTGAGTTCAAATCTCACCTCAGACATTTGACGAGACCTTGGGCAAGTCACTTAACCCCAATGGCCTCATCCTGGGTCATCTTCAGTCATCCT
>CM053769.1:296798724-296900904 GCA_028658325.1 Potorous gilbertii | reverse complement strand
GCAAGTCACTTAACCCCAATGGCCTCATCCTGGGTCATCTTCAGTCATCCTGATGAATACCTGGTCGCTGGATTCAGATGGTTCTGGAGGAGAAGTGAGGCTGGTGACCTGCACAGCCCTCCCTCACTCAAAACAAAGTCAAGTGCAAGTCATGTCATCATTTAACTCACATGGTAGCTCTCGGTACGATGCTATGTTATTATTCAGTCATGTCTGACTCTTCATGACCCCATTTGGGGTTTTCTTGGCAAAGATGCTGGAGTGGTTTGCCATTCCTTCTCCAGGTCATTTTACAGATGGGGAAACTGAGGAAAACAGGGTTAAGTCACTTGTCCAGGGTCACACAGATAGAAAGTGTCTGAGGCCAGATTTGAATTCAGGGAGATGAATCTTCCTGACTCCAGGCCCAGCACTCTATCCACTGCACCACCTAGCTGCCCTACAACAGGCATTCAATAAGTATTTGTTGAATGGGTGGAAAAGTCATTTCCCTTTTATGGGTCTCAATTTCCTCATCTGTAATTGGACTAGATGAGTTCTAAGGTTCTTTCTTGCTCTGGGATCCTATGAATATTCCTCCTCTTTAGGATTCCATCTTTCTCCCTCCAGCTACCCTTACTGGGTGATCTACCCAGAGTTCACCAGGATACAAACTTTAATGTAGAGATGAGGGGGCCGGCACCTTGACTGGCTTTAATGCCGTGTCATGAGGGACAGCCCTGAGGACGGGGTGCCCCCTCAGATCAGGTCAGAATCCAGAGGGAACAGGCTTAGAAAAGTGGTGAATAACCAATATCTTACCGTCTGGGGAATCTGGATTTGGATGTCATTGGTGCTTTCTAAGGGTAAGCTGCTCCCCTCTTGGGAAGTCTCAAGGTATTTCTGACTTTTCACAGAAAGGGAAAAGAAGTCCTTGCCTGCCATCTTCAGCTCTACCATGTGATGGCTGTCTCCATTCTGGTTCTGTCATGGGAAAGAAAACAAGGAAGGAATGTTGAAAAAGGTCTGGGAAAATTGAGCAAGGTTTTTTCTTTTGTTTTGTTTTTAAATGTAGGCAGCTTATTTGTTAAGAAATAACTATTAGTATTTATACAAAATATCTCATAATTTTATATATCTTATCTCACTTAATCCTCACATTAACTGGATGGGACAGATGGGGAAGGTATTATGAATCCCCTTTTTGTAACTGTGGAAATAAGCTCAGAGGTGAAGTCCAAGGTCACAGAGGCATTTCCAATTTTCCCTTGGAGAGTCAGGGTGGTTGTGGTAGCATAGTCTATCCAAAATGCTTTTTGAGGTCAGTCCCATACTCTATCCAGTTCAAGATTCTATCAACAAGAGCTTAAAGACCTTTCAAAGGTTCATGGTAGTTACTTTCCATGAGCTGCTCCTTAAAGATTAGGGGTATCCTCTAGTTCCTAGTATCTCTTAATAGCTTGCTAATTAAATAAGTAGGAATTTGATAAAAAGTCCTTCAGAAGGATTTATCATGGAATTGAGCTCATTACAGGGGAGAAAGACCTGGGTTTGAGCCCCACTTCTGACATATTGCGTGACCTGGGCCACTCACTCTACTGGCAGTGCCCTAGGCAACTCTTTAAGATTGTAAGTTATACCAAAGATACTGGATGGCATTGAAAGAAGTTTCCTCCCTATATCAATGAAATCACAGGTCCAGTCCCTATTCTTGTTACCTGTGTTCTAGGCAAAAAAGGCAAAAGAAAAAAAAAGAAATAGTCCCTACCCTGAAAGAGCTTACATTCTGTTGGAAGGAAACAATTTTGTTGTTGTGTCGATTAATTGTGTCTGACTCTTCATGACCCAACTTGGGGTTTTCTTGGCAAAGAGACCAAAGTCGTTTGCCATTTCCTTCTCTAGCTCATTTGACAGATGAGGAAATGAGACAAACAGGGTGAAATGACTTGCCCAGGGTCACACAACTAATAAGGCTTACATTCTATTGGAAGGAAACAATATGTACACAGAAAATTTAATACAAAATATAAACAAAATAATTTCCCCAGAAAAAGGACTGTTCAAGGAAGGGGGAAAGGGATACTCTTCCTATAGGAGGGGGACACTTGAGATGAACTCTGAAGGAAGCTAGGGGGTTCTAGGAGTTGGGGAAAGGCTTCATTCTAGGCATGGGGGAGATGGAGTGTTTTGTACTAAGAAGTACAAAAGTAAGTAGACCAATTTGGCTGCAGTGCAGAGTACCAAAAGGACAGTCAAATGAAATGGGCCTACGGGGGTAGAGTGAAGTCAGATTGTGAGGGGCTGTGAAAGTTAAATAGCAGCCTGTATTTGCTTCCAGAGGTGAGTGGGAACGATTGGAACTTCTCAGGCCAGGTAGAGACATCAGCTTGGCAGCTGTGTGGAGGATGGGAGAGAGAGGATACAGCCAGGGAGTCAGCAAACAATTATTAAGCACTTAGTATGTCAGAGGCACCGTGCTGACTTTTGAGAAGGCTACTGTAATAATTCAGGCAACAGAGATGGAGGGTGTGAATTAGGGTCAAGGTGTGTGTGTGTGTGTGTGTGTGTGTGTGTGTGTGTGTGTTTGTGTGTATGTGTGTGTGTGTGCATGTGTGTGCGTTCCTGAAGGACAAACAACAGTCTAATCTTAAACATTTGAATGGGTGTTGCCTCAGTCAAAGTAACAACTCTGAGAGACCTTAGCTTCAAAGCCCAACTCCAGTCCTCCTGATCTATATCTGACCACTGCACCCAGATGGCTCCAGAGAAGAAAGTGAGGCTGGTACTTGCACAACCCTCCCTCACTTAAATCCAATTCACTTGCAAGTCATGGCATCACATCCGTGATGTCATAGTCCTCTTCAAGACCAAAGGACAAACACAACAACAGCTACAACCTATGTGTGTGTAGAAGGTAAATATACTGAGGAGGAAGGATCAGCAAGACTTGGTAGCTGAAACTGGAGGTACAAAGTGATGGTAACTCCAAGGCTGCAAATCTGAGTAACTCAGAAGGATGGTGACACCCTCAACAGAAAGAAGGAGTTAAGAAAGGAAAATAATGGAGAAGATGAACAGATTGGAAATCTGGTGAAAAGGTGCTAATATTTAGTGACAAGTGAAGTGGCAACACACTTTGAAAGATGAAAACCACCAGGATCTGGGTGATTAAGTGGAATGAGCTAAACAGCAAATCCATTACAAAATACTATATTCTGATGATTCTGCAAAACAGAAAAAGACCATAGACCTTAGCTTCAGTTTGTTGCTCTAGGATCTGCCTATTAGCTTAAGTCAAAATTAATGGGATTAATCATGACCAATATCCCTAAACAGGTTTCCTCCTTTGGGCTGAGCCACTCTGGCCCTCAGGCACTTGTCTACAAATGGAGATATTTCTCTGTATGGATTATAGAATATATACAAACCACGTTGGATCCAGAAATAAAACCCAGGATTTAGCATGTAATGTAGGTGCTTAATTTAATTAGTGTTTGTTGAATAAATGAAAAAAATTAATTGGTTGGATTTTTTTTTCCTTTTTGATCTACTTAACACCAAATAATTAATTAGACTAACTGAATTCTTTACTTTTTGGCTTTGTTGTTATTGTTGCAGACATGGCCCAAGAGGGAGAAAAAGCAGTGGCAGAAGATGAGTGTCTGTTACATTTCCTTGAAATGACTTTAAAAATGAACAGAAAGGAAAAGAGCCCCCAGGAGATGCCAGGATTAGTCAATGGTGCCATCTTCTAATGCATCCAAATGCTCTTCATCTACTGCCTAGAAATTCTTTTTGTTGGATGGAAAATAGTACAACGATGTGAGGCCTTTGAGCATTTTGTGGGCAATGGGCAGTAAATTCCAAATGGTACTGTTAGTAGAGGAAACACCTTGGGTGTCAGGGTTGAAACAGGGACAGATGGGCTTCTTTTAAGCAGCTCTTTTCAATCCCCTTCAACCCAACTCAGAGCAATAAAAGGTCCACATTTATCAGCCAGAGTTAAAAGGGAAGAAACATTATCGCTGCGATGGTACTAACAAAAAGGGCCATTTTGCTGCTCTGTAAACAGCTCACTGGGCTTTCAGGGGCTGGGTGCCTTTTTTCAGAGTTCTCAGCAGTTCTCGGCTCCCTGGAAACCCTCCCTCTTTAATCCTGTTGATGATGGTGATATCTGCTACTTGCAGAATTCATATAAATGAGATAGGTCAATAAGCCACTCCACTGATGTTTAATCTCCTCAACCCAGTGATTCTGAAGTGTCTCTCTAGTCATGACCTCCCTTCCCTCACACCATACCACCATAAACACACCCACAGACACTTATTTTTTTCTTGTGCAACCCAAGCATGCTTACCTTTTCCAGTGGGAACTTCAATAAATCCAGACTTTCTACACTGTGTCTCTGGATCTTCTTAGGCCTGGCCCCTGGGAAGACAATGGGGATCACAGTCAGTTCTAGCCTTTCCATACTTGTGTGGTGGTGTCAGCAAAATGTCAGCAAAAATGCTCAGGATTTGGGCTATTTTGGGTAATTAAATTTTGTTGTTGACTTGGGGTTAAGTAGAAAACCTTTGCAGCCCTTGTTAACATGCTTCTCCAGTTCAATGACCAGTTACTGCTGTCTTGTGTGCTTACTAATGGTTTGGACCATTCCTAAATAGGTTTTCCTCATCTGGGTAGAGCCCTTAGGATTTTACCAGGCTCAGAATCATAGCTTTGAACGTTAGTGATCCTCATAAATAGGATTGGGGTTGGAGGAGATAAAGAAGATTGGGCTAAACCTAGTCAGTAACTTTTTAAATAAATCTCTGATATTAGCCTTGCTCTCTCATTTTCTTCTTTCTCTTAGAAGTCAAATATAGACAATGTTTTTGTATTTTTTGAGTTTCAGAGAACCACAAATCTAGACCTGGATGGACCTTCAAAGCCATATAGTCTAACCCTCTCTTCTAGAGATGAGGAAACTGAGACCCAGGAAAAGTAATTGGTTAATCAAGGTTTTACTCTATGCAGTGACCACTATACTTTTAGGGTACATGTCTAAAAAAATGGAATGCCAGTTGCCTTTGGTGAATTCAAATCACCTGAACCAGATGAACCACATCTTGGGGTTCTGAAAGAGTGGGTTGATGTTATTGCTGAGTTCACTGTAGGTAACAGTTGAAAAATCATGGAAAATGGGAGAGGTACCATAAAATAGGAGAAGGCAAATACTGTCCCAATTTTCAAAGAGGGGGAAGAGATTGGGGTGGAGTGGTGGTACAGGAGAACTATGCTGAAATATTTGAAGGGCTGCCAAGTCTAGAGGAACTAGACTTATTTTGTTTGGCTCCAGAGGACAGAGCCAGGAACAATGGGGGTCCAGGGAGAGTTGCAAAATTTGGGAGGCAAAATTTGGCTCAATGTCAGAAAAAATATCCTAATGATTAGAGCTGACTCAAAGTGGAATGAAGGTATTTCAAAGAATGGTGGGTTCTACTTCCTCCAACCCCCAGAGAGGTCTTCAAACAGCCACTAGACAATCACTTGTCAGGTACATTATAAAGAGGTTTGTGTATGAATTGGCCTGAATGCTGGTTGTGGTCCCTTCCAACCCTCAGGTTCTGTGATTTCATAGTTGTATATTCCATTGCTTGTGCTTCATCTAAGGGAGTCAAGTTCAGTAAACAGTGGCTTCCATGCTAATGACCACAATCACACTTAAAGCACTTGTCTGAAGCTGAGTGGGGTTAGAAGAAGAGTTCATAAGAAGACCAAACTGAATTTTGGACGCAAACTTGCTCATTATTTTTTCTTTTGCTGTGGCTTTTCTGTTGTTACCCCCTTAGCAATGTACACATCCAAACAATTTTCACTCACCTGTGATAAAGCAATGCAACAAGCAACATAGGTGAAGTTTAAAAATGCCTTTCTGGAATAAATTCCATGAGAGTTTGTTCATGTGGACAGATTCACTTTTCTTAACCAGGTTGGCACCATCTAATATTCTAGGAGTGGAAGTTCCCTAGGTCTTTATTAGCTTGTTTCATTCAGAGTGGGAAGGGAGGTGGGGAAACTAACCTAAGAGTTAACACTTTTAGTTTGTGGAATTGACTTAAATGCCTTATGGGACTTCACCACTGACTTTTGATCCCTTTTTTCAGTGTTACCTAGGGCGGAGGTCACTTGGGCCAGTGCAAAAATTAGGACATTAAGACATAAAGTGGGTTAGTGACTTACCCATGGTCAAACCTTAAGACTTAACACGATGGTGGGATGGAGAGTTAGGATATAATCCCCAGTCTCCCGACTGCTCCTTTTAGTATCTTTCCAGTAGGTTCCTCATGACCTTCCTAGAGAAGGCCAAACATCTCTCTATGCTTCACAGAAAGTCATTGGCTAGGGTGGGGTGAGGAAGCACATTATTTTTTTACATTTTTGAAGTTGGAAGGAAGAGGAAGTGATTTGTCAAAGTGAACTGACATGTGAAACCTTGAAGTCAAAAGTGTTTGGCTGGATTTTGGGCCCATCATAAGGATCCTTTTCTGGCCTCTCCGAGAGACACCCCCCCAACTCCCAGGGTGAGGTTAATTGATTGCAACCTGGGGGGAAATAACCAGAATGGCTCACTTTCTCAGCCATGAACACTTCTAGTCCCCCAAATATGTCCTCAGATCTGACTACTTCCTCAGCTTGGATCAGGCTGCCCCCTCTACCCCCCAACTCTATCCTACGGATGGAAAGAGAGTCACTCTCTCCAAAGAAGTATTCCTCTGCTTAGAAGTAGGAGGTGGGATTAAAGCCATCCCTCAGCTCTGTTTTCTAGCTAACGCCAAGTCTACACTTGAGATCCAGGGAAGGTTCAGAGAGGGTGGTTGGGTTGCAAAGGAGGCGTCTCTACTCATTTCTAGGCCCACAAGATGACAGGTTCTCTGATAAGTAGTCCCTGTGAAAGCTAAAAAGGAGAAAGGAACAGCCTGTACTTTAAAAACACCATCACTCACTCTTCACACTGAGGCAATAAATCTCTCTGGCAGCATGCCTGGGTTAGAAGTGTGGAGATAATGTCTGGAGTAACCTTGGAGCTGTGGGAGTGAAGCTGTGTCTGGTATCCCCTAGGTGCTGGTAGGTGTGTGGCACCTGAATGCCCTGGGCAACCATCCAGGAAACAGGGCAGAGCAGGAAGGGGAACAGGATTCCTCATGGACTTTAGAGTTCATATTCAGTTTGGCATTTAAGGTCTTCCATAGTGTGGTACCCAATGACATTTCTCTGAGATTGACTGCTTTGCTTTCCACTCTAGCCCATTCATCTTTGAGTGCTTCGCTCAAGGCACATTCTCTTCCAAGACTTCCCTCATGACCTCAGGCTTCAATAATCTCTCCTCATCTACAGTATTCACAGCACTATTCACCTGGCACTGATTATATTCTGTCTTGGATTATTAATTTTTTTTCCTGTATTTGCTATTTTATCTACTCAACCAGACTATGAGCACTATGAGAGGAGGAGGTCTTACAGTTTTTCTAAAGAGGGAAGAGAACCTCTAATTTTTCAAGTTTTAGCCTTTAGCTGGCTTCTGACCAAGTGAGTGGGTTGAAGAACAGTCCTCCTCCCACTCCTAGGGAGGTAGCAAGAAGCTAAAAAAAAAAACAACCAAATACCTGTTTCTTGGTTTTGCTTGAGTTGAAAATGGTTTGGCTAATCTGGGGCCATTTACTCTACAAGTGAGTAAAAAGCTAAGTTTTGGTAGTCAATTCTCAATTATTTGCATGTGGTTATATGCTCCATCAAGGGACCCATGGGGAATGTCATTCCCAGGCTGGCTTTTCACAGACAAACATTTTTGTTGATTCCCCATCCTACACATCTGGGGTGGGGGACAGACAAACAATTCTGGCTTTTGGATGTTACCTGAGTTTCTGTCAAAAGACCTCGATACTGGGGCAAGGGAAGACAGACATAGGAGTTCTTAGTATCCCTTTCCTACTGTATACCTGTCCTAAGGGGAACTGAAAGCCCAGAAAGGGAAGTAATTTGTTCTGGGGGAACCATGATTCCAATTTATGGGTCCATACTCCCCAGGGGGCCAACCATCCCTAGGCACATCATGATTTAGGTAGTTATTTTAAGGGAGATCTAGATTGTCATCCTGTCTCTGAGCTAAGCTAATTGTGTGACCTTGGTCCAGGAACTTCCCCATCTGGTCTTTGGCTTCCCCAGGAGTTAAATAAGGGGTTGGACTGAAGTAGGGATTCTTAACCTTACTTTTGTGTGTCTGATGGACCCTGTTGGCAATCTGATAGCCTGTGGAATGCATTAAATGAAATACACAGGATAAAGAAAACCAATTATATTGAAATAGGGTTATCAAAATATTTTTTAAAAAGCAAGTTCACTGGCCCCAGATTAAGAACTTCTGGACTAGATAATCTCTAAATAATTGAGTGCAGGTGATTCTCCAATTCCAGAATTCACATTAGAAAAAATAATAAAAAAAACCTGATATACAGTCTTAACAGAATGCCCCAGACAACAAATGTTAAAGGAAAGGTCCTCTGCAGGTAAACTGGTCAAGCAGAGCTTCTCAGGAAGAAGAGGCTGTTGGATCTGAGCTATGGCTAATGAACTCAAACTGGCTGATATGTTTTACTCTCCCAGGTACAACAGCTCCCCAGCCTAGTTAAAATAATCATGTGTCCTTAAAAAGGCCCTTGGGGAGTCTCATAAATATCCGGGACTCAGTGAGGCTCAGGTGAGATAATATTTGTAAAGTGCTTTTCACTTGATTTATATGGCGCTTAACATACTCAAAAATGTGAGTTTTTGACATTTTTTTTCACAACACTACTAAGATATTTTAAATGCTTGATGTGGTAAATGTCGATAAATATTACTGACATCAACAAAAGCTCTTTGGGAGATCCTTCATAATTTTTAAGAATGTAAAGGAAGCCTGAGACCACAAAGTCTCAGAGCCACTGATCAAATCTCACCATATTCTGCAGACTTGCAGACTTCACTGAGAAGTGAAACAACTTGCCTAGTTACACTTGTTTACAGTAGAGCTAGAATCTCTACTCCTAGTACAATGCTCTTTCCATGACACCAAGTTGGTCAGAACTCTCAGGGCCATAGGTCTTACTGATGAGATAATTCATGCATGGTGGCACAGTGGACAGAGTGCTGGGCCTGGAGTCAGGAACATCTGAGTTCAAGTCCAGCCTTAGACACTTACTAGCTGTGTGACCCTGGACAAGTAACTTAACTCTGTCTGCCTCAGTTTCCTCCTCTATAAAATGAGCTGGAGAGGGAAATGAAAAACTGCTCCAGTATCTTTGTCAAGAAAAGCCCAAATGGAGTCATGAAGAGTCAGATACAATGGGAAATAATTAAACAACAACTAGATGATGCATGACCCAGTTAAGGGACAACTAAAGGGAATAACGTAAAGATGGATAAGGGCTGGTCCCTGCCCCCAGGAACTCATCTTTGAGAGATCAGGGCAGATTGCAGAGGACACCTATCACCTCTATGGGAGGTAGCTTGTTTAAATGCTTGCTTGGCAGCCAAACACTGCCATTTCCCTGGCTCTCAATCACTTGGGTCACATCCCAAAGTCTCTCAAATTGCCATCTCTCAAATACCAGATAATGAAATTGTCTGGGATGGAAATGAATTGGTTTTTTAAAAGAGCATCTTGCTGAGTCCTGGGAAGTATGGCCCTGACCCAAGTAGTGGGCAGCCAACTTTTTCGTTAAAATACCTAGGACTACGTGTCCTAGGTACAGGATTTGCTGAGCTGAGGTACACTGGGGTGGGAGTGGGGGGAGGGATGGAGATGGGGAGGAAGAGAAGGGTCATCGGGTGTGGTGCAAACTGGCTGAACATCCATAAAGTGCCTTCGAGGAGACTGGGGGCTCGTAAAAGGACAGGGAGCCCCAAGCACCACACACTCCAATCATATACAAATGTCCCAAGAGCTCAGAAGTTGACCTGGGTTCATTTTATAAAACCCACTTTCCATGGACCTCCCTTTCTTCCTTACAAAGGTGGGGGACTTTGGGTGTAAAATACTGCAAATATTGTCAATTTATTTTGTTGTTGGTTTTTAAAAACTGTTTTTTCTCTCTTCTAAATCTTTGTTAAGAGGTAGCTTGTTGGGAGAGGGAGCTATTCAGAAACTGACTGTGGTGTTTCAAAAGCAGAGTAAAAGAACTCTCCTCCCATTTTCCAAATGCTCGCATTTGGGGAATTTAGGTATTTGTTATCTCTCTCTCCTTGCACTCCCCCATCCCCCAGTTTTTTTTTTTCCTTTCCAATTTGGCTTTGGTTTGGAGACAGAGAAAGGCAGCCTTCATTTTCGTAGGACACTAGAAACAACCTAGTCTTGCCTGACCTAAAATGGGAGGGAAAGGGGCCAATTAAATGCTCTAGGCTTTCTAATCATTAAGGAGGGGTTAATTACACATCCCCCTGCTTTTCCTGGGTCTGCAATAGCGTTAGGTTAAAGCAATTAACCTTTGTTCTTCCTGAAAGCCTCACAGGGCCTTCCTACCGGTAATTTCATATGGGTAATCACCAGAAATTATCTAGACAATTCAGATTACACACCTTGATTGTGTTATTATCCTGGGATGTGTCCTTATCTTGGCCACTGGTTTTCTCTTTCCCTCTGCATTTACGAGTGTTCATTTCCCATTATGGAAGGTACTCACTGGGACCAGGTAGCCCCTCAATTATCTGGGGATGTATTATCCACTTGAACCTACTACTGAGAACATTCAGTCCCATCTATTGGGATGGCTTCTCCTAGCCCTTGATACATTTCTGGGTCATCTCCCTTGATCATTTGCAGGGATATAAACTCCTATGAACCTTAGTCTAATCCAGAGTAAAAAAGGTAAGTCTGATGCAAAAAATGAAAAAGAAACCATATGATACTTTTCAAAGTCAAACAGAAATTTGCTTGAGGGTGGTAATGGTGATGGAGGTAAGTTTATCTGAATGAGTATACCTCCTCACCCAGTAATACCAACAAGTGGGAGAGGGTCTTCTACTTCTATCTTCTGCTATCTCCCATCTTTCCTATCTTCCTACTGTGGGGGGAGTCCCAGAGGATGGTGGACAGTGGGTTTCCCAATAGTGCCCTTTACTTACCACACCCGGTGAAAATCTTTCTCCATCTCCCTCCCTGTCTTGGTGCAGGGCCTTTCTCCCAATCATCAC
Organism: Potorous gilbertii; assembly: GCA_028658325.1. NCBI lineage: Eukaryota > Metazoa > Chordata > Mammalia > Diprotodontia > Potoroidae > Potorous > Potorous gilbertii. Next base: position 296,889,714 of record CM053769.1, on the reverse strand, counting down.
GAAAGAACCTGGGAATCAGACTCAATTTCCCCACCTCTTCTTCAATACTGCTGTCTCTTGACAGGGCCTCCCAAACCACTTGATCCTCCACCATGAAGATGGGCCCTCTCTGGCTCCCATGGGGGCTGAGGTAGATGCGGAGTTCGAAGGACTGAAACTGACTAAAAACTCTGTCTATGTGTCTCTAAGCTGGTCCTGTTCCCGCCCTCCGTGTTTATTGGCGTGGTGGCCAGGCAGTGGCCGACAGTCGGAAAACCTCTAGGGCAAGTCTAAATGTGTTCTCTGTCTGAGGGAGTTTGCTGAGGTGTTTTGAATCTAGAAAGTACAAATTTTTCTGCAAAGGGCTGGCTGAGCTTTTCCCTGACTGCCTGCATTCAGGGTGTATTTACAAGGCCCTTTCTGCTTCCTGTCCCTCTCCTTAATAAATAGCCTAAGGTGTTTGGGAGTTTGAAGCCTTTTACCTGAAACAGAAAACTGGTCACCAGCATGATTACTAGCCAACAAGGCCTTCTTAATGGCTCCCAGTTTATGACCTTGAATTTTTCTGAGCTGTTTGATGTTTCAGCTAGGGTAAAGTGTGTGTGTAAGTGCGTGAGTATATGTGAGTGTGTGTGTGTGTGTGTGTGTGTGTGTGTGTGTGAGAGAGAGAGAGAGAGAGAGAAAAAGAGGAGGAGGCAAGGATGTCCAGATTAGGTCCAGACTAGAAGAGAAAGAAAGGCAAATGAACACCAGATATTAGAACTTGGGGCCCCACTTGGAACTTTGGGTAATTTTTAAGGTTTATGTCACCCAGTAGTATTAATACTTGAGAACTAGGTCTGTAGAGGTGGGATAGGGTGGAATTCAAATTAGCTTCAGACAGAGTTGAGTAAATTTCTGAGTGACTGAGCCCTAGCAGGTTACTTGAGGAAGCTGGGGTAGATTGGTGTCCTGACCCTTATAGGTCATTCCCTCTCTCAAACTGCCGCTCCTTACTTCCTATCAAAGGTAGGATCTTGAACTTTCCTCAAAGGCTCATCTTAGATAGGCTTATGGATTGAATTTATCCAGAGTTGGCAGAATCTTTCCTCTCTAAAGAAGCTAGAGCGTCAAACATTGCTCCTCCCTCCCCCAGCTCCGCACTCAGAATGGGACACCAGATTAGGCAGAAAGTCTAATGTGTAGAGTTTGGAGCACAGCAGGTTATTCTTGAGAGATGGAATGATCAGTCGGGTCTGGGAGCAGCTCACTCAGAGGAAACTGGTCTTACTTTCTGCCAATCCGACTCATGTAAATTCGCTCTCCAGTTGCAGGCCATGTCCTAGCCTCAGCCACTGACTAAGCTTCCACCTCCACCAGCTAATTCACAGGTGCTACTACCATCAAGTGGGACTAGACAAAACTGTGGCTGGCTCAGGACAGCTCACTTCCACTGCAGCAAGAGCTGCTTAAATAAAGACATTAAGGGGTTGATGGGTCAGGGCTGGTAAATATGTATGAAGATGGTTTCATTTCATTATATTTGTTTTCTATGGAGAAGCTTACTGCACAGTCTCCAGAGCACTGGGCCCTCTTTCAGGGTTTCTCTCAAAGTTGCCAGTAACAAGTGTCATTTTTCTTTCACAAAGAGGCCCCTTGCTGGGTGCTGAAATAGCACCTTTTATATAATCAGAGAAACCTTTATAGGGTTTTAGGAAAGGGGTGTTGGCAAACTGTGCTCCCTCCTATCCTCTCTTTCCTTTCTCCCAATTCATTCCTTCTTGCATGTCCAGGGCTTTCTGCAGGTTCTTGGATGTCTGGGTCTCAGATTTCTCCTGGGCCCCTCTACCTGAAGAAGGTTTGGACCTGGCTAGAGAGCTCTTTCTGAAGAGGTACCTGGTTTCTTTTGAAATCTCGTGTATTTTATTTTAAGCACTTATAAATATTACTCTGGGTGGGGGGGCGGGTTTCTTCCCCTTTTTTGTGCATCCTCTGTGGCAGTCTGGAGAAACCTTTGGGCCCCTTCTCTGAGTAATAAGTATATAAAGTAAAATACATGAGTTTTCAAAAGAAACTAATTGTTACTGAAATACAATCATCCCAATATAAAAATAAACCAGTTAAGGTTAAGAACTATATCAGAGAGCATTCTCTATCCTGAGCCAAAAGTGAAGGTCACCTGAGATTTCATTTGCTCCATCAATGCTCTTTGGTAATTGCAGATGGAGAGTCAGGGCTGGAGGTGACCAATGGAAAGGAAGCAGCAGGGCAAGTGGCCAAGACAACTCTATCTCACTGGCCTTTTTCAAGGGGGATGAATTAGAGAAGGAAGGAGTAAGGGCTTCAAAGTCCCAGATCTTCCTGTCCTATGGCCCAGTTGGCCTAGAGGTGGTTGGGATGGGGAGGAACCTTAAGCCCCATTTCTGGTAAACCATCCAGCCCTGTTAAGAAGTCTTAGAGAATAGAGTAAGCTCCTTAGGAGGGGAGGCAGGGTTGTTTCAATGAGAGAGACTTCTCCCTAATCAGCCCTTCCTTCTTTGTATCGTCTATCGACAAATCTGACCCACTCTCTTTTCCTTCTCACCTTAATAAAGAATTTCAATGGGCAAAGGAGTAGGGCTTGACCATTATGGTATGGGCAGTACAATTATGCCTTCCTCAGTTAAATCCCAGATGGGCTATTCTTTGGATGAAAATGGAGAAAAGTATCCCCTTCTCAAATGGCAAAGGAACAATCTATCTCTTGGGTGACCCTGTAATTCTAGAGCATATTAACCTTTCTAGAAGTTTGCTAGTATAGACAGAGTAAGGCAGGGTTTGAGAGGCCTGAAACTTTCCCTCTATTCCTACCCCTCACCTCCAAAACACACACACACACACACACACACACACACACAGAGGGATGGTTTGTGGTTCTGCCCTCTCTCAGGGCAGGAATTCTTATATTGGTTGATGGTGAAAGGATTCTCTGTCTAGTCAAAGGAGCCATGCGAGGCTGCTGAAAGGAAAATCAGACTGCTGTTCACCTCATCCCACTCAACCACCCCCATGCTGGCTCTGATTCACTGCCAGCAGGAGAGGGGACCAGGCAGAGGGAGGAAATAGGGCTGCACCTCCCCTAGGGAAAGCAGTAAGGCATTCATCCTAGGGGACACCCCATAAAGTGGGCGCTATCCATGCAGCAGATGTTGTAGGCTGGGGCTCTAGGCACAGCTTTGTATCTCCATATCCTGGGGATGTATCCAGTCAGCTCTCAGGAAGACATCTGATCTCTCCATCCAAGTTAGATAAAATGGCCAGAATAGGCCCAACTACTTTCAATCTCTCATCCCTCTTGACCTATTCTACTCAATGTTTCTCACCAAGGCATCTATTCTTTCCTTAGCCTGCCCCTTCCCAGCTCTGTTCCTTCTTCCTCTTCTCTCTTCCTGTGGTACCCAAGGCTTGTAGCCAAGGTACCCAGCACCATGGACTGGCTTGTGCTTTTCTTTTTCATGAATTCCTTTTAGCTCAAACTCTTTCTAGTTGCTTTGGATTCCCCACCTCCTCTCTGGCTCCACCCACATTTCCAGGTGGTAATCTCCTACGGATCAGGATCCTACAGTCCTGGAATTCCCCAACTAGGCCCCTGCCCCCCAAGCTTTGCACTAGTGTCTCAGATTTAGTCCCTCTGTTCTGAGGGCAGCAAGGTGTGGTGGGTGGAACAGGAGCCTAGGAACCAGAAAGAACCTGGATTCAAGTACTGCCTTTGACACATACTAGCTTGGTGACTGGGCAAATCACTCAGCCTCTCTGTTTTAGGAATCGAAGACTAAAAGTGGCAGAGAAGGTGTTGACCTGCTTTGGGAGAAGGAATTGCCTTATCTGGGAGTTCCTTATACTGATGGAAATCACCAATCCAGTCCTAATCCTTATCTAATGTCCCAAGGGCATAAGAAAGGAGGTTGGTTTAATCTCCTCCCATTCCCCCTAACCCCCAGATTTATCTCTGCCTCAACCTTGGTCTTCTGATAGATCTTAGGCTCAGATCTCATTTTGGCCTTAAGCTGTAAATGAAGGAGAGATTGAATACAAGCACTGAATTTTGAACCAGAATCCAGTAGAGTAAGGGATCCTCTGCCATCATTGTGTCATGGCCTACCTCATACAATTCTAGCTTCCTATCTGTTGTTTTTTCCAGGAACTCATGATCCTTGGTTTCTTCTGACTTCTAATTCTTGGGAGGGATAGGATGTTCAAGATTTCTGGTTAGAGATGGAGAGATCACAGCTCTGTGGGCACCAATATCTTTATTCCCCTTTCTGCTCCATGATCCTATTATCATTCTTTAGGACCTGGCTACCCACAAAAAGTTAAGGGGAGACAGCATACCTAGTACCCACATTACCTTGGTAGGCCGAATACCACTACCTTGATCTTCCGTGGAAGTGCTGAGGATTTCTGACTATGTAGGTGCTCTTTCCTGATGTCCTAGAGGAGCAGTGTGCAAGGGAGAGCTAAGGCCTTAGGCCTAGCCCCAGCACTCATTTTCTGGGCCAGACCTTCTAGAATCACCTCCCTGTGGTCTGGGGTGACAAGACCTTCCATTTGCTCTCTTTCTAACCACCATTAACTCCGTGGCAGGGACTGATGCTTCCCAGGGAGACACCAGCCTCTTTCCAAATATGTGACAAAATTTCTATCCCTTCTGGATCTCAGCTGCTGAAAATAAGGTGGGTCCTCCCAGGCAATGATAGAAACTCCAAGAAGGAATTCTGGAGGCTATTTCCATTAGAAAGGCCACCCTCCCCTTCCCTCCCCAATCCATCATAGCTCCCCAGCAGCCACCCTCAGGGGTAATGAGGAACCAGAGTTTACTCTGGTATTGAGGATAGTTGCTTCATCCCATACTACATACCAGCAGTTTTTGTTTTTCTAATCCTGCCACCCTCCTCTTTTCCTTTTGGTATGAGAAGAAAACCCTGCAATGACATAAGAGTATCTGTGGGGGCCCCCTCGGTGACAGACCTTTTGTTTTCCAGAAAAGATAGGCTCCATTCCCCTACCTCCTTGCTGCTGGCAAGCTTCTCATACCTCTGCCAAGACTTACACAGATGTGCGGCATCTCTGGGCAATGGTGCTGACCAGGGGGACATTGGTCACCTCCTTTCTGGTGCCAGTCCTAGCAGTTGAACTAAGACACCCATAAGACTAAGAAGCGCTCCTTTCCCTATCATGGAAGGCATAGGAAAGTAATGTCCCAGGGACCAGGTCAACTCAGATCAAATGAGATACATGTAAACTTGGTCAGTTATTGGTATTGCTGTTTTTATTAGCTTGAAATAGTACCACCACTGTTACCATTCTAACTGCCACCTATCCCCATCTGAATAGCATCTGCTCATTGAATGCTAGGCTATCTTTGGGGTTTTCCTCCAACCAGCGAAGTGTGTGAAGGAATCTTTACTTCTTCATTCTCCTACCTTCTCTGTCTGAACCACTCATGTATGGTATCTTGGTTTCTCCTTCCTGGGCCCTTCTCAGGGTAGGGATCTCTGATGGCCTCCAGGTGGAGAGTGGAGACTAGCACACATGAGTCTATTTGGGAGAAATTCCCTTAGCCTGATCCTAGCAGTAGTACTGAGTTACAGTGGAACTCATCCAAGTTGTGCCACAGTTGGGTGACATGGTGGATATCGTGTTAGGCTTGGAGTGAAGAAGACCTGAGTTCAAATCTGGACTCACATACTACAAATTGTGCCACCCTCAGTAAGTCACTTAACCTCTGTCTGACTCAGTTTCCTCAATCATAAAATGGGGTTCATTAGTAGCACTAACCTTCAGGGATTATTGTGAGATCAAATGGGATAATATTAGGGAAGTACTGAGCACCAAGACTGCCCTGGAGCAAGCACTTAATTAATGCTGGTTCCCTACTCTTGTGACTCCCTCCTCGTAATGAGTAGCACCAAGGCCCAGCAGAATCTCATAAATTGGCCAAGCTGTGACATCTCAACCAGTATATGGCAGTGCTGACTTATTGTTTGGATTGTACTGGGTTTAGAGGTCCATTCTGGGTCCAACTCCTTTGGCCTTGGGTGAACCACTGTCTTCAGGCAGAAAGCTCCAAAAGGCACCTCATCACTCTACCAAGCCATAGGGAAAGAAATCTGAACAAACACTGTAAGCAATTCTCCTGAGAATGTCAGAAAAGGCTGAGCTCTCTGACTTGGCTCAGTCTTTCCTCTCCTCTAGGAAGCATGTACAGATTCTACCACCCCATTCTCACTCCTTCTCTCTGTATTTCTCCACATACCTCCCCCTTCTATTCCCTCTATTTTTTTTTTCCAGGAGAACATTCTGTACTTGTGCTGGGAACAGAATTGACCTGGGGAAATGGATCAGTGGCAGTTCCAATGAATGAGGTCGTTATAGGCAGCTGGGGCTTGGATGCCAAATGCTGTCTAATTAACAGGGTATACACACTCCCAGGCATCCTCTCCCTCTGTCTCCACTGCATACTCTTATTTCCAAGTGGGAAGGCACATCCATCCCTATAACTTGGCTTGTATTCTTTGCTTGTCTCCATGAGAATGGGAGAGGAAACCTGAACTCTGTTTCCAGTGACCTCAGCAGGGACCTGGCGGCAAGGTCACCCACCCCTACTATGGGCTCCTTGGACCTTTTAGACATGATATCTTTGAAAACGGCTGGGAAAACAGGATGCTTTGTCATCTAAAACTTCCGGGAACTACCTGCCCGGTCTCCTGCTAAGCCTGGTTTCTTGAGGGGTGAGAAGTCACAGGGGATTTTGTAAAGGAAGAGTTCCAGACTTGGTATCTTCTGTTTACTCCTGACTATGTACATGTTGTCATATCTGGGTGGACTCGAAGGTCCTTGAGGGCAGGTATGGTTTCACTTTTGTCTTCATTTTTCCAGTACCTAGCTTAGTGCCAGGCATTCCAGCTTACTGATTAGTGGTGAGGGTTATAAAACGAAGGAGTTGTGGGAGGCCCTTGGGTTGGGGGGAGGTCACAGATGAAAATGTTTGCAAAATTCAATGGACAATAACAGGGGGTACAAGCAGGTGCTGTGCCCTGTGGGGTGGGGGGAGGGAGAGAGGGCAAAAGGGAGCTAATGCCAAAGCAGGCCTGAAAGGAGTCCTTCCTAGGCCAAGAATTCAAAGAACCTCTGAGGTCACATGTAAAAAGCACTTTGAAAACAGAGGAGCTCTCTATAAACGTGAGGAATGATGATTATGATCTAGTTAAAACTCCCACCCAGCACAGGAAACCCCTTCTAGAGCATCCCTGACAGACGGCCCTTCATCCCTGCTTGAACACGCTGACTCATCACCAAGGCAGCCTACTCTATTTTCAGACAGCTCTAATTGTTAGAAAGTTCTTTCTTACATTATGTGGAAATGTGCTGCCTTTTCCCATTGGTCCTAGCTCTGATTTTCAGAAACTCACAGAACAAGTTTGTTCTCGTTTCAACGTGACAACCCCTCAGATGGTTGTCTGAAGCTGTATCTCGCCCCTCTTCAGTCTTTTATTCTCCAGGTTAACCACCCCCACCTTACTTTGGCAACTCTTATACAATAGAGTTTTGAGTCCCCTCCCCACTGTATCATAGATCTAGAGCTGAGAGGAACCTCAGATGTCATCTAGTTCAACACCCTCACTTTACAAATGAGGAAACTGAGGCCCACAGGGGAAAAGTGACTTGCCCAAGGTCACAGAGCTAACAGGTCTTCCTGAATCTAGTGCTCTATCCACTATAACCACACTCTGTGTTTCTCCAATTGCCAGGTACTTTCATAGGATCTAGGACTGGAAAAGACCACAGAGGTTACCTGAGTATAACTACCTGAGTATATGGAGTATAACTCCATTTTACAGATGAGGAAACTGAGACCCAGAGAGAGCTTGCCTGAGGTCACTCAGGTAGCAAGTGTTAGAACCCAGATCCTCTCTAACTATACCCCTGGCAATGACCTTTCTAATATGTAGCAGCTAGAGCTGCACAGAACACTGCAGGTATGGACTTGGCCACAGCATTCCAGATGGGTTGGCATGATACTTAGGGTCACATATCCTTCTTTGGACTATTGCTCTTCTGGTCCCTGTCCTCTGCAGTCTGGGCTGCATATTTCTCTGGTCATACAGCTCACTCTTAGGGCGAGGGTACTATCCAGGAGCTATCAGGAGCCAGGCCCACAGAGGGCTCCCAGGGAGTGGGGGTGGGGTTGATTTCTTCCTTTCCTTCCCCAGAAACCCCAAATCTTGGGACCAAAGTTCTGTATATAATCCAGCTCTCTTCCCTTCACTGCAAGTCACTGTGGTACCTGGCTCTTCCTGGTGAAATGAAATAAAAATTCTCATCTGCCTTATTTCCTCCACTGAAACAAGACACAAACCATCCTGGTGTCTGATTTCTCTGAATCCAGGCCCTGTTTCCCCCTCTATGTTATGCTGCAACAAGGTAACATCCTATTTTATATTGGGTTTGGCCAGGTTGACTTCATGAAAAAGGTACAAATGGATGACTATGCCCACTTGTCCCACACACATAAAAAGCGTCCATAACATTCCTCTGTCTCACATTATCTGGACAACATGGGGATTAGGAGGGTCCCAGAGAGAACTTACCTTGAGCTTCATAGCCAGGGTACTGAGGCCTGTCCACTGCCTTGGCCTTGGCATCCTCACCAAGGGCCAGCTGAAGCTGGGCAATGTTCATGCGGGCAGTGAGCTCTCCATTCCTATCTCCAATCTGTAAAGGAAACACCCAGTGGAGGGAAAGGTGTGCATGTTAGGAGGGCAGAAACAGGTACCCAGTATGCCTTTATAGCAGGAGTTCTTCACATGGAGTCTGTGAACTTGTTTTTGTTTTTTCTTTTAAAAACTATGTTTCAACATAGTTTCCTTTGCAATCCTATGCATTTTATTTTACATATTTAATAATAATTGCTAGCATTTATATAGTGCTTTAAGGTCTGCAAGGTGTTTCAATGACCTGGGGAGATAGGTGCTATTATTATTAAACTGAGAGAGACAGGTTAAATGCTTTGCCCAGAGTCACACAGCTAGTAAATATCTGGGGCCAGAGTTGAATTCATGTCTTCCTGACTCCAGGTCCAGTATTCTATCTGTTGCATCATGAAGCTTTCCATTTTAAAAAAACATATTGAGAAGAGATCCATTGGCTTCATTAGACTGCAAAAAGGGTCCAACACACACAAAAAAGTTAAGAACTTTTGATTTACAACAAAGACTATACTGCAATTTTAGAAGGAGGTCCTTGAGTATCTGTTTGTGGTAGCATCCTTTTCTTCTCTCTCCGGTTCCTCAAATGAATTTCAAACTGGCCATGTCTTCAGTGAACTTTGGATTGAGAGACAAAAAGATAAGCGTTCTAATTCTTGCTTTGATGCTTACTATTTATACTTTAATAGTCAATTTCCTTCTCTGGCTTAAGTTTCTCCATGTATAAAATGAGGGAGGTGGTATAAGAGATAATGTCCAAGGTTCCTTCTAATTCTTAACATCCTAAGATTTTTCTCACACCCAGCGGATTGGCTACAATGACAGAAGATGAAAATGACAAATATTGGAGATGATGTGGAAAAACTGGAGAACTGATGCAGTTGGTGGAGGTGTGCGCTGATCCAACCATTCTGGAGAACAATTTGGAATTATGCCCAAAGAGCTATAAAACTCTGCAGACCCTTTGACCCAGCAGTACCACTACTAGGTCTGTATCTTAAAGAGATTTTAAAAAAATACAAAATATTTATAGTAGCTCTTTTCATAGTAGTAAAGAATTGAAAATTGAGAGGATGTCTATCAATTGGGGAATGGTTAATCAAGCTGTGGTATATGATTGTGATGGAATATTATTGTCCTATAAGAAATCATGAGCAGGATATTTTCAGAAAAACCTGGGAAGACTCACATGAACTGAAGCAAAGTGAAATGAGTAGAACCAGGAGAACATTGTACACAGTTACAGCAAAACTGTGAACGTCTTAGCTACTCTGATCAGGAAAATGATCCTAGACAATTCCAAAGGACCAATGATTAAAAACGCTGTCTACCTCCAGGAAAAGAACTGATGGAGTCTGAATGCAGATTGAAGCATACTTTTTAAAGCTTCTTTATGTTTCCTAATTTTTTTGGTCTGTGTTTTCTTTTGCAACATAACTATTATAGAAATGTTTCGCATGACTTCACATGTATAAACTATATCAATTTGCGTATCTTCTCAAGAAGGGAAGAGGAGAAGGGAAGGAGGGATGGAATTTAGAACTCAAAATTTTAAAAGACAAATGTTAAAGGGGCAAGTAGGTGGCAGAGTGGATTGAGCCCTAGAGTCAAGAGGACCTGAGTTTAAATCTGACCCCAGACACTTACGAGCTGTGTGACCCTTGGAAAGTCACTTAACTCCAATTTCCTCCAAAAATAGTTTAAAATTTTTTTTACATGTAATAGAGAAATATTTAAGGAAATAAATACAAATATATTGGGGAAAAACATCCTATGATCCTATGACCAAGGAAGTTTAGTTATGTATGACATTTCTCAGGGTGAGAATAAAGGACAGCATTTCCTCTTTGTCCTAAGCCAAAGGAATGAAACTCTAATATTTGCAACTTCAGACTTCAGTGAGCTATTTTGTGGGAGCTAGCTGTCTTAGTATTCCTAAAATTTCCATGACTTGTTACTGCTAGATCTGCTTCCTTGGATCGGAGAGTTCCTAAGAGGACTTCTTTCCCTGTCCTTTCTGTACTTTCCAAGCTTGGGGGCAGCTATCTCTGAGGCCTGCTCCCTAGTTTCTGGTGCAGCGTACCTGGCACCTGCTCATCGTTATGCTGAACAGAACAGTCACAATGTAGTGGGTTGGGGGATCAGGGGTAGGCACTGGGAAATTTTTAGAATAGATGGGGTTTAGAAAGGTGACATGATGCGGAATTGCAAGGCTGTTTCTAAGAGGTGGGGGTGGCACAGAAAAAATGGGCAGAGTCACAAGGGAGGGAAAGAGACAAAGGGAGATGGGAGGATTGAGTGAATATTTGAGGGGGTAGGCTACAGGAACAAGGGAAGAGACTGTTAAACAGCAGGATGTGACAGGATGTGAAAACTGTAGAAAGTTAGGATTGAGTTGTTAAGTTACCATAGTGTACTTAGATTTTTTTTTTTTGTTAATTTGGGTACATTTGTGACTCCCTCCAGTAAAATGTAAACCCTCTTGAAGGCAAGGATAACTTCCTTTTTGTCTTTCTATCCCCTTAGCATCAAATAGGAGATTGATCAATTGTTTTTGAACTTGATGGAATTAAGAGAGATCTAGACTGGGAGTCAGCACTGGATTTTAAGTCAAGGAATCTGGGTTCTAGTTCTGGCTTGGTTACTAATGCTTTTGCTCAAACTTCTCTCTGGATTTCAGTCTTCCTTTCCATAAAATAAGGGGGCTGCACTGGATGATCTCTAACATTCCTTCCAGTTCTATCCTTTTATCTTGATGAGTCTGCCCCGCATGGTCGTGAGGACCAAATAAGATAATGGATGTCAGTCAGTAATCATGCATTTATTAAGTACCTACTAGATGCTAAAGGCTGGAGACATGGGGGACTCCTTTGGAAACTCCAGAGAAAAGGGGCCAAACACAAAAAAGATTAAAATGTAACTGAGAAATACTCAACAAAATAAAAAAAAATGCAATAGGACATAATGCTAGTTTGTGGTTTTCTAAGTCAATGTGCAGCCCACAAAAATGTGGGCATCTTTTTCATTTGAGTTGGACACTGCTCCTTTCAAGGGTGCTGGACAAATGTTAGGGATGATAATTATCAGTATTATTTTAATATCTTTAACTAGTATTTTTAGAACCTTTTCAGGGCCCTCCTTATAGAGAAAACTATCATTTAACAAAGTCCTTTGGAGGGTAGAGTATTTATGTCATGATGATTTTTGTTCCTAACAGTGTGGCATTGAAATTCCAGTTTGTCTTAGAAATGAATGGGAAACTCTCTGATGCCACTGTGATGTCCTTGACTTTTTCTACAAGAAAGGACGTTATTCTTATATCCTGACAGGAGATGAAAAAAAGGAGGGTGTCATCATTTTACTCAGTGTTTGGGCTCTTCTTTCTTCATAGGCCTTACTAGCCTGAGGTAAAATTCCTTAGCTTACTAATAACTTCCTTCCTCTTTCTGCTTCCTAAACTACCAAAAGGTCATGTATTTAGTTGGGGCACAGAGAAGGTAGGAAAAAGCCCAGACACAATGGTAAGACAGTCTAGGTCTTTTGGACACTAGACTGAGAAGAGAGGGGGACAAAGAGAGACACTGTCAGGTTCACCCTTCAAGGCTTCCCACGCAGTTCAAATTCTCTCTTCACCGCTCCTCAGCCCCCATGATCCCCAATAGCATGTAAAGTCTTTGCTTATATACAATCTTGGTTTTTTTTTGTTTTTGTTTCATGTGAGTCTTATCTTCTCAGCTAGATGATGAGTGTGCTTGAGAGCAGAAACCATGTCTTTTTCTTTTCCTTTCTCCCTTTTCCCTGTGCCAAGCCCAGAGCAAGCCACACAACAGAGGGACCGATAAATAGGTCGGCACATCAAGGAGCTGTGATTTTCTGAGGATGAGATCAATAGACGCATGCTGATGAACTGACTGCCACTGTTCTCATCATGGTCCTCCTCTTTCTTCATGGCACTTGTTGGTTGGGGGGGCCCTGTCTCTGTAATGTCCCAAGCAGCACCTGCAGGCTTCTGACCTCCTCCGCTTTCTGAGGCCTCTCTGCCCCCTTTTCTCCAAGCCTGGGAAGCGCAGACAGCCCGAGTATTGTGGTCATCCCCTCTTTAAGAAAGCCCGGCTGTGCTTCCCCCAGGCTTGGCCTCCAGCTGAAAGCTTGGAGCTAGCAGGCAGCTCTCCAAGCTCAGAGCTGAGGATTGGTGTGCTTCCTCAATGATGGAGACAGAAGACAGTCCAGCCCAGCCCAGGGGATCATTACCCTTGCTGCGTTGGGGGGGAGACCCCATTCCTGCCAATCAACAGAAGCACAAAGGCCCACACAGTTACTGAGCTGGGCTTCTAGGCACAATGTGATTTCTCTCATGGTTGAGTGCCTTCTTCCTCACATCTCCCCCATCACCCTCCCTCTTCCTCCACAAAGAGCCCTGCTCTGTGCAGAACATACCAAGATCCAAGATGCCTGAGGCTCTAAACTGTCTGGGAATGAAAATCACTCAGCTCTGTAGACAAATGTCAAAGGACTGAGCTCCATTCAGCCACCACCAGGCCTAGCCATTCTAACCAAGGGGACTCTCATATTCTACGCCAGTGGTTCTTAACCAGTGGTTTGTGAACTTGTTTTTTGTTTTTTTAAAACATGTTGATGCCTATATTCCAATAGAACTGGATTCCTTTGTAATTCTATATATTTTATTTTGAATTTAAAAAACCTTTTTTTTCTGAGAAGGGCTCCATAGGTTTCACCAGACATCCAAAGAGCTTTATGTCACCAAAAAAAAAAGTTATGAACCCCTGTTCTGGGCCATGCCTTACTGATGTCCTGACCTTCATCCCTTTTCTTTCTTTATCCTCCCCAAGGATTGCTATTGGGCAGGATATTGGAAAGAAGGATCAAAGATTAGAGAATCAGTCATTGTCATGACCAACTAATCTTATGCCAGGTTCTGTGTTACGTAACCTGGGGAATATAGAGACACTTGAGACATGGCCTCATGGATCTTGGCCCAGTCAGGGAGATAAGATACATATAAATAAAACTTAATTAAAGGTACAAAAGTGCCAAATGAGTAATGCAGACTCTAAGTGCAAGGGGAATTTAGAAAAAAAGGAAAACCTATTCAGACTTTGGTAGTAAAGAAAAGCTGTCCAGAGGAGGCAGTAGCTAAGACTGGCATTAAAATTGGGTAAGATTAGATAGTTACAAAGGCATCTCAGGTGAGGGGGAAAGCAAGAGAGGGTATATGTGTTTGTGTGTGGACTGGGGGCTGTGGGATGACAGGTTGGTACAGAGATTTTGGAGATGGGGCTGGTGGAGGGTGGTGGAGGAGCGAGAAAGGAAGCAGACTGTAGCAGTAGTAATTCACATTTATATTTAAATTTAAGGTTTGCAAGGTGTTTTCCCTATCACTATACTGGAGAGGTACAAGAGTATGCAGTTGGAATCTAGAAGACCTGTGTTCAAATCTTGCTGCAAACACTTGCTAGCTGTGTAATTCTGAGAAAGTAAGCTGATTTCTCTTTGTTTCAGTTTGCTCAAATTTAAAATAGGACTAGTAAGAGCATCTCCTTCACAGCTATTATGAGAACAGAAGGAGAAATGGATGTAAAGCACTTTGCAAACCTTAAAGTGCTTTATAATAAATGTAAGCTTAGAAAAAGTGCAGGTAACACCAATATTATCCTTCTTTTTCAAATGATGGGAATAGAGATCCCAGAGGTCAGAGAATCATAGATTTAGACCCTAAAAGAGCTTTGGAGACCATTGAGCCCAACCTCTTCATTTTACAGAGGGGGAAACTGAGGCACATAAAGTTTAAATGACTTGTTTACTGTCACACAACTAGTTAGTATCTAAAGTAGGATGTGAACCCTGGTCTTTATCCAGTTAACTCTCCGCTATATGAATTTGCTCAAGGTCATATACTTATTAATATGTGTCAATGTTGGAACTTAACCCAGTTTTCCTAACTTCAAGTCCAGGGCTCTTTTATCCTCTCTGAGCACTAGACCAAAGAAATTTCAACTTTATCCTTCAGGACTCATCTAGGTCTTAGATCCTAGGATTCTAAAGCTGAAAGGATCCTTTAAGATCATCTAATCCCCACACCTTGCTCTTCCTGAAGATAGAGGATTTAAAATGTCCTTAAAGAAAGTCATTGATTAGAGGCTTTCAAAGCCTATTCAGGACACCAGCAGGCCTGATTTGCAAACTAAACAACTTTGGGTGGGAGGTACTCATCTTACCTCATGGGAGATCTCCAGATGCTTCTTGGCAAAGGTCACTGCTTGTTCATGACTTCCTAGGGACACATAAGCATTTCCCAGACTCCAGCAGGCTCGGCCCTCACCCACTCTGCCAAACAGGAAACATCATCAAGACCCATTCATTCCACAGTGAGATGGGAGGGAAGCTAGCTAACGGTCCAAGCACTCTTGCATCACCCAAGCTAAAAGGGATTTCTGAAGGGCAGGGTCTATTTTTAAATTCCTCCCCACTCCCACCCCACTTGTGTTCAAAATCCATAACATAATAAAAAATAATGGTTCTGACATCACCAAAGCAGTGAGATGAGGCAAGCATTTTTCAGACAGAAAGAAGACAACGTAGAGTTCAGGTACTTTCTCTAAAGTCAGCCTGGATTTAAGGTTCCTGTCTTTTTCCCGAACCTAGGAGGAGACCCACCATAAGGCAGTGTTCCCCGAGGGCAGCCCCAGCCACAGTTCTGGTGGTATTCATCTTTAAAATAGGGACTTTGGCTGTTTAAATTCTTTCAAATAACTGCTGCTCAACCATGAATGAATTAATGTATGAGCCATTGAATGTGGGAAGGGTCAGTATAAAATGTTTGGTCAGCCAGATTGTTTAGAGAAATCTTCCTGCGTAAGTGAGTTAAGCACCCAGTTAAATGAGTCTGACCCAAAGTCAGGCCTAGTTAAATGGGTCTGACCCATAGTCGGTCAAGCCAAATGGGTCTGGCCTTAAAGAGTCTCTACTTCCTGCTGCTCTAAGTCCTAAGATGTCCCCCAGCTGGGGAACAGCAAAGTTCAGGGACTCCTCTTATATGAGAGGTTCCTTTGACAATGCAGCATCAGCTACCCCAAATTGTCCTGTCCCTTCTTTACAAATTTGATGTCGTGGCTCCACCTAGTGGCAGCACAGACCCACAATTCTGCTGCAAATGCTGCTCTCCTTTGGTGGAGGATGCAAAGGTGGGGGACCTGCGCCTGCAGGCCACGAGTGGCTTTCTAGGTCCTTGGGCTTTTTGACTGAGTCCTACTTTTACAGAACAAATCCTTTTATTAAGGGGACTTGTTCTATGAAGTTTGGATTCAGTCAAAGGGCTGCACTGAAGGACCTTGAGGGCCACATGCAGCCTCAAGGCCACAGATGCCTCACCTCTGGACTAGAACATTAGGGATTGGGGGGCACAGGACTGAGAACTGTTAGGGACAAAATAACGGGCTTCAGAGATTGTAGGTGTGACTCCCTGGGGGAGCACTGCTGGATGTCTGACAGGACTGGTCAGTCCAGTCCTCCAGAAATTTAGAATCTGAAGATCAGCTTTCCAGTGCCATCTCCCTCCGTCCCTCCCTCCCTCCCTCCCTCCCTCTCTCTCTCTCTCTCTCTCTCTCTCACACACACACACACACACACACACATATCCTTTCTTTTTTATGGTCATCAGCTATTGCTTTCATCCCAGGCCTCTTGTCCTGCAGTCCACCTCTTAACATCTGACAGAGCAGGCCCCCCTTGGCTGTCTATGAGGCTAGCCTGAGCTGGAGGAAAGCAGGTATATCTACCTATCCCCCAGCTCCTGGGCGATGAGTAGGTGTCGCAGGTGGTACTCAACCGCACGCTCGTAGTCCTGCAAAAGTGTGTAGGTGTTGCCAAGGCTGTAGCAGGCCTGGGCCTCCACGGCCTGGTCCTTCAGTTGTCGGGACAGCTGGAGGGTCTTTCTGCATTTAGGACAAAAAGATTTCCCCATCAGGTCAGGCTTCCAGGAAAGAGGATCTGGGATAGCCAGGAGAGAATCACAGAATGTTAGAACTAAGAGGGACCTTAGAGACCATCAACTTAAATCTCCTCCTTTTATTTCCCTGATACTTCCTACCTGTGTGACCTTGGGTAAGTCATTCAACCTCCTTGGGACCCGATTTCCTCCTCTGTAAAATGAAGGGGTTGGCCTTCCAGATGGCCTCTAAGGACTCTTCCAGCTCTAGATTTGTGGTATGATACCTATGAAAGAATTGAGATCCAGAGCGCCTCACGTAGCTAGTTGGTGATATGGCAGGATTGCATGAGAACTGGATGGAGACCAGCTTGAACGACAAAAAGGCCACATGACCTTGTCCTCTTTTATAGGTAGGAGGTCAAATGATTCTTCCCTAGTCTCCTCTGCTCATTCAATTCTCATCCCAAAAGAAAAATTGTAGAAGGACGGGTAGGTGGGTGGGTGGGTAGGGCCATGCCCAGACCAGTCATTGTCAAGAGAGTCAGTGTATTCAGGATGGGGAATATGTTCACGTCAGTGATATATTAAAGAAAGGGGTACGGTCAGGTTGAGGGGTGTCATGAAGGCTATGGATGTAGCCTGGGTTCGGGGAGGTATAAGAAAAAAACCATAAGAACCACTGGAGTTTCCTTCAAAGAGAAGTGTAATGAGCACTGCCCAAAATCCTTTCTGGTAGCCCCATAAAGCATTCTGTGCCCCTGGGGAGGGGGCATTTCTTTATACCTCTATATCTGGGTATCCCCGCTAGTATTTCAGGGAATAGTTTTATCTTCATTGGGTGAACCCCTGAGACATTGTCATCTTCTACACTTCCTAGAATAGCCACCAGGGGGCAAGCGACTTGTTTGGTTTGCCACAGAGATCTTCCCATCTGCCTCTCAAACAGGGCTCCCCAACAGAAAATGTTTGGGGGAGAATGGGAGGATAGGAATGAGGAGTAAACATCAAGAATACTCCTGACTGTTTCAGAAGCCTTCCCCAAAGGATCAAGACCCTTGAATTTGCATCTCTCACTTAGTCAAGAAACATTTATTAAGCACCTACTATGTGCCGGTCACTACTCTAAGAACTGGGGATACAAAGAGAGGCGAGAGACAGTATTTGATATAAGCTCACAGTCTTTATGGGAGAGACAACATGGAAACAATTTATGCCCAAACTACATGCAGGATAAATTGCAAATAGTCAAGAGAGAAAGGCACTAGAATTAAGTGGGACCAGGAAAGGATTCCTGTAGAAGGTGGGATTTTAGCTGGAATTGGAAAGAAGCCAGGAGGCAGGGATGAGGCATGGGGGACAGTCAGAGAAAAGACCTGGAATGGAGAGATAGAGGTGGAGTGTCTTGTTTGAGGAACAGTAAGGAAGCCAGGGTCGTTGGATCACAGGATACTTGAGAGTGTCTAAGATAAAAGAAGACCAGAAAGGTGGGAAAGAGGGGCAGGTTATGCAGGGCTTTGTACATCAAACAAAAGGTTTTATGTTTGATCCTAGAGGTGATGGGAAATCACTTGAGATTTTGGTTTAATTAACTAATTAATGAAATCCACAGACAAAGCATTTATTAAATGCTTATTACGTGCCAGGTGCTGTGCTAAGCATTAGAGATATAAAGACAAATGTGAAAAATTCCTGTCGTGAAGGAATCCTAATGGCAGAGACAACCTGTGCATATACAAGAATATGTCTAATCGAAATAAAATGAAAACAAGGTAGTTTTGGGAGAGAAGGCACTAGCAGCTAGAGGGAGTAGGGACCAGGAAAGGCTTCATGTAAGTCACACTTGAACTGAGACTTGAAGAAAAACAGGAATTCCAAGAGTTCAAGGTGCGCAGGTAGTGTATTCCAGGCACTGGCCCTCCTAGTGCAAAGCCACAAAGAGGGGAGATGATTATATGGGCAACACTAAGGAGGCCTGATCCAAGTGGGGAATAAAATATAAGAAGACTGGAAAGTTAGGAAGGGTCCAGGGTCTAAAAGGCTTTAAATTGAACATTCTGTGATTCTCTTTAAATTCCAACCAGGAATTTACATTTGATTGTGGAGATAGTAGGGGAAGCCCTGGAGTTTACTGAGTAGAATGGTGACAATGTGTGTACTTATGCTTAGGAAATCATCTTGGTGACTATGTGGAGGTTGGATTGGAATGAGGAGAGGCTCAGGTAGGGAAACCAAGAAAGAGGATATTGCAAAAGTCTAGGCGGGAGGTGATGAGGACTTGAATTAAGGGGTTGGCTGGGTGAGTAGAGATAAGGGACATATGAGAAATATTATGGAAAAATGATAAGATTTGGCAACTGATCATATATGTGAGATAAGAGTAAAGAACAAAGGATGGTACTCCAGTTGTGAACATGAGTGATAGGAAGGAT
Source organism: Potorous gilbertii (assembly GCA_028658325.1). Lineage (NCBI taxonomy): Eukaryota > Metazoa > Chordata > Mammalia > Diprotodontia > Potoroidae > Potorous > Potorous gilbertii. The sequence continues at coordinate 296,870,632 of CM053769.1, read as the reverse complement.
GATGATGCTCTCAACAGTAACATGTAAGTAGGGGAATGTGGTGGGTGTTTGGAGAAAGATAATGAACTATGTTTTGCTGTGTTGAGTTTAAGTTGTCCATGGGACATTTAGGAGAAAGCTAGATGGTGTAGTGGATAGGGCTTGAAAGTCAGAAAGATCTGAGTTCAAATCTGGCCTCAGACACTCACTAGCTGTGTGAACCTGAGCTAGTCACTTAGCCTCAGTTTGCCTTAATCCACTGGAGAAGGAAATGGCAAACCATTCCAGTATCTTTGCCCAGAGAAACTCATGGACAGGATGGTGAACAGGACAGGGGTCATGAAGAATTGGACAGAACTAAATGATTGAACAACAAGTGGAACATCTAGTTCAAAATATCCCATAAGAAATTTGTGACATGAGACTGGAGCTTAGCAGAGAGACTAGGGCTGGAAATACAGATCTGGAAATCATGTGTATAGAGATGAAATTAAACCCAGGGGAGCTAATGTCACCAAGTCAAAGACTATAGAGAACAAAGAGCTTTGGTGTACACCTACTGTTTGTGAGTGACATGTATAGGAGGCTAAGAAGGAATGGCTAGACTGGGACAAGGGGAAGCAGAAGAGCAGCAGTCTCCAAATAGAAGAATGTCCAGGATGACAGGGCAGGTGATAGCATCAAAAGTCATATAGAAGTCAAAGAGGATAAAGATGGAGAAAAGGCCATCAAATTTGGCAAGTTGGTTAACATCTCCAAGACTCAGTTTCCTCATCTATAAAATCAGGGAATTGGACCAGAAGGCCTCCAGAGTCCTGTCCATCTATAAATCTATCATACTATGACATTTGTCACTCTCCTAAATAAGGACTTTGCTGTGGACCTTTTGGTTACGTATGGGAGAGAGGTAGGGGAAAAAAGAGCAGTGACCTAGGCCCCTGGACCATTTATCTCATATTTTTGTCTCACAAGGACATCTCATTCCCTTTGTGGCTTCCCAAATTGGTAGTAAGCTTAAGCTCCTTGAGGGCAGGGGCTTCACTTTTATCTTTTTATCTCCAGGGCTTTTATCATTGTGTCAGGCAAATAATTAAGTGCTTAATAATTACTTGTAGATGAATTGATTGAACCAAACATTAGTCTGTCAAAATCTCCTCCTAAGTATCTCGGGCAGCTAGGTGGTGCAGTGGATAGAAAGCATTGGGCCTGGAGTCAGGAAGACTGAAGTTCAAATCCAGCCTCGGATATTTACTAGCTGGACAAATCACTTAATCTCGCTTGCCTCAGTTTCCTCATCTGTAAAATCAGTTGGAGAAAGAAATGGCAAACCATTCGAATATCTTGGCCAAGAAATGCCAATAGGGTCACAAAGAGTCAGAGACACTGAAATGATTAACAACATATTCTTTTGGACCTATATATTGTTTCTAAGGCCTCGAAGGAATTCTTGAAAATTCCCTTGAGGCCCAGAGCAAATGTCATCTCCTCAAATGATTTGGCCTTCAAACTTGAGTTCCTGGGGAATCAAATACCATTTTAGGGACAGTCTTAGCTCCAACCTCCTGATAGCCAAACTGCCCTCAGGAAGACCACTTACTTGTAGTACTCTGCTGAGACATCAAATCGCCCCAGGAAGATATGGGCATTCCCTAGGTTACTGTATGCTCTCCTTTCAGCTGCTTTGTCTCCAAATTCCTTGGCAATGGCAAGTCTCTGAAAAACAAAGATTCATACATAGAGTTTATGGAGGAAAAGTAATGAATGAGTATTCATAGAAGGGGCACTGTTTCCTGCTACTGAAAACCAACAAATGGGGGTGGCAGTGGCAGTGGTGTAAGGAGAGGCTCCATCTCCCTCTGGCCCTTGGGAAGGAACCAAGATCCTCTCATTATCTACCATGGGTGGGATAACTCTTCCACCTAGCGACAGGCAGCTTGGACTTAGGAATGGTAAACTCTTTTTAAAAACTGGGCTAAATTTGGCTACAAAATAATCAATTACTAAATAAACCCTAAAGTTACCTAGAACTTCTAGTTGTGAATTACTTGTTGACTTCCTTTTTCTCTTTATTTTTATTCTTAAAACACGCATTTCCATATATTTGGTAGAACAGAAAAAAGAGGGTTGGAGGTGAAGCTGAAGGTCTCTGTTATGTATAGCTTACACCTGCTGTTCTCCATCATGTATTGTTTCCATATTGTCTGTCACTATTCTCCTCCAATCAAGATAAGGAATCAGCCATTTAATAATGATACGAGCCATCATTTACATAGCACTTTAAGGTTCGTAAAACACTTTCCAAATGTCTCATATTATCCTCAGCAACAACCCTGAGAGCTACGTGAATTGTCATCGCCATTTACTGATGAGGAAACAGACACATTAAGTAATTTGCCCAGGATCACATAGCTAGGAAGTATCTGAGTCAGAATTTGAACTCAGAACTTCCTGAATTTCAATTTCAAGTTCAGCATTCAATCCACTATGCCACCTAATGGCTTTGGAGGCAGGGGAGGAGCCTTGGAGCTGGCAGGCTGAGTATGACTCAGTGTATCTGAAGAGAGAGAGAAGCAAAGTGGGTAAGAGAATCAGAGCTAGCATTTATATGGCACTTAAAAGGTTTGCAAAGTGCTTTATATGTGTTATCTCTTAATCTCTAACAGGGAATTCCCTCCACATTTAACAAGGCACCCCTCTGTCCTGGTCCCTCTTCTCTTTGCTCTCTACAGATTCTCCTACCGTGACTTCATCAGCTGCTTTCGATTTGATTATCATTTCTATGCACATGATTCACAAATGTATATATGTATATATATATATGTATATATCTAGTCCTAGTCTCTCTCTTAAACTCCAGTCCCACATCACAAATTGCCTATTGGATATTTTGAATTAGATGTTCCACAGACATCTCCTGACTCAACATGTTCAAATCATATCCATTATGTGTAAGAGAACTGGATCTTTGTGTCTTATTTAGCAATCTGTTCCCCTTAGGAGACTAAGCCCCATATAGGACAATCTGGAGGGATTGCGTGTGGGGGTAGGGGTTGGGTTGGGGTAGGAGTTATGGGAAGGTAAAGAATGGGAAAGGGTACTGGGACTTGTCAAAAGAACATCACATTGGGAATCAGGAGACCTGGAATCTAATCCTGACTTTACTAGTAACCAGCTGTGTGGTTCAGTTGTTTTTTCAGTCGTGTCTGACACTTTATGACACCATCTGAGATTTTTTTGGGCAAAGATATTGGAGTGATTTGCAATTTCCTCTGCCAGAGAAATTTTCTCATTTTACAGATGAGAAAACTGAGGCAAACAGGATTAGGTGACTTGCCCAGGGTCACATGGCTAGTGAGTGTCTGAGGGCAGATTTGAACTCAGGAAGATGAGTGTTCCTCTCTAGCCACTGCACCACCTAGCTGCCCCTAACTGGATATTACCACAAATAAAACCCTTCTTTTAGGCCCTCAGTTTTTTCCTCTGTAAAAAGAAGAGGTTGCTTCTTAAGCAATTACATGTTTCAGGAGAGATATACTTGATCCCAGAAACAGGGAAAAAGGTCCCAGGGATAAGCACTTACCTCCTTGTGGAAGGTGATGGCTTCACTAAAATTTCCCAGGAGGTACTGGGTATTGCCAAGATTCCCATAGGCCCGGCCTTGGGCAGCTCGGTCTCCCAACTCCTTCACCAGAGACAGGTTCCGCCTGTGGGATCCCAAGAGTCCATCTGAGTAATCATTCCTGCTCACAGTGCTGAGAGCCATGACCTAGCCTCCCCTCCTCAGATGAGAGGTTCCCTTATTGCTCCAGCTCCTGAGTGGCCTCCCATAGAAAAGTGTGAGCCAGAACAGGAGACTTAAGAGGGGAGAAATGTAGCTACGCTTTGGCTAAAGCTGATGAGGTGTCTCCCAAGTGGCTACTCACTCATAGAATTCTGAAGCTTTCTGCAGCGTCTCCCGGACATCCAGGGGCAGGTGGCCAGGGTCCTGGGCAGAGTTCCAGGACAGCTGCTTCCCCTTGGCATGATACACATTACCGATGTTGTACAGGGCCCTTGCTTCCCCCACCTGTAGAGGTACAAACCATGTAGGAAAAACACTTTCCCACAAAGAAGAAACTACCTATTCCATACTTTTGAGCTCCTGCTCTCAAAACTGCATTTTTAAAAATAGGGCAGACTATAAAATTAAGTCTAATAAATTATAAAGAATGAGATACTTATGGTCTGATCTGGAATTTTGTATGAGATTACTTTAGCACAGCCTAGTATTGATTATATACATGATGGCAAGTTGGGCTTCTATGCTATCGTTAACTTATTTCTATTTTCTCCTTTACCTAGCCCGGCAGGAATTGAGAGAAAGGCCTTTGAAACCAAATTTCCCCTCATTCCATGGAGGATGATTCAGGACCCCAAGGAAGCCAAAAGGGAAAGTAGGAAATTTTGCCTATGTTGCTACTTCTTTATTTAGGCATGAGTTGCTTCTTCTTAGTAGAATATAAATTTGAGTGTAGGGACTGTTTCCTTTTTACTCTGGTATCCATGATGCCTGGCACATATTAGGAGCTTAGCAAATCTTGGTGGAATTGAAATGATGCTGTTAATCCTCTGAATGGACTGACTGAGTAGACAGGGGAGTGAAGGGGACAGGATGAGGATACTGGGGACTGATTCACAATGTGCCTTCATTCTTTAAGGCTGAAAGTTTGTGAAATCTGACAGTATCTGACACACCCATGTTCAAATGTCAAGCCTGTGTATAGATGTATTCTTGAGTCAAAAAGAATTTTTAAAAATTATTTAAATTTTTGGGTTATCTGTATCTATACTCCTTTCCAATCTCTTCCAATGATATAGATGACTGGGCACTGAACAAAAGAAAACCTCTGCATTTATGAATTGGTCCGTACATAGACAGGGTTAAGAGAACAGGCAGTGGTCACCTTGGAGGGCCAGGGTGGGTTAGAGAGATGGGGGTGGGAAGAGAGAGCTGGATATGGAGAACTTTGGGAAAAGTTCTGTCTTCCAGGGAAATGTCTGCCTTTGGGTCTTACCTTGTCACCTTGCTCCTGGGAAATGTCCAGGTGTCTCTGGCAGCAGACAACAGCTTCCTCAAAACGGCCCAAGATTTTGAGGGTGTTGCCCAAGTTGCCACTAGCTTTGGCTTCCCCAATGCGGTCTCCAATAGTTCTGGGGGAACAGAGGTGGGAAGACAGTAGATTAGCTCAGCAAGAAGGATCTAGAGCAGAAGTTGGGGCCTTCAGCCTCAGATGACCTCCTCCCCTCCCCAACTCAGGCCCTGAGCACTGTAGCTCAATCCCTTAGTCAGTCTGAAATAGACACTTTGATTCCAGTCCTAAAAGGAGCCACCTTCTTGACCTCCTTGAATTCACACTGTGCGTATCACAGAAGCTGGAGGCCTGTAATTCTGGTGGTCAGTGTCTGAATGCCTTTAAGGACGTAGCTCAGACACAGCTTGGTATGTGGGTGCAAAGAATTCAGGCTTTAGCAGATTTTGATATTCCCAGGTTTAGCAAACCAAAGACTGAGCATAGGGCAGGGGGATCTGCACCGGGGAGTATAATGCTGTTTCTATAAGAAAATTCATGCCTGTTGGCAAGGTAAAGAAATAAAGTAATATATAAGCACCATTTATCTAAATCAGGAAGCTGTTGCCAACCAGAGCTCCCACCTGAAGTCTTTTTTTAAAGTTAATTTATTTATTTTTAGTTTTCAACATTCACTTCCAGAAGTTTTAAATTTTCACCCCTCTTCCTCTCTCCCCTCCTCAGGACAGCCTGCAATTTGATATAGGCTCTACATATATATTCCTATTCAACATATTTTCACATTAGTTATATCGTATAGAAGAGTTAGAATGAAAGGAGGAGCTATGAGAAAGAAAAACACAAAATAAAACAAAAAAAGAAAATAGTCTGCTTCACTCTGCATTCAGATTCCATCCACAGTTCTTTCTCTGGATGTGGATGTCATTTTATATCATGAGTCCTTTGGAATTGCTTTAGGTCCTTGTATTACTGAGAAGGGCTAAGTCCATCAAAATCAGTCCTTGCACACTGTGGATGTTACTGTGTATACTGTTCTCCTGGTTCTGCTCCCCTCACTCAGCATCAGTTCATATAAGTCTTTCCAGGTTTTTCTGAATTCCATCTACTCATCATTTCTTTAGCACAGGAGTACTCCATTGCATTCATATACCACCACTTGTTCAGCCATTCCCTAATTGATGGGCATTCCCTCGATTTCTGGTTCTTGGCCACCACAAAAAGAGCTGCTATAAATATTTTTTACATGGGGGTCCTTTTCCCATTTTTATGATCTTTTTGGGATACAGCCCCAGAAGTGGCCACCTGAAGACTTTTAAGGCAACTAGCATCTCCATCCTCTACGGAAACAAGTTTCATAAATTCTTGCTAGATGAGCCAATTTATCCCCAAGCTTCCTCTTTAGGGGACCTCTAAGAGGGACCCCTAGTTCTAGCAAATCCTCTTTCTTCTTCTCTATACTGTCTATGACTTAACATATGTAACTTATGTCTTCTCTCAATCTTTCTAACCTCAAACCCTCACAAGCTGTATGACCCTTGGCAAGTCACATAACCTGATTGCCTCAGTCTCTGCAACTGTAAAAAATAAGGATGAAACAGTGCCTATCTTCCAGGGTTGTTGTGAAGATCAAATGAGACAGTATTTGTAAAGTCCTTGGTACAGTGTCTGGCACATAGTAGGCACTTTATAAATGCTTATTTCCTTTGTCAGACCCAAAGAGGCCTATGGTTCAATTCAACCCATGAGTATTTACTAAATAAATGAATGAATGAATGAAAAAGGCATTTATTAAACATATACTGAGAGCTAGTAATAAGCGCCGGATATACAAAGCTAGAAAATGAATGGTTCTTCTCTTCAAGAAGCTTGGGGAGAAATGATGAGGAAAATGGTTTCAAAAAATCCTGGGAAGACTTACATGAAATGATGCAAAATGAAGTGAACAGAACCAGGAGATCATCATGCACAGTAGTAGCAACATTGTAACCATGACAAACTGTGAAAGATTTAGCTACTCTGATCAAGACAAAGATATAAGACATTTCAGGACTCAGGATGAAAAATGCTATCTACCTCCCAAGAGAGAACTGATGAACTCTGAGTGCAAACAGAAGTATAATATTTTCACTTTCTTTACTTTTCTTGCTTTTTTGGTAACATATATGCAAATTACCAACATATATTTTACATGATTTCATATGTATAATTGATACGACATTACTTGCCTTCTCAAAGAATGGGGGAGTGACTGGAGAGGAGAGAATGTGGAACTCAAAAATTTTTTAAAAGAATGTTTTCAGATTTTTATTTATTTGCTTTAAATAGTATTTTTTCTCAATTATATATCAAGAAAAAATTTTAGCATTCATTTTTATAAGATTTTGAGTTCTTAATTTTTCACCCTCTCCTGCAAATGGTAGGCAGTTTGATAAGGTTTATATACATGTGCAATCATATAAAACATAATTCCATATTCATCACAGTTGTGGAAGAAGAAACAGATCAAAAGGAAAAACAAACACAAGAAAGAACAAAGAAAGTTAAAAAAATATGTTTCAATCTGTATTCAAAGATCATCAGTTCTTTATCTGGATATGGATAGCATTTTCCTTCTTGAGTCCTTTGTACTTGTCTTGGATCATTGTGTTGCTGAGAAGAGTTGAGTCATTCAGAATTGATCATCACACAATGTTGCTACTGTTACCATATGCAATGTTCTCCTGGTTCTGCTCACTTCACTCAGAATCAGTTTGTCTAAGTCTTTCTAGGTTTTTCTGAAATCTGCCTGCTCATCATTTCTTAGTGCACAACAGCATTCCATTACATTCATATATCACAGTTTGTTCATCCATTCCCCAATTGATGGGCACCTCCTCAATTTCCAATATTTTGCCACCATGAATAGGGCTGCTATAAATATTTTTGTACATGTAGGTCCTTTCCCTTTTATATGACCTCTTTGAGATTCAGACCAAGTAGTGGTATTGCTAGATCAAAGTTTGATGCCCTTTGGGCATCATTCCAAATTTCTCTCCAGAATGGTTTGATCAATTCACAACTCCACCAAGATTGCATTAGAATTCCAATTTTCCCATATCCTTTCCAACATTTATAATTTTCCTTTTTTGTAATATTAGCCAATCTGATTGATGAGGTGATATTTGAGTTGTTTTAATTGGCATTAAAAAAAGAATGTTAAAATAAATAAATAATATTTTTTGGGGGAAAAATATTGCAGATCTATTAACATGGAGCATCCCAAAGGAAGCATGGGGTGGCAAGGGTCCAAGTCAGGGAAGGGGAAAGAAGAAGAAGCACAAGTGACAATGATGTCTGTCACTGTCAGAATCTGCCTTGGCATATTATAAAGGGCTAAGATGGGTCAGAGCTGTTAAATGCAAATACATTTGGGGTGATGAGTCAGTGGGGGCGTGGGGGATCTGTGGTAGGATGATGAACATTCCTGGGCTCCAGTGAAGTAGGCTGCAAAAATAAATCATAGGAATTGGAAGGTGTGTGTGTGTGTGTGTGTGTGTGTGTGTGTGTGTGTGTGTGTATAAGAGAGAGGCAATTAGGGTTAAGTGACTGGCCCAGGGTCACACAAGTTTTAAGTATCTGAGTCCAAATTTGAATTCAGGTCCTCCCGAATTCAGGGTTGGTGTTCTATCCACTGTACCGCCTAGCTAGCTGCCCTAGGAAATGAAGTTATGAGGGACTGAAAAATCAAGGCATTTGAAGCAGGAGAAGAATGGATTCTCTGGATAGGCAGCACCTTGGGAGTGGTGAGTGTGGCAAATGTCCTTGGTGAATAGGCCAGATCTTAGAGAGAGTCATGGGACCTTAAGAAATTGCAGCCAAACCCAGCAATATACTTCTAGGGTTGTATCCCAAACAGATCATAAAAATGGGAAAAGGTCCTACATGTACAAAAATATTTATAGCAGCTCTTTGTGGTAGCCAAGAACTGGAAATCAAGGAAATACTCATCAATTGAGGAATGACTGAACAATGGTGGTATATGAATGCAATGGAGTACTCCTGTGCTATAAGAAATGATGAGTAGATGGACTTCAGAAAAACCTGGAAAGACTTATATGAACTGATGCTGAGTGAGGGGAGCAGAACCAGGAGAACAGTATACACAGTAACAGCCACAGTGTGCAAGGACTGTTTCTGATAGACTTAGCCCTTCACAGTGATGCAAGGACCTAAAACATTTCCAAAGGATTCTTGTAGCAAAATGCCATCCACATTCAGAGAAAGAATTATGGAATTGGGATGCAGAATAAGCAGAATATTTTCTCTTGTGTTATATTATGTTATGTTTTGTTTTTTTCTCATGGTTTCTCCTATTCATTTTAATTCTTCTATGCAACACGACTAAAGTGAAAATGTGTTTCATAAGAATGTATGTGTAGAACCCGTATAAGATTGCATGCCTTCTTGAGGAGGGAGTGGGGAGGGAGGGGGAGAAAATTTAAAACTTAAGGAAATGAAAACTGAAAACAAATAAATTAAATAAAAAAAAGAAATTTCAACCAGGGGGTGGGAGGAGTAGTTACCTATCTATAGGCAATGCTCTGAGGTAGGGGGGAAGGAAGCACACCTACTAGACCAGGCAAAACCCTGGTTATTGGTTAAGGAAGAGAAATTTAATCCATCTTCTTTGGATGTTACACTAAGAGTTAACACCCTTTACTCTCCTGCCATAATAAACATACCCATTCACATAGACTGGGTCACTAAGTCTCACATGCCAAGCTCCATATATACACATAATCACAATATCTCACAGTTGCACAGTGACACAAATTCCATTCATACAATTGCAAACTCATATGGGGTCCCCTAATTTACCTGGCCAAAGTGAGGTCATGTTTGTGATACTCAAGGGCCTTTGAGTACTCTTTCAGGTAGAAATAGGCATTCCCCAGCTGGCTGTAGATTGCACTCAAGGTCTTCAGATCCTCAGTCCCCACCTGGACAGCAGCTTCGAAGAAGGCAGCCCCAGCTTTGAAATCTCCAGCTTTACAGAGTCTCTCACCCTCCAGGGCCAGCTCTAGGCAGGAGGCCTCCATCCTGGGGAAACCAAGGGAAAGGAAAACTGAGAGAAGTTGTAGCAGTAACATAGATGGGGTTTTATCACAAAGACCTGGTCAACTACTCAGTGACTGGGCATAGGGTTTCCCAGGAACTGAAACATCAGCCTAATAGCAATGGTCCCTATGGGGTTAGGTTCATAATTCTTTAGGCCCAGGAATTTTTTTCTGGTACTCAATTGTAGCAGACGGCCTGTGTCCCTACATGGCTCGGTGATATGGTTGAAGAAAAGAGACATGGGAGGCAGGAAAAGATAGACCAATTCCGTTTATTGATCTGAGGGTTAGGGTTTATATAGACAGAATCTGCAAGTCTCAAAACTCAATAAATTCTAGCGGCTGCCTGTTACCTCCAGGGGCAAATATAAAAATCCAATGTTTGGCATTTAAAGCCCTTCACAACCTAGATCCTTTTCACTTTTTACCCTTTTACTTCCACCACATATTTTACAAGCCAGCCATACTAACCTACTTGCAGTTTCTTGGACAAGTTGTTCCATCTCTCAGAGCTGTGTCTTTGCAGTGGCCACTTTCTACCTCTGGAAGGATCTCCCTCCTGAACTCTGCCTTTTGGTTTCTCTGGCTTTCTTCGTAACTGATTTCAAAGCCCACTTTCTTCAGGAGGCCTTTATCAGCTCTCTCTCTTTCTCTCTCTTTCACTCTCTCTGTCCCTCTGTCTGTCTCTCCCCCCGCATAAGTTTTCCATACCACTTCCTTCCCCAGCTCTCTCAGCTGAAGATGTAGCCTTTTACTTTACTGAAGAAATTAAGATCATTTAACATGAGCTCTGTTGTCTCTCATTCTCTTCATTTCAAAACCCCTGTCATCATCTCCCACTCTCTTTTCCTTTCTTCCATTTTCTGACAAAGAGGGGATCCTTCTCCTTGACAAAACCAACCACTCTACATGTGCACTGGATCTCCATACTCTCTTATATCCTTCAGCAGATTCCAACCTCAATCAGTCAACTCTCCCTTTCAACTGGTTTCTTCCTTACTACCTTCAAACATGCCTAGGTCTCCTGCAGCCTTAAAAATATAACAAAACAAAACAAAAAACCTTCACTACTTGCTATCACCTCATATCACTCCTCCCTTTTCTTATCAATCTCCTTGAAAAAGCTTACTATAATAACTATGTTCCTCCACTTTCTCCCCTCCCACTAATTTCTCAACCTTTTACAATCTGACTTCTCACCTAATCACTCTGATTGAAATTGCTTTCTTCAAAGTTACTAATGAGCTAATTTGTCAAATCTGATAGTTTTATTTTCATCCTAATCCTTCTTAATTTATCTGCTACGTTAGACTTTAATGACTACCCTCCCTTCTCTGATACTCTTTTCTCGGTGGTTTTTGTGACACTCTTTCTTGGTTTACTGCCTACCTATCAGTGCTTTTTCAATGTCCCCTTTGCTGCCTCATCATCTATGTCCCTCCTCCTAATTGTGAGTGTTACTCAAGATTCTGTCCTGGGCTTTCTTTCTTCCATTATTTACACTATCAGTAGTCTCATCAGTTCCCATGGGTTTAACTACCATCTCTATAGAGATGACCCCAGTTCTATATATCCATTCCCAGTATCTCCCCTGAGTTTTAGTTGGGGATTAGATATTGGCAACTGGTCCCATCACTTCCTGGCAAATAGAGGGAGAAGAAATGAAAGCAGAGTCAGATTTTATATTCTTGGGCTCAAAGATCACTGCAGACAGTGACTGCAGCCAGGAAATTAAAAAACCCTTGCTCCTTGGAAGGAAAGCTATGGCAAATCTGGACAGCATATTACAAAGCAGAGACATCACCTTAGACAAAAGTTCATATATTCAAAGCTATGGTTTTTCCAGTGTATGGCTGTAAGAATTGGACTATAAGGAAAGCTAAGCGCCACAGAATCAAAATTTTATATTTTGGAGGTGACTTCTGAAAGTCTCTTGGACATCAAGGAAATCAAATCATCCAATACTTAAAAAAATTGATTCAGACTATTTACTAGGAGGTCAAATATTGAAGCTGAAGCTTAAACACTTTGGCCACACAAAGAGATGACTGGACTTGTTGGAAAAGACCCTAACGCTGGGAAATACTAAAGGCAAAAGGAGAAGAGGACAGCAGAGGATATGATGGATAGTGTCATGGAAGTAATGGACATAAGTCTGGACAGACTTGTAGAGATAGTGGAGGATAGAAGGGCCTGGCATGCTCCGGTCCATGGCATTATAAAGACCCAGGCAAGACTGAGCAACAACAAACACCAATTGCCTATTGGAGATTTCAAAATAGATGAGCCAGAGATGTTATGCCTAAAATAGAATTCCTTATCAGACTTCTCTATTTCTATCAAAGGCAGCACAATCTGGGAAAGAGACCTGGGAAAGAACTTAGTTTAAAAGGGCCAAGGTCTCCCACTGCATTTGGGGCCATCTCCAGTTGTCCTGATTTATATCTACCACTGGACCTAGATGGCTCCAGGGGAAACAGTGAGGCTGATGATCTTGCACAGCCCTGGCCTCACTTAAAGCAATTTACCTGCATGTCATGGCATCATCTTCCTGATGTCATGGTCCTCTTCAAGAACAAATGACAGACAACAATGTCTCAGCTTTGTAGTCTTGGCATTATCTTTAATTCTTCACTCTCCACCACCCCACATATCTACTTAGTTGATAAACCTTGCTGTTTCTACTTTCACATCAATCCTTCACTCACACAACAACCTCAGGACCTCTTCACATTTTGTCTAGATTATTTCACCAACTCTTTCTTGGTCTCCCTGCCTTAAACCTCTCACCACTCCAGTCTATTTTATTCATTGCTGCCAAAATAATTTTCCTTAAGCATAGATCTTACCATGGGACTGCCCCACTTAACTAAATCTAGTACTCCCTATTGCCTCTAGAATAAAATAAAAACTTTTCCATTTAGCTTTTATAGTCCTGCACAAGTCGGTCTCAACTTACCTTTCTAGTCTCCCTGGACATTATTCCCCTCCCACATCCAGTAATCCAGGCCAACTGGCCTTTTCTTTCTTCTTCACTCCATTCCTGTGCTTTTGAATTAACTTTCCCTCATGCCTGGAACTCTGGCATCAGGGCCCTTCTCTCTCCCCTTAAGATGAAACTCAGGTGTCCTTTGCATGAAACTTTTCCTGATTCCCTTCAACTGCTAGTGCCCCTCCTCCTAAACCAACTTGTATTTAATTACTTTATAATGATTCTTTTATGTGTATTTCTTATGTTATGTATTATCTTCCCCATTAGAATATAAAGTCATTTAAGTAAGAAATCATTTCATTTTGGGTATCTCTAGCACCTAGAACAAAGCCTGGCACATAATAGGTGCTTAATACATGTTGACTGAACCACTACTAGGTCTGTATCCTAAAGAGATCATAGAAAAGGAAAAAGGACTCACATGGACAAAAATATAGCAGCTCTTTTTGTGATGGCAAAGACTGGAAATTGAGGGGATGCCCATCAACAGGTGAATAACTGAACAAGTTGTGCTATATGAATGCAAGGGAATATGATTTCGTTCCATAAGAAATGGTGAGCAGGTGGATTTCAGAAAAACCTGGAAAGACTTGCATGAACTGACGCTGAGTGAAGTGAGCAGAACCGGGAGAACATTGTACACAGTAACAGCAACATTGTGCAATGACCAGCTTTAATAGACAACTCTTCTCAGCAATGCAATGATATAATTCCAAGACTCATGATGGAAAATGCTCTCCACATCCAAAGAGAGAACTATGGAGTCCAAATTAAGATCAAAGCATATTATTTTCTCTTTTGCTTTTCTTTATTGTGCTTTTTCCCTTTTGTTCTGAATTTTCTTTCCTAACACGACTAATGTGGAAATGTGTTTTAAAAAAATAAATAAATGTTGACTGATTGATATCTTTGAAGCAGATGGAACACTGGGCCTGAAATCAGGAAGACTTCTCTTCCTGAGCTCAAATCTGACTGCAGACACTTACTAGCTGTGTGACCCTGGGCAAGTCATTTAATATCATTTAATATTTAATATTATTTGCCAGTTTCCTCATTTATAAAATGAGTTGGAGAAAGAAATGGCAAACTCCTCTAGAACCTCTAAGAAAACCTCAAAGGAGTCACAAAAAGTCAGACATGACTGAAATAAATGACTAGACAACAAGATTGTACACACCTTTTATGTACGTTGTTATTCGCATCTATCTTCCCCATTTGAATATGAACTCCTTAATGACAGGGCCCATATACATGCCTTTCTTTGTTTCCATATTGCTTAGAATGTGTGCATTATAAGTGTTTAATAACTCTTGTTTATTGATTCACTGACTGCTACTTATTACCTGTATTCCCACTGGTGTGGAATTAAATTTCCTTATTTGTAATTGGAGGAAGCTGGACTGGATGACCTCTGTGTGGTTCATTCCAGCTCCAAATGGGTGGTCCATCGATGACTCATGTGAAGGCTTCTTCTAGCTCTAAATCTGTAATTTTAGGTACTAAGGCCTGTTTTTTGGGGGAGACCTCCCTGAAGCTGCCTCACCTCAAGGACTCTCAGTGTCCTTCAGTGATGTGCTGTAGATCTCTCTAAGGGATTTACCTAGACCTGCTAGAATCCTATCTCCACTCTCATTGTGTTTTACCTCTGAGGGAAAAGCATTCCAAAAGGTTGCTTGTTTATATTTGATGTAGGTCAGACTTGGAATGATTCTAAAAGTAGTGTCACCAAGGCCCAAGGCGAACACTGTCATTCTAACTTTGGGAGGTTCAGGGAACAAGTCTGTGATCCCCATCCCCATTTACTTTGAAAGTTAGTACACACCAATGTCCTTCCTTTTCAGAGCACTTGAATCTGCCATCACAACCCAATCACATTCAATGGCAGCTAGATACAAACAGGAGATGGGGGTGGAATCCCCACAGAAGCTAAGAATGAAGTCCTATTTCCCCAAATGACAAATAATCAAGCGATATGAACAGGCAGTTTTCAGAAGAAGAAATTAAAGCTATCTGTAGTCATATGAAAAAATGCTCTAAGTCACTATTGATTAGAGATGCAAATCAAAACAACTCTGAGATACCACATCACACCTATCAGATTGGCTAGCATGACAAAACACAAAGATGATAAATGTTGGAGAAGATGTGGGAGAGTTGGAACACTAATTCATTGTTGGTGAAGCTGTGAGCTGATCCAACCATTCTGGAGAGCAATTTGGAACTATGCCCTAAGGGCTACAAAAATGTGCATACCCTTTGACTTAGCAATATCGCTTCTAGGACTGTATAACCAAGAGATCATAAAAATGGAAAAGGGTCCCACATGTGCAAAAATATTTATAGCAGCATTCTTTGTGGTGACCAAAAACTGGAAATCAAATGGATGTCCATAAATTGAGGAAAGGCTGAATAAATTGTGGCATATAAATGTAATGGAATACTATTGTGCTATGAGAAATGATGAACAGGAAGACTTAAGAGAGACCTGGAAAGACTTATATGAATTGATGCTGAGTAAAAGAAGCAGAGTGAGGAGAACTTTGTACAAAGCAACAACCACGGTGTGTGAAGAATTTTTCGGGTAGACTTAGTACTTCGTTGCAATGCAAGGACTTAAAAAATTCCCAGTGGTCTCTTAAGGCAAAATGCCTTCCACATCCAAAGAACTACGAATTCAATCGCAGAATGAAGCAGATCATCTTCTTTTGTATTATGTTTTGGTTTGTTTTATGATTTCTCCCATTCATTTTAATTCTTCTATGCCACATGACTAAGGTGAAAATATATTTAACAGGAATGTATGTGTAGAACCTATGTAAAATTGTATGCCATCTTAGGGAGGGAGTGGGGAGGAAGGGGGAAGAAGGGAGAGGGAGGGGAAAAGATCTAAGACATATGTAAGTGATTGTAGAATACTGAAAATAAATAAAATAATAAAAAATTAATGAATAAGGTCTTATTTCCAAGCACAGAAACATTCTTCGCTCCCTTGGACGGTTATGGTTGGACAAGGTAGGACCACCAAAGAAGGAATGGAACAAGCATTTATTAAGCACTTAAACATTTAATTATTAATTAATTTAAATCAATAAATTAAACATTCATTAACTGCTGTGTTAGGCACTGTCCTAAATGCTTTATAGTTATTATCTTACTTTATCTTTACAACAACTCTGGGAGGTGGGTGTTAGTGTTATCCTCATTTTAACAAGTGAGGAAACTGAGGCAAACAGAGGTTAAGTGACTTGCTCAAGGTCTCAAAGCTAGTAAAGGTGTGAGGCTGGATTTGAACTCAAGACTTCCTGACTGAAGTCCCAGCGTTCCATCCACTGCATCACTTAGCTCTGTATGGCCCTAGGCAGAGCAGAGGCATGGAGGTCAAAAGAGATGACACACATAAAATGTTTCCTCTTTTTAATTTTTTTCTAGATGGAACTTATGATTGCATTAATATAAGGAACCCTAATGAAGAACTTTTTTTTTTATCTTGGTAATCCTGGTAACTCATGGTCTTGAGTTGTATGGAGATACTAATGTTAAGAAGACACTAATGTTAAGTGATTTGCCCACAACTATACAGTCAGTGTGGGTCAGAGACAGGTGGTCCTAACTCCAAGGGTTAGCTCATTATTCACCATACTATGATACCTCTCTTGCAAAAAAAGTCTCCAGGATGGGCAAGTATAGCATTGCATGCAGCTGCATTCTTGTAATGAAGTTTCTGGCAGCCTGAAACTTGCTTTGCATGGAGTTAGTATTTTATAAACGTTCTCTGAGCTTGAATTCAGCACAGTGCTCTGTGTCAAGCCTCAGTTGAATCTCCTTTCTCCTTGAAAAGAACCCACAGACCTTGGCCTTATCTCTCTTTCTTTCTCATTCACTCAATAAACTCATTTTGTCCCTGGCTTGCCACCACCACTTTGCTTTCCAGGCCTTTCTCTTGGAGAGCTGTGTTCCTTGTCACCTGTGAAACTATGCACTGACATTTCATTCTACTGGCCCTCACTTGCTGGACCTGATATCAGCAGAGAGACAAACAGGGCAGTGAACAACTAACCTGCCTGTCCCAGCTGCAGGAACATCCAGCTGGCTTGTCATCTAGGGATGATTGGATGACCAGATGCTCCAGTTTTGCTATTTAGTAGAAAATTGGTGGATAGATGAGTGCATGATAAAGCCAAATATCCTGGAAAAATTCCACCCAATCCCTGCTCCAGGGTTCCAATCCATTTCTGGAAGCCCCAGGGACTTGATGTCTGGTCCCATTACTTATGTGCTCATTAGAAGCAGTAACAGTCATGTGGGAGACAATCATTTCACCAGAATACATGCCTGCCCTGGGAGAAGGAGAGCTCAGGCTAAGCAGGATTTTTGGCGTTCCTGGACTCAGAACAGATGGAAGCTGTGACATTGTTTTTGGAAAAGCCACTTGTGCTACAATCCCATCTGCCACCTGGACAGTGAAGCCACTCTTTCACCCTATTCCTGGCTGGACCTGATTGTGAGATCCCAGGGAAAAGTACACTGGGGGGGTCAGACGAAGTTATTCTAGTCTAGAGGAGCATGATGTGTTTACCAGAATGTGATTTTGTCTGAAGGAGCATCAGATCATATTAATTGGAACATTAGAGAAAGTCTACTCCAACCTTGTCTAGTTCATCCCCATTTAACAGAAAAGGACATTAAAGTATAGAGGAAAAGTCAACATTCTAGTTCTCTCTAATTAGGTGCTCTTTCAAACTGAGAAAGAATATGACAGAAAGAGAGAGAGAGAGAGAGAGAGAGAGAGAGAGAGAGAGAGAGAGAGAGAGAGTGAGTATGTTTGAATGGCTCCTACTTTGCCTTCCCTTGTGTCCAGGGTTGGGAAGTTACCCAATCTATTCCTTCACCAGAGATATCAAACTCATGGCTTAAACAGTGTGCTCTGAAACAAATTCAAATGTAATCAAGAAATGCTTAATAAAATAAAATACAACACAGATAATGATAATTTGTGACTTTCTAAGTCTGTATGTGATTTCTACTTGAGTCTGACCCCTTCATCATTCCCTTCCATCATCTGTCTTAACCTCCTCCACAGGTTCAGACACCTTTGTGAAGCTCTGCTCAGGGTATCTGCCCTCTGAATATGCCTCTAAAAGTCACATCCCTGAAGATGGAATTGTTTAGTGGATAGGCTAGTCAGAGAACAGAATTTGTCACAGAAAGACTGGATACCTTAGTGTGAGTGTGTGTGTGTGTGTGTGTGTGTGTGTGTGTGTGTGTGTGTGTGTGTGTGTGTGTGTGTGTGTAGCCTCCTGTTCTTCACACCCACATGCACAAACATTTTTAGGTGTAGTCTCTAATCAATCTATTTCTGCAGTGCTGCTTAGCTGGATTGGTTTGAGGCAACTAATAAATTGGTTTGGGATGCCACAAAATCTAAAAAAACTTTTAACTGACAAAGAACAAATGACATCTTTGCTGCTCTGTCTCTTGGGGCATATGTCCCTGGTACCTATGGCACATGGGGCAGAGGGTTGCAGAAGTCCAGAGCTTGGTGGACATCAGGAGAAAAAAAGAGGTAGGAAAAGATTCTGAGAAATAGATATTTTCTGAATGCCACTAACATAAGGACAGCCAAGAGGCCATTAGGAAGTGACCCTGGAATTTAAGATCGCCTAAGATGGACTCCAGGGAAAAAAACCAAACAATCTGGCTTGGCTTAGAAGGAAGAGTAACTAGTCCCCAAGGGAGCTATTGGCCAGGAGTGACTGCAGAAGTACAAAGAGGAGAGAGAGAGGAAGACCAATGAAAAACACTCTTTTTTTTCCTCCAAGTGGCTAGATTTCTGTTTGACTTGGAGGCTATTCCTAGTTTCTGTGCACCACCAACCTTGCCTTAAGCTAACCTTTTGATGGGTGAATAGGAGAGAGGGAAAGGGGAAAATATAATTACATATTCCTGCAAACTGTTTTCATAAATTATCAAAGAAGCTAGAATAGGGGCAGTTTGCAAATAGACCTCCAAGGAAAAGGAGAAAGAAACATTTTGACCTATTCTATCATTCCTACCTGTGGTGGTATGTGGCATAAGCCATCCCATCTCTGTGGCTCCCTTTTCTATGTGTTTTTCTTTCCCATGACCCCTGTGAGGGAGAAGGATGCCTCTTTCCTAGCTGTCATCACACTCATGGTGGGACCCCCTTGGAGATGACCCTCTAGACTTATCTAAAATACAGTCATGGCCAATTAGTACTCTGGAGCAGAGGATGCTAGCCCATCCTCTCAATACTAGAGACATAAGTTTTACTGAGGGTAAAGCTTCATTTCATTAAGAAAAGAAGGCAAACAATGCCAGAAGTATTCCTCATGTTTCTTTAGTTCCAAATGTCTCACTAGGTTCCTTTGACCAACATATCTCCCTCATCCACTCTCATCCAAAATTACACTCTTTTTCAGACTGTCTTGAGGACCCCAAGGGACCACCCTGGTCCATGTGTGGAAGGAAGCAGGAGTACACTGCATTTGTACTAGGATAGACACAATCAGAATGATCATAACCTGGGGAGGAGGAACACCAAGACGAGTAGAAGGATTGGCTGGCTCTATAGCTCAGCTCTCTTTGACTCCCTCCACTCTTTCGTTATCGCCTTGGTCCATCAGAAAATGCACTGGATTTGAATCCTGATCTCTACCTGTATGACCTTAGGTAAGTCATGTAACCTCAGTTTCCACACCTGTAAAATGAGAAGAATGGACTAGCTGCCCTCTAAAGGGCTCTTTGAGATCTAGGGTCATGATCCTATTGTTTTAACTCCCCACTTGAAGAAATGTTGGTTTAGTAATGTGTTAACTTTGGCTGCTGCTTTTCCCCACATACCACATTGCTACCTACCCTCACCCTCACTTAACAGCAGACTTGTGCCTTAACATGATAGGAGCAGTGGTGCTATAATCTTCAAACCATTTTCAGGATATCTTGGCTTAACTGACTCTTTCCAGTTATGATCTACAGAACTCAGGTGGTGCTGAAATAGGACCCAAACAACAACAGATAGAGGGGGAGACTTTAGGGACCTGGTCATGGGAACATTCTGTACATTTTTTGCACTTTGTAGATTCAAAATAAATAGTAAATCAAAACCACCCAACCAGGCTAAGCTGTTCTTATCCCAGTCTATCTAAGACCCCCAGTCTACCTAAGATGGATTCTTCACCAGTTGTGTTCATCTTCAGTTACTTCTTCTCTAGATTTAATTTGACAGCAAGAAAGGGAAACAGTGAGGCACTGGACAGTACAGGAGGGTAGCTTCAGAGGGTTACCATGGCAACCAGTCAGCTGGAATATTAGCCCCCTATTATCTAAGGTAAGCCCATGTCATTCACAGGGCTTTTTAATTAAAATTTGTTTGTCTTAGAATGAGCTGCATCTTTGTTGGCTGTCTGAATTGCCTATTTACTATGATTCTTCTAGCACAATGCAGAAGTTGGGATAAGAATCTTGTTGGGTTTTTTTTTAAGTTGTATTTTTACATGCAATACAAAGGCAACTGGAGGTTGCTGAGCAAAATAATAAGTTTCCAACAGATCTGAATATTGGAATTAGAGCTGAGTCCAAAAAAACTCAACTACACGAGCATAGACTTTTCTTTTTAAAGTGTTGCACTCTGAAGATCTAGGGACTGGGCATGCTTAAACCAGCACCACCTGAAACTAAAGTAGTAACACTGCTGCTCTTATGTTAGGGCACAGGTCAGCTTGAATGTGTAAAACACAAGCCAGAGGAAAGGGAATCCTAACCTGACTCTGAATGCCAGGGAAAATTGCAGGGGGGAATGACTTTCCCAAACCAGCCAGGCTTGGTCCCAGGAGACCAACCACAGGGCAGCCTGCCCAAACAAAGATCAACACTGCTCCATCCCCCACCTCCTTTACCTCAGGCTAGACATTCCTCCTTAATCACCCTGGGTCCAATTCACTCCCCTTTAAATCAGCTGGCCCATTTTCCTTCCATCTCCCAAACCCACCTTAGCTATCTGTGTTTCTGACTTCCCTTTAAGCCTAAGACATGAACTTTCATCTAGTATGCCAGCCCTCCCTCAGTTTCTCCCTCCCAGGGTTGCCTTGTACCTTCTTTTCTGTACACTGCGCATCTTCTGCACATAAAGCCAGAGTTCCAAGCCCACAGGAAGCAAGAGGGGCCGGGGCCGTGGGGCACCATACACCACCTTGCACACAGCCCTTTCTGCCAAGCTTAGGGCTGATGGCTGGCCTTCTACAGCAGTCGTCGGCATCTCCCCTGGGATGATGGTGGCAGCAGGAGATTTTTCCTCTAGGGTTTGGTGGTAGATTTCATTGATCCACTGGGGAGAAAATTTCCTCACCATTCAGCTTCCTATTGGTATCCATGAGCCTACCCCCCTTCCCCCCGTCCCCCACAACCTCTATCCGGTGAGAGACTTCAAACTTCAATTTCAATCCTGAAAAAGTTTCTAATTTCTTTTGACTATAGTGCTCTCAGAAGCAAAGGTGGAGTTGTTGGTACTAAGCAATGCCCTGCTCTACATTGGGTCAGGCCCTCTGCAATTTGGAGCTTTTGATTTTTCCTCTTGGGAGACTTAGAATGGTCCAATCCAGCTAAGGCAGCCACTACCCTGTCTCCAGGCTGATCCCAGACAACTCTGGGCTACCTCCTTCCTAGGGCAGAGAAGACAGATGGAGGAAGCTCAATGACCCTCCCTTCCCCTGCCTCCCCAGCCCCACCAGTGCTCACCAGTGGCTAGATGGAGATCAAGAGCAGCCCAATCCTTTCAATCCTGAGCTGTAAGATAAGTGTCATAAGCAGATGGGGGAGGGCAGAATTGAATAGAGGGATGAAATTAAGTCCAACTCAATTGATAATTCAATTCAAGTCTAACAAATTTTTTTTAAGTACTTACAAAATACAAGGTGCTGTGCTAGGTACTAGAAATACAAAAATGGAAAATGACACAATCTTTGCCCAAATAGCTTCCAGTCTAATTGTGGGAATTCAACATCTATATAAATCAGTATGATATAAGGGTAACGATAATAGGTGCAAAGGAAAGATTCAGAACAATGCTCTAGACAGGGGTGAGGAACTTGCAGCCTCGAGGCCACATGTGGCCATCTAGGTCCTCAAGAGCAGTCTTTTGACTAAATCCAGACTTCACAGAACAACTCTCAAGGCCACATGTGGTCTCAAGACTGCAAGTTCCCCACTCCTGTGAATATTTAAGAAAAGGGAGATTATTTTCAGCTGTGGTGATCAGAGAAGACTGCATAGAACAACTTAACTCAGTTGGTATTTGAAGAAAAAGATTTTAAAAGGTGGAGATGTGGATTCAGTGCTTTCCAGCCATGTAGGATAGCCTGAATGAATGAATGGAGGTGGAAGAAGGCAGGATGAAATAAAGAACAGATTATAGTCGACTAATGTATAGTATATGAAGGGTATAGTATGGAATGAGGCTGGAAAGGTAAACTGGACCCATTATGTGGAGGGCCTTGAATGCTAGAGTTTGTCTTTTATACAAGAGGCAAGAGGGAGCCACTGAAGACTCTTGAGCTCTGTGCCTTTATACATTTCTTTACATAGTAAGTCCCCAACAGGCTGCATCACTATAAGGGGATGGTGGCATAGATAACTTAAAATATCAGATAACCAAAAAACATTTCTATTTGGTTTTGGAATGCATGATATGGATTTCTTAATTATATGATGGTCAAGTTTTTTACCTTGTTAATTCAGTTTGGCTCAGGTGGTAAAAATGAGTTTGTTTTCTCTGAGGAAGCACTCTCTGGGTGATTAGGGTGGAGTTAGAAGGTAGGGAGGAAATGGGGTTGTTTGGTAGATGAATAAGGAATATCCTGGTGACAGACTTTTCCAGTCCACTAAGAAAAGCCTAAGACAAGACCAAACCAACTGCTGATTCCTCATCCCAGTTCCACAGGTATATGCCTATAAAAGTTGGAGAGAAATGTCTGAGATGAAAACCTATGGTCCTCCTCAAGCAGCTGAGAATCTCTCTCTGTCCATGGCATCCTACCTTGCCATGATGTGCAGAATAGGTAGCCTGCCCTTTCCAGGAAGGAAGCCCTTCTGTTGAAAGCGACATCATGCTGGGACCACAGGACCTCTACTGAATGCAGGAGCTTGGGATGATGCACTCTCCAAGCTGGTGGAGGCCAATTCTATTTGGAGATGAAGGCACAGCTACTAAGTGGCAGAAGGGGGTGCTAATAGTTGTGTCTGTTAAGACCTTTGGTTTTTCTTAACAGGTGATTATTTCTCTTTCATCTGAGGTTTGTTTGAAAACCACCTTCACGACTCAATGAAAAATGCTAGCCCCTTCCAGAGAGAGAGAACTGATGAACTCTGAGTGCAGACTGAAATACTTTTCTCACTTTCTTTATTTTTCTTGCCTTTTCGTTTTTACAACATAGCTAAGAGGGAAAAATTTTTTTGCATGATTTCTCATTTATAATTGTTAACATACTGCTTACCTTAGGGAGGGAGCAGCTGAAGGAAGAGTATTCAGAATTGAAATTAAAAAAAAATAAATGTTAAAAGTAAATAATAAATTTATTTTTTAAAAAAAGAAAGCAAATCACCTTCACACAATACCAGCAGACCTGCATCTGAAAAGGAGAGGCAAGGGGATGTGGCATTGACATTCCTAGTTGTCAATTCTCCACATCAAGTCTGGCAACAAAATCCTGAGGTAGAGAAAACTGTGGGGCTTTCAATCACCCCTAATGCTCTTACAGGATTATCATTCTAGGGTAGTTCAAAGGCACAGTTATTAAATAGCAAAGGCAGAATCTGCATTTAGGTCTTGTGACTCCAAGTTTGTCATTCTTTCCACCACATCAAATTGCCTCCTTCTGTCTTTCCATCATCTACAATCTGCCAATGATCAGGAAAATAAATGCTGCTGTGGATAGAATGTTAGACCTGTGGCCATGATGCCCTGAGTTTGAACCATGCTTCCAATACTTACTAGCTGTGTGACTCTGGACAAGTCATTTAACATCTGATATTCATTTTCTCCTCTATAAAATGGGAATAATAAGGACCCACCTAATGGTGAGGATCAAGTAAGTTAGTACATGTCAAGTGCTTTCAGCCCTAAGGGGTTGTATAAATGCCAGCTATTCTACCCACCATCTCCTCTGAGATTTAAACTAGTATTTCCCCGTGTGCATTCTGTAGCCCTGAGTTCCTCCTTCCCTCTATGCTCACAAGCAGGGCTGTCCTGGTATGTGAGGGGCCCAGCAAGACCCTTCCTGCTTCCAAGTAGACTCCTCTGCCAGCCTGTTATGGACCTGCTCTTGCTTCCTATATGATCTGACCCACAATCCCTCAGCCCCATAGGCCACAGAGGATTCCATTTAGGTCATCATCCTACATTATCAGATCCAAAAAGAGAGAGCTAAATCTCTAAGTGCAAGGTTTTCTAACACTCAAGGTCACTGTGTTTGCTGCATTCACTTCCTTCCCCTTATTTATTAGCCCATAAGACAGCTATATATCGTTAACTATTTCTCAAGGGAATGACTGGAATTGTACGAAATAGATGGCACTGTTTGAACCTTGGGTAATTTTATATTTGGGAAGGCCTTACTTTAAGAAACACAAGATACAAAAAATCCAAACCTAATAAACAGACAAACCTGGAGATAACTGGAGATAAAATGATTTATTTTATAAAAGGACTTCTTGTTTTAAAAAGGATTCACCACAGTTTCCCTCTACACCAGAGGTTCTTAACCACGAATCCCTTTGGCAGTTTAGTGAAAGCTATGAATCCTTTCTCAGAAAAAGTATCTTTAACAGAATAAAATGAAACACAATAGGATTATAAGAGAAGCAAGCATATTGAAGTACAGTTACCCAAAATATAAAAGCGATCATAATTTCATGGACTCCAGATGAAGAATTCCTGCTCTAAAGTACCAAATGCTCCTAATACAAATAGCTAGCTAGCATTTATATAGCGCCTTAAGGTTTGTGAAGTGTTTTGTATATATCATATTATTTGATTCTCACAACAGTGGGGGTAGACATTATCATCATACCCATTTTACATATGAGGAAACTGAGGCAGGCATGTTAACTGACCGGCTCAGACTCACAAAAGTAGTGTCTTGGACAGGATTTGATTCCAAATCTATCACTCTATCCACTTTGCTACCAGCTGCCATAGTATATTTAAAAGTGGCTATACAACCTCAAGTGATACACTGTTTCAGAATATAGTTTTTGCATAAAGTAGGACCCATTTCTCCTTTCCTAGAGTGAGCACGGTTTCTTTCAAAACAGATACAGAGAATTAGAAGGCTCAGGGCTATAGGGAAAGCAATTAATGACCTGGTCCTTACCAGTCCTTGGATTTGTGTGAATAAGTGGGGATGGAGGATGAAAGTCACAGTGCCTTTCCTCTTCACTTAACGAATTCAGACAGACTCATGTCTGTGTGAAGACCCAGGTCTCAGGGCACTGCTCTGCATGCCCCTCACCCCACTTCTGAGTGGTTTAGTAATGAGGACAGCATCTTTCCCTTTGCCTTCCAGGTCTGAAAGTCAGCCTGGATCAGGCAGCATCACATCTCCATCTCTTGGCCTGAAGGTGAATGGGGAAATAAAAATGCTTGATGTGCCATTGCATATACACTGATAGGCTGGTGGGATATGGGAATAGAGTGGGGGAGGTGAGGAAGCATGAGTCTCCTTTAAGACCCCAGCCTAACTCAAATTGGTTTATGTGGCCATGCCTGAATGCAGGGGGATGGGTAGCGGGATCCCTGAAGATCTCTGCCACCTCCACACCTGTGGAGTAGGCAATTCTATGTGCCAAGCCAATGCTTTTTTAGCTTGGGAGGTTAGCCAGCACTGTAAGCAGCAAAAATCAATTTACCTTTAGCAGGCCAAAACCAATGATGGTTATTGTGGAGCCGCAGACCTGAGCCCGGCTGTGGGATGGGCAGTTACAGGTGTGTGTGAGGCACCTGGGGCTTGCCAAGAAGGGGATCTCTGGCCTAAGTTCTAAGTTCTTCTGTCTAAGCTCTGCAAATCTGGAATTAGGGGTCAACATTGGGGGCACTCTCCAGAAAGACAGCTCAAAATCTCATTCTTCCCTGTTGTCTCCACTTCAACATTTGAGAGAAGAGAAAAAGCACACGGTGCTTTTGTGCCAAATGCCAGGGATGAGGTGTTGAGCTTTGTATCACTACTTACCCCTCCGTGTGACATGGTTCTGCTGCAACTTGGGCATTTTCTTTCTTCCTTCTCCCTACTCCCCTTCATCTTGTCACCTTTCTTTCAAGATCTCCCACTATGCTTAGGACCAAAAAAAAAAAAATCCTTGCTAGACTGGAGCCCTTTGATTTTTTTACATTCATGTTTTTTTGGCAGCTCTGCAATGCCGGAATGCCCTGGCATTGTTTAACAGAGGGCTGCAAGGCTGTACTCCAGATCTGCTGTGCCATCCTAACCCCTACATGCCCCATTTCTTCAGTTCTGGAGCCTCATTCCAGCAAGAAAATTCACATACTGGAAGTACTCTCCGGCCCTGTGTCCTCTTCCTCTGATGGGATGGCTCCTTCCAGAATCTCCATTTCCGGAGGGGCCTCAGGTCCACCATGTTTCATTCCTCTCCAGGCTGCACTCAGGACTCCATCTACCACACCCCACAGCATACTTTTGTTCTGCCTACTCCCCGTTCCCTTTTCCATTTTCTTTCATGTGCCATCTACCTCTATTAGAAAGGACTGGCTGTCTTTCTAATTCTATTTGTGTTAGCTTAGCAAAGTGCTTGACACACGGTAAGTGCTTAAAAATGCTAGTATATTGAAATGATTGATTTCTAAGAGAATTTTTTAGCTCCATATCTCAGTTCTTATCCAATTGGAGACAGTCTTCCTCCCCTTTCTTGATTGTTCCCTCCCTACTTCCTTCACACCCACCCCTAATAATCTACTCTGCCAGCAAATACCAGTGGGGATCTGTTCTAGGGCCACAATCATATAATCCTAGGGAGGGAAATAAATAGAAAATATTCTAGACCATCATGATACTTCTAATGAGGCTTAATCTTCACCTTTAAGACCATTCTGTATGCCTAATTTAAATCCTTCACATGGCTGCATAAGGATATCTATGTTTTGCTATTCTGCCCACAGTGGCACTGGAGAAAAGTCCTTTGCCATCTTCTCTACAGCCTTCAATGAACTGAAAAAGTAATTCAATTGCCCCTCAGTCTTCTCTCCCCCAGTGTGAATAAGCCTAAACAGATACCCTAAACAGTTAATAAATGGGCTAACACAGAAAAGAATGAAACCTAGTGATTAAGGCCATTTCTTAGGCTAACGCACAATGCAGAAGCTAGGTGGTGCAGTGGATAGAGCACCAGTGCAGGAGTCAGGAGGACCTGAGTTCAAATTTCACTTCAGATACTTGACACTCACTAGCTGTGTGACCTTGGGCAAGTCACTTAACCCCAACTGCCTCATCCTGAGTCATCTCCAGTTATCCTGATGAACATCTATCTGGTTACTGGATTCAGATGGCTCTGGAGGAGAAGGGAGTCTGGTGACATGCACACCTTCCCTCACTCAAAACCAAATCAAGTGCAAGTCATGTCAACATTTCTCGGATGGCGTGGTCTTCCGCAACGAAGGACCAACACACGCACCATGCAGAGTTCCTGAACCTTCTTCCTCGGCTGCCCAGATGCAGACTAGTCCCAAACTCTGGACCAAGTATCATGAATCTGTATCTGGTGAGTTTATGTGAATCAATGCAGCTCATCCCCTCCTCTCTGTATTTGAACAAATAGAGCATCATTCTCCCCAGCGTCTATTACTCCCTAGTAACAAATTAGAGACTTTGATGAGCACATTGACTTGAGGTGTTAAGGGTATGTAGTATACTAAGACTCTAGTGTTCTCTCTTGAATGCTTAACTAACTTCCCAGGAGCCCTTTTAGTCTCAGTGGGACCTGAACTCATCCATTCTTTCCGGAGGTTATGGTTGCCAGGTCTCCAATCCAATCCAACAAACATGTGTTAAGCACCTACTATGCGCAAGTCACTCTACCATAGGCAAGAGATACATAGACAAAATTAAAATATTACCCCTGTCCTAAAGGAGACTATATTATATTGAGAGATACTCAGGTTGTACAGAAAGACAACTGCCTTTGGGTCTGATGATCTGGGTTTAAATCCCATCTTGGATGCTTCTTAAGCCCTCCGTACATCATTTAACCTCTTTGTACCTCAGTCCCCTCAAAGTGAGGGGAATGGACTAGATGGTTTCTAAGGCCCCTTCCAGCTCCCCATCTAGGATCCTATGAGAAAAAGAGCTCTAACTCTTACAGGACTCGAAAATGTTTCTCCTAGGAGGCAAATAAAATGAGCCTTGAAAGAAGCTAGAGCTTCTAAGAGGCAGAGGGGCAGAAGAAGTACATTCCAGAAATGGGCGACAATCTGGGCAAAGGCCCAGAGGATCCCCTTTGAGATTAGAAAAGGGGCTTGAGGTAAGTGGGGGTTGAGAGGAGATTTTCTTTGATTTCTGCAGTATCAAGTCCCTTTCCAGGGGGAGATCATCTTATCCCTGCACATTTAGAGCTTAAAAGCTTTTAGTCATTAGAAGGAAAAGTTCTGAGAACTTAGTCCATGTCTGTACCATTACAGTACTAGCCTTGCACTGCTTGCTTGTCATATGGCATTTTTCTAACCCTAGCATACAGCGCATGGGGCAGCATGCCTGGGGACACAGCTCTCCAGAGTTCCAGCCCTCTCACTGGGCAGCTGCCAGTGCTTTTCTGGAGGAGGCCCTCCTCCTGGACCTTTGATCTTGATGGAGGGAGTCAGGATGTAAGTATGGCTCTGATGATGCTATTTCAGTTGTCAGCTGACCCTACCTACTGTGTTGGAGCATTGTGTCTTCCAAACCCAGAGGACTGACTGTCGCTTGCTGGGTAGCCCAGCTTTCTTAGAGCCCAGCTCCAACTTAGAGAGGCAGAACAAATAAACCATATCTGGGGACATATAATTAACAATAATAATTAATAACAACAGCTCACATTTCTGCAGCATTTTAAGGATCACAAGGAGCTTTTCATTAAACACAGGTATTCCTGATTCTACTATTATATCTGTTATGCCATACAGCCTTCTTTTAGTTGGGGTGGAGAGAGAGGGTATGTGAGGGAAGGAGGAAGAAAGTGGGAGAGAGAATGGAGCAACAGTCCCCTAGGAGGCAACGAAGGGGAACACCCTTCTCTTGTAGATCTTTTCCTGAGGGAGGGCACCACAGCAGCCTGAGAGTCCCTAGATATTCCAACATTGTCTAGTGTCCAGGGGATAATCCTACCTTATGTCCATCACTCTCTTGAGAGAGGGCAGCAGCCATGGGCATTGCAACCTCCCTGCATCCCAATGAAAAGAAGCAATGACTAGGTTCTCCTCTGCCTCAGAAAAGATAATATCCCAGCTATCTTGCCTTGGTTCAGTGACAAAAAATAGTGTTGAGAGATCATTTTGGCCATTTAACGTTAACTTTCAATTTCCAGGAATTTTCACCCTATAGTGACAATAACGATGATTGGGGCTTCACGATTACATAATGCTTTCCCAAAAATAACCTATGAAGTAGATATGTAATTAGATTATCATATTAAGAAACTGAGAGGTCCAGCATTCCAGAGAGCAAACCAGAACTATGTCTCCAAACCTACTAACTTGTCCATGACCTTTGACTCAGTAATACCACTACCAGCATTCCAAAGAGTTCAAAGAAAAGAGAAAGGAGACCTGATGGTACAAAAAAATATCAGTAGCAATTCTTTTTTTGTAGCAGGAAAGAAGAAACTGAAGTGGGGCATCCAATAGAGAATGCCTGAACAAATTATGGTTTGTGAATGCAATGGAATACAATTGAGCCAAAAGAAATGATGAAACCTGTAAAGACAAATGTGAACTAATGACGGAGGGAGGAGAGTAGAGCTAGAGCAATCTGTGCACTCACAACATTCTAAAACAAACAACTTTGAAAGGATTAGGAACTCAAACAACATGGCGGCCAGAAGACTGATGATGAAGCCTGTTTCCCAACTCCTGACAGAGAGGTAGGTGATAGGTTTAAGATGTAGAATGAGGCTTACATGTTTGGACATGGCAAGTGTGGGAATTTATTTTGCTTGACTATGCATTGTTATAAGCAATTTCTTATTTAATTCCCCTTCCCAATTCAGGGAGGGTGAGATGGGAAGGAGAGAAAATAAAGGCTTAGTAAATGAAATACAATGAATTAAAAGAAAGAAACCGAGGCTCTAAGAGATGAAGTCCTTGCCCATGGTCAGATTGCCTGGGCAGATAATTCTCCTACAATTCAATTGTACTCTAGTATTCAGAGGACCACAGAGACAGAGTTGGAAAAAAACTCAGCGATGAGTCAATTCAAGTGGCATTTGAATTCTTATCTTGAGGCCAGGGGAGTAGTATATTATTTAATGGCCTGTACTTAAGTTCAGCATTGGCAGAGCCTACACTCACTGCACCCTCTTAAGGACCTTGCTTCTTATCCACAGGGTATAAACAAACCAAATTTTGCTCTGGCTTCTCTTCTGTTGGGTTGGTAGTAAAGATATCCTGTAATTACACAGACCCTCTCTCTGGCACTATTTCCATATTTTTTTCTCTCTTTTCCCAATTCTGCCCATTCAGCAAAGGGGCTTTTGTGTCAAGGAATAATATGGCGTCCGCCCACAGTTAGGCTCCTACCACAAAGGCATGATTAATAGCTTTGAAGCTGGAAGGACAAGAATTGAGGGATGGCCAGCTCAGAATAAAGTCCTGGCTCACTATATGCTAAGCACTGAAATGATAAATTTCCATTTTCTTTTTATGCCTTCTTTCCAGTTTTCCTTCCTCTTGTCTCTGGCCAGGTCCACCTATCTAGAGGGTTGAGATGAGATACTAATCTCTGATCTTATATAACTATGCCCCTCTCTCATTTGAAGATCCCTAGGATGTAAAGCCAAGGATGTAAAGCTCTGTTTATGTATCTAAACACAGAGGATATTCTGAAAGAACAGATAAAAGTTTTTTCCATCAAAGTCTTTGTCATTCAGAGAGAGACAGATGCTATCTATATTCACCAAATAGTCTGAAATAATGCAGTAAAACAATAGCAGAAGGAAGGGTTGAATTCAGTAATACAGACTAGCAAATAACAGATTTTGTTTTAAAAAATCATATAAATACAACCTAAGGCATAGACCTTATATATGCACGTATATAACCTTCCTGGGCCACTTGTACCAGAACCTCCTTTTGCTAGCTTTGGAGTCAGGGATTCAGGGTTCAAATCCTATCTCTACCACTTGATTGTTAAAGCTGGAGGTGATCTCAGAGACCATTTAATCCCAGGGTTCCTAATTTAAGGTGTACCTCCCTTACCTCTCCTTTTCCCCACCTCTCCCTTCCATCCCAAAGTTCAGGGAATCTGTGAATTTGGGTTTTTAAATGTTTCAATCAGTAAATAAACTTTTATTAAGTGCTTACCAAGTACAAGGCACTGTGCTATGCACTAAATTTAAATAATTGTATTTCAATATCATTGCCTTTTTTTGTAATGCTATGTATTTTATTTTATTCATTATTCTGAGAAGGGGGTCCATGTAGGTTTCACCAAACTGGCAAAAGGGGTCCATGACATAAAAGGGCTGATAACCTGCTCTAATCCAACTTTTATTTTAATTTTTTAAAACTGATTTATTGATGTATTTGGTCATGTCAGTTTATTCAGTTCTGTTTCCTCCCAGACTGAAGCCTCTTTTGTGACAAAGAAAAACAATTAAGCCAAAACATCCAATACAGTGACTGCCTCAGATGGCCGCATATATAAATAGGCTATCCTAGTAGGCCCCCAACCTTTTTGTTATGAGGGTAGAGAAAGGTTTCATTAGCTATTTTTCTGGAACTTCATTGGTCTTTCTGTCACTCAGAGCTGACTTTCCATTTAATTCCTTTAATTTATATTCTGGATGGCTAGGTGGCAAACTGGGCCTGAAGTCAGGAAGACCTGAGTTCAAATGTGAACTCAGACACTAGCTGAGTGACTCTGGACAAGTCATTCAACTGTGTTTGCCTCAGTTTCCTCATCTGTAAAATGAGCTGGAGAAGGAAATGGCAAATCACTCCAGTATCTCTGCCAAGAAAACCCCAAATGGGGTCTTGAAGTATTAGATATGACTGAGCAACAACAACAAATTTATATTCTAACTCTTATTTTAGAGAGAGAAACAGATGCCTGGAAAGGTACAATGATTTGCTGCAGGTCACAGCCACTTAGCTGCTGAGCTTGGATGATAACTCAGGTCTCCAGCCTTGAAGGCCAGTTCCCTTTCCAATTCCATGCCGCCTCCATCAGATTCAGACAACCTTGATATATATACTCAATGGGCCATCACCAACCGTAAAATAAGGGATGTGTGGCACAGAAAATCAATTCCATTCAGCAAGCATCAATAAGCTCCTATTATGTGAAGGCTGTGGTCTAGGCAATGGAAACAAAGACAAGAAGACAACAGCCCCTTCACTGCAGGTACTATACCTTAGATCTGTAGGGTTAGGGACTTGGATTGCGTCATAGGACTGTCTTCTGAACCTCAGCTTTCACATCTGATATATAGT
Organism: Potorous gilbertii; assembly: GCA_028658325.1. NCBI lineage: Eukaryota > Metazoa > Chordata > Mammalia > Diprotodontia > Potoroidae > Potorous > Potorous gilbertii. Next base: position 296,837,791 of record CM053769.1, on the reverse strand, counting down.
TGGCTCAGGCTTCCACAGTTGAATTTGTCACACCAGGGAGCAATAAAGAAAGTAGAGAGTCTTTAAACAGCGGCTGCCAGCAGATGGCAAAGCCAAAAATCAGGAATCGACTGATTCTTGCCCATGAGTTCTGTCATGCTCACTGCACTTCTCTCCAAAACGGATGTTGCTTTCAAAGGACTTTTAAAGTCAGAATCAAGTGCTTTGCTCTGGGAGTTGATGCAGTTTCAACTCAGTCCTAGGGCAGATGCTGCTTTGTATTTTGATGCCACTGAAGAGCCTACAAGGCTCTCAGGAAAGCGTGTAAATATGTACTTCTCACTGTACTGCAAAGTCCAATCTGGGATTGGCCTTGGGTGTCTCTTCAGCCTCAAATGCTCTCTAGAGAACTAAGAACAGGATAGGGATAAGAAGAATATAAATCTTGCTGGTCAGTGCAAGCAGACCTCTCCTGCCATTTTGCAATCCCATCTTCTGGGCCTACACATTGTTCAAAGTGGATTTTTTGGAGAACATAACTGACTCCATTTTATTCAATATTTGCTGTTGTTATATAAATGCGTTCAATGTATCCTTCAGAACTTCCCTTCTTCAATGACTTTACCACAGTTAAAAAAAGAAAACTCTTAAAACTTTGAATAGGTCCAGAAATTCACCCACTTCTCTTTAATTTATCTAATACGGTACATAGTAGGAGCTTAAAAAATTTTAATTAATTGACTGATAAAGAAGACATAGCTTTCTTTGGACTGGTGTAAATGGCTAGGCTAAAGGCCTTTGTAATGATTGAAGCATTTTTTTTTCTTTACCAGCCTACATGCCCTTATCAGATCTTACTGATCTGTAAATGATTTGTGTAAGCTTGCTTATGTGAAACCTTTCTGATCTTACCCAAATTCTGAATCAAGAGAGATTTATGTGTGTGTGTGTGTGTATGTGGGTGTGTACGTATACGTATGTATGTATGTGTGTGTGTGTTATATGTATATGTATATATATATGTGTGTGTGTGTGTGTGTGTGTGTGTGTGTATGTCACCTGTGGAATTGTGAGACCCAATGTCCATCACATGAAGAATTGGACACGACTGAGAAATGACTAAACAACTAACAAGAACCTCCAAAATTCTTATAACACTCTCCTGGCCTGTCCCAGGCCAGATTCCAGCCCCCTCACTCATTGTTTCTCTGGAGGCAGCAGGATACAGTAGGAAAAGAATTGTCTCTGGAGTCAGAAGACCCCGGTTCAAATCTCAGCTCTTCACTGACTCCCTGTGTGACCTCGGGCAAATCCCTTCATCTTCCAGGCTTCAGTTTCTTCAACAGTAAAATGAAGGGGTAGGCCTCTGAGTTCTCTTTCAGCTATAGCTCTAGGATTCCGTGACCTCTTCAAAGGAACACCCTGATAGCTGCATAGCTCGGCAGAATTGACAAAAAGGGAAGACAAAGAGAAAAGAGGACACGAGTCTAAGAGGAGTTTACGCCCTAGACAGCATGTTGAAATATTCATGAAATATTTCTCAGAGCAAAGCTCTGAGAACACAACTTTTCAGTAAATGCAGAACAGCACAGGATGAATTACTTGAGTGCTGGTCAATGAAGGGGATGAAAACAGACAATCAGAGTCAGTATTCTATAGGGAGATGAATTCTGAGGTGGGCATTGAGGGACTGGAATTACATGGGCTGGTAGAGCCAAGAGGTAGGACATTCTAAGTGGAGAGAATGAATGACATGTGCAAAAGCAAAAAAGGGAAAAGGTGGGGGGCTGGTCTGATCAGCAGACTCTTACCTTGTCCTACCAGGATGAGGAATGGGTGACCTCAGATTCACTCGGGAGGAACAGAGCTTCCAAAGGAATTTGTGAAAACCTAGAAGTCGACTTTTCTTCACCTGGGGCATTCTGAAGTGACCCAATATATCCTCTGAGTTTGGCACACAGTGACCCATTGGAAATATTAAGGCTGACAAGGTATATCCTGATAAATTCAGAGTCTGCTGGGTCCAAGCCACACCCTACCAATCTCCTGGTGCGCTTTTTTCAAACAAGGATCACGTGCTGGGTGTTTCCTCTAATGCTTGCTTCTATTTGCTTGTGGCAGGAAAGGGGGCCAGGTCTTTGAGCCCAACAGATGACTCAGTGTTTGTTGGGGCCTTGGTTCCATGGCAACTAATCACAGATTTCTCCCACCCCACATCTGTAGTTGCTTGCCTGCATGCTACCTGCATGCTTGCCCTCACCCCTCCCACCCCCAAGGAAAAACACTTCAGCTTCAAGGCAATGGCATCATCTCTGACACTCTCTAAACTAGTACCTTGTATGACTGGGATCATAGGTTGGAGGCTCTAACTCGGATCACTCACTAACTCAACTTCAACTCTGGCCACAAATCAACTCTTACCCTTCCACCATAGACAGATCCCAACCCTATTCAGCAATCTCACAAAAGCTTCCCTTGGCCATAAAATAATGTGTGGACAGCTCAGTGTTGTGAGTCTCTAATGATAGAAGAACAAGTCAGTCCATGTTCCTACAGAGCATAGATCAATTTTCTATACCAATGATTATGTTGTTATAAAGATGTTTCAATTGTTGATTCCAAAGTATCTTTAAGAACCCTGATTTAAATATCATGATATATTTTACATGATAATGATATAATATGCAAATACATCTACATTTCTGCAACTCATTCCTTTTCTGCAATATACTACTGAGTCTTCTGTATCAGGTAGGAAGGAGTGTTGCAATTTGACCAAATGGCTCCATGTGTTCATTGATGACACCTTGGAAATGTTTTAATGCTATTTTGTTTGAAAAAGTGTCAATACCGCAGCAGATAGGGAACTCTTTTCCCTATTCATGTTTAAGGTTCTTTATAGTATGACTATTGATAAAAGTTTGGAAAAGGTGGAAAGAGTCAATATTGCAGAGGCTGTGAGAAGATAGACAGGGGGACCCGCTGTTGTGGGAACTGGGAATTGATCCAATCACTCTAGAAAAGAATTTGGAACTCTGCAAAAAAAAAAAAGGGGGGGGAACCACCTGTTTGTACCCTTTGACCTAGAAATCTCAGCTGCTGGATATATACCCCAAGGGAGTCAAAGACATAAAAAAAGATCCCATATATACCAACATGGTCATAGCACCATTTTTAATGCTAACATAGAACGAAGTAGATGGTCATCAATTGGGGAATGGCTAAATAAATTGTGGGATATGAATGTAACGGAAAAATATTTTACTAAAGAGGAATATGAAGAATTCAGATAATTGTGAGAAAATGTATATGAGCTGATTATGAGCTGATAAGAGTGAAACAGAACCAGGGAAATAATATATATAATGACCTTAAGAGAGAAAAATAAAATGAAATGGAAAAGCATTTATTAAGCTCTAATTTATGTGTCAAGCACTGTACTAAGCACTGGTAACAAAAATAGAAAATCAAGACATTATTTGCTTTTAAGGAGCTTTTTATTGCTGTTTTTTATTTATTTTTAAAATAATTAAACTTTAGTTTAAATGTTCATTTTTTTTAAGTTTTGAATTTCCAATTCACTCCCTCCTTCCAGCCCCTCCTCCACACATTGAAAAGGCAAGTAATATGATGTATCAATTGTACATGCAAAACATATTTCCATATTAGTCACCAAAAAAACCCCACCAAAAAACCCAATAAAAATTAAGTGGAAAAAAATATGCTTCAGTCTACACTCAGTTTATCAGTTCTCTTTCTGAAGCTCATTTTACATAGCATTTTTCTATTCTAAATGGTGGATACTGCACCTAACGGAGGGTTCATGTTTATGTTCAGTTCATGACAGCTGTAAAGGCCAGACAGTACTGGGTTCTCTGAGTCAGTTGCCAAGCAGGGTAAATGACAAGGTGCAAAGGATCTTAGGAAGTAATGGGAGGGCAAAATGTCCTCTATCAAGAGATATCTTCAGCATCGGGGGGAATCAGCATCTGGTTGACAGTGGGGATCTTGTACTTGGTGGGAACTGGGCAATGGGGCAACGGGGCAACACTAGTGGCTCCCCTCAACGGCAGCAGGTGTTGCTAGTTTGTCCTTCTGCCACTCATTGACAGGTTAGGTCAGGGATGGAGAAGGTCCCTGGATCCTACTGTGAAGCTGGAAAGGTTAAGAATAACGATGGAGGAGGGATGAAAAAAATGTACCTTCCTCCTTTTATTTGAAGAGCTGGGGATTACAGGTATAAAGCGTTGCATTTGCCATATGCACTGCAAATGTGCTGGTTGGTTTGGCTGAACTTTATAAAACTTAAAAACAAAGTTGTAAGAATAAAAGGCAAGATGGTACAGGAGGTATGCAGACAGACACTACGAAGGGTGTCCAGAATATGTTTAAGATGATTATATATGTAATAACCTCTACCAGACTGCCTGCTGTCTTGGAAAGGGGGGAAGAGAGGGAGAGGGAAAAATTTGGAACTCAAAATCTTACAAAAACGGATGCTGAAAGCTATCTTGACATGTAATTGGAAAAAATAAAATATTATTAAGTGAAAAAAAGAAATGCTCACATGATAAATGCTGTTGACTTTGTTAGCTTCATGAAATGAGACAAAAAAGTTCCTGGTAAAAAAAATACCTTTTACTTAAAAAATTCCCAAAGGTCTCTTTTGGCAAAATGCCTTCCACATTCAGAGAAAGAACTACGGAATTCGATAGCAGAATGAAGCAGATCATTTTCTTTTGTATTATGTTTTTGTTTTGTTTTATGATTTCTCCCATTCATTTTAATTCTTCTATGTAACATGACTAAGGTGAAAATGTATTTAATAGGAATGTATACAATAGGAATTGTATGCCGTCTCAGGGATGGTGGGGAGAGAGGGAGGGGAAAAAATCTAAGATATATGGAAGTGATTGTAGAACACTGAAAACAAATAAAAGAATTTTAAAAAAGAATTATGCCTTTGGACACACACACAAAAAAAAAAAACCCAAAACCAAAAAACCTTTTCACACTTGCTCCACTGGTCATAAATAGACTATGTTCGAAATAAATGTAATCATTTTACATATTTGTTTATGCTAATTTATTCACACAAAAATTTTAAAAAACGACAAGAATTTTTAATAGTTTTTTTAAAAAAAAGAAGGGTGTCCTGAATCTCTAGAGATAGGCTAGGCACATTTCCATGATATCAGATCGCAAGTTAGTACTTCTGGGGTGGCAGGACACAGCCATAGTTAAAAACAAAAGAAAACAAAAAACAGGTTTGGCTTTCTTTCTAAGGACAGTTTGAGTACTGATGGCTAGGAGTCAAAGGATAACAGTTAAGGGTGAGCTTAGAAACACTTTTCTTCCTTAGGCTTGGTAGTATTTCACCCTAACTCTGGGTGCTTTGATGTCCAAACTCAAACAAGTGACTTGCCTAGCTAACCAGTCAAGTAAATCTACAAATTGACTACAGTTACTTTAAATTTTGACTATTCTTCTCTTACACCCAAGGTGTTGTAGCTGATAGCACCAGATCCCTGGTCTTTCCCTTAAGGGTATTGAAGGTAGGCCAAATTATAGCTAAAGTTACAACCCCTCCCCCTTCCTATCCCAAATTTTGTTGTGGTCAGTCATCTTTTCAGTCATGGGAGACTCTTTGGGACCCTGCTGGGGGTTTTCTTGGTAGAGATACTGGAGTAGTTTGCTATTTCCTTCTCTACCTCATTTTACGTAGTAAGAAACTGAGGCAAACAGGGTTAAGAGACTTAGGGTCACACAACTAGTGTCTGAGGCCAGATTTGAACTAAGGAAGATGATTTTCCAGACTCCAGGCCCAGCACTCTATCCTCTGCACTACCCATCCCCCAGGAATACTTCTTGCCCGGATGCTCTCTTGCCCAAGGCCACTCAGTTATTCAGTGGTATAGCTGGAACCTGAATAGGTCTCCTGACTCCCTAAGCCTAAGTTTTCTCTATGTGGTGAGACAGAATGAAAGCCCTACTCTTTCCAAACTCCTTTGCAATTTCCAACAAACCCACCCCCAAATAGGTCCTGGCTAATGGCCAGTGGGAGCTGCCAGAAGATCAGCTCCCATAAAGTCTGGGCAATGACACAGTCCAGATGTGCTGGTCCATCCAGAGGCCACTATTCATGCCTTTTTATTCCTTGGGGTTGAATGATGGCTAAGTATAGGTCTGCATTTCTGAAATTTTATCTCCAATCCCTCTGGGGAATAAAACAGAAGAGGCCAGAAGATAGCAAAGGATGGATTGGCCAATCAGAAATGTGGAAAACAAAGCCAAGTAACTTAGGAGAAGCCCAGAAAGCCAAGCGGATCTGATTGAGTTTCTCTGGTTGGGGGTTGGGTTTGCTGGACCCCATGGTACTGTGCTGTTCTCCCAGGGACAAAGCATGTGTGGTTTTCAAGAGTCAGGACGTGTGACATTTTCAAAAGCCCAGTTGCCCCATTCTCTTTCAGGATCCATCCTAGAAAAATGTTCCCTGGGGACTGTCAAAGTGTTTTATTCAAGTACATGTCATTTCCTATTCCAAACATAGACTGGGTCACAGATGAAATGCCATTTGTTTCCATCTCAGAGCAGACTGTATTTCAGGTATATATGTGTGTGTATGTGTATATAGGTATATGTATGTGTATAAGTATATTTATAACATACATACATATATATCAGTTGGAATTTTTGCACTATATTATATAAGAAAGTACACACTGCAGCTAGGTGGCACAGGGGCAGCTGGTGATGCAGTAGATAGAGTGCCAGGCCTGCAGTCAGAAAGACTCATCTTCCAGAGTTCAAATCTGGCCTCGGACACTTCCTAGCTATGTGATCCTGGGCATATCACTTAACGCTGTTTGCCTTGGTTTCCTCATCAGCAAAATAAGCTGGAGAAGGAAATGATAAATTGCTCTAGTATCTTTGCCAAGAAAACCTCAAATGGAGTCATGAAGTGTGTGAAACAACTAAACAACATATGCTAAAAACCTACTCTTAATTCAGATTTGCTGTGAGAAGCAGAGCTGCTAGTTCCAGAAAGGGCCCTGAGGGAAAAGGCAAATGATCTGTTGTATTCAAGGTAAGATCATAAAAAGGAGGCTTAGAAGAGAACTTTGGCCTGGCAGTCAGGAAAGCTGAGTTCTGGTTCTGTGTCACATATACTAACTAGGTATAACCTTGGAAAGTCATTTCTTTTCTGGCTTTAGTTTCTTTATCTGTTTAATGCAGTAGTTGGATGAGATGGGGAGGGAGTACCTTCCAGTTCTGACTCTCTAAAATTCTCTGAATAAATACACTGAGGAGCCAAAGGGCTATTTGAAACTGTTTAGGTAACGCCATATAAAAGTCAGATGGAAAGTGAAGAGTTGGAATCAGTTAAGTCTGATCAGGATGGTTAAGGAAAATCTTCCTTGGAGATCTTCAAGGACAGGACAGGAAACCTCGGAAGTCTGTAATGAGATATTACTGTCCTGTTTAGAGACCAGGGGATCAAAGAAATGTATACTGTGGATATTCTATGACTCAATGAAAATTTAGGCAGTGCCTGATTAGGCACAGACTCATTTAAATCCACCTTACTGCTAATGAGGCCAAAGTCACAGGTTCCATTCTCATGGGGCTAGTTAACTTTGTAGCAGGCAAACTCATCTCACAAATGTGTCCTTAGGTTGTGATCTCCTCCTGCCTATTCCTCAAAGCTAGAGAAATACAATGGACTTGGAGTCCTCTTCTTGGTAAGTTAGAAACATTATCTTGATATGTAACAGACAAAATGATAACATTTTGGGAAGATGATGGTGTTTTTGGTCAGTTTTTTTTAATAAGAATAAAACAAAAAGACTTGTTAATTAATCCAAGCTAAATAAAGAAACATAAAATAACAGATGGTCTAGAGGGGCAGAGGAAACCTATCCTGTTGAGGGAAACACTGCAGGCAGATAATGACCCGTTTACTCATTGCCCTAGTGGATGAAATCAGACTGAGAATAGCCTTGCCAGGTCTCCAGGACATGCTAAACCCTAAGGGCAGAAGGGAGCATCTTTTCTCCAGAGGTGAGCTCCACATTTCTTTTGGAAAACAAAGTAGCTGCAACTCTGAGTTTAAAATTCTGGGATTAGGACAGCATTCTTGGGGAGGGAGGCCTTTTCTATGGTGTTTTCGATCACTCTGAAGAGGGTACATTCTACAAAGTGCAGACAACAAAGGATGCTTTACCCCTAAATCTTTCATCACTTAAGGTTGGGCCCCTCAAAACTCAAGGGTACTAAGTCCAAACGTGTGGACAAATAAAGTGAAACTGGAAATTTACCCTTCCAATGCTCCTTAAAACTGGATCTTCTTTCCTCATGAACTATGCACTTATCAATGCAGCCTTGCTCCAGGAAATAAATGAAAGGAATGGATAGACTTCTTTGCCATATCATAGACCTAGGACAATTTTGTCTTAAAATTTTTTATATATCTTTTTTCTACATTGTCTACATTTCCCCCTATAACCCTTCCTCTCCCTACTCTCAGAGAACAACCCTTATAATAATTTTTAAAGGAAAAAGAGAAAAACAATTCAGACTGACATCAATATATTGAAAAAATCTGATGTTATATGCAATAGAAAAGAATAGAAAGACTTATACCATACCCACGGACCACCTAGCTCTAACCTCCACACCTTCTCTTCTCTTCTTTGGGACTTGACCCCAAATGTTAAGAAACACTCTGTTCCAAATGCATTGTGGCTCTTCCTTTCTTTTTTACATTATTGTAATCAATGTATATATTGTTTTCCTAGCTCCGTTAACTTCACTTTGTGTCAATTCATGTAAATTTTTCTATCCTTTCTATAGCCATCATGTTCATCATTTCTTACAGCAGAGTAATGCAAGGTGTCCCAAAAGGTTTACTGAATTTTATGGATATTCAAAGCTTTAAACTGAGACTTCTGGGACACCCTATATCCTATTACATTTATATATTACAACTTGTTTAGCCATTCCCCAATAAATGGGCATCAACTTTGTTCCCAGTTCTCCTCTACCACAAAAAGTTGCTGCATTAATATTTTGGTGACTGGGAATTTTATTTAAATCCTTTACCTCTTTGGAGTACATACCTAGCAGTAGACTCTCTGGATCAAAAAGTATAGGCATTTTAGTCACTTTCTTTGTATAATCTTAAATTGCTTTCCAGAATGGTTGTACAAATTTATAGCTCCAACAATGCACTAGTGTGCTTGTCTTTCCCTTCAAACACTACATCCATCATTTTGTTGAATATGAGGTCAAACCTCAGGACTGTTTTTCTTCGCACTCCCTTCTTAGCAAATTGGTGCATTCTTTCATTTGGTTGTTAAGTTTCCAATTCTTGTTTTGAGAATTGTTTATTCATAACCTCTGATCACTTATCTAATTAGTAAATGACTGTTGGTCTTCTATATTGTTGTTAGTTGCCTGTATATTTCAGATAGCGCATCCTTATCAGAGATATCTGATACAAAGATTTTCCCCCAATTCATTGTTTCCCTTCTTATTCTATACCCTATTTATACAAAAGCTTTTCAATTTCATGAAATCAAAATTATGTATTTTATCTTCCATAATTGCTTCTATCCCTCATTTGGTTAAGAATTCATCCCCTCTAAAGTTGTGAAAGGCATTTAATATGCTACTCTTCTAATTTTTTTTAATGGCTTGAGATTTAATATTCAAGTCACATATATGTGTGTGTGTGTGTGTGTGTATATATATATATATATATATATATATATATATATATCACATATATCCAACTTGAATTTATTGTGGAATATGGCATAAGATGTTGGCCTGAATCTAATTTTTTCCAAACTACTTTCTGGTTTTCCCAGCAATTCTTCTCAAATAAGGATTCTTTCCTAGGTCATTTAGGTTTGGAGACTGAACACTAAGTTGAGTTCAATTATTTATTTTTCTTCTTTGTCTTTTCTGTTCCATTCTCTACTTTTCTGTTACTGAATCACTACCAAATGTTTTTGATGATTGCTCTATTATAGGTTGAGATTTGAAATGCTATTCACCATTATTCCTACCTTTTTGCATGATATTCTCTTGATAATCTACATGTTTTGTTTCTCCGAATGAATTTTCTTATTATTTTTTCTAGTTCTATGAAATGTCTTTCACTAATTTTATTGGTATAGTTCTAAATAAGTAAGTTAACTTCGGTAGTACTGTCATTTCTATTATATTGACATGATCTAAACATGACCACAGAATATTCCTGTATTTAAGTTATTTCTTAAAAAAAAAAATTGTAGGGGGGGGGAGGCAGAGTCAAGATGGCAGAGTAGAAGGACAGACCTGTAGAAGCTCTCCTCCCATAGCCCATAAAATACCTGTAAAAATGACTAAACAAGTTCTAGAGCAGCAGAAGCCACAAAACGACAGAGTGAAAGAGATTTCCAGCCTAAGACATCCTGGAAGCCTGATAGGAAAGGTCTATTGCACCGGGCTCAGCGTAGAGCAAAAAAGCACTGCATAGACAGGACTGGAGCAGGCTTCAGGGCACAGAATCATCAGTAGCAGCAGTGGTTCCCAGATTTCTCAACCCACAAACTCCAAAGACAGCTTCAAAGGTCTGTGAGAAAGTTCTTTCACCTGGGTGAGAAGGGAGCAGGGTCCTGCCTTAGTCTTGGGCCCAGGGTGGCAAAACAGTGTCCATTTTTGGAGCCCTCAGCCTAAAGACCCTGGGGGAATTAAGCAACAGATCTGGATCTCAGTTCTGAGTGATGGTCCTGGAGTGAGGAAGAGCGCTGGTGTGGTGGAACTGGTGGTGACTGTAGAGAGGGAATCCTACTGGCAGATCCTGGGCAGATATGAATGATTGTGGTTGCTCACAGAACAGAGTGCAGGCAAGGAGAAGAATAAACTCCTCTCCCTTGATTGTACTACCTTGGAGGAACTGAGAACTTACAGGTCCCTAGAGTATACCCCGCTCTTGACAAAGGACTCAAAAGTCAAGTAACTGGCTGGGAAAATGCCCAAAAAAGGGGAAAAAAATAAGACTATAGAAGGTTACCTTCAAGGTGAACAGGTATTTTCTTCCATCCTTTCAGATGAGGAAGAACAAATCATACCATTAGAGGAAGACTTAAAAGTCAAGGCTTCTGTATCCAAAACCTCCCAAAAAATATTCAATGGCCATGGAAGAACTCAAAAAGGATTTTGAAAATCAAGTAAGAGAGGTGGAGGAAAAATTGGGAAGAGAAACAAGAGCAATGCAAGAAAATCTGAAAAGCGAGTCAACAGCTTGTTAAAAGAGACCCCCAAAATACTGAAGAAAATAACACCTTTAAAAATAGACTAACCCAAATGGCAAAAGAGGGCCAATCAGCCAATGAGAGAAAAAGCAGAACTGGCCATATGGAAAAGGTGTTTCAAAAAGCTCACTGAAAAAAATAGTTCTTTAAAAATTAGAATGGAGCAGATGGAAGTGAATAACTTTATGAGAAGTCAAGAAATTACAAAACAAAACCAAAAGAATGAAAAAATAGAAGACAATGTGAAATATCTCATTGGAAAAACAACTGACCTGGAAAATAGATCTAGTAGAGATAATTTAAAAATTATTGGTCTACTTGAAAATCATGATAAAAAAAAAAGCCTAGACATCATCTTCCAAGAAACTATCAAGAAAAACTACTCTGATATTTTAGAACCAGAGGGTAAAATAGAAATGGATAGAATTCACCAATCATCTCCTGAAAGAGATTCCAAAAGGAAAACTTCTAGGAATATTGCAGCCAAATTCCAGAGTTTCCAGATCAAGGAGAAAATATTACAAGCAGCCAGAAAGAAACAATTCAAGTATGGGGAAAATACTTGAAATCAAGATAATACAGGATTTAGCAGCTTTTACCCTAAGGGATCGAAAGGCTTGGAATATGATATTCCAAAGGTGAAAGGAGATAGGATTAAAACCAAGAATCACCTACCCAGCAAAAGTGAACATAATACTTCAGGGGAAGAAATGGAATTTCAATGAAGTAGAGGACTTCCAAGCATTCTTGTTGAAAAGACCAGAACTGAACAGAAAATCTGACTTTCAAATATAAGAATCAAGAGAGACATGAAAAAGTAAACAGGAAAGAGAAGTCTTACAGAACTCCTTAAAGTTGAAATGTTTACATTCCTACATGTAAAGATGTTACTTGTAACTCATGAGACCTTTTTCAGTTTCAAGATAGTTAGAGGGAATATACATATGCAGGTATTTATGTGTATGTTTGTGTATATATACATAGATAAAGGGCACAGTTAAGCTGAATATGAAGGGAGAATACTTAAAAAAAATAAAATTTACTGTTGAATGGAATGTACTGGGAGTTAGAGAAAGGGAGAGGTAGAATGCTTGTTTGTCCTTCGTTGCCAAAGAAGACTATGCCATCAGAGAAATAATGACATGACTTGCACTTGACTTTGTTTTGAGTGAGGGAGGGCTGTGCAGGTCACCAGCCTCACTTCTCCTCCAGAGCCATCTGAATCCAGTGACCAGATATTCATCAGGATGATTGGAGATGACTCAGGATGAGGCAATTGAAGTTGGGTGATTTGCCTAAGGTCACACAGCTAGTGAGTGTCAAGTGTCAGAGGTGATATTTAAACTCAGGTCCTCCTGACTCCAGCTCTATCCTGATGCTCTATCCACTGCACCACCTAGCTGCCCAAAATGCAGCAAATCATCACACATAAAAGAGAGAAAAAAGAGCCTTTACAATGCAGGGAAAGAGTGGGGAGATGAAAGCAAATAATTGAGCCTTACTCTCATGGGATCTGACTTAATGAGGGAATAATACCCACTCAATTGGACATGGTAATCTATTTTACCCTACAAGGCAAGGGGGAAGGGGATTGGAGAGGGACGGAACAGCAAATTGGAGAAAGGGATAATCAGAAGCAAACATTATTGTGAACAAACAGGTCAAGGGAAAGAATGGAATAAATGAAAGGCAGGATAGGACAGAGGGAAATGTGGTTGGTCTTTTACAACATAACTATTATGGAAGTGCTTTGCATTGTTACACATGTATGACCTATATTGAATTGTTTGTTTTCTCAACAATGATGGGTAGGGAGGGAAGGAGAGAATATGGAACTCAAAGCTTTAAGAATGAATGTTAAAAATTGTTTTGGCATGTAACTGGAAATTAAGTTATACAGCCAATGGAGTATAGAAATATATTTTCTCCTACAGGAAAATAGAGGGGAAGGGGGAATGGAAGAAGGGCAGGTAATAGAAGGGAGGACAGACTGGAGGAAGGGGTGGATGGGGTGCATGCTGTCCTGGGGTGGGGGGGGTGCGGAGAGATGGGGAGAAAATTTTGAATTCAAATTCTTGTGGAAGTGAACGTTAAGAACTGAAAAATAAATAAATTATATATTTTTTAAAAAGTTTGTAATTGAATCTATCCAGATATTGAATGTAATTTGATAACACTCAAGTATTTTATACATTAGTTGCTCTTTTGAATGAAAATTCTCTTACAATTATCGCTTCCTATATTCTGTTATTTTATGTAGAAATGCTGTTGATTTTTGTGGGTTTATTTTGTAGCTTGCAACTTTGTTGAAGATAGTAATTGTCTCAAATCTTTTCTTTGCTCATTCTTATCATCATCAAAAAGGGAGTTGTAACTGTCTTTTCTTTGCACGGTATCAAATAATGGCAGGGAAAGGAGGCAGCAAAAGGGCTTATCCAGCAATTTGGCTAAGTTAAGTACTAGGAACAGCACCAGAGAGAAAGTAGCTGCAAATGAATAAGGGATAATAAATTTAAAGCTAGAAAGGATAAGAAACCATTTCAGCTAAAGCCTTTAAAATTGCATTTGATAAAAGTCAGTTACTCAAAATTATTACAGGTGAATTACTAGGCTGTTCTGCATGGAAAAGTGAAATTGATATTAGGGAACATGCTTAACAAGGCCATGTGAGGAGGAGAATCTTGTCCAGCTGCTTCTTCCTTCTCTCTGCCCAGGTGCACATATAGCCTGGAGTAGCTTTGACTAGCATTGCTACACAGGGTAGGGATTAGAATTGTAAGGAATTGAAATTTTTCCTTAGAGATAAAAAATGTATAACCACACTTCTAACTATATGCTACTGACACTCTCAAAATAAATAATACCCTCTCCAGTTTCAAAATAATGTGACTAACAAATATACTTCTTAATTCATATCATATCAGCAGATAGTATTTATTCCTACCTTTTCCTGAAATAGAACTTGTGTGTATATACACACATATACACTAGGCATATACACACACATATAAATGTCTACAGAGGGTATCCCAAAAGTATGAGCTCAGTCTTATTTTTAAGTTTTAAGCTTAAGACTACACTCAAACTTTTGGGACATGCTAAATACACGTACAGAGAATAGCTGTCTTGCTTTGTTGTGAAACAACTCACACTGAATTTACATTTGTTTGTTGTAGTCTTTCTCAGTTTGCAACTAAAGTTTGCAATTTCTCAAGTTTGTAATTCAAGTGCACAACAGATGGTGATTTAAAAAGAAAAAAAGGATATTACAGATTATCCTGTCTGACTTTTATTTTAGAGATAATGAGAATTACAGCCATGGATGCCGTGACCCACTGTGTGTCGTCCCACAGGTAGTTAGTAGCACTGTTAAGATTTGAACTCCAAACTTTTGAGGTCAAATCTAAAATTCCACAGTCTGTGCAATAGGAGAATACTTTGGGCAGAGAGGTAGATGGAAACCATTGCGTATGTGTGTCTAGATAAAGAGCCACTGGTAGTGATGAAAAATGTAACCAACAAATGAGCATTCATTAAGTATCTATGATGTTCTAGGCATGTGAGCTAATGGTTTAATGGGAGAGACACCAGGCAAACAACTACATACAAACTAGACACAGAAAGTATGAATTGGGAAGAATCTCAGAGAGAAGGCACTAGGATGAAAGGGGATTGGGAAAGTCTTCCTACAGAGAGGGTTTTAGCTGGGACTTGAAAGAAGCCAGGAGACAGTGTTGAAGAGGGAGGAAATTCCAAGCATGGTGGACAGCTGGAGAAAATGCCCAGACTGAGGGATGGAGGGTCTGACTGAACAGCAAGGAGGCCAGTATCACTAGATCACAGAGTACATGGGGGCAAGGTGAGCCCAGAAAGGCAAGAGGGGGCCAGGTTATGAAGGGTTTTGAATATCAAAATTTTAAGTTTGAGTCTATCTGTGATAGGGAACCACTGGGGTTTTTTGAATTTTTTGAATGATATGAATTATGAGACTTGTACTTTAGAAAGATCCATTTGACACCTGAGTGAAAGATGAATTAGAATGGTGAGAGACTTGAGGCAGGCAGACCCATCAACAGGCTATCGCAGTAATCCAAACACGAGGGGATCAGGGCCACTAGCTTGGTGGCAACGTCAGGAAAGAATGATCTACAAGAGTTGAATATGACCAGCTCTAGGGTCATAAAGGGATTCAAAGAAAAAGAAGACTGTCTGCTCTCTTTTCCTTTTTCTTAATTAGGCAAGCACATAGAAGGTTCCTTTTCTTTTTTTTTTCATAGCCATCAGCCCTCTTTGCATTGTTCCAAGTCAGCAAAACATCTCTGATGGAAAACAATTCTTAAAATTGACAGAGGTGTCAACATGCAAGCTGACAATATACAACAAATGATTTCAGGTTTTAGAAATGTGTGGATGGATTGGTTCTATTTTAGGATGCTGAGCACTCTCACATCCTGGTTATGTTATTGTCATTATCTTGAATGCCTTTATTTACTATCTGCTTTCAGATAGAGCTTGCCTCCACTCTTTTTTAAAAAATTTATTTTAATTTTTTTTTTTAATTTTAAGAAGAGAGAGGTGAGACAATGAGGGTTAAGTGACTTCAAGGTCACACAGCTAGTAAGCGTCAAGTGTCTGAGGCTGAGTTTGAACTCAAGTGCTCCTGACTCCAGGGCTGGTGCTCTATTCACTGAGGCACCTAGCTGCCCCTTCTACTCTTTCTTTTAATGCCAATGGCCTAAGCCTGTTCCACTTAACTTGACATTCAATGTCTCAAGAAAATTTCAATATATCTCAAATATTATAGATCAATCTCTTTAGGAGTTTGGATCGGAGACAGGTCCCCTCAATCCATGAGCTTATTTCATAGATGAGAATCAGGAGCATGTCATGTGAAATCATAGTTCCTTTCCATTTAC
This sequence comes from Potorous gilbertii, assembly GCA_028658325.1. Taxonomy (NCBI): domain Eukaryota; kingdom Metazoa; phylum Chordata; class Mammalia; order Diprotodontia; family Potoroidae; genus Potorous; species Potorous gilbertii. The sequence continues at coordinate 296,821,593 of CM053769.1, read as the reverse complement.
CTCACAACGTCAGAGCACAAGACACAGACTATTATTAGGATGCTAGGATTCTTTGCGATGTTCCAGAAATAATAGTAATATAATGACAAACATTTATATATATAATATAGGTTGCAAATTGCTTTACACATCTCCTTTGATTTGTATAACAACCCTGTGAGATAGATGTTATTATTTCCTTTATAAAGGTGTGAAAACTCAGCAGAAGGGAAGGAAAAGAAAGGAAATGGAATCTGCATTTGTACAGATTCCACTATGTGCCTGGCACTGTGCAAATCACTTTACAAATATCTCATTTGATCCTCACAACTCTGTGAGGTAGTTGCTGTTATTATCTCTATTTTACCAAGAAGAAACTGAGGCAAAAAAAGGTTAAGTAACTTGTCCAGAGTCATACAGTTTGAAAATGTCTGAGGCCAAATCTGAACTCAGGGTTTCCTGCCTCCAGGCCCAATGCTCTCTCCACTGTGCCATCTTGCTGCTGAGACTGGATTTGAATTCATGTCTTCCTGAGTATTTCCAATACTTTAAGACACTGAGCCACTCAGCTCCCTTAACTTAATATGGATATCTAATTAATTCTGTGGAGTTGGGTTTGAATACCCTCCCTAGAGTCACAGGGCCCTATCACAGGAAGTCAGGCTTTGGAATGGGATATGTGGAGGGTGGTACACTAGTGGTCCGTGCAGTCTCCATTACCTTTTGAGAAAATTCCCTCCAAGCTCAAAGAGTTTAATTCTCTCTTTATAGGAGAAAGATTAAACTGCAATGGTATGAGCAAATCAAGTTCATTTGGGGGTAAGTGTGAAGGAAGGAATTGATTCCCTAGCCACATACATAAGAGATGTAGAAAACCTAGTGTAGTCAGAATATACTATACCAAGGTTGTCGTCACGACCACCATTATTTTCTTAGTGATTGCTGTAGGTTGACAAAAAAGCGAAGAGTGGTAGGAAGCAGTATAGCTGAGCTCTCTCCTGAAAAGGTCAGTGAATCATTTGTCCAGGACAGGTTGGCATAGGGAGACAAATACAGAGGTCTGCGGATGCTGAGATCAGATTCAGAACACACTGAATAGGAAGCACTCTAGTGCCTAGAGAGAAGCTGTGTATCAGGGCAAGAGGAGATATTAGATCCAAATTAGAGGACAATGCAGATTCTTCATACTAAAGGACTGAGAGTCTGACCTACAGAGAGTATGGAGAGGAGGGCTTATTTTATAGTGACCTGCACAGTATGTGATTGTCTTTTTGCCACAGCCAAGTAATGGCTATTTATACTTCAAGTGCAAACTAATTTCAATCATAAGAGAAAGTAGAGTCTTGAAGAATATCTCTCCATTCTCCAGGCTCTCAGAATTAGATATACCTTTAAAAAAATGGATTAATGCCTTTAATGAGAGAACAAAGAAGAAAAGAGATCTGAAGAAACAGATAGAAATCTTAACCTGATGTCAAAAGGTTGGAGGGTGGGAAAATATGGAATAGAGAAGAAAGACAGAAAGAAGACCTATGAATATCTGGTGTTTAAGAACAGATGTGAAACTCTTTCTACAGAGATAGGGGCTGAACCCTTAGGGGCAGTGCTTGTTTACTAAGGAATGATAACATGGATCCACATGTGCCAGCAGGCATTAGATCATCCAGTGAGGATCAGAGGAAGAAGAGATGAGTGGTAGTGCCTGAGGGGCACCGATGGAGCTATTTGTCTGCCTGATGAAAAGGATAGAGGTCTGCTCTATTCCCAGGGCATGTAACCAGCACATGACAAACAACTTTCCAAGACAACTCTCCACTGGTGGTGATTCATGAGGGCACAAACGATACTGCCAAAAGGAATTTAAAATGCGTTGCTAAAGATTATGAAGTCTTGGACAAGAAACTAAAGACCTTAGGGGTATGGGTGGTGCTTTCATCACTGTTGCTGATCAAAGGGAAAGTCTTTGGAAGAGAAAGGCATATCTGGGAAGTAAATAGCCTGCTAAGAATATAGTAAGTTAGAAATGAAACTCCCATATGCATCAAAATACTTACAGGAAAAAAAAAATGTATGACAAGAAAGAACTAGAAACAGTAGACGCTCATCAATTGGTAAATGGCTAAAAGAAATGAGGACATATTAATATAATAGAACATTATTGGGCTATAAGAAGCCTTGATAGGTTCAGAGAAGCATAGGAAGACATATAAACTGACGCAGAATTAAGTAAGCAGAACCAGGAAAACAATATACATAACAACTAAATGGAAAGAACAATGAACACTAAACTGCATAATTATATATTAAACTTACACCTGAAGAAGAGATGAGGAAAAAATGCACCTCCCTCACTTCAATGGAGACCTAGCAGAGAAACTATGGGTGAGGAACTCTGCAGATACTGTCAGATTCCCTTGATGTATTGATTAACTTTGATGAACTACTGAACCCTGCTCCTCCCCCATCTTTTTTTATTACAAGGGAATGTTTGTCAGGTCAGGGAGCTGGAGAGGGATATATTCAGAAATGGAGATAACGTAAAAAAGAGAGCAAGATATTTTTAAAAAAGAATATGGTGTCCGAAAATGGGATTTGGAGTTCTGAATAGTAACTTAGATTCCTTGTGGCCCCTATGTGACCCTCTAGATCCTTAAGTGCAGCCCTTTGACTGAATCCAAACTTCACAAAACAAATTTCCATAATAGAAGCATTTGTTCTGTAAAACTCAGACTTAGTCAAAAGGCTGCACTCAGGGAGCTAGAAGGCCACATGTGACCTGAAGGTCATAAGTTCCCCACCCCTGGTTAAAAATGACCTGCTCCTGACCAGAGATGAAGTATGCCTAGCATGTATTGGTAAGAATGCCTTTCTCTGGAGAATTGCAAATCTAATGAAAAGGGTTTTAAACTGAAAAGGAAGAGAGTAGAAGAAAGCTGCCAAGTTAGATACCCTGGGCAATTGTTACAATGTAGAAAGAATACTAGTAGACCTGCCCAGAAATTTGTAGGAGACAAAATACAGTATAGGAGTCAGCAACAAAACTTATGACCTCAGACATCTCCATACAAATGCATAAATTATGGGGAGGAGGCAGAGCAAACCAGAAATCCAAATGCAAGGAGGCAAATTTGATCTCATAAGTATCACTGAGACTTGTGGGAGTTAAGACTCATGGCAGGAATGTAGACCTGAAAAGGTAAAACTTATCTAAAAGAAACATAATAAACTGGGGAGGGGACGGGGAGGAGAGGAAAAGACAATGAATACGACTGTGAAATACACCGGTATGAGAAAATCCAGGAACTAGAGGAGGGCAGCATGGTGGAGAGCATTTAAAAAAAAAAAAAAGACTAATGGCAGAGAGACATAACTGTAATTTTGGCATGTGAATATTCGACAGATGAACCAAACAGAAAGAAATTGATGAATACAGATTACAAGAGGATCAAATGAGATAATTGTAAAGTGCTTTAGCACACGGTGCGTAGCACATAGTAAGCACTATATCAATGTTAGCTATTGCTGTTACCATTATAGAATGAATGGATAACAATATTTCTGGACAATCTTTTCAAACAGCCATTTGAAATCAGTAGTTAATTCAAGTGACATTTTCAGTTTGGGTCTGTTGCGCTGGCTCTTTAGAGGTGGTTTCTTTGCTCTAGGCACTGGTCTTACAATTTTGAGAGCTAAAAGAAAACAGAAGTCCCCTGAGTTATGGCTAAGTTACTTTCTTAAGTTTTCTTCAGGTATGAATTACTGAAAGTGGACAAACTAGCACACATACTAACCAATTATGGTTTCTTCATGCTTGTTAACCCTTCCTGATTGCTGAGGAGACCATGTCTCAATAAACCAACCAAATTCTTACTTTACCCTGGATGTCAGGGAGAAAATAAGGAAAGAAGACACGTGGTACAAAGGGAAGGGAATAAATGTCTCCCTTTTCATTACTGAATCATGGTCAGCTGCAAGCTGGGCACATTCTGGGAGTACAGTGACTGGCATCTGAGCTACTTTCACTGAGAAAGGGCATTTTATCCAGGGTACATGTTCAGTTATTCCTGAGCTGGAGGGACCCAGTTTGTTTTATGAATTCCTCATGAATATATTAGTACCACCATAGCTATGATGTCATAGTCTGGGAAGAGGTTAGGAAAGTGTCAAAAGCTCATCAAAACAATTCCTGCTGGTTAGAGAAAGTACAAGGGGACAGAAGATTAGTCATAGGGTTGTTTGAGAGAGTTCTCAGAAAAGATTCCTTGTCCTGTCTTCTATCCTTCAAAGTCTTCCTAGCAGCTCATCCTAAGCTCTAACTACCCTTACTCCACATAGAAACCCACTGAAGTTCAGAGGATGCTTGTTATTTATAATTATGGAAAGAGGAAAGGCAGCACACAAGGGTCACCTCTATGACTCTGAGTCTCACTCATTCTCCATCTCCTATTTCACTTTACTTAGGCAGATCAGAGTTCTGTGGGAAATTTGCCCTAAAAGAATTGAATCTTTGACCTTCAAGAAATGGGCTCCCCTGTTGGCTTACCAGTTTAGAGTCGGAGGGTTAGGGTTAGAAGAGTCAGGGGATTAACTAGATATGCAGTGTTTGCTTGAGCTTCAGAGGGCTGAGAACACTATAAATAGCCTATGGCAGATTAGTGGAATCTTAAGCCTTGAAAGAAATGACTTCCTTTGGCCTTTGGAGCAAGGGGAGGGATGTGTAGAGAGAGCTTGACAGCTAAGTGAGTGAGACCAGCTTGTGTGGGGCTCTGGCAGCCCAAAGCCCTGTCTTTATAACTGTTATTGCTTCTCCTTCCTTGTCAATGACTGTCTTCCTGTCTTTCCCTCCACTTCATATGATTAATACTCTTTTCTTTCCTGAGAATGGACCACAGGCAATAAGGTAAAAAGCACCACATTTGGAGACAGAGTTTAAATCTCATCGCTGTTCCCTGGATATCAAGGTCATTTTGTGACCTTGAAGGACATTTCATTTATTGGGCCTTATTTTTTTATCTGTAAAATGATTTGGGTTAAATAATCTCTGAGGTGCCTTTCAGCTATAAGTCAATGATTCAATGACTTCTGGAAAGTGAGAAGATGGAAACAGGTCCTTTCACAAAACCAGTCAAAAGAAGGGGTCCAGGATGGGGGAACTATTAACACATTTTGTCCTTCCTGATCCCCCTTAAGGATTTTTTTAAAGGGGCCCTGGGAATTTGTGAAATGTAGTCTTAGCAAAGTGGCTGCCGGACCCTCTCTTGGGCTGCAAGAGTTTCCAGTCATCCAAGAAGAGGGAAGCAGGTGCCGATTAGCACTGATTAGTTAAGCTCTGGGAAAAACAAGAATTCTTTGTACACTCCTAGCTTATTATGTGACTTCAGCTCATTCTCCCATCACAGGTAGGAAGGCTGAGTATTTCTATCCTTCTTTCACAAATAGACAAACAAGGAAATACCAAGGCACAATGAGTTTTCTAATATCTCTCTGCCTCTCTCTCTCTCTCTCTCTCTCACATACACACACACACACACACACACACACACACACACACACACACACACAGCCTAGAGTACATGCTTCCATGTAATGAACAATGTTTCCCTGATCCTTACCATATTACTCAAATGATCACATATATACCTACCTGTTTGCGTGTTACATGTCAGTAGAATATAAGCTTCATGAGGGTAAAGATTGGTTTTAATTTGTTTAGTTTTTTTGTACCCTACTCCTTAGCATAGTGCCTTGTTTAAGAGAGATGCCTAAGATGTGTTTGTTGGTTTGTACTGGATAAACCAATCAAAGAGTTCTGATCAAGGAAAAGAAAAGGCAAGATCTTAAGTTCTAAATCTGTTATACTCCCTCAACAACCTACAACCTACCTCAACAATCTACCTCATCCCCCACAATTGTAACTGGGTTACTGGAGTACATGGTAAGAGGAACCAAAGCTTCTCAAAGAGTAAGGCAATGGAAGGAGAGCACCATTTCTTCTCCTGGCAATTTGGGTTCTGCTGTCCCACTTCTGAGAGGGCACACAAGGCTTGGGTTTGCCCTGTCCCAGTTCCCTGACTAGAGACATTCTATCCGTTCTCTAGCCCCAAAACTGACATTAAGTTAGCCCAGGAGGGGAATGTTTGGAGATCCTTGAGTTTAAGTCACAATGAGCTCCTTATCCTGACACCCAAACAACCAGAAGAAAAGTTTTTTAAAAATGTTAATTCAACAAAGCAAAACAAGTATGTTTTTTGACTCCATGTGGACAAGCCCTGGGTAAGAAATTGAATTTTTCATTTTCAGTCATTGTCTTGGGCTCCTATAGACACTGCCTGAAAAGACCAAGGGAGAAAGGTTGCTTAGTAACTGGGATGTCCCTAAAGTATTGCTGGTTCCCAGAGGTCTTTGGGGGACAGCTCAAAGCCTTCTAAGCCCCAGCCTTTGCAGTCATTTCCTGTGGTGGCTTCAGGACTGAAAGAAGGAACTTGGCCCTGAGGGGAGGGAGTAGAAATAGTAACTTCTTATAAACCTTATCCAGTCCATAGATTCATAGGATTTCAGTGTTAGAATAAAATTTAAAAATAACAAAATTCTCCTAGTAACTACAGTCTAGTTTGGGATTTTCTTTTCAAAACTGGTCAGACCCTTGCCTAGGAGACCAGGACTGGGAGAGAAGAACTTATGGATCATCATTCTGTTCTCCCCAAACCCTCAAGACAAAGGACCAATAGAAGAATGCCCCTCACTAGAGAAGGTCCAGGAACTCCCACTAGGAAAAGTCACAATTGCCTCTAAGGGGCAATGGCCCCCAGTCCCAGCACAATGACTGATAATAGAGGCCTCAGGCTAAGTGGTCCCAGTCTTGGCTGGGGGTATGGGGTGGGGCCGGGGATGATCGGCAGACTGAGTAATAGAATAGAAAGAAAACTGGCTCTAAAGTTAAACCTTGATTTGAAATGCCACCTCTTATGGTCACTACCTGTGTGATTCCTCATCTGAAAAAGAGGCCTCTGAGGTTCCTTCTGGTTCTGGATTTATATTTTATGATTCCCAAAAGATCAGATAAGACGACTGTGGGCTAGTGATGGGGCAAAGGCATATTTTCCCCTTACTCCATCCCCTTTAAGGGCAGATTCTACCTTCCTATAAACTTACTCCTGTCATTGTTTCCCAATACCAGCCAATGAGATTACGCCTCTAAAGTCTAGCCTATATATTCACCACTTGCTCCTTTGCTTCCTTTCACAACCTCTTCCTCCAAGACAGAGATGATTTTAGTAGCATGTAGGCTAAAGAGAGAGAGCAGTAGGCACCAGGGCCTTATGTCCTTGGCTCAAATTCTCCCTCACTTTCTATTGCCTTCAGCTCCTACCCCTGCTTTTAGAACCAGACAAAGTCTTTTTGAAAAGGGACTGTTTGTTTTTTGCTTTTCTTTGTACTCTAGTGCTTAGCACAGTTGCCTGGCACATAGTAGGTACTTAATAAATACTAGTTGACTAGCTGACTTTCCCCAGACAGACCAAAGGCCCCTGAGAAATTGTTCTTCTACATAATGAACGAGGGGTGCTCAGCCAGTGGGGTCGCCTTGGGATTTGGATAGCTCAGCAGCATCAGGGAACATAGAACAAATGCTCACTTCCCTTTGATCTCTGAGGAAGGGGAAATGTTGCTGGAAGCCTTGACACCTGGGTGAGTGTGGCTAACTTGAATAGGCCTCTGCTTCCCTGACCTTGTCTCTGTAACCCTGTTCAATCTCTCTGCCCCCAAATGTCTGCCTTCCTTTAAACTCTTGATTCCTTTTGGCTTAATTTCCCCCTCTTTCTTTAGATCAGATGGCTGGATTGGAGCTCTGGGAAGCTATGGTTAACAAAGGCAAAAACGACTCTGCCATGTAGCCACAGGAAACAAGAAGAGCTTACCACTTCCTGCCTTCCTGGTCCTTTGGGTCCTGCCACTGGGGCTAAACTCCTAACCTCTACATAGGGCTCCTATGAGCCACCTAAAATGACAGGGAGGTGGTACTGGGATATGGTGGAAAGAGTGCAAGGGATTCAGGGCCTGCATTCAAAGCCCAGCTCTGCAACTTACTGCCTAATGACTATCCAGTCATTTCTCTTCTCTCAACCCGAGTTTTCTAATATGTAAAATAAGAAGGTTGAACTTCTAAGGTTCCTTCCAGCGCCATATCTGATTCCAGGACCCAGACCTTCCATAGTTTGCCATAGTTGTCTGCCAAGCCAAATGATCACCTTCCTGCTCTCTACCTATCCACTATGGTGAAGCCAACAGCTTCTGTGCGACCCTGTGAAGTCTGTTCCTGCTGCTATCCCTTCAGGAGGAAGGTTCGGATCTGCCTGCCTAGGTCTCCAAGGTTTCAACAAGAGTATGAAGGAATGAGAGATAGGAGAGGGGAGGTAAAGCAATAAATCCCACTCAAAAGTGGAGAAACTATCACAGCCAAGGAAAACAAGGCATAGAAAGGTTAGTGCTTCTATCCTTTCCTTCTCTACAGAGAACCAGAGTCTGGATAAAAATTGGGATGATGCACCTCTTTTTCTTCAGTGCAAAGGTAGGGGACTATGGTAGGGGAATATTACATACATGGACAGACATTTCACTTCTGCCAAACCAGTCACTGTTATCAAATGTCCCAGCAGAGGCTCTGAAAGAACTAAATCTCAGTGCTATGACCACTTGAGCAGGGACTGATGCTCAAGAAAAGCATTCATGCCTGGTTGCTGAACTGTTTACCAATGTCTCTCCTCTGCCCCTCTCCCTCTCCCCCTCCCTTACCCTTTTTCTCTCTCACCATAATGGTACAGAGCTTAGTGTAGACACCCAAGCATTTTAGCCCACTGTAGCTTAGAACTCCTAAGTTCAAGTGATCTACCAGCTGCAACTTCTCCAGCAGGAGGAATTCTGGGTGTGTACCAAACACCAATGGCCACTGGTAATTTATTTCTTAAATAATACCAGTGGGAAGGATCTTCCCTTAATACCTTAATAGCCCCAGAAGGTGGTGTGAGTATGCATCGAGAATTGACCTTACCATCTCTGATTTCGTGACTGGGCACTTCAGAAGAAAGCTGGCCTCTTCTTGAACTTTCATGGCTGAATGTGGCTCTCTCAATAGCACCTACATAATGACCAGGAAAGGGGTACTGGCCAGGGCCTCAAAGCTTACCATTCTACCCTGACATTAGGCTGGCTACCTCCAGCTCTACCAGCATGACAGCCACAATCTCAGCCATCTAGCCCTGGCATTCATCCCAATAGACTGATGAAAAAGTCAAACCAAAGTACTACAAGTGACACTGACCTGCTGGGCACTAACTCCTACCCACTCACATCCCTGGCAGTTCGCCTGCCAATTTATCTTCTGGTAAGATAATTTACAAATAACATTCCCCCTTCCAGCCACCCCTCCATTTCCATAGTCATAGCCTCTACAGAGCATGAAGGTGAGTATAAAATATGCTATATTCTATATACTATATACTATAGAAAATGCTCCATACCACTGATCACCCTCACCCCTAGGTCCTGCTTTTGTGGCTGGGACCTTTAAAGGGCACCAGATCTCATCCTTGGTATCTGTGATCCCTCAGGCAGCCCTTTAAGCTTCCCCAGGGCTGCCCAGGGCTCATCATCCCTCCCTCCCTCCCACAGGTTGGCTAGAATTAGTCTGCCTTCCATTGCTACTGCCTCTGTTTTTCTGACTGCCTCCTAGAAGCTACCATTCCCCTACCCCCAAGAAACTCCGTGAGCCCCTGCCTTCCAAGCCCTTCAGCAGCCATGAGCAGCCAAACCTCAGCACAATTTTCAGGGCCCCTGCTCAGATTGGGAATCCCTCCCCTACCTCTTTGGGGGTGGGGTGGAGTTTTACCACTTCCTGCCTTGCCAACCTAAGTCCTGCTTCTGTGATTATATCCTTAGAGACAAAGTTGGGCTCCATTTCTGGCACCTATATTCATGCCCTCTCTTTGCCCCTCATACCACCCAGCAACCCAGAATTTCCCTCACTTAGCATCCTAAAGGTAGCAATTCTAGGCCCTCCGGTTTGGGATTTAGCTCCCTGCTAGCCTGATCATCTCTCTCAATGACATCACCACTGTTGCTGATTTGGAGCCTCACCCCGCCCAGGCCTGCTGGCCTGGTTTGTGCCACCTTGTCCCCACAGGCTGCTAGAATAGTAGAACGCCAGTGTCTGAGACAGCATCAGCCAGCTAAGGACAGACACTAACCCCTGTCTACCAAACAATTGCTTCCATAGGGCTTTGGGGGAATTGACAAAAGAGATCAATGGACTACTTCCTACACTTGTCTTTTATGCCCTGCTGCTATGCCCTCTGAAGAGAAGCCAAGGTTCCACCTTCATCACCTGCATACCTCCTAGAAGCCCCTCAGAAACTCCCTAAATTAACATCTCAGGAGATCAAGCCAGCTCCCATCTGGCTGCTCACCAGGCTAGCCATATCACCTGCCAGGTCCCAATTGTTCTATTGGCTGCTGAAGGGTACAAGCAGTCCCATAGAAAAGCAGGAACTACCCCTGTACACCAACCTTTCTGCTCACCTGCCTGCCAATTTATTATTTAATAAAATTATTAATGAATAGCTTCTCCTCCCCAGTTCCCTAGAGAAGGATGTGGGAGATGGGATTGAAGGTTGGGGGAGAGGGAGAGAGACAGAGACACAGAGAGAGACAGAGAGAGAGATTCAGAGAGATTTTTTTCACTTCCTGTCTTTTCTTCCTAGACTTTGTAGCTCCTTTGAAAGGAGTTTGGGTTATACCTGGATACCTATACTAACTTCCACCAGACAATGAAATCTCTACTAGTTGACATACAAGGAAAGGTTACCTAGGCTTCAGGGTCTTCCGCCCTCAGCTCCACCACTCCTCCCTGTACTACTGTCCGATCACCTACCAACCATCATCACCTAGCCCTGACCACCAAATATTATTCATAACCTCTGCACCAAGTCTTTGGCTCTTGTTCACTAAGAACTATGAAGACCTGTTTTGTTCTTTACCTCAATATCTCACTCTGCTCTTAACTGCCAATGACTACCTGCCCTTCATTATTGTGCCACAAAAATATCCTGATGTGTTGAGACTCTCCAGACCAACTTTTGGGTACCCCTCCCTTTCTTGCTCTCCTCTTCAGTTGTTACCTTGTAGGGAAAAGAAGTGCCAGTTTCTTAGCCTCTTTACCATTTTTTGCATCCTTGTTCCACCCACCCTACCCCTATTGAACTAAATTATTGTCTGGGTTGCTCACTCTTCCATTGAAGACAGTGACTACCATCTTCCATTGGCATAATTCCAGATTTGGGGCACCTAGGCAAATATTTCAGGGGACAAGTAACTGAGAAGAGGGGGACTTATTTATGCTGAAGGAGGGCATGCAGTAAGACTGGATTAAAACCAAACTTGTTTTTAGAACGTGAGATATCTCTGCGTCCCAAGGAAGTCAAATTTGTGTCTTTCTGCCCTACAAAGCCCTAACCAGAACATATCACAGTTATGTAAAAAGCCCAGTGTCCCTACGGGGAAGGAAAAGAATCTTTTTTTGAGTCCCAATCTGCCTCCTCAACTTTAGCCTCTTGCCAAAGAAGAGATATATTGGATTGTAAGGCCAGTGATAGGTAGCCTGATCCAAAGACCAGCAAAAAGCATGTCTAGTATGCCATTTGGGACTTTCATGATGATCTAGCTGCACTTCAGCCTTATAAATCTGCAAGGTCTTACTTGGCAATGAATTCCTCCTGGAGAAAAGGGAAGAGGGGAAGATTCTGGGTCATAATTTTCTAGGAGTCTAAAAAATAAAGCTCTGAGCTCCTGCAGAAATGACTGGTCTTTCAAGATTAGGTGTTTCATCACTCTCCTGTTCTCCCCTTACATCCCTGAAATCAAGTGTTTTACTTGGTCTTGGCTAGACCACCATGCTGAGTGACTTGGGGGCCCAGATCACAGATCCGCATCAACTTTTCTCTCAGTGTTTCCTAAGGAGAAACAATAGATAGATAAAAATATGTTCTAGACATTTCTCTGGATCACTCTGAATACTGTTTTGTTTCTTTGAAATATTCTTAATCTCCACTTTCCAGTTAGGTTGACCTAGAGAGCTTGAATGAACTGGACCAAAGGATCTGTATGAGGACTTGCTTGTTAGCCATACACCTCTGGATTGCTCAGCAAATGGGCTCCCCGCACTGGTACATTTCCTGATGATCTGAGAATCATAGCCTGGCTCCAACTACAGCTACTCCTCTCATCAATCCTCAACAGGCTGACCAAGTATGAGGGAAGGGGTCTGAGCTACCAACGAGGGCTTTTCCTGCTGGGAAGGGGGCTTGGGAGCAACTTTGGAATGCTCGAATCAACAAAGTTCCATTCATTTGACTGTTCTTGTGGCTTCTCTCCCACAACGATTGGCCATTCATTGCCCCACCAGAGAATCACCTCAGTGTGTTTGCATTCATGGCTTGTGTTTTGTTTGGAGTATTCAGACTAATTATTAAATCAGAAGATTATCATTTCCTGCCCTCCTCCAAAGGGAATCGAAAATATTTGCTGTGTGATTTTATGCTATCCTAGGAGCCAGATTCTCCTCCTATCTTTCTACCAAGATAACAATGGCTAATTTCATAATGGAAAACTGAGTTTCTATTCAGGATAAAAATTGGCCTTGCAAGTTGTTTTTTGGAGATGTAACCCATTTGTTCTATTAAGTAAAAGATGCCAACATTAGATACCCTGGGAAGGAAATGTGGGTCATACCGTCAACCAATCAATCAATAAGCACTTATTAAGCATCTACTGTGTGCTTGACACTGTATTAAATGCTACAGATACAAAGACAAAAACACAATTTCTGCCTTCAAGGACTTCACGTTCTATAAAATCTAGGGAATTCACAGTTCAAATGGGGAAACACACACAAAGAAGCCACTCCAGTACAGAATGCTGCATCACCACCTTGTAGTGATATGAGCACCATATGTCAGGGTAATAGAATAGAAGGGCAAAGGGCAAAGTCTGTAAAGCTTAAGGATGGTCTTGGGGGCCCATTACACAGATGGATATATGTTGTTCAGTCATATCTGACTCTTTGTGATCAACCATTTGGAGTTTTCTTGGCAAAGATACTGGAGTGATTTGCCATTTTCTTCTCCAGATCATTTTACTGATGAGGAAATTGAGGCAAACAGGGTTAAGTGACTTGCCCAGGGTCACACAGCTAATAAGTGTCTGAGACTGGATTTGAACTCAGGTCTTCCGGAATTCAGGCCTGGAGCTCTATCTACTATGCCACCTCACTGCCTCAGATAGAGAGATATATATTCATGTACATACATACATATGGACGTATGTAGAAGAACCTGGAAAAATACATGGATATATATATATATGTACACATGTGTATATAGATTTGTGTGTGTGTGTGTGTATACACACACACGTGCACATATGTATATGTGTGTCTATCAATCTGTCTGTCTGTCTATCTATCTATCTATCTATGGCAACAAAGACCTCAGAAAGTTAAGTGCCCAAAGTTAGATAACATAGTGAACCAGTAGTCTCAAAACCAGGACTGAATCTAGGTCTCCAGCTCTGAATGCAGGGCTTTTCTCAGTGTACTGGCAGGTGTTCCACTTACCCTTTCTCTCCTGATCAGATGGGGTGGAAGCTCATCTCACTCTCATCTTGTTCCCTATGTTGACCAAGCCTGGTTTCAGTAAGACCACACTGATATTCCAGACCACACCCATCACTGGATGGCCAGAGGTCCAACTTGAACTATGACCTGTGCTTTTTGTTTATTTGCCTCAATGAAACCCATTCTGGGTTTCTTTGTCCCTGGTTCTAGCTGGGAACTGCTATCTGAGTATTTCTTCATTTTGGTAATGGGCTAATCCCTGGAAAAGTCCTGCCCTTGTGCATAGGAATGTTGGCAATTACCATTATGTTCTTTACCCTAACCTATAACACATTAATCACATGAAGGAGATTCAAGGTCAAACTTTCTTTTCACTTTCTTTTCTACCTCTGAAGCTTAGGTAGCAGCAGGGTCACAGAGTAGCTGGGGGTGGGGATGCTGGTTCCTTGGACTGCCAATCTATAAAAAAGGTTGTTTAGATGGAGTTTTAGATGTCTGGCTTCTGGCTGAGTTTCTTTTCACCAATCTAGAGCCATTATCAAATGTTGATGGTTACATCTTTCCTGACAAAAAGCACACTTTCCTAAATGTAAAACTTCTGTCACTTGTTCACTGGCTGTGTAACTTAGTTGATTAGAGAGTGACACTGATGCACTCTCAGTTGTAGAAGGAATCCCTAAATGGTCCACTTAGCTTGACCCTGTTCCTTGGCTCATATGGAATTGAGATCCTAACCCTGGCCTTGTCAACATGCATTATTGATGACTGGGTTTCCAAACAAAACACCAAGAATGATTTAGTGCAGCCTAGATCCATAGTTGGGACCCCTAATTATACTAGGTCCAATTGATGATGAGTCAATTGTATATCCCTGAAAAATGGAGAAATGTCACCTTTTCTTAATCTTTCCCAAGCCCTATTCCACCTCCTCCACCCCAATTCTTCATTTCTGTTGCTGGCATGACCATCCTCACAATTTCATACTTGAAATCATGAGTCACAATACTCAGAAAGACCTTAGACATCACAGGATCATTTAATATAAGAATTCTTAACCTTTTTCATGTCTCAGACCCTACTGGCAGTCTGGTAAAACCCACAGACTCCTCAGAATATTGATTTTAAAAGTATAAAATACAATTCACATGATTATAAGGAAACTACCACACTGAAATAGTTATTAAAATATTTTTTAAAACAAGCTCACAGATCCCAGGTTAAGAACTCCTGATCTAGCCAAACTTGTTTCATTTTTATAGATAGAAAAATGAAGTCCAGAAAGTACTATGACTTGCCCATAGTCATCCAAGTGGTATACAGCAGAGCTGAGATTTGAACTCAAATCTCCTCTAGCTCTAGATAAAGTGTTTCCCCTCTCCCTCCTACTATATAGTCTGACGCTGTTGAAAAGGTGACAGATTTAAACTTAGGTTTGTTATTACCTATGTAACTGTGGGCAATTTACTTTCCAGTTTTGGGCCTTGGTTTCCCTTATCCGTACAAATGAGGTAGAGGGTAGTATCAAATACTAAACACAATAGAAATGGATCCCCACAGGCCACATATTGACTTACAAAACCACTAATTAACTTCATCCATACTGTATTTTTATTTTGTTAAACATTTTACAATCACATTTTAATCTGATTCACAGCCTGGAACTTTAAGCCTCTAAGTTACATGGCTGTAAAGCTGTAAATCTAAGATCTGAAGTTGTCTTAAACTCTTTCCTCTATCATGTTTACATACAATCAGTTGTCAAATTAAAATGTACTTTGTCAGTTCATCCCCTCTTTCTATTCCCACTGCTATTCCAGTTTATGAGAAGACACACGCCTGCCCCCCCAACCATGCAATAGCAAAGAAAACAGATCCTCAGACTTGCTGTCACAAAATCTTCACTTATGAAGGGCCTGAACCCCACCTCTATGAGGCTGCAAATCTCCCTAAACTATCATCATTAGCTCTGTGCTGGCTCATCAACTAGCAGTCCACCTCCTTTTGCCCAACTCTGACCAATTACTGGAGACAAAGTAATCTTAAAAATAACTGATTTTTTTTTTAACTATAGAAACTGCAGTTTGGGTGATTATGAATAATAACAATGGCTTGAGTCTCTGATGGTTTCATTGCAGTCCTTTACACACAGTCCATATGCTTCACTATAGGATACAGTGGGGTAGTAGGCCTAGTGTGTTAGCACAGATTTTCAGCCATGATTATTGGGAGGTAGAGGGACCATCAATTGTCTGGGAGAAACCTTGTTTCTGTGGCATGGCAAGCAGTCTCCTTAATTACAACCTGGGTAATGCAGTACACAACATATACACATGTGCATATATACATACATATATACATACACGCATCATACCATCACCTCTCAATTATCCATGAAATAAAGTGTATTATGCATATACATAATCCCACCAGTGCTAAATTTTTTTCTATTTGTCTTCATAATGCAGCCAAAGGCACCAACTTAGTCATGTGGGTGCACCCCCTCCACATATCTGGCCAAATCTTTTCCTTAGAGGCATACCATGGGGGTGGGGTGGAAGGACTGGACAATTGTTGGCGGAAAATTCCAAAGTGGGGCTGCTTTGAGCTCTTTGGTGGTCTAGATCATCTGAAGTGAAATACCTGTCTATCTCGTCCATTTCGTTCCCAGGGGCCAAAAAACTCGCAGCCAGTTAGAAAGCAGACTGGAGAATCCCTCGAGTCTGCTTTGGCAGGCAGTCCCAAGGTCTGCAACCTCAGTGAGACTGGGTGAAACTCAGTGTGGACTGGGAAGTGATGTCCGTCAGGGACAGGGTTGAATGGCAAAGGCTTCTCTCCTAGTGGGCCATCAAACCTGCTCTGCCAACGAGCTGTGGCAAGCTGAGCCGCCACGGCATGGATCCTCAGGGCGGGGGTCCGAGGCCATTTCCATCTGTGACAACCGCCACTCAGCCCACCACTGCCCTCTCGCGTCCTGATCCTCCCAACCCGCCTCCCTCCTGCAAGTCGGAAAAAAATGCAGCCCCAGTCCAGGCAGAGTGCCTGGTGTGGCCTGGCCCGCGGAGCGTGTCCAGGGGGCAGGTGTAGGAATTAGGGAGCCGGGTGGCTGCAGCCTGGGGGCCGGTGCCCGGAGCTCATCCACAACAATAGCTCGCGGTGGGGGGCGGGGCGGCGGTGCCATCCCCACCAGCCTAGGAGTGGGCGCGCTAGCCCGGGCCAGCAGGTCTGCCCGCTCCCCCACGGCTGCAGCCAAGGTAGGCTGAGGGCGAGCCTGCGGGGTTCCTGGGTTCGGACCCACCCCGCACAAACACGCACCACAGCCCGCAGCCCAACGGCGGCCGCCCAGCCAGCCTGCTTTTGCTTTGTCTCCCGTCCCCCAATCTCCCGCCCCCTTTACCCCGAGGGGCAAAGGAGAGCCAAGCACACGTGCGAAAGCGCCTTTCTGGTTCCAGGAGGAGCC
Source organism: Potorous gilbertii (assembly GCA_028658325.1). Lineage (NCBI taxonomy): Eukaryota > Metazoa > Chordata > Mammalia > Diprotodontia > Potoroidae > Potorous > Potorous gilbertii. The sequence goes on along the minus strand of CM053769.1, from coordinate 296,804,494 downwards.
TCGGGCTCCCGGCACTGGGGAGGGGAAGGCCGGGCAGGGCGGGCCGGGGGAGAGCGTGAGGCTAGCTGGGGGCACTGCCGAGCCTCGCTGGTACCCAGAGAAAGTTGGCCAGTAGAGGCCGGGAGAGGGGGCGCCCCAGGGGGTCCCCCCAAGCCGGGCTGGCCGGGGTGACCGTGGGGGGGCGGGGAAGCAGAGAGGCTGGCAGGAAGCCGGCGAAGGGTCCTTACCTGGAATAAAGTCTCTTGGTGGCTGAATGCTGGACCTCATCGCCGGCCAGGCAAGCCATGAATTACGGAGAAGAGACCGTGCCTGCAGGGTGCGAGCTCGGAGTGGGCGGCAGCAGCAGGAAAAGGCGAGCAGAGCCCGGAGAGGCAGCCCGCGCGAGGAGGGCGAGCGGGGCGCTGCGCCCTGCCAGGCTCCCGCGGCCAGCACACCGCCAGCGAGCGAGAACCACGGCAGCAGCGGCTAGGAAGTGATGTATAGGCAAATAAAGTCTGGGGCAGGCCCCGCCCCCCGCCCCCCGCCCGTGATGTCATACCCGTGCCCTGGGGAAGGGGGACGGAGCCAGTGACAGCCGCCCCCCAGCGCCCTCGCTTTGTGTGGGTTGTTCTGGGGCTGCCCAGCAGCAGAAGACACCCGGCTGGCCCCTCGGCCACTGCCTCTCCCTTTAGGGGAAGAGGGCAAGGGCACTGAGGAGAGGGATTCCTTCGAGCCTTTTCTGACCGACAAGAATGAGACACTCCTGGTGAAGTGAGAACTTGATCAAAGGGAAGCCGCCTTGGGTGCTGTAAAAAGAAGCCAATGGTGAGGGCCTGGCCCCGGGCACCTTGGTCTCTATAATAATAACTCACATTTATGGAGCAAGGCTTCCTCAAAACAACTCTGGGAGGTAGGGAGAGAGAGCGAGTGTATTCATCTCCATTTTACAGATGAGGAAACTAAGTCTCAGAGATCTTAAGGGATTTGCCTTTGGTCGCAGAGATGGAAAGCTTTGAGGTCTGGACTTGGAACCAAGTTTCCTGAGACTCAGTCCAACGCTCTTTCCTTTATATCATAGCACTTAGCGATTTCACTAGCTTTCAGGGTTGACCTTCTTACCAACTTCCCTCCATTCATCGCGAAAGGGAATTTTTAAGACCCACCATCGACAGAAAGCCAAAGCATTGACCTGTAACATTAAAAATGGAGGATTCACAACTAACTGAGCAATAAAAATGGCATAAGAACAACAATGTGAGGAAATGGCTTTTTGGTTCCCTAAGGAATTGCTTATCAAGGCTTCGGTGACATTACCTGTGGGTTCTAGAGTGTGTAGTAGTGTACACAGTCAAAAAGAGATTGGTGGCACACCAAGAGAGGAATGTGTTTAGGCTGTATTGCTGGAGTCAGCATTTCCATTGAATTATTCAAGTGGCCAGAGTTTTAGAGGCATCATATTTTTAAAAATCTCAGCTTGAATTCTTCTGGCCCTCAAAATATCCCTTCCCTCCTATGATGTCTACATCTACTTCTCCTCGGGAAGTCAGTGGATGCTTAGGAAGAATCCAACTGACTTGAAAAGCAGCCACAAATGTATGTAATTAGGAAGGCCAAATAGTGAGGGGGGTGGAGGAGGCTTGCAGGCATGCATATTCAAACCAAACCAACTTTTGGATTGTCTGTACTACTGCTACTTCAACACATTCTAAGCCTGTGGCCTTGGTCACACTTAGCCACGCCCTTAGCATGTTCCTACATTTGATAGAAACTGGGCTTCAGCAGCTGAGGCAGAGAATGGAAAAAAAAAATCAAAGAGGACATCTCAGGCCTGAGTGGGTTTGTTTTTCCTACAGAGGAAATTAGGTAGGAGAATGAAAACCAGCTGTGCTTCACTGCCTGTTTCCCCCAGCTCCCACTCTCTTACATCCCCCACCAAAAACCCCTACCAGAGACAGAAAGGGCCTTGCTTCTAAGAGCCATGATAGCTGGCTGGCATGATGCAGATTGTGGGCAGCCAGCACCATTGTTTCAATCCTGGGCAAGGGGAGAGCAAAGGCAACTAGGATGGGGAGACAGAACCCTTGCATGTGGTTCCTTGTCCAGTTAGCTGCATTCCACCACTTCAGCACAAGGAGCAGACTTGGAAATCATTTTTAGTTTCCCCAACCACAAGGTCTGTGAAGTGTCTTGAGCCACAATACTTCAGACAGCAAGCCAGCAAGGATCCAGTGGGTGTGAGTTTCAATTCTGGTCCTCAAGCAAAATACAACAAGAGTCTATTCTCAGCAGTTCCTTGAACCCTGTACCCCACAGGAGGGGGTAGTATCTGGAGTCTAACATTGCCAGAACTTTCTGAGTGGAGACAACCACTGAAGTGAGGGAACCCTCTATACAGTTGACAGAGCTTATAGCTAGGTCACCCAGCCACAAGGCAGAATGCCTCTGTGGACTTAATGCTCCTTTTCCTACCAAAGAGGCGACACCTTGTCTCTCTTCCTGCACAGGTCACAGTGCCTGTGTATAAATGCCAAATCGCCCTGCTTAGGCAAGATTAGAAATTGGTAGCTACACCTGCTTTTTTCTTACTATGTAGTAATATAAGAAGAAAGGGTTATTTATGTAAAAATTTTGTACTTGAAGTACTATATTAATCCAAAGTATTCTTTCTGACAACTAAATCTGGCTTTGGCTCTTATAACAAAATTGCATGCTCAAAGCCAGACTTTTTTTTTTTAAATCAGAATTGAGACTGCTGGCAAACTGCAGTGTACAGAGTGGCAAGGCTATCTTTACATTTAAAGGAGCAAATCATTGAGAAGTAGAGGTGTAACTAGGGTGAGGTGATTAGCCTTTTGTACCAAGATACAAAACTTTAGAAGACACTAGTAGCATTTATACTTCCTTAGTGCCAAAGAAACTACAGAGTTTAGTAAATAATTATTGACAACAATTAGGAAAACAGTGAAACAGTTCTTTTTCCTCAAGTAAAGCACTATCAGGTAAGCTCCCCTATAGTGAAGCTGCTTTTGTGCCTTCTGAGGTCTCTCTGTCTGCCCCTCCTCCCACTGAATTTATTTTTAAGAAGTTGTTGTGAGGGTGTGTTTTGTGAAGCTTACCCAGGATAAGAACTCCTGCTTTGTTGAAAGTGTATCAATCAACAAATGTTTATTAAATGTCTAAGTACCAGGCCCTGTGATAGGGATAGGAAGACAGAAATGAAAAACAGTCTCTGAATTGTTTACATATTATATATTATAACATTATATAATATACAACATATATAATATACATGTAGGTAAGCACATGCAAAATAAACACAAGGTATTTTGTCAAGGGATACAGTTGCATCTGAGAGATCAGTAAAGGCCTTATTTAGGAGGTTACCTGGGAGCTGAGTTTTGAAGAGAACTAGGGATTTTAAGAGGCAGAGGTGAGAAGGGAGTGCTTTCCTGGCAAGGAGATGAGAAATGGAATGTTTTGTGTGAAGAACAGGAAGAAGAGTTTGCTGAATTAAAAAGTGAATAAGAAGTAATAATAAGACTGAAAAAGTAGATTGGACAAGGTTGTGATGGGTCTGGAATGCCAGATGGAGGAGTGAATATATAATTCTATATGTGCCAGGGAGCCAGTGGATTTATTGAGTAGAGCAGTGACATGGTCAAATATACATTTTTGGAAAACAACTTGCAGCTTGTGTGGACAGTGGATTCAAGAGGGAAGGCTCTTTTAGAGTCTCTTTCGATAGTTTAGGTGACTGAATTAGGATGATGGCCATCTAAATAGAGATAAAGGGATTACAAGGTATATTTTGGAAGGAAAATAAGCAAATCATGTCAACTGACTGGATTTGCAAAAGGAGTAAGAGTCAAGGATGACTTTGAGCACAAATATCCCTTGATTGGATGGTGGTGATCTCTATAAAACATGTGTTCAATGACTGTGGGGGGGTGTTGGGGACCCTATTTTCACAAAGGTATGATGACTTTAAAGGTTATAGAAATAGAAGAGATGATTGAAGGGGGAAGTAATCTGCCTGAGGGAATAGGATGTAAGTGTAGATGCCTTGGGGTAGAGAAGGGCTACCCCTTCATCAGAGACCAGAATAAAGCAGAAGAGAACAGTGGATGAGGTCATAGTGTTTTGAGATGTAGAGAAGGGAAAAATAAGAGGCTTATGGCAAATGGCATCTATTTTCTCAGTAATGTATGAGGTAAAATCGTCTTTTGAGAAAGCAGTGGGAGGGGGTGGTATGGGAGGCTTGAAAGGAAAATAGCCAACATGATTCAGAAAAAAAGAAAGTTTGGAACAGATGCCATGGGAAATGTAAGAGAAAATCACTTAAGGAGGTGTGAAAGAATTGCTTTGCAGCAGTGAGGACCCAGTTGAGAATTAGATTACTAGAATGACCAGCTTGGTTGGTCAAAGCCCAGTAACAACGAGACCCAGGTAGTAGGTTTGCTCTTTCTACTGGATGATTTAATTTGCACAGAGGGAAAACTTTGTTACCTAACCACAGACTACATTCATGGCTTTTGGCTATCTCAAAAAAATATGCTCTTGGAAGGACCCTGAGGGAGAGTGTAGATACCTCAGTGATGTTCATTTCCACAGTTAGAAAAATAACTCACTCTCTCCCAGTGTTTGGTCAGGTGCCTCATCTTATTATAAATGTTGAATGAATGGATGGAGAAGATCAGCATGGTATCACTTCCACATGTTTAATAAAAGCCAAGGGAGATGTATCAGAAACCTAACTTGCTCTCCTGAAGGATATGATGTTAAGTGGATCATATGGTTTCTTGGCTCAGTGAATAAGAAATGAGAGACTGAGACAACTCTAGCAGTTGAAGGAAGGATTCACGTTTACAATGCTGGACTGAAGCTAAGTTTGCTGTCTCTTAATTGGCACAGCAAGCTAGTGTTTGTATTATTGGTAGCTTCTGATGGAGGTCTGGTCTGGGCGTGGAAGTCTCCAGGGTTTCAAGCCCTCAAGCCATGGCTGTCCTTGGCTATCCAATGGGTAGAAAGTCAGCCAGTCTCTCATGCCAATACACTGTGACTTGGGATCCTCCAGATCCTTTATTGGAACTGGACACTGTAGAGAGCATGGGCTATTCAGGGTGAGAAGTGGCAGGATAAAATCCTGCAGGTTCTGACAAACAGACCTGTCCTCCAGTAGGGGTTCCTGGGAGAGTGACTATAAGTTCTCAGTGACAATGATAAGATAAGGATGTGGGATGGTGCAAGCTTGTCTGTTTATTAATATTGCTTGGTAGTGGAATGAAGGTGAGTTCTTTTCAGTGCCAAATATTTTTTTGGGATTTTGTATCTTATGTTCAAAGCCCAGTAAGTCCTCAGGATGTCACTAAATGTCCTCCCAGTTGTTTTATGTACATAGATTGTATGTCCCAGCTCATGGAATATATGGTAAGATCCCGAAAGGCACGAAACTATGACTTTTTTCCTTTGGTTAGCATTTCTTAAATTCTTAAACCCTGTTCTCAATCTTGTTAGGTAGCATGATGGTAAGGAAGAAGAGACTCTATTCCTTCAGAAAGTTTACAATCTAATTGTAGAGACAAGATGTATGCACATGAAGTAGCCTGAGAACCATACGGTGCCCAATATAGTCCAGTTGTTGACTTACCTTCCCTTAGAGTAGGAGTTCTTAACCTGGGGTCTGTGGACCTCATGGATAGACTTCAGGATGAGATATTTGAACTCAGATAAGAGGAAAAATCATATTTTTATTTTCACTAGCTTCTAATTGAAGTTTCTTTCTCTCCCCCCC
>CM053769.1:296773440-296798224 GCA_028658325.1 Potorous gilbertii | reverse complement strand
GGGATGCCCATCAATTGGGGAATGACTAAACAAGTTGTGGTATATGAATGTTATAGAATACTATTGTTCTATAAGAAATGATGAACAGTCGGACTTCAGAAAAACCTGGAAAGACTTATATGAACTGATGCTGAGTGAAATGAACAGAATCAGGAAAACATTGTACACAGTCACAGACACAGTGTGCAAGGATTGATTTTGATAAACTTAGTCCTTTTCAGCAACGCAAGGACCTAAAACATTTATAAAAGATTCATAATGGAAAATGCCATCCATACCCATAGAAAGAACTATGGAGTAGGAACTCAGAATGAATCAGACTATTTTCTCTTTTGTTATGTTTTGTTTTGTTTTTCTCATGGTTTCTCCCATTCATTATTAATCCTTTTTTGCAACATTAATAATGTGAAAACGTATTTTATAGGAATGTATGTGTAGAACCCATACAAGACTGCAAGCTGTCTTGGGGAAGGAGGGAAGGTGGACAGGGAGAAAATTTAAAACTTATGGAAGTGAATGTTGAAAACTGAAAACAAATAAATTAATAAATTTGGGTGAAAAAAAGAAAAAAATTATTAAGCCTATCAATATGTGCTATCCCTCCTTTCCCTCACCCCCACCCCACCAGTAGAGAATAAATTCCTTGAGAGCAGGAAGTATTGATTTTTTTTTCATAGTGCCTTCTAAAAATAATGGTAAGCATTTATGTAGCACATTTAAGGTTTGCAAAGCACTTTACACATATTATCTTATTTTATCCCTATAACAGCCCTGAGAGATAAGTTGCTATGTTATCTCCATTTTACAGATGAGAAAACTGAAGCAGACAGGTTTAGTGACTAGCCCAGCATTACGTGTCTACTAAGTATCTAGGCTGGATTTAAACTAAGATCATCTTGACTTGGGTTCCATTGCTCTATATATTGCTATCTGCTATTGTAGTTGCATATTAAATATTACTTGAAATTAACTGAATGAGGAGATGAGGAAAGGGGAGGCTTGGTGCAAATTACTCCAAAAAGGGAAGCTATCCCTACTTACTTGTTCTTTTGTAAGCTGAAGAAAAGTCTTTACAGAAAAGCTAAAGAACTACAGACAACTTCCACTTTACCTACTTAAAGTGATTTGTCCATAATGTGAATTTACCCGTACCTACCCTTCACTACCTACCCTACACTTCACCTTATCTATACAACAAAGACATACATAAAATAATACCTTTAGACAAGTCACAAAATGTACTAAAATGCAGACATATTAAATACTGGACCATGATGGTAAACAGAATTATGAAATGAAAGGTCAAGTTAGTGATAACATATGCACAGTACTATACAGTATAGTTAATAGGTGTGCAGAATGTTAGGACAACTAGGCAGCACAGCGAGTAGAGCGCTGGACCTGGAGTCAGAAAGACTCCTCTTCCTGAATTCAAACCTGACCTCCAACTTTTCCTACCTGTGTGATCCTGGGCAAGTCACTTAACCCCATTTGTCTCAGTTTCCTCATCTGTAAGGTGAGCTGGAGAAGGAAATGGCAAACCACTCCAGTATCTTTGTCAAGAAAACCCCAAATGGGATCATAAAGATTCATACACAACTTATTGACTGAACAACAAAGCAGAATGCTGCCCCTTCCCCACTCATTGCACCTAGCCCTTATCACTGGTAGTCCAGCAGGCAACTTTTTTTAATGAAACTATCAAGAGTTGTTTGGACAGTGGCTCTCTTTTTTCCTTTGTGTATATGATAATAGCAAAAAATATATATATTAACATATATATGTATATATATATATATATATTACCCTCAACTAGTCTTTCATAGTTCTTTAAATGTAAATCAAGGACTGTCTATACTTAATGGGTAGAGCATTAGACTCAGTCAGCAACCCCCTCCACTCCACTCCAGACACTTAGTATATGTATGATCCTGGGAAAGGCATTCAATTTCTCTGAGCCTCAGTTTCCTCAGCTGCAAAATGTGCATAATAACAGGATCTATCTCTCAGGGTTGTGAGATTCAAATGAATGAATGACTCCATGAATGGGGGCAGGGGGCAGGAAGCCACATTTATGAAATGCTTACTATATGACAGGCACAGCGCTGAGAGCTGCGGATACAAATGTAAGCAGCCTCTGCCATCAAAAAACGTATGTTCTAAAAGGGGAAGGCTATATATAGAGTTGAGGGGAGGGGTGTGCAGGGGTGAGGATGGGAGAGAAGTATGTGGTGACCTAGATTCCAAGAAAGAAAAGGGAAAAGCAGGGTCTCAGAAACAGAATGTAAATCCTGGTGAGAGGAGAATGAGGGGAGATGACCAGAGTGTAATCAATATGGTTTTTACCATCTGGATTTGAGCTCACTTTTCCAACCGCACAAACACTGACAGTGAGACAACTGCTGCTATTCTCAAAGTTCTAAGGTTGGAAGGGAGAACAGGATAAGAATTTATTAAGCACCTACTACTAAACCAGGCACTATGCTAAGCACTTTACAAATATTATTTCAATTGATCCTAAGGGAAATATGGTGGTTCTAGGAATAACATTATGGGTAACTATCCTCCTAAATGAGAGGTCACATGCCCCCAATGGTGTACTTCCCCTTAACAATAAGCCACTATAATCCTTTGCAAAGGCATTTGCTGGAATGTCATAGCAAGAACAGCAGTTATAATCAAAAAATAAAAAACATGGGACAGTCTCCCCAAAATATATACAGTCTTTGGGGTGGGCGTAGGGTATACCGAGTTGGCATAAATTTAAAGTTCAAAGATAGTGAGGCATATATGTGGGGAACATACATGGTCAAAGCATTTCACAATTCCAGAAATATAGGTTGTCTAGAGAGTCTTCCCCAAGTGCACTGATGGTGATGGTGTCAGTGATGAACAAATTATCCTGCTGGTCAGCTGGGATGATTCTAAATATGGCACAGTTGCTGCTGCACTGAACTAGGTAGATCACTGTGGACAGGTGGAACCACTGTACTCCCTGGGCTCAATCTCCAAGAGGCCACAGCAATTTGTCATCAGCTTCAGTCACAAGTTTGACTAAATGGTAGTGTGCTTGCTATGTTTAGCTAGAATGCTTTGGTGCTCTTTCAAGTCAACGCTTAGCCCAGGACTGGAAGAAACTTCTCTTCTTTGACCCTCTAAAGCCTCAACCTGAGGTTTGCCAATTCCAGGAAAGAAGTAGGAGAGGTCTGGCCTTTCTGTTAGGATAATTCTTCCTAGTATAGAGCAAATTACCTCGCTGATAGACTTCTTTTGCTTTACGTTGCCTAGCCAGATTCTAGACAAGGACATTTTCCAGTGGAGATCTTACACACATAAGTAGCTAAGAACCAAGATCTAAAGACAGTTTTGCCCTGGGAAAAGTTCTTTGTCTCTGGAAGTTTGAGTCTTTTCTCTGGAAGCTGAGCTTTTCAAGTCTCTTATCTTTTAAGGAGAGGTCTTTTCCTTTACGTTTCAGCATCTCTGTCTTTTTAATTCTCTGCCTTTCAGGCTCTGTGGGTCTCACCGGGTTCACAACTACAGAGATAACATATATAGAGCACGTAGTAACCTACAAGTTCTATGCAAATCTGAGCAGCTATTTAGTATTCCATACAAGAATTTTGACCAAATAAAATACAAGTTATTTCTTTAAAGAGCAGTTTAACTAACTCCATTGTTGGTTGTTGTCTTTCGTCTTCAAAGAGGACCAAAAGGATATCACCATGGTAAAATAAAATTTCAATGTGTCTGTGGCTGATCAGACCAATACAAGCTTGGAATGCCCTACCACAGATTGAGCACAGATAGTCCATGTAAATATTTGGGGTGGATATCCCAAATTTGCGCATCCTGCATTTACTTTGTGCTGACTCAATTCTACTTTGCTCAAAGAGCACAACACCTTTTCTTATGTGGCCATGCTGAGTGGTCCTGTGCCAGTGTCTCCCATGTTGCACAGTCAAATCTGAAGTTCTTGAGAGAGACCTTGAGAGTGTCCTTGTATCCTTTCTTCTGGCCACCATGTGATCACCTGGCCCATGCAAGTTCTCCATAAAATAGTCTTTTTGACAAGCGTACATTGTGCATTTGAACAACGTGGCCAGCCCATCAGAATTGTGCTCTCTGAAGCATATTTTGAATATTTGGCAGTTCAGCTTGAGCAAGAACTTCACTGTCTGGTACCTTATCCTGCCAAGTGATCCTCAGAATCTTCCTAAGACAGTTTGAATGGAAGCAATTCAGTTTCCTGGCATGGTGCTGGTAAACTATCCATGTTTCACAAGCATACAACAATGAGGTCAGCACAACGGCTCTGTAGACCTTCAGTTTGGTAGTCAGTCTAATATCTCTTCTCTCCCAAACCTTTCTTCAGAGCCTCCCAAACACTGAGCTAGCTCTGGCAATGCATGCATCAACCTCATTGTCAATGTGTACATCCCTGGAAAATATTCTACCAAGGTAAGTGAACTTATCCACAGCATTCAAAACCTCTCCATTTGTTGTAATTGATGGTTCCACGTACAGATGGTGTGGTGGTGGCTGATGGAGCACCTGCGTTGTTTTTTTTTTTTTTTGATGTTAATGATTAGGCCAAAATTAGCACAGACAGTAGAGAATTGATCCATACTTTGTTGCATATCAGCTTCAGAGGCTGCATTGAGTGCACAAGCATCTGCAAACAGAAAATCATGCACCAACACTCCTTCCACTTTGGTCTTGGCTTGTAACCTTTTCAAATTGAAGAACTTACCATTGAGGTGTAGGGTGTGTTCAAGGAGGACCAGTACCTTTGGTATGATGGCTGCTGAGCCCTTTTCAGGGTTCTTTCCACCTTTGGTGTCCACCTGTTCTGCCTAACTCTGACCTGTGGCTCCAAGAAGTTGCAGCATGCGCAGCCGTCACACCTCAGTTTACACCCTGGTAAACCATTTCGGCAGATGGGTCAAACCAGGTTGAGGGTAACCAAGTAAGTCCATTGTAGGCACATAAAATAAATGTTTATACATTGATTATTTCCCTCCTCAGTTGGAAGCTTTGTCCAGATTGGTGGACAGGGCAGCTAAGTGGCACAGTTGATGAAGTGCTGGGTCTGGAATCAAGAAAATTCATTTTCCTGAGTTCAAATCTAGACTCAGATACTTACTAGCTATGTGACCCTGGACAAGTCACTTAACCCCGTTTGCCTCAATTTCCTCATCTATAAAATGAACCAGAAAAGAAAATGGCAAACCGCTTCAGTACCTTTGCCAAGAAAACCTCAAATGGGGTCATAAAGAGTTTGACATGACTGAAGAAATGGTCCAATAATAACAGCAGATATGATGTGATTGGTGGGCTCATGGTAGTTAGATAAGACCAATAAAATCTGGCCTTACCTGTATGCAAAGTAGGTGGTCACGCATGTGACCCAAGTAGTCCTAATCCCAAGGCTGCCTGAAATTTTTCCTTTTATTTGCTTGGCTTAATCTTTGACCTCTTAGTTGTTGTTCAGTCATGTCCAACTCTCCATGACCCTATTTGGGGTTTTCTTGGCAATGATACAGGAGTGGTTTGCCATTTCCTTCTCTGGCTTATTTTACAGATGAGGAAACTATAGGCCCTATTTTAAAATGAAAATATTTTGGGGGAGGGGGCAGTCAGGAAGCATCTCCAGAGACTGAGTTCATTAGATACTTTCTTCTGAGGACAAGGGTGTTTCAAGGAAGAAGAGAAAGGTAAGACTCAGATGGGCAGAAAAGAGCAGAGCACTAAAGACAAGACCAGGCAGCAGAAACCTGACCCCCTCTGCCCATGTTATATATACTGAAGGGTAGGGATAGGTACTGGACCTGGGATTTCTAGTATAGTCAACTCCCTGAGAAGGAAATACCTTCTACTAATGCCAGTTGGCTCCTTCTCTACAACTCATTATATAGCCTTAGGGAGTTGCCTAGAAACTTGATAAGTCAAATGACTGGTCCATTGATAGAGATTCTAAGTGTCAAAGGATGGACTGAATCTAGGTCTTTCCAACTTGGTGACAAGATCTGTAGCTTCTACACCACATCGCCATTATGTGACACTCAGGACATTATTGTCCTGAGACAATAACATTTGTCAGAACTCTTCCAGAGCCTTAAAGAGTTTCTTAAGATGCCCATCTCAGGGGAGGTGCTGATGCTCAGGGAGAGCTTGGCTTAATCATGACTGAAGGCAGCTAAGTGTTGCAGTGAATAGAGCACTGGACTTGAGAATAAGAAAGAGCTGAGTTCAAATCCTCAGCTGCTAACTAGTTGTGTGACCCTGGGCAAGTCACTTAACCTGTCACCATCAGTGCCCCCTCCATAAAACTAGAATAATAATAGCTCTTAACTCAAAGGGTTGTTGTGATGATCAAATTGGACATTTGTAAAGCATTTTATAAACCTGAAAATTACATTCTGACTAGCTACTATTAAATAGCATTATTCTCTCTCAGGGCTGTCTTCCCTCCCTCCCCCCCTACCCCCAGCGTTCTGAAGCAAATTTGAACATCCAGACAGGTGATTCACACTAGCACCATCAAAGTCAATGTCTGAGGCTAACAAGAGCCACCTTCTTCAAAGGTGAACTCTCTCAGTCGTTCCGGTTGTGTCCTGAGTCAAGGCCAAGAGAGGCTGAAAATCAGGTGGTACTCAGACTAGCTTGGGGGGAGGAATATGTGAGTGCAATTCTAATTAGAACAGGCTAGTTCCACAGAAAAGAAGCCACTGGGACTCTGAGAGGCAGAATAAGGTTTCCATGGCAACCTCTTGATGGTAAATTTGCTTCCAAGTTGCCTGATATGACTTACACCTGGAGTGGGATTAGGCTCAAGCTCTTGGAGGACACTGCAGGAAACTTGGGGAAAGCCACAGAGGAACAAGCAGACTCATTTTGACTGCCTGATGGGGAAGCTGAAGTTTGGCTAAGGAGGAAATTTCCTTGGACTGGTTATCTGGGTAGCCAAGGGCCTGTCATTTTTAGGTATATACAGACTATGGGAAAGAAGGTTATACTTCTTGAAAATCTCACTTTCAAGTTATTTATTTTAGCTGCCTCAGCTTTTGAACTATTACATAGGTGATCCATGGCAGAAAAGATGAGGTCTCCCACCTGTCTGGTTCCCTCCATTCTCCTATTTCAATAGATAATCCGTGTCAACTGATTGATTTTGCATCGATCCTGGACTGAGCAACCTTTTAGGCACTGGTGAGGGAAAAGCAGAAAAACAGAGATGGACTGAAATAATCTTGAGTTTGTCTGAGACAAACTTCCTTCTCCCATCAAGATTCTTGTTCTACCCGGAGGGTGTGTGATTATGGGGTATGATTATGTTGGAAGGCAGGAGAGTGTTTTCCTAACCCCCTCCCAAGCTATCACCATCTCTTTTATTTCCTATTTTGGGTTCCCAGTTCCCAGTACTCTAGTTCTCAGGACTGTTGTTATCGTTGCTGTCCGTCCTCCCATCCTCCTCACATCCATCCCTTAAACCCTTAATCTCTAGCCTTTAACAATGGCCACAGTCCTTCCTGGAGGTGGAACACGGCAGAATTCCAAAAGCAAACCAATCTTTCCCTATATGGTAGCCCATACAATCTAAAGAGAGAGACAGACTATACACATCTGGATACCTACAAAAGAAATGATCCACATTACAACTAAACCAAGGCTACAAATAAGCACAATGATTTGTTAAGTGATTGCCTTGTTGACTAAGACACATGAATGGTGAATGTACAGTGAACCCTGAGAAAACACAAGCTCCATTGTTATTAATAACCATCTGTAGACAAAAGCCCAGGAAGTCACTGACTGAGCAGGGTAAGAGAAAAGCTTGGTGTTTGATTGGACACCGAAGAACTTATGCTTTTCCAGGTAAGATCACTCAAGCTAAAGTTGAGAAATTTCTGAGAAGATTCAAAATGGAAGTCTGGTTTGGATTAGAGATTTTAAAGAACAGCTTGATCAGTGCAATGAGTTTGCTTCTCCTGTCTCAGAAACTGAAGAGTCTCAGAAATAGAATTTTGGATAATGGTCTTCTCTGGCCCATGGTAGGTGGGAAGTCATGTCACTAAAATGAGATTTTGTCTTCTGCAGAATTTAGCCACTAAAAAAGTTATCAGATCTTATTGTAAGTTATATTATAGCAATCATGTATATGATTGTGGGGAGGAAAAAAGAGAGAGAAGTCATCAAATAATGAAGATTCTTGTTCTACCCTAAGGGTACGTGATTGTGGGTATGATTGTGTTGGACGGTAGGAGAGTGTTTTCCAAACCTCCTCCCAAGCTATCACCTTTATTTCCTATTTCGGGTTGCCAGTTCCCAGTACTTATCCCTCAGGACTGTTGTCGTTGTTGTTGCCCATCCTTCATGGAACAGGATATCTAGAAGGTGATGTCTTGACTCTTGGGTGAATTGGATTTAAGTGAGACAGAGCTGTGCAAAGTCATCAGCCTCACTCTCTCCTCCAGTCATCTGAGTCCAATGGCAAGACATAGGTCAAGATGACTGGTGATGGTTCCAGATGCAGTGGGAGAACTTGGCCTTTTTAAGCTAAGGTCTTTCCCAGGTCTCAGTTTATCTGAGGCTACACCCATTCAGTAATTCTGTAAATTAAAGGCTAGGTAAGAATTGAGGTGAAAGATGGCCTAGTTTGCCTTTCAAAACAAAAATCAATCTGGGAGGGGAAGACCCTCAGAGTTTCTGAACAGAACAGAAACAATTGCTATTTACACTCACTCTGAGCCTTCGGAAACCACAACAATGAGCCAGTGAGTGGGTATTATTGGCCTATTATTGGCCTGGGAATATATTAAAATGATTTCACTAAGTCATTGAAGGTTCAGAAGAAATCTATGCCCACTTAAACACTAAATGAGAAGTTAGCCTCAGATCTCTTTTTAAACTGCTTTCTAAAATTTTATTTTATTTTTTAGTTTTTGGAATAAGATAAACATTTTCATGATGTAGTAAAACAAAAAAGATGATTGCACATGAACTTGCAAATCTGCTATGTACAACTTGCTATTCCTTTTTAATGTCCACAAAAGTGAATGTGTAAATTGCTTTCTTTCTTTTTTCTTCCCTTCCACTCACCCTGAAGATGATCAGCATTCAACACAAATAGGTAAATATGTATAAAATTGTTCTATACATGCTTCTATTTATCAGTTCTTTCTCTGGATGCAGGTAGCATCTTTTTTCATATATTCTTTCTAGCTAATTTGGGTATTTATAATAGCTCCTCTTTCTCAAACAAAACTTCATTTACAGGCCTGGTTTTGCTCGAGTTGCGGGGGACGGTAGGGGTGAAGGGCCAATAGAGACTCTGCAATATCAAGCAGATAGTTTGAACAAGACCCTCAGAAATATTGCCGAGCTTCTGCTGGTTCAACTCATGAGGCCTGGGGCCCCAAAGGCTCATGGGACCATCTGCTTAACAATTCCTGAGTTGTTCAGTGTATTCAAAAAGCTGTCAAATCTTGTCTGGAGCTAGAGACCATTTTTTCCCCTGGTGAATTTTGCTTGTTCCTTTTAAGCAGGATAAAGCAAGCGCAGAAATGGAAGAGGAAGAGGAGAGAAGTCAGGAAGCAGACACCGCCTGCTTTCTTCCCCTTAGGCAACAGAGTCTGTTCCTGGAACTTGGTTGGCCCCTCCCTCCCTTAATGCAGCTTCCTGATCACCTAAGGATCTTCTGTACTGGGCTGGGGACATGCCTTCCCTTTCAATAAAGCTATTGAGTCGATTACTCATTATAGGACAATCTAAAGGCAAATGAAACATTGATTGGTACAGATCTCCATTGAACCTTATTGATTTAAGTGAATAGATAAAAATTGACACATTGACTCAAATGAATAGATGATAAAAATCAGTTCCCATGACCTACATCTTCCTTTAAGCTTCAGCAACCTATAAGGGTGGTCACACCTTAGATCCTAACATCAACCATAACTGTGCCATTTTCCTGATCTCGAACTCTCAAGTTCCCCTCTTTCATCATCTGGTTGTTTTGTTTTTTCCATTTCTCCTACCTGAGTTATCCTAAACCTACTTCTCCTTACCATGGCTTCCAACCTTTCTATACCTCCCTGTTCACATAATCTATTACCCTTGTTCAGGCTTCATTTTTCTCCTTTTTCAATCTTGACCTTATAGCTGGTCATTTTAATTCTACACTATTCTCTACCCTTGACTCCTTCTTTCCCTTGACCTACAATCCCAATCCTTGCCAAACTCCAACTCTGAGTTAACTCCATCTACCTTTGCCACTTCTCTTATGCTGCAGAACATCCGTGAGGGAAGTTATGCAGCTGTGATGATGGCACCCACCACAAATTCAAGTTATCTAATCTCAGTTGGGTCCTCATTGATGAATTGCGATACTTTTATTCTCCCATGATTAACTATCACACTTTCAGTAGCTGTTCTGAACATTCTACCTTCTCCTCAAGACTTCTATGCCATGGCAATGACCCCTTCTCAGCAGATGATCTGACTTCCTATTCTCTTGGTACTGAGAAAATGAAGGCCACCTGCTGTGCTCTCTTTTATCTCTCCCACTCCACCCCTAAAAAAATATCCCCCTATATATTCTCTCATATCTTTTCCTTTGCTTCAGTATCTGAAGAACAAGTGACCTTTCTACTGGTCAAGACTAATGTCATGTGTACACTCAATCTTCTCCCCTACTATCGTTTCCAGGAGCTTGACTTATTGATAGTTCCCTTTCTCTCTTTTATTATCAATTTATCTCTTCCTCTTGACTCCTTCCCTGCTACCTACAGTCCTGCCCAGATCTCTCTCATCTATAAAAGACCTTCATTTGATCTGACATTCTTATAGATAGGAAAAGAGTTCATAACCAAACATAGGATAGAGATGATCAGAAAAGAGGAAATGGACTGTTTTGATTACCAAAAAAATTTAAAAGATTTTGAGCAAACAAAATCAATGTGGTTAAAATTAGAAAAGAAACAATTGACAGGGAAAAGAAAATTTCTCTGATTAAGGACTCATATCCAAGATGGATGAGGAACTGATTTAAATTTATAAGGATTAGACTCATGCTCCACTAGATACAAGGTAAAAGATTTCTTTTGGAAACATTTATTTAATTTTTAAGAGATATATAGATAACCATTTAGGATATCAACATACACATGCATGAATTAATTTGGTTATGGTACTCCAAAATAGGCTTATGGGGATAATAACTTAGTTGAATAACTAAGTCTTTCATTGAACAAATTTCACCAGAACCAATAATCACAATATATCTCTTAGCCCCAAATAATGTTTTTAACTCTAGCATTTTATAGATTTTTTACTCTGTAGTTTATTCCACATTTATTTATTCTACAGTTAAAAATAGAGAAAGATATATTTAAGGTAGATATTAGTATATGTTGAAGATTTATATAACACCAAGAATATATCAATTAATGACAATTAGAAAGATAATCTAAGTATCACTTAAACTAGTGATATTTGAGGAAGAAAACATTGAAGGTAAAGATTGTTGTATGTGTAGGCATGCTTAAAGAACTTCATTTACTATTTTTGCATTTTTACAGCATTATAATTTCACAAAAATTTACATCTTTATTACTGGAAGGGACCATAGACCCTTCTTTTATAGACACACATAATTTACTTTTGAGTGACATTCTAACAACATGCCAAATTCATAGGACCCTGGGGCACTGAGAGGTGCTAAATGACATGAGAGCTTTTGTTTCACTCAGTGGTCTTCACTCCTTGCTCTTCTACAATGACCTCTAATTCATTATGTTCCAAAGGAAATTCTTAGGCATGATAGTCAGAAAAATTTAACATATAAGGCTTTTCAACCATTTATCTCATTTGATTATGAAAATGGGATATCTGCAAAGTGATTTGAGGTCTTCTGAGGGAAAGATACTACATAGTTATTGAAATTAGAAAAATATTTATATTTCAGCACTCTAATTTGTCTTGAGTCACCATCTCATATCAACTGCTATGTGTTCTGTAAAATAGATAAATTATTTAAAATATTAGTTCACCTCAGTTCTTTCTCTTATATTGAAGACACTAGTCATGTTTCTTTGAAATGCCTCTCTCCACTTCAGAGAATCCCTTTGTCAGAAGACTCCTCAGAGAGCCAACTAGCCAATCCTGGGGGTTGGGGGGTTGGGGGGGGTGGAATGGACATTCAGTGAGATAGAGGACTTTCAAACATTGTTAATGAAAAGACCAGAGCTAAATAAAAAATTTGACTTTCAAATACAAGACTCAAGAGAAGCATAAAAAGGTAAACAGGAAAGGGAAATCATAAGGAACTTAATAAATTTAAACTGTTTACATTCCTACATGGGAAGATGATAGTTATAACTCAAAAGGTGATCTTTCTCATTATTAGGGTAGTTAGAAAGAGTATATATAGTCAGAGGGCATAGGTGTGAGTTGAATATGAAGAGATGATATTTTAAAAAAATAAAACTAAGGTGAGAGAAGAATGTACTAGGAGAAAGGGAGAGATAGAATGGGGTAAATTATCTCACATAAAAGAAACAAGAAAAAGCTTTTACAGTGGAGGGGGAAAGAGGAGAGGGGAAGGGGAGCAAGTGAACCTTACTCTCATTAGAATTGGCTTCAAAGAAGGAATAACATACACACTCAATTGGGTAGAGAAATCTATCTTACCCTGCAAGAAAGTAGGAGGGGAAGAGGATAAGAATGGACGGTGGGTGACAGAAAGGAAGGCAGATTGGAGGAGGGGGTAGTTAGAAGCAAAACACTTTTGAAGAGGGACAGGGTAAAAATAGAATAAACAGGGAGGGGAATAGGATAGAGAGAAATATGGTAAGCATTAGTAACTATGAAAAAAATTTGAAGAAAGTTTCTCTGATAAAGGGTCAAATTTATAAAAATAAGAACCATTCCCCAATTGATAAATAATCAAAAAATATAATCAGTTTTTATATGAAGTAATTAAAGCTATCTATAGTCACATGAAAAAAATACTCTAACTCACTATTGATTGGAGCTGGGGTGAGGAACCTGCAGCCTTCAGGCCACATGTGGCCTTCTAGGTCCTCAAGTGTCACCCTTTGAATAAATCCAAACTTCACAGAACAAATCCCCTTAATAAAAGGATTTGTTCTGTAAAACTTGGACTCAGTCCAAAGGTCACAACCAAGGACCTAGAAGGCTACATATGACCTCCAGGCCACAGGATTCCCTACCCCTGGATTAGAGAAATGTAAATTAAAACAATTCTGAGGTACTCTTTCATATCTATTAGATTGACTAATAGAATAGAAAAGGTAAATGACAAATATTGGAGGGGATGTGAGAAAAATGAAACTTTAATGCAATGTTAGTGGAGTTGTGAACTGATTCAATTATCTATAGAGCAATTTGGAACTATGCTCAAAGAACTATAAAACCATGCATACGCTTTGACCTAGAAATACCACTAAGATGTCCATATATTCCAAAAGAGAGGAAAAAAAAAACAAAAAGGAAAAGGACCTATATGTATAAAATATTTACAGCAGCTTCTTTCTTTTCTAAATTAGAAATTAAGGGGATGCCCATCAACTGGGGAATGGTTGAACAAGTTGTGATATGTAATTATGATGGAATACTATTGTACTATAAGAAATAATGAGCAGGGTGTTCTCAGAAAAACCTGGAAAGATTTACATGGGTTAATACAAAGTGAAATGTACTGGCTACAAAGTAACAGTAAATATTGTAAGATGATTAGCTGTGAATGACTTAGCTGTTCTCAGCAATACAACCATGCAAGACAACTCTGAAGGTCTTATGATGAAAATGCTATCCATCCGCAGAGAAAGAACTGATGGTGTCTAAGTATAGATTAAATCACATTTTTAAAAAACTTTATCTTTCTTGAGATTAGGGTTTTTTTGGTCCATGTTTTCTTTCGCAACATGATTATTATAGATACATTTTGCATGACTACACAAGTATGACCTACATTGAATTGCTTGTCTTCTGAATGAGGGAGGGTGGGGACAGAGAAAGGGAGAGAAGTTGGAATTCAAAATTTTAAAAACGAATGTTAAAAATTTTTTATACATGTAACTGGAGAAAAATAAAATACTAATTTTTTTAATGGGTTACTTAGTTATTCACTATGTGTGTTCATTGTGGAACTGGTATTTGGTAGGAAAAGGATCAAGCTTTGGATATAGAGCTTGGGGTCCTCCTGCCCCCAAGTAATGAGAAACAGTGATCAGAAGTTATATTGAACCTAATCATACCCCCTAGACTAACAATATTTAAGGGAACAAATAGGTATCATTGTGGTCCAGTACTCTCTCTCTCTCTCTCTCTCTCTCTCAGGAGAGCAGAGTGTCCTCTAGCTCCAACTTCCTGTTCCTCATCTTGGCAGAAATAAAAGTTTCCCATGGAGGAGGTTGAAGAAGAGACTAGAGATGACTATTCTGCCTCCCTTCAAGTCCCAGTACAATGGTATATGTGAAGGAACATGGACCTCACCATACATGAGGTCTCTTGGTAGGGGGCCCTTTACATATTACATATGTGTGTGTATATACATATATATGTATGTATGTATGTATGATACACAAAACAGAATTGAAGTAGCTCAAAAGAAATGTGAGATGCGCAAATTCAGAGAATATACCCCAAAGGTTCACATGAACTATTTATGCCTGACCTATCATAGAACATTCCGAGATCATATTGGTCTGATCAGCTACAGTTGGTCACACTGTAACTTGACTCTAGCACAGTAATGTCATTTTGTTCCTCTTCAAGAAAAAGGACAACCACCAATCAATATGTATACATACACACACACACATATAAAATCATTTTGCATGTGTTGAATTCAGAATTTTTTAAAATTCTAAGATTAAATAAAGGATCTAAGATAAAAAACAAAAGATCTATATTTGCCTCTGATATTTATTCAAGCTATCATACTGCATCTCCTCCCTTCTATTGCCAAAATCTTAAAAAGGGTCATCTACACTCACTACTCCTATTTCTTACCACCATTTATTCACTCACTCTTTTACAATTAGGTTTCTCACCATGCCATACTCCTGAAGATTAGCAGTGATTTCAGTCCAATGACCTATTTTGTTTGACTTCCCTGCATTTTCTTTGATGCTCTCACCTCCTTTGATTTCCGTTACACTGCTTCTCCTCCAACCTATCTGACTGCTCCTTATAAGTTTTCTTTGTTGACTCATCATCCATCTCATGGCTCCCAAGCATGGCCATTCCCTGAAACTTGGTCCTGCGTCATTTTCTTTTATTTGTACTCACCCCTTTGGTATTCTCATCATCTTCCATGAGTTTAATTAGCATCCCTAGCAGATGACTCCCAATCTACCTATCCTTCTCTGATCCCTTGTCTCATCTCTAATCCCTCATCACTGGACATCTCCATGTATATGCCCCCCCCTCTCTCTGTTCACAAGGCTACCACCCTCATAATCTCTTACCAAACTATGATAATCAACTTCTAATTGGCCTCCCCATTTCCAGTTCCAGCTTCCATATATAGCTGTTGCTGTTGTTTTTGGTATTCAGTCATGTCCAACTCTTCATGACCCCATTTGAGGTTTTCCTGGCAAAAATACTATGGTGGTTTGCCATTTCCTTTTCTAGCTCACTTTACAGAAGAACTAAGGCAAACAGGGTTAAGGAACTTCCCCCAGGGTCACAAAGCTAGTAAGTGTCTGAGGCCAGATTTGAACTCAGGAAGATGAGTCTTCCTGACTCCAGCCCCACACTTTTTCCACTGTCCCACCTAGCTGCCTTAGTCCGACATGTAATAATGACCGTGGTCCTTCCTTCCCCTTTCACCTTTTTACTTCCTCCAAATCCAATGTCTTCTCCCATAAGAATGTTCTCTCCTTGAGGGCAGGGACTATGTTGTTTTTGTGTTGTTTCAGTCATGTCCACCTCTTCATAACCCCATTTGGGATTTTCTTGGCAAACATACTAGAATGGTTCATCATTTCCTTCTCCAGCTCATTTTACAGATGAGGAAACAGAGGCAAACAAGTTAAGTGACTTGCCCAGCATCCCACAGTTAGTAAGTGTTTGAGGCCAGGTTTGAACGCAGGTCCTCCTGACTCCAAGGCCAGTGCTCTATCGATAATGCCATACTTGTATTTATATCTCCACTACTTAGCACAGAACCTGGTATACAAATACTTAATATGTGTTCTACTTATCCATTTATCTTTCTATCTATCCATCCATCTTCAATCTAGCTTTCTTTATCTATTTATATCATACCTGAAACACACATCTCTCCTTTCAGAATTTTTCAAGACTCTGCTCAGATGTTATCTCTTCCATGAAGCCTTTCCCTTTGCTAGCCCTCTCTCCTTCCTCAAATTCCTTCGTATTTCTTTAATCCTTGTACATCTTCATTTGCCCCCAGTACAACAACAAACATGATTAAGTTCACAACTTTCATCCATTAAATGAGTAGAATATGAATCAATGACATTTTTATTGAAATGCATTCAAAGTTAGAAAGTTGTAACTTGTGCATTATCTATCTGAACCATGATATTCATGTGGCTGAGAATTCTATCTAACCAAGTTTCAAAAGACAGATATTCCCAAGATGATTTATATAGCTATTTGATGTTTGCAAATCATTTTACAAATATTATTTCATTTCATCCTCCTACAACCTTAGTAGTGGAAGTGGTGTGATGAGAAAACTGAGGCAGATAGAGGTTAAATGACTTGCCCAGGGTCATACAACAAGTAAACATCTGAGGCAGTATTTGAACTCAGGTCTTATCTCACTCTAGGTATAGGATTCTATCCAGTAAGTCACCTGCCTACTTGTAATAAAGCAACAGAATTTTTTCCTCTAGACTAATCAGTCTTATTTCTAGACCTGACTGAAACTTCTGAAAAAGATGGCAGACTTCTGTCTGTCAGATGTTTGGAAGCATACAATTCCCAGGAAACCTATATTCCCAAAAAGCCCTACTCTTCAGGTGCCACTCCGTGAAGACAAGCTACTTGTCTAGCTCCTTCACACTTCAGGGCACATTTCCAACTGGCAGAATTTCTGACTTTGGCTGTCAGAGGAAGGTTATCTGTAAGTCCCTTTACTTACTTGTGAATTGACCTTGACTTCTCTCAGAGGCCACAGAACAAAATAGCTTCCTCTTTTACAGGGTGACATACGACTAAAAACCCATCCAATCACAGTAGCAACTCAGCTGGCAAGCCAATAGGGGAAGTAAAATCTAGTTGGACAGCTTTCTAATAAAAGTAATGAATAGGCTTTACTTCCTATGGAGATCTTCAATGCTGGTTTTTAGGTCTGGGCAGAACCAAAGGATTCCCAAGGAGTCTCTTAGTAATTAGCCAGATGATAATTCTCCTAAGGTGGAAAAAAAAAGCCAGGCAAATTAGGGAATCACAGAATCTCAGAGTTGGAAGAGCCTTCAGAAATTATTAAAAATTATCTCCATTCCAACTCTTAATCTTGTCATTTTCAGTCATATGCAACTCTTTATGCCCCCATTTGAAATTTTCTTGACAGAGATATTGGAATAGTTTGCTATTTCCTTCTCCAGAAAATTTTACAGATGAGAAAACTGAGGCAAATAGGGTTAAATGACTTGCTTGGGGTCACAAAGCTAGTATCTGAGGTCAGATTTGAACTCAGGTCTTCATGACTTCAGGCACTCTATCCACTGTATCATCTAGCTGCCCTAAATCTTATACTTGACCTGTATTCAAATAAGATACAGCATCCCTGACAAGGGTTGATCCAGCCTCTTCTTGAAGATCTCCAGCTCATTCCACTTCTACACCATTGTAATTGTTAAAAAAAAAAATTACTTACATGAAGTGTAAACTTATCTCTCTGAAATTTCCTTCCCTTGACCCCCAAATCAGACTTCTGTGGCCAGACAGCACAAACCAGATCCCTCTGAAGACAGTGATTAATAAATTCTCTCTCTCTCTCTCTCTCTCTCTCTCTCTCTCTCTCTCTCTCACACACACACACACACACACACACACACACACACACACACACACACACACACACACACTCACTCACTCACATCTCTTCTCCACACTATATATCAGGGCTCCCTAAGACCCATTCTCATATAACTAGGTTTCCCGTCCTTCCACCACCCTGAATCTCCCTTCCTTGATTTTTATCTAGTTTGTCAGTCCTTTCTAATACATAGTAGCACAAAATGAAAAGATACAGCAGAGAAAGTCTGATTAGAACCCCATACAGAAAGATTATTACTTCATTCCCTTTAGACACTTTGCATCTATTGTTGCAACCCGAAGTGACATTGAATAACCTTAAGATGATTTTACTTAGTTGGGTCTCACACCAAATTTTTCTGTGGATTTATTTCAAGGAGATGCTAGATGACTACTTTGTCTAACATATTAAAGTGTATCTAATCCAAACCCCCTTTAATGTATGGATTGGATTAGATGGCCACTGAGACTGGCTACCTTCCAACTCAAAAATTTTATGGTTCTGTGATTTCACGTTATTGTTCACAAACTTCTGCCATCCAGATCTGAAGTGTTTTACCAACAAGTTTGTATTCTAAACTAGTGCTTTCTTGGCTGCCATCTCCTTTGGCTTGGCAAGGAGATCCAGAGTTTGCTGGCTATGAAATTGCTGGCTGCCATTTGGACTCATCATTGTAGCAAATGCTTTACATTTGTTCAATTTTTGCAAGAAGTGGTGATAACCAAGGTCAATATGTTTGTCTTTTTCCATTTCCCATTTTTCAGTCTCAATGACTTGTTTGAATAAGTCAGGTTAACACTGTTGCAATTATACAGTGAATTCTCATAATTTTCCTTTCTTGTAACCTGATGTTGACCTTTGTTCTAAAATGCAATGGTCTGATTGCACTCAGACAGCTGATTCTGGTATTTTTTCCATATTAATAACCAGTTGATTCCTATGATGATAGTCAACTTCATTTTTCGTGATATTTTTTGATGTCACCTTGTTCAGAACCTTCTAACTTTTTTAAAAGAAACTATTCATAATATATAGGCATAAGACTTTTGGGCAGTTCACAAACCTTTCATAAACTTGAACCATATTTTCCAGAATACTTTTTATCCTCCTTCCCTATGCTCACCTTTGCATTGAAGTCATTGATTATTAAAGTATATATTTTCTTGGTTTGGAAGAGCTAGACCAGTTGTTTGTAGAATTTTACATCTTCATCCTTTGGAATTGATATTGGTACAAAAGTCACAGTTATCTTTGTGATGCTCATAGCTAATATTCATCATGAGTACTTCACAATAAAAGGACCAAGTATTTCATAAAATGAGGCTTTCTCTTGACTTTGAACACACACTGAAACCAACTCCACCATCTCTTTTGTATTCCTCTCCAAGGAGAATCTGTGAGTTACTGTAGCTCCTTTTGTCTTCTGGTTTTGTTCATGACAGTATCAATATTTGCATGGCTCATTTCCTCTATTAGCATGTCAATACCTTGAAAGGTCTCACCTTTGAAGTCCCAAGAGTTAAACTAACAGTTATAGATGGTTTCTAAACTGTGTGATTGTTGGTAACTTCCCCCCCCTTTTCTGGACCTCCATCACCATCACTGAAGAAGTAGGAGATAATACAGAATTGAGGATTATATTTTATTTCCTTTGCTTTATAGGTTTCCTTGTGGCCAACCTATTAGTAATGAGTCTACCTGTACCTTACTGGGTGGTCATCAGACAGCAGATTCAGTCTGTGATTCATTAATGAACCTATCAAGAGGCTGGAAGACAGACAAAATGAAAAAAATTAGATGATATTTCTATAATAATCAATTGCCATCATGGAATGACCAGATTCCGAATACCTCTGTGCCTTGTGTGTAATATGAGGAAGTTAAAAAGGCACTGAAGATAAAGTCAGGAAGTAAGACTGTACTACATCAAGTACACACCAACAAAATCCATGTTGGAGACAATACAATCTAGAAAGTATTAATATCATTTTATATCATAGTTCAAGGAGAAAATGATGTCAGATATGGGGGGAGGGAATTATGCATGAGATTACTCCCCAAAGAAGGAGACCAAGAGAATATCAAAATGCCAAATTTCTCATTCTCATAAAATATGTATGAGGATTACCTATGCCCATTATCAAGGACATTCTTGATCAAAGTATGAAAAAGGAACAAATATACTTTTGTAAAAAAAAATCATACTAATTGTGCAAACTACATCTTTATTACAAAACAATTGCCTAAAAGGTGAAGAGGTTATAAATCCCTACTATATTTATTGCTTATTATTTACAAAATAACATTTAGTTCAGTAGAGTAAAATGGAGCTCAAAGCCTTTCTTCCAATAAGTAATCTCCCATGCATATATTAAAATCATACAATATTCCTCAACCAATGAAACCACAGCAATGACTCTGTTGAGTGCTCTGATTACTAATATCAATCAAACCACCAAAAGAGATGCACGCCACCTTCATGGAAATGTCCTGTATAGAATCCAAATAGAAGTCAGACTCCCCATAAAATGGGGAAGCTCTTGTGTGCAGACAGCATTGTGCTCACTGAATCAAACCCCAGAAACACTACAGGGCCTTCTTAATGATACAAAATTACCCTAAAAAATATCAGCCTAACAATTCACACAGGAAAAAAAATGTATTCTATACTTTCATATACAGTGGAAGGACAGTCTATTGAGTTAGGACCTTAGAATATATGTCTAGGATAGACACTACAGAGGTATGAAAACAACTAATTAAGTCCAGAATAGAATAGAAGGAAGAAAATGGGCCAAACTGCATTTGGGACATTACGTAGTACAGTTAACAATCCTCAGGTTATTCTTTGGCACAAAAGCCCATCTTTTAAAGAGATATTTTATAACAACTTTGATATACTTAAGATTTCTTATCAGTGTAATAACCAACCATGAAGACCAATGATGATTTCTCCTTCCTATCTCCTGACAGAGAGGTGATGGACTCAAGATCCAGAATGAGACCTACATTTTTGGACATGGACAATGTGATAATTTATGTTCTTTAACAATGCATATTTGTTACAAATATTTTGTTTTTCTTTTTCTCCCCATCGGGAATAGAGGTAGAAAAGGAAGTAGATCTGTTCATTGAAAAAATGTAATTTTTTAAAAGGGATGTTTTGCTGGTGATGCTCCTTGCAAATCTTGGAATAACACAATATTTGAAGAATATTGAAGGATAAATGTTGCAGGTGGTCCAAAAGTTCATGAAGAGCCTCATGGTGGGCACAATAATGCTATAATGTATTTCCATTAATTACCTCTATGCAAAAAAAATATGGCCTAAGGGACACCATTCAGGAAATGTATGATTGGAAAGGAGGTAGAGTACATGAGCAGAGACAATAAGGAAGAAAAGGTGCTGAACTAATGCCTACAAATACTAGTGGAAATCCTACAATATATTGGATAAATCCAATATGGAGGCTCTGTAGGAGAACATGGACTTTGATAAGATACAGGTGGGTTGTGGTCTGTATTGATTGTGTAATATTGATTGTGTGAATATCCACATTAACGAGATCACAGATCTATGGAAATGAGATCCCATTAGCTTCTCTGGCCACTAGTCCACATACCTGGCTCATATGGGGCCACCAAACCCCACAGGTCAAAGATGTTTCATATATCTGATCCTTATAATCCTCTCAGACTGGTAGGGCAGATCCAGATAATCTATCAGAAGTAAGAGTCTCTGTATTCTATCATCCATCAGAATGAACTCAAAGACAGCCAGTTAACATTCAATTATATGTACAATCTATCTTTAATATCTGCTCATTTAACTTTTGCAACTTCAAATATTCATGTGATTTTATTAGTAATCTCAATCTTATTTTTAAGCTGACAACTGCTAACATTCATAGCTATATGCAGTAGAGAGGGAAAAAAAAAAGATGCCCATAAGTTTGTAGAGTGGACAAACTCCAAGACCCTTAAGGATCTCAATTGGAGCATAAAGCTCTGAAAGATTATTTCAAGGTGGTGCATCCTTCACAATCTTCAATGCCAACCACTAAATTTTTTCCAAATCTCAATTTCTTGGTCTCTTAAATGAAGTGTGTGCCTATTGAGAGTTAACAAGGCTGTTATAATTATCAAGGAGGAAAATACCTATGAATGTGCCTTGTAAACTACTTTAAAATAGCATTGTGTTTTATGGGGAGGCATTTAAGTGGTTTAGAGAATAGAGCACTGGGCCTGGAGCCAGAAAGACTCGAGTTCAAATCTGGTCTCAGATATTTAATAGCTATGTGACCCTGGGCAAGTTACTTAACCTAGTTGTCTTAATCCAGGGGATAAGAAAATGACAAACCATTCCAGTATCTTTGCCAAGAAAAACCCATGAAGGACAGAGTATTGGAGGTGATATTGAGACCTTGCCAGTCTCCCCATCTTCTGACAGCAATGACTAAAGTCCCAGCAACTTCTCCCTTGGTTTTCACAGAGTGGTCAAGGTAGAAAGGTTTACAACTGTATAGCATATAGTACCATGCCCTCATATTGCCATCTGACACAGTGAAAGGTAAGATTTAAGTTGAAAAATGTTTTAGTTTTGGGAATTTTATTTGTTGTACTTTTTTAACTTTATTTTTCATGGGGGTCTTTTGTCTGTTTTCTTTTACAACATGAGTAACATAGAAATGTGTTTTGCATGATTGCACGTATATAATTTACATTAAATTGCTTGCCTTCCTAATGAGGGGGAAGGAGAGAGAGGGAGACAATTTGGAACTCAAATTTTTAAAAAACAATTGTTAAAATTGCAATTTGGGGAAATAACATATAAAATAAAGAATTAAAGAAAAAAGAATTTTATTTGCTGTACAATATTTATGTAGACTTCATGTGTTATAAAAAAATGAATACTGTATGACATCAATGGTTTTTTTTCTTTGTTAGTGAAATGTTAGCACAAAAGGTTATATAGAAGTTTTAGAAATTATTAGGGAGGAAAATGTTTTGCATGTTAGCAATTTTATTTTGTATACTACATTTAATGGGTTATTTCATGGTTACTATGTTAGGAAGAGTACAAATTACCAGAATAAATGTTTTGTTATATGAATTATATGCAGAAAAGTGTATTTCCAGAAATCTCTAGCAAAAGATGACAGTTTTTGATGGTCATGGGAACCCAACCTTCTATTTCCCATAGGTTCAATGCATCAATATTAATGTTCTTGACCTTCCTGCCACTTTTAGGAATGTTACCCCATGAAAGTTGAGGACTGACTGTATAAAAAAAGGTGGGGGAAGAAATCCATGGTACCTATACTTTTATACTTCAAAGACTCATGATTTCTTCTTACTGGTTACTACCTCCACCAGTGCATACAGCAACCTAAGATTTCATTGAGAATCTTCAAGAATTACTGGGACTAAAAAGTCACCAGCCTGTAACCAAGGTAGTAATTGGTCTCTCTGAGCTTAATTAGGCTGGTCTTTGAATGAGAAAGATGTGATCTATGACTGGGTGCATACCCAAACCCCTTCCAGCTTGGTAGGATCTGCTAATCAATCAATGAATGAACAAGGATTTATGTGCCAGGAACTATACTAAGGACTAGAGATCCAAAGAACCAAAATCATTTCTAATTAGCACCGTGTGGCATGGGGAGAGTGAGGGTTGAGACTGGGTGTGGCAGAATGCTAAGAATAGGGGGCAGGAAGCCTGGATTCTAATCTCGCACCTGACATTTAGTGTCACCTAGGGCTAATCATAAAATTTTCTAAATCTCAATTTCTTGGTCTCTTAAATGAAGCATGTGCCTATTGAGAGTTAACAGGGATGCTGTAATTAGCAAGAAGGATAATATCTATGAATGTGCCTTGTAAACTTTAAAATAGCATCGTGTTTTATGGGGAAGCAGTTAGGTGGCTTAGTGGATAGAGCAGTGGGCCTGGAGCCAGGAAGACCTGAGTTCAAATGTGGTCTTAGATATTTAATAGCTTTGTGACCCTGGGCAAGTTATTTAACCTGTTTGCCTTAATCCAGGGGATAAGGAAATGACAAACCATTACAGTATCTTTGCCAAGAAAAATCCATGGACGGTATGGTCCATGGGGTCAAAAAGAGTTGGACATGATTGAACAGGCAGATGGTTTTTTTTACAGGTAAGAAACAAACATCATTATCATTTCCTTTGTGAATGTATTGTATGCCTTGTATTGCAAGACTTACCTTCCTAATTATTTGAGTTAGCCTAGATATCTCGGGAGGAACAGCTGTGAAGATTGAGCTGTAAGGCTTTTTCAGGTCTGATGGAAATCTTCACAAATTTTTGCCTTTCTTTGAGTTTTGATCCTGCAGTTCTAGTTTAAAGGGGGTTGTAGGTTCCCAAGTCATCCATTTTGTGATCTTAGCACAGATGCAGAGTCACATTAGTTCTTGCATATGTGGCAAGAACTCCTTGGGGAAACCTTTCATGGAGAGTCCAAATTGGACACAAGAAATGACTGTTCTTTTCCTCCACAGATAAAGCAGCTTTACATACAGAATCAGTATCTATAGCCCTATTTCCCAAAAGACTGGAGACAGATCACAAAGTATTACCATATGATAAAACGTAGCACCTCCTAACAGTTCAGCAAGGTGCCACAGTGAAAAGAGTACCGGTTCTGGAGTCAGGAGGACCTGAGTTCAAATCCAGTCTGGGACATTTATTAGCTGTATGAACCTGACCAAATCACTTATCTT
>CM053769.1:296664563-296772940 GCA_028658325.1 Potorous gilbertii | reverse complement strand
TCTATCCACTGTGCCACTTAATTACTTCCTCCTTATTTAAATATAATGTAAACACAACTGGAAAGTAGCAAAGGGTAAGAGGCAAATTCAAGTATCACTATGCTATTTAATACCAAAAATTATAGGACTTCTATCAGAACATACAACTTAAGAAACAGATCACTTAAAATGTTTATCACAAATAGTTTTGCATGATGCATAACTAACCAAATACTTAGTTCCGGGAAGATCTGTCTATGTGGTATTGTTGCAGGCCACCTAATCTGATTCATGGGAGGATATCTCAGATATATGCAATTAAAATTAAACCAATTCAAGCAAAACATATTCCATCTCATAGCATATATTTGAGCATATTCTGAGTGTAATCTGGTCCCCCTAACCTGGCTGTGAGCTCGTTATAGGCAAGAACCTTATCTTTCTTCCCCCTCTCACTCTCCAATAGTTAATGATTTTCATAGCACCTAATTGGTCATTGTCAATATTTGTGGTTGGTCAATGGAAACACGAAAGTAGCAGCTTCCCTGTCAGACTGGGACTCAGTCATATTCCCTCAGATAGCCTGGGAATACTGGAGATAGAACCATTAATTTCTAACTTTATTTGAATTGAATTGTGCTGGTTACTTTGTTCAGGAACAGAATTTTATTCATTCAATCTATGTCCTGGGCCACTACCCTTGCCTGTCCCCTGCAAGAGACCCTTGGAATACCTCCCTGAGATGTTTCCAAAAGGGGTTCCCCCAGAGTTATAAATAGAAATTTTGGAACCGGAGGAAAGTATCAGAAAACATGCCTGGGGGGGCAGAACCAAGATGTCAGAGGAGAGGCAGTCACCCAGCAGAACCCTCCCAACATTCCCCTCCAAATAACTTTAAAATAGTACCTCAAATTGAATTATGGAGTGACAGAAGCAATAAAATAAGGGTAAGTAAGACATTTTTCCAACCTAAGATAACTGAGGAGGTCAGCAAGTAAAGTCTGGGCACCAGGATGGCCACCATCGTGGAACCCACACTCTGCAGGTCCTAAAGGCAACAGTAACAAGGGGTGGCAGCAGTAGCAGCAGCTTCAGGAGCTCTCAGTTCAGAGACAGTAAGGGGGCTGAACTGGTCAGAAAGTGTTTAGAGGGGGTAACTGGTGCTGATTGGCATTTTTGTTGCCCATATGCAGTTCTGGGTCACAGATCCTGGATGAAGAAGAGTACTTGTGGACAGTCACAAGGGAACAGGGACCCCAGGTGAAGTTCCACAACAGGAACAATAGCATTTGCGGCAAGGGAGAGGGGGTTTGCGGAGTAGGGGTGGGTGGGCTAGTCACAGTTCCAGGGCCAGGAAAAATGTTAGTGCTTGTGTCTGCAAGAAATCAGGAGTCCTTCCTGAGTAAAGACCAGAGCACAAATCAAGAGAGCAGAGACCATAGCTCTCCTAGGATAATACTACTTTAAAAGCCCCCCAAACTTGTAGGCCCCTAGAACTAGCTTTGAAAACAATAGCATAAAAAAGCTAGAAGTTTGGAACAGTGTCTTCCCACCCTCAGGTGAGCAGAGAACAACATTAACATAAAGTTCAAAGTCAAAATATATGTTGGAAAAATGAGCAAAAGCCAATCAAACAAAAAGAACTTGTCCATTAAAAGCTACTACAGGCAGGAAAGACCAAGATACAAACTTCAAAGAAGACATAATGTGAAAACAACTACAGCCAAAGTCTTCAAGAAAAAAATGTTAATTGTTTACAAGCCTAGCAAGAATTCCTGGAGGAGTTAAAGCAAGCAATAAGAGTGATAGGAGAAAAAAAATTTGGGATGGGAAGGTGGGAAATGAGAGTGATGCAAGAAAATTATGAAAAGAGAATTAATAGCTTGGTAAAAGAAGCATAAAAATACTGAAGAAAATAACCCCTTAAAAAACAGGATTGGCCTACTGGTAAAAGAGTCACAAAAAGGCACTGAAGAAAAGAACTCCACAAAAAGCAGAATTGGCCAAATGGGAAAGGAGGTACAAAAGCTCACTGAAGAAAATAATTCCTTAACAATTAGAATCAGGCAACTGGAAGTTAGTGATTCCATGAGACATTGAAAAACAATAAAACAAAGTCAAAGGAATGAAAAAAATCGAAGAAATGTGAAATATCTCATTGCAAAAACTGACCTAAAAATAGATCAAGTTGAGTTAATTTAAGAATCATTAAATTTTCTGAAAGTCATGATCAAAAAAGGAGCCTAGACATCAGATTTCAAGAAATTGGGAAAATTGCCCCAATATCTTAGATCCAGAGAATAAAATAGAAATAGAAAGAATCTACCAATCATCTCCTGAATGACATTCCAAAATGAAAACTTCCAGGAATATTATAGTTAAATCCTGGAGCTCCTATGTCAAGAAGAAAATATTGTAAGCAGTCAGAAAGAAACAAATTAAATATCATGGATCTACAGTCACACAAGATTTAGCAGTTTCCATATTAAGGAGTGGAGGACTTAGAATATAATATTCTGGAAGTTAAAGGAAATAAGATTATCATCAACAATAACTTACTCAGCAAAACTAAGTTTAATCCTTCAGGGGAAAAAATAGATATTTAATGAAATAAAAGACTTTTCAAGCATTCTTGAAGAAAAAAAGAGTTGAACAGAAAATTTGACATTCAAACGCAGGACACAAGAGAAGCATAAAAAGGTAAACATGAAAGAGTAATCATAAGAAACTCAATAAAATTAAATATTCTTATGTGGGGAGATAATGCATGTAATTTTCAAGAACTTCATCGTTATTAGGACAGTTAAAAGACAGAGGGCATGGGTGTGAGTTAATTATGTTGTGATGATCTCCAAAAAAGTGAAGGAGTGAGAAAGAGGGATGCATTGTGAGAAGGAAGAAGAGAGAGGTGGAATGGAAAAAATCATCTCACATCAAAGAATTAATTGTACAAGGAAAAGCTTTCACAGTGGAGGAGAAAATGGGGAGGTGGTGGGCAATGTTTGAACCTCATTCTTGTTGGAATTGGTTCAAAGAGGGAAGAATACACACACACACACACACACACACACACTTAAATACTGAAATCTACCTCATTCAATACAGAAATATGATAGGAAGGGAATAAGAGAAAGGGGATTATAATAAAAGGGAAGGGAGATTAAGGGAGGTATGGTCAGAAGCAAAACAGGCTTTTTTTTTTTTTACAAAACAGGCTTTTGAGGAAGAACAGGATAAAAAGAGGGAGAGAAGGAAAAACAACAGAAAACAGAATGGAAGAAAATACACAGTAATCATAACTGTGAGTGTAAAGGGGATGAGTTCACCCATAAAATGGAAGCAGATAGCAGAATGGATTAGAAACCATACTTTAACAAAATGTTGTTTACAAGTGAGACATTTGAACCAGAAAAACACACAGAGTTAAAATAAGAAGATGGAGCCAATAAAATAAGAAGATGCTTCAGCTGAAGTAAAAAAAAAAAAAAAAGCAGGGATAGCAATTATGATCTCAGACAAAGCAAAAGCAAAACCAGACCAAATTAAAAGAGATAATCAGAAAAACTATTTTTTGATAAAAATTACCATAGACAATGAAGTAATATAAAAATTTTTTACATCAAATTTCTCTGCTAATGATATATTTTATCAAATATATAGGGAACTATGTCAAATTTATAAAAATAAGTGCTATTCTCCAATTGATAAGTTATAAAGGGATATGAACAGGCAGTGTTCAGAAAAAGACATCAAAGCTATCTACAGTTATATGAAAAATGCTCTAAATTACTAATGGTGGGAGAAATGCAAATTAAAACAACCTTGTGGTATTACTTCACACCTATCAAAAGTGACAAATGTGAGAAGAAATGAGAAAATAGTTGCACTAATGAACTATTGGTGGAGTAGTAAACTGGTTCAACAATTCTAGAGAACAATTTGGAGCTATGCCCAATGGACTATCATATCTTTTGACCCAACAGTACCACCATATGCCTATATCCCAAAGAGATCAAAGGAAAAAGAAAAGTACCTATATTTACAAAAATATTTAAAGCAGTTCTTTTTTTTGTGGTGGCAAAGAATTGGACATTGAAGGGATGCTCATCAGTTGAGGAATGACTGAACAAGTTGTGGCATACAATTATGAGAGAATACTTATTGTGCTATAAGAAATGACTAAGGGGATGACTTCAGAAAAACAAGGGAAGACCTATATGGAGTGGAGTGAGCAGAACCAGGAGATCATTATACATAGTTACAGCCATATTGTAACCGTGATCAACCGTGAAAAACTGAGCTACTCTGATCAATATAATAATCCAAGACAATTCCAGAGGACTCATGATGAAAAATGCTAACTCCTAAAATAGAACTAATGAACTCTGAGAGCAAATTGAAGTAAACTTTTCTTACTTTATTTTTTCTTGTCTTTTTTTGTGCAATATGGCTAAAACCTAAATATATTTTGCATAATTTATTATGTGTTATTTACATATTGCTTGATTTTTTTTTAGTTAAGGGCAGGAAAAGGGGAGATATTTTGAAACTCAAAATATTTTAAAGGAATTAAAAATAAATAATAAATATTTTGAAAAGAAACATGCCTATGAGAAAGCATCACAAATGATTTCATAATATGAAAATAACAAAGTAATTAAAATAAATTACGATGATAAAGGAAGGGAATTAATGAACTACTATAGTGGCTTGAATATTAATGAAGGTTTTCATGTGCTAAATTCCAGCACTCTTTAAATTTCAGTGTCTTGAAGGTGAAGTTCTTAGTGACCATGTCCTAGTTATGACTCTGGGTGGTCTCTTTTGAATGACTATGCCCTTGCAAAGTTGGGAAACAGGCAGCTACTGTGTAGAAATGTCCCCTTTTTATCTGGTCCCTAAATTTCTATTCTCTGGATCTGAATGGTTGTTTTCCTAGGAGTTTCCCTGGACCCTAGAAGGTCTAGAGAAGGTTGAGAGGGTTGTCCATTGAAGAAAAGGCTCTACCTATTCTTTTATCAAAGAAGCATAGACAATAAGCACAGAGGAGGAGATTTTTTTCAAAGGAGGGAAACTCTAAGGACATCCTCTTGGGAGAAGATTCAGGCCTTCTTGTTGTTTGTTGATAAAGTAAAATAGATTTGTTATCTTCCTGTGGGTAGTTATGCCTTAGTGCAGAATCTTGACCCTTGGATACTCAAGAGAAGAATCTAGAATTAAAGGGAATTTGGTATGGTCTGGAAAGAATCCTAGATTTGGAGGTAGAGGATCCAGATTTGAATCTCAGCTTTGCTACTGCATGTGACCCTGGATGAAATAACTTCCTCTTTCTGGATGAATTAGTTCTCACCTATCAAATTAGCAAATTGGACTAGATGAACTCTAAGACCCTTTCCTCTTCTAGACCCCTAAGATCCTCTACCAGAGACAGTG
Source organism: Potorous gilbertii (assembly GCA_028658325.1). Lineage (NCBI taxonomy): Eukaryota > Metazoa > Chordata > Mammalia > Diprotodontia > Potoroidae > Potorous > Potorous gilbertii. The sequence continues at coordinate 296,767,528 of CM053769.1, read as the reverse complement.
ACCTTTTCTGGGGAGGAGATGGAAGCCAGTCAGTCTTTTAACTCTCTCCACTTCAGTTCCCAGCCTTGGGGAATAGTTAATCCTGTGGGATTAATTTTAGCCTGTAGGCCAAATATGCTTCTTTACAAAGTAGGTTCAAGAGAATTGACAGGATCATAGGTTTCCAATTGGTAGAAATCTTAGAGTCCACCTAATTCTATCCACTTATTTTACTGATGAAGAAATGGAGGTCCTAAAAGGTAACATAACTTTTCCAAGATTATACAGGTAGTAATTAATAGAATCAGGATTTGAAGTCCATGCCCAGGACTATTTCCATTGTACCACACTGCAAATCAATTTAATTCAATACATTTATAAAGCACCTAGTATGTGTAGTGCAACATAGTCCTTGCCCTCAAACATCTTATAATCTGGTAGAAAGAATCAGACAAATATAGAAATAACTGATAGTAAAAAGACAATAAACATCTATTAAACACCTATTGTGTGCCAGGCACTGGGGTTAGAAATACAAAAAAGAAAGACAGTTTCTATACTCTAATCTAATGCGGGAAGACAACTCATAACAGAAAAATGAACGAGGGAGTGGGGAGGTACCGGGTGATGGGACAGGGGAGGCCCAGTGAAATGGGGAAGTCCAGAGTCCCAATGAGTGTAATAAGTAAGAAATGAGTGATGTAAGTTATATGATATATGTATAGTTGTTGCACTGGGCAGGACACAAGGCCAAAGCACTCCTTAGTGCCATGGATAGCTCAAGCAGGCATCTCAGACTGAATATATCCAAAAGACAATTCCTCTTTCCCTCCAAACCCTTCCCTTGCCTCCGCTTTTCTGTTATAGTAGAGGGAGGCCATCATTCTTCCTGTCACCCAAGCTCCCAGTTTCAGTATTATCCTTGATTTCTCACTTATTCTCATCCTACATAGCCAATATGTTATTAAATTTTGTCCATTTTACTTTTATAACTCTTCCATACATCCTCTTCTTTCCATTCACATAATAAGTCCCCTGAAACAGACCCTCATCATCTCTCACCTGAACTAGTACACAATAGCTTTCTAATCAGTCTCCTTGCCTTAAATCTCTCCCACTCCACTTAGTTGTCCAAGTGTTTTTCCTTAAATGTAGGTCTGATTGTATCACTCCTCCTACTTAAAGAACCCCATTGACCCCCCCTATTACCTTCAGGGTCAAATAGAAAATCCTCTGTTAGCCTTTAAATCACAACTGGCTCCCTTCCTACCTTTCCGGTTATCTTATATCTTCCATGAACTCTTATTCAAAGTTCCTTCCATGTAACCCTCTGTCTTTGGACTCTGCTTTCTCACTGACCATCCCCCTATGCCTGGAATGATAAATATCTCCTCACCTCCAAGCTTCTGGGGCTTCCTTTAAGTTACACTTTCTGTAGGAGGTCTTTCCTGAACTGTCTTTCTTGACTTCTCCCCCATTCTGCCTTTTATAAAAGTACCTTCCATTTATTCTGTATATATCTTGCATGTGCATAATAAACTTGTTTTTTTTTCACCGTTAGAATATAAGCTCTTTAGTGGTTGGGACCATATTTTTAACTTTCTTGTATCCATGGTGTTTAGTACAGAGTCTGGCACATAGTAATCATTTAATAAATGCTTGTTTACTTACTGAATTCTGTGCTTCATTTGGTCTTTTGATGCTCTCTCCCATCAGCATTCTACTACTCAACTACCATAGTCATTTATTTTACTTCCTGCTTCTTGGCTCTCCCTCCCTCATAAGATGGGGCCAGCAGGGCTATGGAGGTATGACACTGGAATCCTTGTTGACAATATTGAAGTCTTTCAAGATTCCAGAATGCCTCAGGGCTAATTATGCCTTCTGTTGTTTGACACCAGGGTCTCATAGCACCACCTTCCACATGAAAAATCTCTTTGAGTGACTGTGGAAAACACCTTTCCTTTGGCTCACAAGTTTATTTTCAACTAAGGGTCTGCTCATGGTGAGTCCATCCCATTTACCTCTTCCTACCTCCCAACTAGGTCTCCTGCTCAAGGGGGACTTCCTACTGAATCTTTTTGAGATTCTGGATACATATACTCTTTTCCTTTGACTTCCTGTTTCCTATAATCCTCCAGGCTAACTGCTCTGGGTTTTGACAAGTTACAATGCTTTTGAAAAGAGTCCTCCAAGTATGGGCAGCTGTGGCCAGAGAGAAAGGCCCATATCAAAGGGCCTTCAGTGACTTTTGACAACTCCTCTTATGTATTGAAACATAAAATTTAGTTATTACTCTTAGACAATATGTAATCTGCTTAATATAGGCAGGAAAATGTTAATTCTTGGATTGATATAACATGATGGAGTGGGGGTATTCAGCAGGAGCTCTGATTAGTAGGCCTGGCATTTTTGCCAAATAGAGGGGGTTCATGTAGATGTTCTTTTGAAAAGAGATTGATTCTAATGTAACCATTAGTTCTAAAATCCCTGGGGGAAGGTATTATTCTACCTGTGAAATAACAGGGTGCTGCAGTGAGACCTGGTCTAAAAGGCAATGAATGGCAATTTAAGAGCTCATCTTTCTTGTGTCACTACCAGGGTAAGATGCCAAAAAATCCATGTTCCCTCAAAGGAATCCTAGGAGCTCTGGAGATCTTAGGGTTGACTAAACCTTACAACCATCATGTAGTCAATGGCCAAGGTCTCACTAGAGCCCCTACTTAAAGATCCTGAGAACAGGTATGTGGCTAGTACCAAGGGGCAAGGGAGAGGGTATCTCATTTTTTATATTATCTCTATTATTTAAATTTAGAAAATTTTCATCTTCCTCTAGTGAGATGGTATGGCACAGCAGAAAGGGTTGAGGATTTGGAGTCAGAAGACATGGGTTCAAATCTTCAGTTCCTTACTGTCCGTATGACCTTCACCCAATCACTTGTTGGGGCTGAACTACTTCCCTGTAAAATGAAGTAGTTCAACTCAGTGATCTTTATTGTCTTTACACACTTCCTACAGAAATGGGTCAAACTCAGATAGAAAAGGGAGAGGGCACTAAATTATCTACAAGTATCCCTGCAGATTGTATTTTGATATATTTATTTTTATTAATTAATTAATTTGGTCAAATATTTCATTTTTTCTTAATAGTATTTTATTTTTTCCAGTTACATGTAAAAAAAGTTTTCAATACTCAATATTCATACTCTATGATCTATTGCCAGTAAATTTGATATTCCAACAGTTAATCTTGTTGAGCTAAATTCTTTCTATTCTTAAAATTATTTCTTGACAACTTTTGTTTCCATATCACCTTTATTTAATTTCCTTTATTCTTACTAAGATTCTTATTGGTTCCTATTAGATTCCATTGGTTCTCATTGGTTGATCTATTCACATTCATTATGAGCCCTAAATCTCCATGCTGAATGAATGAAAAAGAATTTATTAAGCACGTTGGTCGTTCTGTCGATCGGAAGATAGTTTTCAACATTCATTTTAGTAAAATTTTAAGTTCCAAATTTTTCTCCCTCTCTCCCCTCCCCCCTTACTTTTCCCCTCCCCAAGACAGGATGCAATCTGCTATAGGTTATACATGTGCAATCATGTTAAACATATTTCCATATGAGTAATATTGTGAAAGAAGAATCAGAACAAAAGGGGAAAAACATGAGAAAGAAAAAACAATCAAAGTGAAAATAGTATTCTTTGCTCTGCATTCAGACTTCACGGTTCTTTCTCTGGATGTGGACGGCATTTTCCATCATGAGTCTTTTGGAATTGTTTTGGATCATTATATTACTGGGAAGAGCCAAGTCTGTCATAGTTAATCATTGTACAATGTTACTGTTACTGTATACGATGCTCTCCTGGTTCTGCTCACTTCACTCAGTGTGGGTTCCTGTAAGTCTTTCCAGGTTTTTCTGAAATCTACCTGTTCATCACTTCTTATAAAACAATATTCCATTACATTCATGTATCACAATTTATTTAGCCATCCCCCAATTGATGGGCATCCCCTCAAATTCCAATTCTTAGCCAAAACAGAAAGAGCTACTATAAATATTTTTGCACATGTGGGGCCTTTTCTCTTTTCATGATCTCTTTGGGAAACAGACCGAGTAGTGGTAATGCTGGATCAAAAGGTATGCACAGTTTTGTAGCCCTTTGGGCATAGTTTCAAATTGCTCTCCAAAATGACTGGATCAGTTCACAACTCCACCAACAATGCATTATTCTTCCAATTTTCCCACATCTTCTCCAGCATTTATAATTTTCTTTTTCTGTCATATTAGTCAATCTGATCTGTATGAGGGGCACTGCAGAGTTGTTTTAATTTGCATTTCTTGAATTAAAAGTGATTTAGAGCACTTCTTCATATGCCTATAGATATCTTGTTTTAATCTCTTCATCTGAAAAGTGCCTTTTCATATATTTATCATCCCAATTACATTTTAATCCAGTTTGAGCCACACTTAAGAGTGTTGTAGTCCACATGTGGCCATGGATCACGTTTGACCCTTTGGCCTTGAACACTAAAAGGTTAAGTGGCTTTTACAAGGTCAAAAAGCCAGTAGGGGGTCAGAGGAGGGACTTGAACTTGGGTCTCCCGAGTTTTGTGTCCAACTCTGTAACCTCTAGGCCATGCTGCCTCTGACTATCACAGCATATAACACCATGATTGGAAGGGACCACAGAGGCTACTTGGTCATTGGTGTTCAACTTCTCAGTCGTGTCTGACTCTCCATGAACCCATTTGGGGTTTTCTTGGCAAAGATACTAGAATGGTTTGTCATTTCCTTCTTTGGATGAGGAAACAGAGGCAAACAGGGTTAAATGACTTGCTCAGGGTCACACATACAGTAAGTGTCTGAAGCCAGATTTGAATTCATGAAGATGAATCTTCCTGACTCCAGGCCACTTTGTCCAACTCATATAGGAACAAGACTCCTAGCTGCAACACATCTGGTATGTGGACATCCAGCTTTTGTCTGAAGCCTTCTAGGGAAGGGGAACTCACTACCTCCTGAATTACTGTTTTTTTCTTTACATGTGACCTAAATTGCCTCTTGAGAATTTCTACCCACTGCTCCTGGTTGTGCTCTCTGAGATCAAGCAGAATAAGCCTAATTAATTTCTCTTCCAAATGGTAGCCCTTCAGACATTTGAAAGTAGCTGTAGTTTTTCCCCCCTCAACCCTCAAGACTTTTTCTTCTCTAAACCAAATATCACCAATCTTCATATTACATGACCTTGAGACAACACAGGAAAAGTTTAGAAACTCATACATGCATAAAATATATGTATAGTATTGAATAATATCAACATATTTTATATTTTAATATCATAAAAAGTCAGACTTCTTCTCCGGTACAAAGGGAGGGCCAAAAAGTTTAACAAAGATTTTCCAGATAACAGGGGTGCTTGTGACCCTAACTTCTGTGATATGGAGGGGATCAATTGTATAGGATAAATAGGAGGTAGTCAACAGAGGAAAGGCACTAGAATTAAGACGTATTCAGGAAGGCATTGTGTAGAAGGTCGAATTATCTGGGACTTGAAAGAAGTCAGGGAAACTGGGAAGCAGAGATGAGGAGGGATAGCATTCTAGGTATGGGGGGACAGATTAATTTCTCCCCTAATCCCCTTTCCCTCTAATTCCCCCTGTCCCTTTCTCCCTTTCACCTCCTATTTCCATGTTGAGTGAAGAGTGTTTCTGTACCTAACTATGTGTATATATTCTTTCTTCTTTTGACCACTTTGGATGAGAATGAGGTTCAAATGTTAACTGTTCCCCCAAAGCCTCCTTCTTACTTATATGAGATAATTTTCTCCAAACTTCCTTTCCCTTCCCTCCTTCCTTGACCTCCCCAGTGTATTCTTTTCTCTTTCAATTATTTTCTTCAGATCGTCAAGACAGAACATTTCCCAAGGCTTGTCTAGTTGGACCTTCCTCTATGAAGCCTGATGATAATAGAGTTCAAAAGGAACACATGTACCATCTCTCCATACTTAAATGTAAGTAATTTATCTTTGTTCATTCATGTTTACCTTTTTATCTTTCTCTTCCCTACTGTATTTGAATTTCAAAGTTTCTCTGGAGTTTTAGAATTTTCATTAGCAATGCATGGAAATCTTCTCTCTCATTACACATCCATTTTCCCTCTGTAGTATTATACTTGGTTTTGGAGGGTAAGTTATTTTTGGTTACAAGCCCTGCCTTCTGGAATATACTATTTCAGGTTCTCCACTCCTTTATAATGGTTGCTTCTAAATCATGGGTGGTCCTGACTGTGGCTTCTAAGAAGTACACAAATTCTTTTCTGTCTACTTAAAATATTTTTTTCTTTGACTTAGAAGTTCTGGATTTTTACCATGATATTTCTGGGAGTTTTCATTTTGGTGTTTCCTTCAGGAGGTTACCAGTAGATTCTTTCTATTTCTATTCTGCTTTCTGGTTCTAAGTGATCTAGGCAATTTTCTTTCAATATTTCTTGAAATAAGGTATCTAGGTTCTTTTATTGGTAATAATGTTCAGATAGACCAATGATTATTTTTTTTATCATATTCCTTTTTTATTTTACATTTTGAGCAGATAACACATTTCTGCTTACAGTGAAAATCCAGAAGTGGTTTATAGAAACAATTTCTTTATAGATCAATGATTCTTAATATTTTTTCCCTCTTTTTTTTCCAGGTCAGTTGTTTTTGTTTTGAGGTACTTCATTTTTCCCCCTATTTTTTCAGTCTTTTGACCTGTTTTTAATTTCTTGTTGCTTCTTGAAGTCATTGGTTTCTATTTGGTCTGTTTTAGTTTTCAGGGAGTTTGTTGCTTGGGCAACAGTTTGTATCTCTTGTAACAAGCTGTTAATTCCCTTTCTAACTCTTCTATAGCTTTCCTTTCTTTCGAAGTTTTTTCCTCAATATTTTCATTCTATAGATAAAAATACTTTTAGACTTAAAAAAAAACCTCTTGTTTCATCTCTTCCAGGAAGTCTAGTGGAGTTTGAGCCCAGTGTTATTGAGATATTGCCACTAGAAGTTTTGAAGTCCCTTTTTTTCTGTGTTTATGCCTTGAGTATCCCTGCTACCATAGTAGCTGATTATAGTAGGGGTTTTTTTTTGTTTGCCCATTCTTTTAGCTTTTGTTCTGACTTTGGACTTGATATTAGGACTGGGCTCTGCCACATCTCTGGAGGGGAGGTCTGGGATGGCCCTGTTGTTGCTATTATTGGGTTACTTCAGGATCTCTGGGACCAGCTGGGGACCTTCAAACTTTCAGTCCTCCCAGACTTATCAGATCCAAGGAAAAATCTGATTAAAGCTTCCTTGGCCTGAGATCTGCAAGTTCCTGCCTTGGGTTTGGGTCTGAGTAATAGAAATCTGCTACTGGACTCAGCCACTATCAGTCAGATGGGAAATTCTTTTGGTTTAATATAGCAGAATTGGAGATTCCCCTTTGGTCTTGGGTTCCCCCCACTGGTTATTCTCTGTAGGCTAAACTAGATGCTGAAAGTAAGACCCTGCTCTGAGCCTAGCCTAGCGTCTAAGTAATACCACTTCTGTTCCTTTTGTCTGAGATTCCTCCGTTTTCCACATGTAGCCCAGGACTCCCTACCCAGGGACCCTAATTACTCTGTACAGGTTTCTTTCTCACTCTGCCCTGGATCTGTGATCTGAAACTGGATAGTGGGCAACACAACTTCTAGCTCACACTTGTTGCCATTTCAGTGCCACTGTACGGGACTGGTGGTGTGTTGGTATGGGTCTGGGGCTTCTTCTTGCCCTGGTGTACAGCCCTGGCTGATGAAGTGCCATGCATAGCATGCTCCTGAACTGACTCATCCCTAGTGTTTATAGATCCTCTTATCTGTCTCCCTATGCCAAGCTGTACTGGACAAATGACTAATTGTGACTTTTTCTGGATTTCAGGATTTGGTCTGGTGCATTTTCTATATTTGTTTGGAGGAGTTTGTAGAAAGGAGATCAACTTAGTCCTTCCTAATAGTCTGTCATTTTGGCTCTGCCCCACCCTATCTATCTTAAAGTACAAGGTTACTTCCTCCATTTCTACCTCACATCTATCTATCATCTATCCATCCATCCATCCATCCATCTATCCATCTATCTATCATCTATCAAATTCCATTTGAATAAATTATATTTGTCTAGATCTATATTCTAGCTATAGATCTCATTCCACCAATGCCTCCTTGCTCTAGACTATCTAGTTCATCTTTCTTTTTGCCCATAATACATTTGTGTATAGACATCTGAGGCCATGGATCATACTGCTGGCTCCTTTGTTGGAGTTTGTCTCCTGTTGATTTCTAAGTTTTTCTATTTCTCTTTTCTTTCTTACTTTCTATGATATCTAGTTTTGTAGATCAATATAGGTACTTTTCCCCCCATCCCTTCCTTTTCAATTTCAAAATCCTTTGATTAGATTTGAAAATATCTAGACAAATACTTTTTTAAAAAATTAATCCTTGTTAGGTATAATTTATTCCTGAATGGCAATCTATCAGCAAGTTTTCCCATTCATTTCCCCAGAAAACAAAAACATCCAAAAATTTAACCTGAGCCATCTCATGTGGTCTGTGACTCTGGAACCTAGTATCTGGACTCCAGGCCTTCTTTGATTCCAGACAGGTTATCACCAGGAATCTCCTGGTCCAATCTTTCCATGATTCCCAATTCTATCCTTTCTGAAAAAGGAAGTAGAAGGAGGACAAAGAAAATATCATAGAATTAGTTCATCCTGACTCTTCAGGACCTGTAATTTGGATCCAAATTCTTCTGGCAGAGAAATACTTAGGTAGGGCAAAGGGATACAGGAGAGGGTAAGATTAATTCAGCAGTTTAGGCCCAGAAGAGGCAGTTCTCATTGAGGAGTTGTCTCTGGGGCTTCCATTTTGGTGACAGGCCCAGGTCAACCATGATATGCTCCCTTTTCAGCAATGTTTCTGACTCTTAGACTTTGCCACCATACTCACATGTCTATCACACTGGAAACTTAGGAGTGAGAGAAAAGTTTCTTGTTCCAGTTCTTTCTTTCTTTCTGACTCATCCATCACTAAGCTTGTCAATGCTGGCATTGGCATGGCTTTTGTACTGCCTTCACCTGGTACTTACCTAGTTTATTCATCTTAATATCCGGTTCTGACCTCAATTAGGGACCAAGATAAATCTTATCAAGAACTATGGACACTACCTGTTCTTAAGCCTTGAACTCCTTCCCTTCCCTTACTTATTTACCTTATCTCCCTTACTACCACCATTAATAAGCCCTTATTTCCTCTTGCCATTCTCCCCTTGAATTCTGACCAGGAAAGGAAAGTTGAGGTCCTGAGATTCAGCCTTAGTTATCTTGTCTAGTCTGTTGTGACATTTGGCCCTAATGTGTAGACTCAGGGCATCCTGTCCTAGGCTGGTAAATGCTACATTTCCTAGTCCTGCTGCTCATGTACATCTCCCACACCTACCATTTTCATCACTTCGAGAAAGGATATGGAAAGAAAGAGGATATCATAGGAATAAAGGTCCTTTAGGTTGAGGCTTAATGCATCCTGATCAGGCATAAAACCCAGGGCCCAGATACAGATGAAGATTGTAAGGTAAGAAGTAGAAGTCTTTATATGAATGAAGGTTACACTGTGGATACCCTATCTCCCAATATATGATGGTGACCCTTCTAGAGAAAATAACAGGCCTGAGGTCAGGAATGGAAATTGGGTAGTGATCTAATATTAAACCTTCCAAACAGAAGCATCCCAGACAGGATTCAGCATCATGTCTCTAAATTATTTTCTAGTACTCCTTTGGTGAGGGTAGGGGCAGACAATTTACAGACTGTCTCTGTGAAGAGGGTGGTCTTTCTTCTCTTTAGGATTTTATTCTTGATGTTTTACTCCTCTATGTCCCCTGAGATTCCAGTGAGAGAGTAACTGGGAACAGTAGGATATCTACCTATGTTAAAATCGTATCTTGTTCTGGTCTCCCTGATCACCCCACCCTTGTCAGTATAGTAAATAAGTTTATATAAATAGCCAGTACAAAGGGGTGATAACAAGAAATAATAATGCAATAATAACAGGTACAAACTATCTCAAAGATCAAAGGAGCATAAATTTCAAATTATACCATATATTTACCAAAATTAATGTCCTGGTAATATGTGATGAATGGGAAGAGGCCATATAGGCACTGGTATCTGGGTTCTGGTATTATGACATGTGAACTCCAGAGAAATTTTAGCCTCCACTGTTCCAGTCCAGCAGACCATCAAAAAGGTGCTGATAACCTTGAGGTGATAACTTTGAAGTTTTACCAGTCACTTTGAGATGATATAAAATATGGTAATAAACTGATCCCAAGGTGGCACAAATAGGAATTAGTCTGTTTTTTCCCAAAACCCTGTAAAAAGAGACCTCAGACTCATGTCCTCATTCCGGCCTCCTGCCCCCAGCACTTTTCCCTTTGCATTTGGTCCATGCTGCCTAGTGCATCCAACTCTAATCCATGGTTAAATGAGTGATAATTCTCTGTCTCTCTCCCCTCCCCATCCCTTTCCCCATGATGCCTATCTCTTTTTGCCATCCCATTCCCCCAGCTGGCTGTTTACCTCTATTTCCTTCCCGGCTTTTCATGGCTTGTCTCTGCCTTTTTGGGCTTTTTACCTCTATACCCTCTGTGTTTAATGAAAATATGATTACCATCCCATTTCCCACCACCAATTGTGGTCTTTCCCAGCAAGTACCCAAAGAACTGTGAATTGTCTGCCTGCCCCTATTTCCTAATTTCATAAATTTATCAATTAATTATCAATTCACCACCTCTCAAGTATCAAGTAATACACTTAAGAATTCATTGTTCACCCAACTTCTTACACTCAGAAGGATCCCTTCTCAGTTAGTTAGTCCCAGACCCACACAAATCCAACTCCAGACAATACAGTGACTGCAATAACAATTTCTACAGGGAGAGTACCTGAGAGAACAGCGCATGCTGAGAACTGAGCCTGGAGAGGAGAGCTCAGGAAAGACTCAGAGAACACAAGCTAGTCTTAGAAACGGAAACTCAGACAAAGCATTGGATTGTTTGCCCTATAGGCCCCATCTCTTGCTATGTTCTTCCCAGGGTTAACCTTCCTCGGGGCAGTGTCTTCTGCATTATAGATATATCTCAGCCTCTTTTCTAATGGGAGGCACTTCTATGCCCAGGACACACTTACCTATGTTGTGGGTGAATTATTCTGTTCACCTCAGTAGTCATCAACTGCCTTCTACATAGGGCTAGGCTATCTGTTAAAGCAGTAGGTTGGGGAAGGAGTGTGCCCTGTGTCTCTGGTAGAAGCTCCATAGTAGGGAACCAGGTGCCTAAGGTTGGAGAAGGAGGGGAACAGATTAAAGTTCCACACCTGAGCTTGCTGATCTGTTTTTTCTTCTCTGCCCCACGTTCTCCTCTTCCCAAATTAGGATTCAGAAGTTCCTGCCTAAGCAGGAGTCAGGGCAGAACTGAAATTGTCCCAGAGTCATAACTTAGACTGGTACCTTGAACAAACTTAGCTGAGAAGGGCAGGGGATGGAGAAATGGAAGCTACAAAGATCCTGGGCATCCCAGGGCTTACACATACTATCACCACTAATAATGTTGGGCATCCTGCATTGTTTACACACCCTACTCTCACCCGAGACATGCCAGGTAGTGCACAGGAAATCTGGTGAAGGGGAAGTAAAGTCGAGGAAGCAAGGCATGATGGTGAATGAACCTTTCAGGGTGGGTAGTTGGCTAAGAGCTTTGCAAGGAAGGGAAAGATACACACTACTTCCCCCAGGGTGCTGGCATTTGGAAAGACATACATTTAGGGAGAAATCTCTCCATGCCCATATCGTACAATGGCATACATCCCTGATGACTCAGTTATCTGCTTTGGCATCCCAGAGATAGAGGTGATATAGCAGAGTCTTATGTCACTATTAGATAGCATGTCCTAGAATTCTAATGTAAAGCCAGTGCTCTACCAAATTTATACCTAATCTCCCTTATATAGCTCCCCTTTCCTCTATTTCTAGCCTTCTTACCTCTGGGAAATCATCTTCCTTAAACTAACTGGGGACAAAGTGCAGGGAAGGCATAGAGCATCATTTGGCCTCTCTCTAAAATTCTATGAGGATGTGAATTTGGCTTTCACTACAGACATGTGGGCCCTGAATTCTTATTTCATACCTGGACTGTGAGTAATCTGGAGACAGAGGAAAATTCTCCTGCTGGCACTCAATGCCCCATGTTCCCAGCCTGGTTTGTTTTTTAGGAGATTGATCATAGTCCCAAAGTGTGCATGCTCATGCACACACACACACACACACACACACACACACACACACATCCCTCCTTCTCCTGAGATTTACTGTCACTCAGTCTTCCCCACTCCAGCCTTCTAACTTCTAAGAGAACACTGTTGGAAAGGCAACAAGCCAATATAAGCAACACCACAAGTAAAGCCAATCATTCAAATATTTACTAAGCATATACTAAACATTTACTAAAGTGGAGTTACCATTCCATCTTGGAATTTGTAACAAAGGAGAGGAAATCTGTTCATAGTTTGATAGACACTGCAGCTTTGGGGAGAACACAGATTTAGAGCTGGAAGGGGCCTTAGATATCATGAGACTAAGCCCCTCATTTTTTTGGATAAGGAAATCGAGGCTCAGACACCTAACCACACAGATAGCATATGTGAGAGGTAGGTCTTCATGGATCCAAGTTCAGCATTCTCGTCACACCAACATGCTACTTTGCCACCCAGATGTCAGAGGTCTCAGAAGAAAGGAGAAATAGCATCCTGTGACCTAAATTCAGTCAAAGAAATCCACCCAGCTGGATAAGGAGTTCCTAAGAATAACATTCTGAAGACATTAGGAAACAATTCTGATGAAGAGGAGAGGAATATCTAAGAGAGTGATGCCAGGGACCTCATTGACTGACTCTGGCTTTTAAAAAGATGTGGAAATGTGAATTTCTATTAGTATCCAAATGTGGAACATGAAAGTAAGGGTCAGTGATGAAATTAAAGTGGCATGGTTGTACAAAAGTAGTGTCAGGCCTGCTAAAGCTAGACTTTTCTCACTAGCTTTGGTTTATTCTGTGGTCAAGAAAAATGGTTTGTTTATTTTTAAAATAAGATATATTGGAGGAAAGAGGAGGCTCAGAGAAAGTATGGGATCACTGCTTGGGGTGGATGATGATGTATGATTTAGAGAAGACAAAGTTGTTCAATTCATACTTTGTTTCTGCCTTCCTTACAAAGGAGAATGATTTCTGGACTGGAAAGGACAGAACCAAAATGGCTAATAGGGAGTTGAAATCCAAGATAAGTAGGAAGATAGTAAGACAATATTTGACAAAAGTCATACCAAGGGTAGAACAATAAGGACTTTGACCAGACTACCAGCTTCTGGGCAGAACTCTTTCTGCCTGTGGTGGTCCTCTGCACAATCACAAGGGCCTAGAGCTTTTCCTGGAACCTAGTTTCCTTCCTAATGTTCATGTTTCTTTGGCAATCTACTACCTTTTTTTTTCTTTTGTTTTTTTTTTTAACTTAAAATCTACTTTCTCTCCCATCACTCATTTCACAGACACACACACACGCTTTGAAAAAAGAAAAGAAAAATGCCTTTGTAATAAATATGCATAGACAAGCAAAATGAATTCCCATGTTGGCTGTGTCTAAAAATGTTATGTCTCATTTTGTACCTTGAGTCAATCACCTCTCTATTGGAAGGTGGGCAAAATGCTTCATCCTTGTTCCTCTGGAATTATGTTTATTATGGCATTGCTCAGAAGTCTACTCACTATCTTTCTACCCTCTCTACCTCCTTCCTGATGAAATTATCTCTGAACAGGGTCATTCACATATATTCATCTTATCCATTTCACATTATGGAAAATGAGAGATACTGAATGCTTCATGACCCTGGTTCCTGACAAAGACATGGCTAACAAGGAAAATTGCTGAAGTTTTTCTCTTTTTCTTAGAAAAAAACATTCCTTTGTCCCTCTGTGTTTCTGTCAATCCCATTCTGCATAGGAAAAATATATATTTAAGATTTTAAAAAATTTTAGTTTTAGTAAACACCACAAAAAGTATATATTCACGTATAAAGAACAAAAAAAATTGTGTGAAAATGTGAATCTCTATTAGTATAGCTTGCTTTTTTTTAAAACAAGTATGTAATACATGCGACACATTACTTTCAAAGCTGTCATGCTTGTCTGTTTCCTTCTGAACTTTTTCAGTTCTCTTCTTGAATTAAAAAAATATTGACTCAATGCCTCTTCCTTTTTTAGTGAGTCAATCATTCATGCTCCCATACAAAAGAAAATCATAATCTTTTTAGCAAATAAGCAGAGTCAAACATCAAATCTACATATTTACTATGTCGCAGAATGTATATTTCGATGTGTACCTTGAGTCTATCACCTCTCTATTAGGAGGTGTGTACTAGGCTTCTTCATTAGCCCTCTAGACTCATAGCTGGTTATTGCCTTGATAGGTGTTCCAAAGTCTGTCATTTTGTGTATTGTTTTCTTGGCTCTACTTACATTGGCAATAATAAATGTAAGTCTTTGCATGTTTCTACTCATCACATTTGTCATTTCTTAGTATTCCATCATGTTCATTCTTAGGTCTTTTGAAACTGTTTTTCTTTATAATGTTCTATATAACATTATATATAATTGCTATGGTTCTGCTCACTGTGTTCTGCATCAATTCACACAAATCTTCCCAGGTTCTGCCAAAACTGTCTTTTCTTTTCTAATATCTGTCACAGTAATATTCTGTTACATTCAAGTGCCAAACTGTGTTCAGTCAATCCCCAATTTATCAATTGATAAATATCCCTTTATCCCAGATATCTCTTTTGATTACAGTTCTTTGCTATAACAAAGTACTACTAAAATATTTTTGCACATATGAGTCTTTTCCCTCTTTTAAAAAACTCTTTGGGGTGTTATGTATATATGTACGTATATTTCATGTCAATTGTATACCCAAAAACTCACAGAAAAAGCCTGAGAAGGGCCTCTTCACTTATCTTTCCTTGGTTCTGGTCCCAATTAGGGAATAGACCTCATTTTTTAAGTGTTGACACCCACCTACAGTTATCCAGATGCCTTCCAGGAATGGCTGCCCAAGGAGCACAGGTATATGGAAGAAGATTCTGGATCCGTTGAGGAACATAGCCTAGAAAGTCTGCCATAGTGAGATTTTCAGGGATCTTGGTACAAACCACCACCAATAGTAAGGAAAGGCTTCCTCCTCCTCCCCAGCCCCTATCTTCCACCTCATCATCCTCCTGAGCTGCCCACATTCTTATGTGGCCAGGGTTTCTTACTCTTCTTCCACTCACTTTCATCTCTTCTTCATCTTCTCTATCCTCCTCCTTTATCTGTGACCAGAGCCTCTTCAACTTCTTTCTCCCTCTACCCTACTCATCTGTGACCAAGACTGCTAAAGCTACCTCTTCTTCCTTTTCCCTCCCCACATCTCACTTGTCATATGACTTTGGACAAGTCCCTTAATATCTTCGGGCCTTGGTTTCCTCTTCTATAAAATAAGGGACTTGGATTAGATGACACCATGGTTCCATTTTCACTCTAGATGTGTGTGATTCTGATTCTCCTATTCCCCCAAACTCATCTGTGGTCATGGCTAGTATCTTCTCCCCCATCCCTAACATACTACACTCATCCATGTTCAGACCTCTTCTGGATCCTCTGGACACTCCCCAACTTTGAAGGGGAAGATGTAAACAACAAGAATCCAGGATTGATAATGAACAAGTGAAAACCCTGGATTGTCCAGTTTGAATAAGGAAATATCTCACAGACACAGTGAAGCTCTGGTCCTTGAAGAATGGTGAGGATTATTTGGTCCCCATTAAGACTAGCACAGAAACTGTATTCTAAATAATTCAAGTCAGACACAGGCAAATAACAAGTAGAAATAAAGCAGTTACTACTTACCAGAGACCCATTCCTCAACCGGATTCTTCACAGCTTTTCAGGAGAATAGATTGATTTTAAAGGTCAACTTTACTGCTTCCTCTTATGGTCAACATCCCAGACCCAGAGTAGAAATTGTTCAGGACCAGGGACAGAACCTTCTGGTCAGAAGCAGACCATGAATGAATGCATTTAGAGTCAGTTCTATGGGCTTAATTCTACAGTGTTCTGTCCTTCTTCTGTTTATTTTTATATCCCAAGAACAAGGTGGGGGAAGAGTGAAGGAAAAAATAAGAGCAATGGAGAGAAGAAGAGATGGGAGGTGATAGGACGAATAGCCTGGAAACTTTGCAAGGGCCTGACCTTGTACAAGTTGACTGCCTGACTCTTTACTCCTTTATCAACAGTGTTAAGCCCTGTCCAGGTGCTGAACTGCATTATGTTGAATCTAGGTTCTTTTGATACCTACTTCACCCTCCACACTTAGATCTCACAAAGAATGATGTCCACACTGTGGATTTGGGGGAAGGCTTAATGGACTTGGTACATTAGTTCAGTTGAGTTCATTCATAGACCTTATGGGAGCAGGGTCAGAGGGATTTTAGATGTCATCCAATCACAGATCTGGACTCTTCCTACCTTTCTGGTTTTCTGACTACTCTTCTCCACATGTTATGCAATCCAGCCATGCCCGTATGCTTGCAGCTCCTCAAACATGACATATCATCCCCTATCTCAGTAGCTTTTCATTGGCTATCTCTTATTCCTAGGATACCCCCCTTCCTCACTTCTACCTTGTGGTTTAATTCAAGACTCAGATCAATTCGTGCCTTCTGAAAGGTCCCCCTAGCTACTAATGCCTTCCCCTCTCATAATACCTTTTACCTATGCTGTATGTGTATTGTCTCTCCTGTTAAAAGGTAAACTTCTTCAGGGCAGGGACTATTTTTTTCTTTCTATCCTCAGTTCTAAGCATGGTGCCTGACACACAGTCCTTAATAAATGCTTGTTGATGATATTTTACAGATAAGGAAACTGAGGCCCAGAATGGTCAATAACTTGCCCAGGGTCATATAGGCAGCACGTGACAGTTAGGATTCAAACTCAAATCTGCCTCCAAATCTAGTATGCTTTCCACCGTACTGGACTGACACCCTTTACACAGAGAGCAGGAAGATTATACTTACTCTTTGGAATAGTCATTCTGAGTTAGGAATAGCAGAAGCTTCCCTAGTGAAATACTTTCACAAAAGGGGTTCCATCCCTGAGAAGGAAAATGTGTCCAGGGGGTAACAAGTCTTAAATGTAAGATTAGAAACATTTATCTCAATTAAAGCCTTCACAGAGTGGCTTCCCTAGTCAGTTTTACCTTTCTTCCAATTCATTCTCAGACAACTTCTCATCTCTCTCACCATGACCACTAGTCCCTTAGCTCCTCCTTCTTTCCTTAGTCCATCCCTCATTCCTCTTATGGTTTACAGTAGTTAAATGTAGAGAATTTATAGCCACGCTGAGCTGAATATGTCCTATATTACAGCAGTTTGGCTGGAAGATGTTGTTCTTGGGATCCCTGACTCCAAGCTCTCCTTCACATTTTGGGTGATGACTGTTTCCCTGATGTGGGAAATCCTTTGAAGAGGACAGAAGCCCCCCCCCCCCCTTTTCACAAAGGAGACATTGTAAACAGGACTCCAGTCAGTCCAGAAAAGCCAGCTCCAGATGGAGCATCAAAATTGTCTTCAACTTTCTCTAAGAGTGGATATCTGCCACTGGTTTCCTTTACAGACTTTGAGGTAAAAGAGGCAGGCTGACTCATGGTGTAGTGAGAAGAGATCTGAATTTGGAAGGGAATGACTTGGCTTTGGATCCTAATCCACTACTTAACTATGAAGGTGACTTCAGGAAAGTCACCCGTCATCTCTGGGCCTCAGTTTCCTTACCTGTAAAATGGAAGTTTTAAACTAGTTATGTCTCAGGTCCTTTTAATGTCTAAATTCTGTGATTCTATGTACCAGTTTTCTGGATAGTGCTTTTTTACATCAAACAACTGCCATGGTATTTGACTGCATGACCTCTAAGGTTCCTCCCAGTTTTTTGAGCTCCTCCCATCCATCTGGCCAGATCCAATCAGGGCAGAAAAACTCTGCCTACCTGAGGCATCAGGTAAGCCCAAGTGTGCTCACCTTCCCCCTTTTTGAGGGGGATGGAGGAGAAAAAGAGGAGGATTGGGGTTGGAAAGGGATGCTTTCTTTCTTCTACCAAAGCTCCTGAGTGGGGCGGGGTTGCTGGGTCAGCACCCACCAGGTGAAGCAGGTGAGCCAGACAAAGGGACCCGGATGGAGAGAACCGCGCCCCATACCCCGCTCCCTTTAGGCTGGTTTGGGGGCGGAGCTGGGTGGGGATGCCTGGGTTCCTCCGGCAACAGCCTCAGCCCAACTAACAGCCAGGCCAGGAACGACGCTGCCTTGGCTGTGACTGCTTTGTGTTTTCAGACTCCTCTCTCAGACTTCAAGGGAAACCCCCAGATGGCTTCGCCTGCTGCTTCCCCCGCATCAGATCTTTTGAATGGTGAGTGATTTGGACCTAGGCACTTGGACGAGGAAATGATTGGAGAAAGGGCAGAGCAGGACTAGGAAGAGGACTTTCCCTGAACACAGGTGATAGTCATGTCAGGACCTTTCCAAAGGCTCAGAACATTAAGCAGTGCTTCTCTTCTCCCCCTCTTTCACCCCCACCACACTGCACAGGGCCTCCTTGAAGGTCACCACCTTGCCTGTTAGAAGAGTCCCCTACCAGGAGCAATGTCTCCTCCTCCCTTTCATAGTAACCAGCACTTGAACTGCTGACCAGGAAGCCAAAGAACAAAGTGAAGTGACAAGAGGGTTTTGTGTGTGTGTGTGTGTGTGTGTGTGTGTGTGTGTGTGTGTGTGTGTGTTTAAGAGGACCACTTCTTTAAGAATGGAGAGAGGGATTTATGTGCAAGTCTCAATATGAAGCCCTCTTTCTCACAAACCAAAGGGAAATCCTTTTCACTCCTATCCCCACCCCCATCAGCATTTCCATTCAAAAACAAGCGTTACAATCCTTGCTGGAGATTAAGGTGACAAGCAGTTTACACTTTGCTAAGGAATTTACAACATGCACCCAAATAAATATGGATACAAAGCAGAATATGATAGAAGCAAAGGAGAGGTAGAGACAAAATGCCCTAAGAAAATTTGAGGAAGGAGATCTCATTTTCAGTTAGGGAGGATTCCCCCACTTTCATTTGAGGAAAGCTTACTGGAGGAGGTGACAATTGAGGTAAACCTCGAGGGGAGGAGCTCGGTGGGTAAAGATAGACAAAGAGTTGGTCCCAGGTAGAAACAACCTACAGAAATATGGTTTTTTTTGAAGGGCTAGACAGACTAAAGGAAAGCCAGATTTTTCCCAGTACTGTAGGAGATGAGAGTTGTTGAAGCCCTCTCTCAGGGGCATAATGCAGTCTTGATTGTTCAATTTTTGGTTGGAAATTGGCAAACACTACAAAATCAGGACTTGATTTGGTTTTTTGTTGATTTTCTAGAATTAAGAAAGGGATTAAGAAAATATTAAGAATGATTAAGCTTAAATATTAAGAAGATTAAGCTTAAAAATGTCTTTTTTAGGTAGAGAGAACCCAGCTAATTGTTAAACGTTTATCAGCATATCCCTGCCTATACTGCACCTCTATACTATGCACCCAACTGAAAGGGTTCAGAGAGCAAGGAGTGATATTTGTGTGTTTCTTATCCTTACTGCAATATTATCCTGGTTTCAAGAGTTGTTTAGCATCCAATTCTTGCCCTGATCTGATGGGGCTTTTCAGACTCCTTGGTCAAACAGGAGATATTGACCACTGAGAAGCCAACAAGAACTCTCAGACTCTAAGAATTCTCTATAGATGAAGCTTTTCAAGCAGCTTTGCCCCGACATGGCTCATGGCCACTTGCTCTGTGACCCTGGGCCAATCACTTACCCACAGTAGGATTCAATTGTTTCATCTGTAAAATGAAAATGTTGAGCTAGATGATCTCTAAAGACCCCTTCCAGTACCTAATCTTACAACCAATTCCATCCAGACATGGGGTCATGTGTTATTTTCCAAGGGAGAACAAACATTTGTCATTAAAACAAACAACAAATCTGCAGAAGGAAATGATGATTTCGCTTATGTTAGATACCTGACATTTCAAGTTTTTGCATTCTAACAATGTACCACATGCTGGATGGTGTGTCTAAGCCCTTAAGTAAGTCCTTAAATTTTTTAGACAGAGTCAAGAATTCATTTGATCATGTTTACTTGGGGTTGCTATTTTGAGATAGTACCTACAGAAAGCCAAGATAGGCTGTTTTATAGTTTTTTAATTTTTAAATTCAGGTCCCAGGATCTTAGAATTAAAATGTACCTTAGAAACTAATTCCACTTGGCTTCTAACGCAGGAAGGTTAGATGCCTCTGTTGGAACATCTAATCTCCCTTTGACTCTCCATAAGAACCAATGTTGTTAAGTAGTTGTCCCTCCAGTTGCCTAGCAGTCCTACCCCATGTCCTGTTCAGTTGGCCAGGCAGGATTCATCCTGAAAGAGGTTGTCTTTCTGGTAGGTCTGAAAATAAAGGGCAGTTCTCTGGTCAGAAGAGTTTATTCGAGGCATGAATGAGGAGAGAAGGGGAGGATGAGGAAAATATATGGGTCACTCCAACTTCTATTCTTTGGATTTGGAGTTCAGAGGCATGTTTTGTTCCTTGACACTAGAATTCATTTTGACACAGTAATTCATTCACATCTTTTGAGGGTCCAGGGATGGAATGAAGGGAAGCACTCTTTGGAAAGACCTGGAAATGTTAGCAGGAGGACTTGGAGCTATCCAGTAGCTTGCTCAGAATACCAGGTTCACAGAAAGCATTCAAGAATCTTATTGGGATGTCAGGGTTCTTGGTTGATTTATAGATTTTTTTTTTTAAGACTCAAGGCATAGGGGTTGGATATAGCCAAAGTATCTTATGACTTCATTTGCTAAACATTTGGAATGTCTCATTTAGTAGTAATCCTTATGTTTACAGTGACTCTTCCCTCTAGGAGTCCAAAGTCATTTACAGACAGCATTTATCTCTGCTTATATCACTCCTTTAAACTCAATCATCTGGTTTTTTCCCTCTAACCTCTTTCTTTACTCTATCTTCCCAAATTACTTGATTATTGAATAATATTTTTCTAACATGTTGCATCTGCCTTCTGCTTTGCTCCATCTGAGTTTCTTTGAATTTTGATCACCATCTTTGTGTTAGCTGTTGAACCATGGAAACACTTGATGGATGATACACTTGTTGAAAAAGTTGCACATTGAAAAAAAAGTCAGATCCAGCCAAAAAGAAGGCTCACAGAAAGGAGGCACTGATTTATGTTCTTTAAAAGGCAAAAACTCCACAAGAGGTATTTAGCAGCCCAGGAATTCCTCAGAAGCTACACAATTCATTCCAAAAACACAACTCAGTGTGCCCACAGGGGACTTGGCTTTGAGGTACGTGGGCATTAGATGTGCTCTGGAATTCTCAGCATCTGCATGTCATTTCCCCAGATGTGGCCTTGGCTTGGGCCAGCCTTCAAAGAGCCAGGCACGTGGTAAGTTGTTCTGTTTGATCCATTTTGCAATTAGATCTCTCTCCTGGGGTCTTTCTCTGGCATGGAGGCTTAGGGGCTTTGCTTGGCTGCTTTGTGCTGAAGTAGCTCATCAGAGGATCAGGCCAATTTGGATCTTTCCCAGATTGGGGGATGTTGATTGGCTGGGGGCTTTGAGGCTCAGCAGCCCTTGGGGAGGTGGCTGGGGAGGTGGTTGTTTGATGCTAGAGTGAACTTGGAGCTCTCTATTGTAAGCTTCAGCTGCTTAGTGATAAGTCCTTTGTAGGCAATTACCAAGCACGTGGGTGAACACAAATAATGGGAAAGCAGTGGGGTCTGTCTTATCTTTACAGCCGGCTGAATACTTTCCAAGACAGTGGGCATGTCCCAGCTTGCAAACTGTTTGCCTTTCTCCTCTGAGAGGCGGTGAGAAATAAATAGTAGCATTAATTAGAGCCGGGCTGTGTGCTAGTCTAGAAAAACAAGCAACTACCACCTACTCAACTCTGCCATGGAAGCATCTGGTAAAATGGGGCATATGTCCTTCCAGAGAATAAATGTGCTTTTTAACAGCTACAGCGGATGGAGAGTGAACTAGTCACACCCAGCTGGCAGAGGGTCAGCAGCCAAAGTTGCAGATCACTTGATGGCGGGCAAGAGAAGCTGGTTTCTTGGTGAGTGGAGATGGGCAAGGGCTGGGTCATGGGCTATGTTTATTGAAGTAGGAGGAAATGCAGTGCCATTGGCCTGAAGGATCCCTTTATAATATCTAGGGCTTTGAGAGCTGGTCTTGGTGAGGACCATCAGGATAGAAGGACTGGCATTTCAGGATCCTATGGAACTGATCTTGATGGGGAAGATACTAACAATAATAGCTAGTATTCATTTAGAACTTGGGGGTTTGCAAAGCACTTGATATTTTCTCATTTGATCCTTACCACCACATTGCAGTTATAATAGTGAGATAGATGTTATCATCACTCCCATTTTACAAATGAGGAATCTGAGGCAAAGAGATTAATAGAGCTAATAACTGTAGCAAGATCTGAACTCAAAACTTCCTGATTTCAAGTCTAACATTCTACACACTGTGCCACCTTAGCTGCCTCTGCAGTAGGGAAAGAGGTAGAACTTTTTCAGTTTTCATTCTGATCCCAACTCATTCCTGCTAAGAAACCAAGCCCCTAGAACATCTCTTAAACCTTTAATGCTGACTAAGGAAGCAAGTTTTTCATTTAAACCCAAAGCCTAGTGAAGTAGCTAGCATTCTTACTCTTAAAATATTGGGCACCAAATTGAGAAGTCCGGTGTGAGAAATATTTTTTCTCTCTTGGGGATTCTCCATCTCCCCCAGCCAGCTGGACAGGGTTGGGGTTAGTTAACTAATGCTTAATTAACTCAAGCTTTGGCTGGTCTAAAGTTAAGTCTACTGCCGACCTTTCAAAACCATGATGGATAGAATTTAGAGTCGGGAGGGGTTTTGGAAATCCTAACATCCAACTTCTGAATTTTGCAGATGGAGAAACTGAGGCCTAGAAGGGTTGTGATTTGCCTGAGTAGCATAAAAACCAGAATTCAAACTATGGTTATGTCCCAATCCAGTGCTTTTTTTCTATATCCCACTGCCTCTCAAAAGGCGATGCTATTTAACAGGTTTTGATTCCTCATAGGGAAAAATGGGCTTCTCACATAGAGACTGTTCATAGTTCCAGCACAGATACTTTTCTTCCTTCTTAGCCTTGTCACCTACAATTGGACATACTGTAACCGAGATCAGGTGAGGCAGGAAGGACGACTCTCCAATATACATTTTCACTCCTAGAGATTCATTCACATGGTGGTTTAGGGATGTCTTGATGACATGCTATTATAGAATGCTAGATCTGGAAGTCTCTTTAGAGAGAATGCAGGAGCTCTTCAACCTTTCTTTGGCAGATGCCATCTCAGAATGCTTTGTTACCTTCATAATGGAAGGCTATGCAAAATTCCAGTTAGCAGTGAAAATAAAGATTGAATATTTTTTTCCTTATCCAAGGTCATAGGAACCTCTGAAATCTATCCATGACCCATAGATTTCAGATTAAGAACCCCTGATTTAGTCTTATTTCCTCACTTGAAAGCTATAAAGCCTGGGAAGCCAGATAGGAGAAAACAATTTGCCCTACATGTCATGGTAGAGCAAGGGATGGAACCCAGTTTTCCTGGCTCTCAGTCCAGTATACTTTCTAACAAGCTACTTTGGGAATCTGATTTTTAACTTGGCAAAGAAAAGCCATTCATGGCTAAGGCGAGGTTTCAACAAAGGAGACAATGACTAACTTTGGAAGCTGATGTTCTGATTCAGGCCTAACTGCCTTGCTCTAAAGTAAAAGTGATTCCTGAACCCTTGCAGCAAAAGAGGAGACAGGAGCCTTGGGGTTTTTGTTTGTTTTGTTTTCATTTTCTCTTTCTTTGGCTGAGCTGACTACTACCCAACCTTAGGTCAGCAAAGCACCGCAGGGTTAATGCAAATCTGCAGACACAGTAGTTTGTACTTTGGAACTGGCTGGGAGAAGAGTAGAGAGGAGGTGGTTAGGAATTTCTCCCCCTTTGATTTAACTCACACAACAACGATGCTGTTTATTTGGTTTTATTTTCACATTCACTGTGTATTTGTTTTCATAATTTTGCTTTTATTGGCAGTAAAGTGTTTAAGGTGACTGCTCTGTTGTATTTATTGATGCCGTTTCTTCCTGGAGAGGCCGTAATCTGCAGCTATCTGGTGGAGACAGCTTAATATCTGGGCTGTTTTTCTGTTAATGGAAAAAAAAAGAGCACTCTAGCAGCCATTTATTACAGGGGAATTGATGCTGGACTTCTCCTATCATTCCTGTGCATACAGACACTCCTCCCCCCACCCCATGCACACACACACCACACAGAAATGCACACACATACATGCATACACCCTTCCTTTATGAGATCAAACTTGCAGTGAAAATGTGGTGAAAACTTGGTCTAGTTTTGACTAGTTTGGAAGTTTTGAGGTTTGGGGGAGGGATAAGGCCTTAGGATATACCCCCCCAACACACACACACAACACACACACACACACAGAAAAGGTTTTGGCTTGTCAAAGTGCATGTTTGCAACTTCCCTTGGGCATACAGGGTGAATGGTGGGAATACTAATGACAGAGGGAAAACATATTTGGGGTTCCCTGGGGTTGCTTTTTAGATTCTGAGTGTTTGGATTCTGCTTTTATGAATTTTTTTCTGATGAGTGTATGTGAAAGGTTGAAAATATAACTTTCTTCTGGGCTAGTCACACTGTCTCTCCAACTTAGGATATTATTTCTGATGGGAACTCTGAGGCCCGGTTTGAGGAAAACTCCCTCATGTTACCTTTCAAATTAGGGACATTCCCACTCATGCACAGGTTTTCCTTAGTGACCTGCTAGAGAGATTTATCCCAACCTTTTGAAGCCTGTTTATACTCTAAAACTGTTTCCTATCTCCTGGGGGAATGATTTTAATAAATTTATTGAATGGTCTGTGGCCTAAAAAAACTTTTCCAGCCTTTAACCTCTGCTGACTTGCCCAAATCAGTTCTGAAGTTTTAATCTATTTAATTTAAAATCAAAATCCCCAACAAGAAGATCTTGATTCATTTTAAACCTCATCTAGTGACATCCCAAACAGTACAAGAGATCAAAGTATCATTCCCTTTGTGGTAGCAGAGAGGTCAGGGAGTCTTTAGGATGTGGCAGAGCTAGACAGTAGTATTGAGGCTGGAATATGACCTATTTTGGAACCTACTAGTAAGTTCTAGGGATGACCTGCATTTTAAGAAACAGTCTAAACATGGGAGATATGTAACATTCACCAATTGTAAGCCTCTAACCTGATGAGCAGAGCATCGTTGGAGGCAGTATGCCTTTTTACTGAGACCTCCTTGCTTGTCTTTGAAGCTGGGACCATTAGTCATCGAGCCTGGTATGGTGGGAAGACTATCGAGCTTGGGGAGGGGGATGAGAAAACTTGAGTTTGGGCTGTGCCACTTGCTTCACTGTGTTATGTTGGGTAACTCAAATTTATGAATGAACGGGAGGGGATCATTTATTAAATGCTTACTATGTGTAAAAGCATTGTGGTGAGTGCTGAGGGTACAAAGATAGGATAGTCCTTTCTTTTAAGGAGCTCCTATTCATAGAAAAAGTTTTAGTTGCAAGTCTGATAGAAAGGATGGTTGTATGTCTTCTTTAATGTGTCATTCCACTGATAAAAGCATTTGCACTTCTGATGTTGAGCCATTTGACCTTGTCAAGGATTTTGGTGATGAGAACTTCTTTTCTAAGCCTCACTTTCCTTATCTACCGAATAGGGATAAGTTTCACTGTCATGGGAATAAGTTATGTAGGATAGGAAGAGGCAGCCTCAGTTCCTGAAGACTGGATTCAAGTCTCCCCTTCTTTCACTTACTGATTCTATGACCCTTGTGCCAGGCATTTAAACTCTTTATACCCCTAGGGAACTCTATTAAAACTATTTAAATAGTAGAACAGTTGCTAATCTGCTTTGGTAGGATGTGTTCCCAGAGGTTTTCCACACAGAAAAAGAAGCATACATCTAAGAAAATCATTGTCCTACTTGACTTCACAGAGTTTTCTGAGGATCAAATGAGAAAAGTTATGTATATGTCATATACATATAATGATATTATAATGTAATATGTGTTACATATTATATATAAATAATATTTCATAATATAATAATGCAACATATAAAAGCTCTTTTAATATTATATAAGGTGATTATGAAGAGATCATGTGAGAAAGTCTACTTCTAGGGGAGGACAGATCTGAATTTTCCCCATTACTCTTTCATCTCTGCCCCCCCTCCCCATTTTGTTGTCCCCTTCTTGTGAATTATTGAATGTAGAAATGATGACCAAGGCATAATGAGCTTAATTGCCAATTTTGAGCTCAGCTGGCCATGATTTCTGTCTTCTGAGAGTCCCTATAAATGGTGTCAGGTAATTTAACCTGTGGTCAAAGGTGTCCATTGCATTTGAATCCAAAATTTGTTTTTCTTACTTTTCTGTTTCTATGCATTTGTGAGATGGTTTTATTCTTTCACTGTAGTTTCTTTTTAGAAATCCACTGTTGTAGTAGAGCATCTTGGTGGTTCAGTGGAAAGAGTCTGAAGTCAGAAGACTCGCTTCCTGAGTTTAAATCCAGCCTCCGACACTTACTAGCTGTGTGACCCTGGGCAAGTCGCTTAACTCTGTTTGCCTCAGCTTTTCATCTATAAAATGAGCTGAGAAAGGAAATGGCAAACCACTCCAGTATCTTTGCCATGACCATCCCAAATGGGGTCACTGAACTGAAGAACATATCTTGTATTACCATTTAAAGGATTTTATTCTCTTTACATCCTCCCCCAATTAATCACTGGCTCGTTTTGTTGCAGAATAGCTGTTCTAGCAGTTTCCTTCCCTCTCCTCCCTGCCCCCTATAATAAATAAGCTTCCCAAATAACCTTCTTTAAGGCAATTACCAACTGTGTAAAGGAAAAATCTTACCAGGGATTATTAAAATAGGGGACCCCCCAAAAACATGCAGGAATGCGCGCGCGCACACACGTACCAGTTTGGGTTATAAACAGGAAAATGGGAGAGGCTGTTTATCTAAAACAGGATGGGGGAGGAAAAACCATATCTGCACCCAAGAGTTGGTAGAGGAACAAATATAGAAGAATATAGTCTTAGAAACTGGGATAAAGGGGGGAAAGTAAGATCACAGACTTATTTGAGATGATGTCTAATTCTCATTTTATAGACAGAGGTATAAAACTGACATGCAGAGAGAGAATTTAACTTGTTTAATTAAGGTCATTGGATTACTAACATGACTTCAAGTTAGAACCTACAGCCCTCAACTCCTAAGTGCCTTTAGACATAATGCTAGGCCAGATTTTTGAGGCCTCTTACAAACAATGAGGACATGCTCCAACTTTTCAGCTGAACTTTTTAGAAAGAGTCTAATAGACCTATTAGTATATGCAGTTACAGAGCCAGAGGGCTATTTCACTTCCTCACCTTTCTCCTGTCAGAGGCTTCCAACTCTATCAATAAGAATGATTGAAATTGAGGATAGTATCGGAACTAGCTGTTCTATTGATCTGTGTGCTATTTGGCCTTTGGAAGCTGGTAGTATGAATTGACTTGGGAAAGGATACTATGAACCCAACTTTTCCTAAAGCTCTGGGGCTTATGAACTCAAGTATTAAAATGAGATCTTGATGGACACCCAGCTCATACACTACTGTATGGTCATAGACTTGTTGTTGTAACTCAGGCCATCTGTCTCAAAAAAGGTGTACCCTTAGTTAGAAGGAAATCTGGGCAAAAGAGACAGGAAGGGGATGACTCAGACTGGCCTATTGCCTCTGTTGGACCCCAATTCCTATGATGATACTGGATCAAGAGCATTCTCATATATTATGGTTCTGTTGTCATAATGTTCTCTTAGAATTCTCCCTCCTGGAAAAAAAAATTCTCCATCCTGGAGGAGGTCATTAGAATTTAAAGCTTTTTTCCAGTCTCGGGCTTGGCATGCCCATTCTACCTATATGGTTTCAGAGTAACATACTGAGCTGCAGATCTGATTTTCTGTAAGGAATGGAGAGGTGGCTTGTGTCTGGATCAGCAAGCTGAATACTGAGTTGTAAACACACAAATAGTGGTCCCCCCGGAGTGCTTTTATGCTCTCTGCAATAGGGAATTTTATCTCAGATTTAACCTGTTACTTTGTCCTAGACACTTGGTCCAATAGCTTTCCATCATAGGACTTTCCCACTGAGGCATTTCAGTTGTGTATGACTCTTTGTGACCCTGTTTGGGGTTTCTTGATAAAGGTACTGGAATGGTTTGCCATTTCCTTCTCCAGCTCATTTTATAGATAAAGAACTAAGGCAAACAGAGTTAAGTGACTTGCCTAGGGTCACACAGCTAGCCAGTGTCTGAAGCCAGATTTGATGATGAGGAAGACAAGTCTTCCTGACTCCAGGTCTGGAACTCTATCCTCTGCACCACCTGGCTACCTTCAACCCCTTGTTGGGACTCCTCAAATCCTGCTTACAAGGCATTTATAGACTCAATACTATATATTTATCTACCTGAGTATGGAGTGAGGGGAGGGAGAATGGATAAAGAAGAGGCATGAGTATACAGTTTACTTCTTATGAAGAAATAATTCCTCCATGGAAATGATTGGATTATAAATCAGTGAATTTAAATTTAAATCCTAACATATTGGACTGGAGTCAAGTGACTCAACGTTTTCATGCTCTCCATCTGTGAAATAGAAATAAAATTGGTCTTCCTCTTACCATTATCTGAGAGTGGTACTTTGAATTGAAGCCTTCAGAGAAAAATTTTGTACAAATTTTAGCCCATATGATGATGCTTATAAGTAGCATACATACTGAGAGACTTTTCCCCTTCTGAGCATGTTACACCCTGGAAACAAGGTGTTCAATGTGATGTCATCATCACTTGTCAGGTGGTGCCATCTTGAATATAGCCCATTGAGTCTGTCTTAAATCACACAGGTATCTTGAATCCATAGATCCATAGACATGGAAGGGGTCTTAAGAGAACACCAGGTCATGTTCCCTGCCTTTGATCCTGGAGTTTTTGGTTATGGGTGGTATGCTTATGTAAGTTTGGATTGCTCTTAACTTGACTGGTTGGTTTGATATTTGTGCGTGCGTGTGTGTGTGTGTGTGTGTGTGTGTGTGTGTGTGTGTGTTTTCTTTTCCCTCATAAGGAAAGACTGGAACAGTTCTAACCCTATCCATGTCAAACTGAGCGTGCCTCATTTTCCTGAGAACTACAACCTGGCAGCTACATCGATTTCACCCTGGCTCTTTCAGGAGTCAGTTACTTTTAGAGAAGAACCAGATTGCAGTGTAGTGACTTCGGGTGGACAAGTGACTCATTTGGATCCTGTGACTCCTGGCCCAATGAGGGAAGAGCAGGACTTTAACAACCAACTTGAACCAGAAAGAAAGTGTACAGCAAATGAATATCCTTCTACATTACCAGTCTTTGTTCCCTTTCCCTCAGAAGACCAACATCAGTCCTTGAGCTCTCTCAATAGTGGTCCCTGGAGGAAAAGGTCACCTCAGCTTCTTGACTCTCCTGCTGATTTTCAGAAATGGCCACTGACAGGAGTAAAGAGATCTTTCCCTGACTCTCGGCTGGAGCAGCTGAGGGAGAAGATCCGGGCACAGAAGCATCGACTCCAAGCTTGCTCTTGTGCCCCTCAAGCTTTGCCCTGGAAGCACATACCAAAGAGAAATGTCTACAAAATGAAGCTAGGTGCTTCAGGCCCAATACACCCAAGCCAAGCCTCAGCTTCCAGCCCAGATCCCTGTGATACTCACCATGCAGTTTCCCATAAATTTACACCAAAAAGAAAAAGCTACAGAGTAAAATTTGCACTGTCAACTCCAGTAGACCCATGTAAGTAACACTGCCTGCTGTAAGTAAGGAAATAGGATGGACAGTCTAAGAAAAGGAGCTGATGGTGGGAAGTCAGGGTTAGATGTTAGTGCCATGAAAGAAAGTGAAGAGTAAAGTCATGTGGTAGGGTACAGAGAGTACTTCCTCTTCATTCAGAGGATCCAGGTTCAAATTCTGCCTTGGACACTATCTGTGGAGTCTTGGGGCAAGCCACTTAAATTTTCTGCTTTTTTCATATATAAAATGAGGGTATTGATTTAAATGGCCTTTGAGGTCCCTCTCAGTTTTAGATTTATAATCTTGATGAGGAAGGGAGCAGAAGGCAGTCTGCTAGAGGGTCCTTCAGAGATAATGTCATAATATTAATAACATATAACAATAATTAATAATAACAATAAATAAATAACATTTACTCATTCTTAGGATCAGATGATTCTGAGTAAGTTACATACAAAGTTAAATAAATCCTAATTCCAGAGGGTATACAGTTAAATACCAAATGAGTGGTATAGTCATCAAGTCCCTGGGAGTTCAGAGGGAAGAAAGAACATGGCATGTAAGGTTGCATGGGGAAAGGAGGGATTTGAAGGCTGTAACTCCAGGTTCACTAGTAGTTAGATCCTGGTGAGAGGACGTATGGCCATCTTGGTGGTGACTTGGAATGGACCTTGCATGGTTCCTCATATGGATCCTGTGATTCCTTGCCCAGAAAAGATTTTTTTTTTTTAGGGCTGGAGTAGGGAAGAAAGAGAGGCTAAGATTTTGTTGTTATTTTGTTATTAAGAGTTGAGATCAGGAGGGCATTTCAGAGGAAAGGCAAGAAGGAGGGAATTGTATGAGTGATGGATTTGTGGATGGAAGGAGGAATTTTTCAAATCTTCTACTGTTCCCAGCCTTTTCCTAATGATAATTCCCCTAATAAGCAAGGTACCAGATAAAATTTGAAAGTCAATGACTGATCTGGTGTGGTTGTGCTATACAAACAAGTTGACCAATGGCATCTGGAGGAGAAATCAAAAGAAAGGGAAAATACCATGACCTGAGGCAGAGTTGGGTCATGATAAGGAGTGTAAGACATCACCAATTCATAGAGAAGCAGTGCAGTAGGGAATCTACCCAAGGATGGCTGCCTCATTTGGACTTTTCTGACCAATATTTATGCATATGATACTTGGGAAGGGTTACAAAATAGTTTTCACACAGAGTAGTCTTTCTATGTTCAGTTATTTCAGTGGTATCCAACCCTTAATGATCCCATTTGGGGTTTTTCTTGGCAAAGATATTGAAATGATTTTCCATTTCCTTCTCCAGCCATTTTACAAATGAGGAAACTGAGCCAAATGAGGTTAAATGACTTGCATAGCTCCTTATCTACTGTTCACCTAGCTGCCCTAGACTTTCTCTAAGGTAGTCTTTATATCATGCCTGTTCTGATCTCTCTAAGGCCTGTGTTTACTCAAGTGGTTCCTTATACCAATGAAATCATAGATGTGATCTCCCCTTACCCCCTACTCCTGCAAAAAAAAAAAAAAGTCCTGACTGCGTACCATAGTATCCTGCACCTACTAGGTACTACAGGAAAGTTTATTGAATAGCTAAATGAATGCTAACCATCCTTGTTGTTGTTGAGGCATTGGAGTCATGTCTTTGGAGTTTTCTTGGTAAAGACACTGGAGCACTTTGCTATTTCCTTCTCCAGCTCATGTTATAGGTGAGAAACTGAGGCAATAGGGTTAAGTGACTTGCCCAGGGTCATACAGCTAGTAAGTATCTGAGGCCAGATTTGAACTCAAGGAAATGAGTCTTCCTGGTTCTGGTCTTAGACATTGCTTTATCCACCGTACCAACCACCTGTCCTTATTACCTCCCTTACCAACATATCTCTCACGATGCCTCATCTAATTCTGATTCTTTTATAGAGAATTTCTCAACGAATAATTAGTACTTGCAGTAGGGTACAGTCAACTCTATTATTTGCCCTTTTTGTACTCATCCTCAAATGTGCTTTTAGGTCATGTCCCCAGGAAACCCTGAATTGGTCTCACATTAGTAATAAAACATTAATTATATGTTAATATTATAGAGGTTATACAGAATTATATGTTACAGATACATTAGTACCTTTTAAGGAAAAAATCCCTTTCATTTGGCATAGAGTGGGTTCTCAATGGATATTTGTTGATTGCTGCACATTGAAAACATTGCTTTATGAAACCAAGAGCACAAAACTCTCTTGGCCTTTGGCCCTTCTCTCTTTTCTTTTGTCTTTATTTCTTTATCACTGATGCTTTCTCTACCTAATCTTGACCTAGTTCTTCTGATTCCAAAGCCAACATTATTTCCACTGTATCCTTTTTTTGTTATTGGTGACCTAATCCACACAATTAATTTTTTCATAATCTGCACATGTTGAGTGATGTGTGTGAGTTTATGTCACCAAAAGCCAGACCCCTTAGTAGAAGAATATCATTAATTTAAATAATGTCTTGCAAACAGTAATTAATAAAAATTTCTTGGTTTTCATGTGACTCTTTGAGGGGCCCAAGATAGACAAAAACATCTCTGTATTTTCTCCCCACATTGGATTTAATGTGAAAGTAGATAGGTCAACCTCAAGCCGATCTGTCAGGGCTGACTCCTGTTTGATGGCCGAAGCTTTCCCCCTTTGCAGCCATCTCTAATTTAATGTCCCTATGGTCATTAGCAGCATTCTGAAATGACTTGAGTGTACTTGCTCCCACCCCCCACCCTGACTCTGGCAGTTGGCTCAGTATTAAATGCTGTTGGCCATTGCTAATGGCTCTGTTGAAGATTTCAGTGACATCTGACCAATTTATAAGCCATTTTTCCCCCTACCTGTAGGGATTGCTGAATATCCATTAGCGTAACACTGCCGGCAATTATTGTTCATTCTGTGATCCCAATCTATAAGTCCCATCATTTACAGGCTGGTGTCATTTATATTTTCTAAAGTGTCTGCATTTTAATCTCCCTACTTATCCTGGCTCTGGAAGTGAGGTGCTTTGTCTGGCTTGGTTCAGAGTGGGAAGAGAAGCCCTTTTAAGGAGCCTGTAAGGATTCTTTCCCCACCATTCAAGTGTTTTGGTCAGGGGGAGTCCAAGGGCATGCCTGTATAAGAAAGGGCTGATTTTTGTAACATTTTGTGGAAAGTGAGGAATCATGCAGTCAGATACTCTTTGCTAAGTAGGTTACTATTGGCCCTGTAATTTTAAAAAGAGTTTCAATCATGGGAAAAAGGAGGTCCTCTGGTACTGTTATATTAGGGAGCCATAGACTGTCCTCCTAACTCTGGTCATAGGCTGATCCTCTAAAGAGGCAGTATGGTGCAGTAGAAAAACCACTATACCACACTTTTTTAGTAATGGATGTGTGACCTTGGGCAAGTCATTGATGATTTCTTCCCTAGTAAAAATAGGGAGATTGATTGCATTATATGATCTTTCAAGTTTTTTTCTAACCTTTATAATCTTTGATTCTAACCCTGACTGCAGATTCTTCTGTCAGCCCTGGTGAGTTATTGAGTTGTTGGTCTCAGTCAATCAGCAATCATTTATTAAATGCCCTGCTGTGTGTTAGGTACTGTGCTAGGCAATGGGGATAGAAATTCAAAAGTAGCCCTGTCTTCAAAGAGCTTTTTTTGTGTGTGTATATTCATACATATGAAAGACATGCAAATCATATGTGTGTATGTGTATGAAAGACCTATGCAAATCAAATGCAAGATAACCTTGGAGGGGATGTCAGTAGCAACTGGAAAAACCAGCAAAGCCTTGCACACTACCTCCCCATGGTAGATTGTGTTTGAGCTGAATTTTGAAGTATTCCAGGAAGCAGAGTGAGTGAGGAGAGCATTCTAGGCAAGATCAAAGTAAAGGTAGAGATGAGAAATGGAACTATGCTCAAGGATGTGGCTGGCTCAGCACATTCTATCCTTGCCAGTGGAAATATGGACTCTAAAACCCTGTCCTGTTGAACTGATAGTGTTGTCTATATAGATGGGGAAGGAAGGGTAAGAAACATTTATTAAGTACCTTCTGTATATGTCAGGTACTGTGCTAAGTATTTTACAAATATTACCTCATCAATCCTCACAATAACCCTGAGAGGTAAGTGCCCTTATGATCCTCATTTTACTGATGAGGAAACTGAGGCAAACAGGTTAAGTAACTTACCCAGTGTCACTCACACAGCTAGTAAGTGCCTGAGGTAGGATTTGAACTCAAGTCTTCTTCACCCAGGACAATGCTCTATTTACTGTGCTACCTGTTGTCTTTTAAAGGGCTCCATAAATACATTTTTAATGGTAGTATGTATATATATATATATGTATGTATACATAAGCATCTTATTGAGTTCCTCTTATAAGTTACTTTCTGGTTCCATGTCTCTCTCTTCACTATTAAGGTCTTTGAGAGTCAGTAGACAAGAGCATCCACTGGAAGAGTTATCTCACCTCCAGCGTTTGAGTATTTAGCTTTATGTTGTTTGACCATTTCTGAGTTGCTATTGTACTAATTTCCAAATGGGTCAAACTAGCTGGTAGTATGGATAGAGTGCTGGGTCTAGAATCAGGAAAACCCATCTTCCTGAATTTAAATCTGGCCTCATTTGTAAAATAAGCTGGAGAAGGAAATGGCAAACCACTACAGTATCTTTGCTAAGAAAAACCCGAGTGCCATCATGAAGAATCAGGCATGACTGTAACAATCGAATGATAAGTTTCCAAATTGAATCTATACATAGGTTACTTATACATGTAAGTGAAGAAAAACAGTAGTTCAAATAGCAAAACTATTTTGTGGTCATTTCCCAAATCATTTATGTATTTAACTTGAAGTATATAGTATGACTAGGCATTAAATTTGACTTTCAGTTATGTTGACCCTAATTAGATTAATTCAAAAATGAGTTTTGTGGTATTGGAAAGAAGACGGCCTAAAAATGTGCCCAGAGGACAGAGGGAGACTTGCATAGGAATGGACATTAGCCCTAGAATTCAGGGGTTTTTAACTTGAGGTCGAAATTTTTAAAAAAAATTTGAATAACCATATTTCAACATAATTGGTTTCTTTTATAACCCCATGCATTTCATCTTATGAATCTAAAAACATGGTGAAAAGGTTCATAAGTTTCACCAGACTGCCGAGAGGGTGCATGCCTCACACACAAAAGGTTAACCGCCCTACCATAGATCATCATACATAGATAATGGAGTTTGGGTTTTGTGTTTGTTTTTAGGACTTAGAAGTAGTTTTAGGAGTGATTATTATTGCATACGGTGTCTCTTCTGGATTGTATCCTCTATGATTTATTAATTACAGTGATAACTTTTGATAGCAGTTTAAATTTTACAAAGTTCTTTTCTCACAACAACCCTGTAAGGCATGTAGCATACATTATTATACCCATTTTACAGATGAGAAAACAAGCTCTGGGTAGGTGACTTACTCAGAATCATACAACTAATGAGTTAAGGGTAAGGGATCCTGACTCTAGAATAAAAGAACTCTTTCTATTATTATGACATATGATCCTATTCCTGAGCTCCCCTGACTCAATAACTAATTTTATGGTGATGCTTGTTTAACTTTAGGCTTGAGAATGAAACAGGTACCTTAGTAGGTCTTTTAGTCAGTTATGGTTTTCTACATAACATCTCTGTGTGTCTGTCTTTCTGTCTGTCTCCCTCATTTTTTCTTTCTTCTTGTCCTCTTTCTCTCCCCATCCTTCTCTCTGTCCATCTCTCTCTTCCCTTACCCCAAATATCATCAAGGTCAAAGGGACAAAATTAGAGTGGCCCAAAGCTGCCGGGGATCTGCTCGGTCACCTTCCCCTAGAAGACTTCTGAAACACCATGGTAAGTTGCTGTTTTTCTTTCTTTTTTTTTTTTTTGGTTATTGTTGTTGATGTTTTGTTTTGTTTTTAAAGGGGTGATGATAGAAATGAAGAGACTTTAGAGGCAAATAAAAGCTTTAAAGGAAAACAAACAAGCTCACTTGGTTAATGGTCTAGAGAAAAGGGTTTGACTGGAATGATAAGGAAGTGGTGGGGGTATTTAGAGTTGAATGGAGCTCTATGAATTCTTCTTGTGACCTTTAGAAAGTCCCTGACCTGGGCCAAGTAGGATAGATGAGCTTATTCAATTAGGAGTCAGTAAACACACTGGCAATATTAATAATACTCCAGAGCTCTGCTCAGATATCATCTTTGGAAGGCTAGGCAGAGTGACTCTTTGCTAAACAATCCCCTTTGGATGGGTTAAGGGCTGATCTCATCTTATAGTGAATTTCATTCTAGAATAAATGATACTATTGATACATGAGAACTCTGGGTACAGATTTCCGTTCTGCTGATGAATCTTAAGAGAATTTTTTGTGTCTCTTTCTGGGCCTTTCATTTCCCCTACATGCAAAGTGGGAATTATCATCCTAATTACCTCATGAGTAGTCAACATTAAAAATGTCTTCTGTCAAATACCCTGGATCTGCAGTCCAAAGTTACTATTCATAGAGTTGTTAACTAGTTAGTTACCCTACCTATACCATCTATTCCTGTTCATAAGGCAAAGAAACATGAAAATAACATTTTACCATATAATCATATGAACAGTGCTAGGGATTTCTAGGTGAAAAGGGGAAAGTTTACATGGTGGAGGAGGTGGGGGGAAGGTGTCAGTTTGTTATTAGACTTGACATATTTATGAATCACCAAAGGAATGCTGAACGAGCATGGGGGAAAATCCTACAGAGCTTATTCAGTACTTTGAATGTGAAGTTAGGGATGCTGTGAGCATAATGTGCTGGGTGCAAAAAAAGGTTATTTAAAATGCTTAAAATATAAAATAATCTTCTTCCTTCATCATTCCCTCCCCCTTTTTGTTTTAATGGATCGCTTGAAAAATGACCTGCTCTCTCCCTGAGACTAGGTCACAAGACCATGCCATGTGGCACATTCATCATTGTAGCCGCCAATGTCACCGAGTCTGTGTTGACCATTAGTTCCTGTCAGTGATGAAGTCAAAGCAGGGCTCAAAAGAGATGAATTGGGGGTCAGGGGTCAGAGTCACAGGACCTGGGGATTGGATGAATTATAAATTTGCTGTAGTTAACAAAAAATTAAATCACAATAGTTATAAAATATTCATCTGTCGAGGCAGCAGGAAAATGGAGCCGAATGTTTAATTTGGGATGATAACATCTTGCTTTGCATTTTTTATCAGAGATTAAGTTGGTGCCAAGACTTTGATCCTATACTTGGGGATTTAATTCATTTTCACAGACTAAAAATTCTTTCTTAAAAATTAATTAAGATTAGACTGCTTGGAGGGTAGGGAGAGTTAGGGTGAGGAATGTGTCCAGAAGGACTCGTTAATTTGCATGGTACTCTCAGGGCAGTCTTATTGTCAAGTTGAACATCTGGATGAGTTAAAATTTGAGTTAGGGGTGCTCAACATAAGGGTAAATGGCATCCCAGAAACTGGGACTAATGCCCATTAGAAAACTCAGATGATGTTAAGCAGCTTCCATCATTCCTGGCCAGATGAGTTCCATGAGTGATCTTAATGATCCCTGGGAATTAAAGATTAGGTCAGAGGTGGGACTGTTGTAGCTTGGACCTAATGGATCCAAATGAAGTGAAAGAGATGGGAGGATTAATGGAAACCTTATATTCAGGATAATTTACATCTCAAAAGAGCAAGGAAAGCATTCCCGTGTAATGGAAAAAAGTAAT
The DNA here is from genome assembly GCA_028658325.1 of Potorous gilbertii. Taxonomy (NCBI): domain Eukaryota; kingdom Metazoa; phylum Chordata; class Mammalia; order Diprotodontia; family Potoroidae; genus Potorous; species Potorous gilbertii. The sequence goes on along the minus strand of CM053769.1, from coordinate 296,729,640 downwards.
AGAAACTTGGGTTCTAATTCCAGCTCTGTCCCTTACTTATCTGTGTGATGCTGCGCAAGTCATTTTACTTTTCAGGGCTTTCATTTCTTCATTGATAAAATGCAATATGCTCTAAATGGAACACGGTGACACAGTGAATGGAGGGTGGGGGCCTGGAGTCAGGAAGACTCATTTTCTTGAGTTTAAATCTTACTTTTAAAACTTACAAGTCGTGTGACCATGGGTAAGTCTTTTAATCCTGTCTGCCTCAGTTTCCTCATCTGTAAAATGATCTGGAGAAGGAGATGGTGAACCCACTCCCATTATCTTTGCCAAGAAAACCCAAACAGGGTCCCAAAGAGTCAGACACATTCATGAAATGAATGAATAACGGCAAAGCATCTAAATTACTTTTAAGGTCCCTTCCAATGACATTCTGTGATTCTGCTCTGAGATTCCATTAGGTAATTATAATGCTTGCAAAACTGTTTCTGAATCTTGTTAGCTCAGCTGAACAAAGAATTGCACTAATTGAGATGATGATGATGATGATGATAGCACTGATGGTAACAATATCCGTCTTTGCACAAAGTAAGGCCCTGAGCTCTGGTTCAGGATAATCACATGTCATTAGCTTCCTATTGAATACTGACTATTCCTTGGCCCTGGCCACTGGCTAACTCCATCCCCTAGTCCCAGCCACACAATGACTTCTTCTTTCACACCAGTCCTTTCATCTCATTTTTGCATCCCTATTAACTTGCATATAATAGGTGCCTTTAAACTCTTTGAATTTGAATTGATCACAGTAGGGACTGGGAGAAATAGGAAAAACATCCCCATCGCTGGAGGCACAACTCAAGGTGTGTTAGCAGTCTTGACAGCTAAAGGTTAACATCCTCATCTGTGATCTATACTTAGATCAGTACTTCCCCTAGACTCCCATGGCCTGACATCATGGACACTGAGCTTGCTTGTGTTGAGGTTAATCCCTATTCCAGAACTTCCAGGGGAGATCTCAGTGAATAAGAGAATAGTAGCAGATCTGGCACTAGGGCAGGCCTATACCAGGGAAAGCCAATAGTTTATTGCAAAGGCCAACATTGGCTGAAGGTAGCAGAAACCTGATTTTATCAATTTGACACCAGTCTGTCAAAGGATTTGGAGACAGGAGAGGCCAGGAATCCTGTGAAATATTTGCATCTTTTATAGCCAATCATACAATCTGAGCTGATGAATAAAACCTTATTGGAGATAGATAGATAGATAAAGAAAGAGAGCGAGGAGAGACAGAGAAGAAGAGAGAGAGGGATAGAGGGGGGGGGGAGAGAGAGAGAGAGAGAGAGAAAGAGAGAGAGAGAGAGAAAGAGAGAGAGAGAGAGAGAGAGAGAGAGAGAGAGAGAGAGAGAAAGAGAGAGAGAGAGAAAGAGAGAGAGAGAGAAAGAGAGAGAGAGAGAGAGAGAAAGAGAGAGAGAGAAAGAGAGAGAGAGAGAGAGAAAGAGAGAGAGAGAGAGAGAGAGAGGAGAGAGAGAGAGACAGAGACAGAGACAGAGAAGAAGAGAGAGAGGGATAGAGAGGGGGAGAGAGAGAGAGAAAGAGAGAGAGAGAAAGAGAGAGAGAGAGAGACAGAGAAGAAGAGAGAGAGAGAGAGCGAGAACATCTCAAGTGTCTGTTGGTAGAGACTGTCTATGTATTTGTAACGATCTTGGTGCTGGTATCGGCATCTGGTGAATGTAATCTGAAATCATGAAGTAAAACCTTGATAAATGGTGTTTATTATGTGACAACATTTATTAAAGAAAACTCATTTGTGTTTGTGATGTGGTAGATGGTTTATTTTTGCATTATACAGGGCCTCTCACTCTGCCTGGGCTAGGAACTTTCATTGATTCTCTTTCTCTGTTCCTGCTGACTTGCACCAGTTTAAAATCAAATTAGTTTACTCTCATGAGGTGCAAATCATCAAAAGTAAAATGATATTTCCATTAACCCTCACTCTGGCTTACTGTGCAGTCCATTGAGCTTGAGTTACGTTAGTGGCAATGATGCTCTTCCCTTGGCTAGGGAGGCAGCTTTGGTTTACAGGATAGGCCTCACGTCCGGTCTACAAGTTCTTTTGCTGGGAATGCCAAAAGAGGCAAGGAAGCTAGTTCATTTTGGTCACTCCTCAGGCCTTGGCTTTCTCATTTGTTGACAAAGACCATCATGAGCAGAGGTAAGGATGACAAGAGAGGGCATCTGGGCAAAAGCCATCCTCCTCTTCATCTCTTGTTTTGGTACGGTGCTGTATCATTTCCAAAATACGTTCACATTCATTTTCTTGTTTGATCCTTATTAAGCAGCTCTGTGTGGTAAGTAGGGAAGGTGGTGTACCTCCATGTAACAGCCGAGGAAAACAAGGTCAAGAGAGATAGGTAAGTAATTTGCCTGTGGTCCTCAATGAAGGCATGGTAGGAAAAGAAGTAGGACCCAGGTTTCTGAAGGGTTTCTCTCCATCATAGTATATCAGTACATAGAGATCTCATAGTTCACATTTAGACTATGAAGCATCATATCTTTTCTTTATGACAACCCTTCAGGGTAAGTGATATAAATATTCTTTTTTAAAAAATAAATTAATTTATTTTTAGTTTTCAACATTCACTTTCATGAATTTTAAATTTTCTCCCCCTTCTTCCTTTTCTTCCCAAGGTGGCATGCAATATAGGCGCTACATATACATTCCTACTAAACATATTTTCAAATTAGTTATATTGCATAGAAGAATTAGAATGAATGGGGGGATCCATGAGAAAGAAAAAACATAATGAAATAAAAAGAGCAAATCATATACTTTGATCTGCATTCAGACTCCATAGTTCTTTCTCTGGATATGGATAACATTTTCCATCATGAGTCTTTTGGAATTGGTTTAGGTCCTTGAATTGCTGAGAAGAGCTAAATCTATCAAAGTCAGTCATCATACCCTGTGGTTGTTACTGTGTACAATGTTCTCCTAGTTCTGCTCCCCTCACTCAGCATCAGTTCATATAAGTCTTTCCAGGTTTTTCTAAAGTCCGTCTGTTCATCATTTCTTATAGCATAATAGTATTCCGTTACATTTACATGCCACAACTTGTTCAGCTATTCCCCAACTGATGGACATCCTCTCAATTTCCAGTTCTTGGCCACCATAAAAAGAGCTGCTATAAATATTTTTATACATGTGGGTCCTTTCCCGTTTTATGATCTCTTTGGGATACAGACCTAGAAATTGTACTTCTGGGTCAAAGGGTATGCATGCAATGTAAATATTGTTGCCATTTTTCCAGATGAAGGAAGGGAAATTTGACTCACCCATTATGTGGCTAATTAGTGTGATAGAGTTGGGATTCCATCAAAGTCTTCCTGGACCAGCACTGTGAGATCCTAATCTGAACTTCCCACTCTGTCCCCATCCCCTTTCTCTAAAGGCGTTTCATTGCATCCAGGAGCTGTATGTTTTTTCTTTAAGATACTAAGCTGACTGGCGTTTCTGCATGGAGAAAGGGACAGAGGCTTGTGAGGCTCCTCCTTGGGCCCCCTCCCACATTTCTCCAGCTCCAGAATCGGGCCCTTTTAGGAAGCCCAATCATCACAAAGGAGTCAGGTATTTGGTGTTGTTCTGGAAATGGAATTCTTTCCTGACTTTCTATTTTGGTTCTAGTTAGGTGGTGTATATGTGGTGTGGGGAGGGAGGGGAAGAGCTAGATGAGAAACTAGAAGACAGAGACATTACTGAGTCACTTTTAGAGAGGTGGAACCAGAGCAGAGGGAGTCATCAGTTTCCATCTGGGACCTTTCTCCAAAATATCTCCTATACTGACCTATCAGTGACACTTGAAATTAGAGGAGTTTCATTAAGTGTTTCATTCTTTCGGAGGTAAACATTACCCTCTGTTTTCAAATATAAAACTTTGTGGAAAGGGTTTTTTGGGGGGTGGAGGAAGAAATTTCTTAAATTCAAATAGTAACCATTAACAAAAACATTTGAGTAAACCAGAGTTTTTAAATGATCACACATGTGTAAATTATAAATCACTAGGAATTTGAAGTTTTTTAATTCAAATTAGAAAATATTATAAGACTATTCTGCTTGCTTCCCTGTCCCCTTGGATCTTTTCTTCTGTGCTATTAAAAAAATATTGTTATTTGTGGCTATGTAAAAATAATTTCGTGTGTAATATTATTGTTCTAATTCTGCTTTCTTCGTGCTGTCAGTGCCTTGCTTCCTATAAGTCTTTATCTATTCATATATCAGAGATAATAAGTTTATCACGCAGTTCCCTCACATGTGAGATGGGGCAATGTGCAGAACCTGGCCACCTGGGGATGTCATTAGGGACTGTGTGATGGTGGGATGTCTGACATCGTGACCATTCTTGATCTTTTCCCCAATGCTTCTCCACCCCCAGCCTCCTTAATATTTCTGTGACTGTCTTTGCAGGACTGATGGAGAAGGCTCACAAATCTGAGCACATACCACCCCCTACCCCAGATATAAACAACCAGAAAAGAGTACCTCCTCTCCATGGAAACTTTCAGATCTCTCCAGAAACTTCAGCACCAGTGGGCTGTGCTAGTTCTGAATCATTCCAAGCTATCTTGAATCTTTTGAAAAATCTCCAATCAAACATTCAAGACAAGGTAGATAACAAAAGAACACAGTCCCAGTCTCCAAAGGGCACCTCTACCAAGAAAGCAGGCGAATCAAAATGGCATTCCTCAAGACCTCAAAATACAGCATTGAGTAGAGGGAATCTTCAATTTGTCTCAGGCAGAAAGAACCTTTCTACAAGGATGGGTAGTTCAGGAGCATGGAAAGTATCTGGAAAAGAAAATGTCTGCCAAGGTACCCACAGAAAAACAGATAGGAGTGCCCCTCGGCCCTATACCACTGCAGAAATCCAGGAATTTATGCATCGGAAAGCAATAGAAAGAAAGAAGAGGTGCCTTGAAGCCAGAATATCTGTAAAGAAAGCCTTGGAACTGAGAGAGAAGAAGTTGCAAGAGGTGTATAAGAAACAGAGAGAAGCACTCTCTAGGAAGACCGATGCCAGGGACTCACAAATGCCATCCAAGACCATTGCCTTTGCACAACAATTCCACCTTTCCAAAGTAGGTTGTTGGTGAAAAGATTTGTTGACTGGGTGGTTCTGGATCCCAGGGCTTTTATCTATGGAGGTCTATGGTTATGTTAGTCTAGTAATTTAAATTAGAGAATGCAGGGCTCGTGAGGAATGAACCGAAGACTCAATCTCCAAGTAGACCAGTTAGCCACTCTTTTCCATAGTCATAGATTGCATCACTGGCAATCACCTTGCAATTTGCATGTCACTGGGTCATAGGAAGGATCAGAAAAGGGCATGGTAACATTCAGTACATGTAGCTCCCACTGCTAAAATCACAACTCAGAATTTTCATACATTCTTAAGAGGTTAAGATTATCATCTTAGCATGTAATTTAAAAGTATTTTCATCATCATTTACACCAAGGTGTTCTTAACCATTTTTGTGTTTATCATGGACCCTTTTAACAGTCTTAGAAATACGTTTTTAAATGCATAAAACAAAATACATATGGTTACCAAGGAAACTGATGATATTGAAATACAATGATCCAAGTATGAATTTTTTTAACCCTTAATTTACACAGAAGAGGGGCTAAAGACAAGGTTTTTTTTTTCTTTCACTCTCTCTTCAAAGCAGGAAATAGCTGTTAGAGTTAAAGGATTTCTTGATTGGAAGAGATGGCTAACAAGGCCATAGAATCTACCTCTCAGAAATAGCATGGCATGGTAGAAAAAATATTGGATTTGGAATCGGACAACCTGTATTTGAACCCTGGCCCTGACACTTAACTCGTGACTTTCTACACATCATTTCACTTTTCTGGGCCTCAATTGCCACGTCTCCAAAAAGAGGCTAATGATTTAGTGCCAAGTACAGGGCTGGTAAAGTGACAACATACTTTGTAAAATACGGAGCACTGTATATGAATGTGAGCAATCTCGTAGTCCCTTAGATGGATCTATGAGATCTTGCTAATATTGATTGGTCCCTCCACTAGTCAAGATCTCAATTCTTTCAAATCTTCTTATCCCATGTGATTCTTGTCCATTATAGGACATGAAAGCTAGAGATTTTCCTCTGGTTCTTTTGATAGATGATCCCCCTAGCTCTTTTAATGGAGTAGAGTATTATCTGCCCCTGAGCTTCAATAATAAGGACAAGTCAGTCTCAGTGATTTATGGTTTTTGAAACAAAGATCAAGGGTGACCTCCTGAAGTTCTTTCCAAGCCTGATAGCCTAAGTCGTTGAAAAATGGACCTTACTTCAGGGAGGATGATAAAAAATCTCAGACCTGTTGCTTATAGGATGTAGGGTGGCTACATGGAATAGGGGAGATATTGGCCACCTGTTTCTTCTTTCTCTTGGAAACCAGCAACAACTCATGTTGTGTGTGGTACTCTGGTCCTTACTAATAACCGCAGTTGTCCCAGTTAAAGCATTTGTTGAAGCAGGCAATAGGCCAAAAACATCTGTTCTGTTACTGTTGATGAGTAATTTAAGGCCTTGATAAGTTTCACTTGGGTTACCTAGGTTAGAGGCTGGGGTTTGAATCAACAGGGTTAGCCACTGGTGGTATGTGCATATATGGTGATAGAGTAGGAAGTATTGAAAGCATAGCTTATGGAACCTCTTCACCTTGGCAGTACTTTGTCTCGAACACTTGGAAGATGAAGGTGTGGATATTGGAAGGAATTTTTATCCTCATGTTTCCTTAACCTGGATCTAAGACAACTTTCCATGTTGAAAAAGGACTCTCATGTGTCTCTTCTACTTTTTCCCCAAGCAGAAGCCCTTCCCTTTCTTCAGTGCTGGTGCGCTACATATACTGATACTAGACAAGCATTTATTGAATTCTTGGTTGTTCTTCCCATGTAGGCCCAGGAAGCCAAGGAAAGCCAAAAGGAGGCAGCTCTGGATGAAAAACAGGCATTGGGCACTGTGCTAAGTAACAAAGAGTTTCAAGACAGGTGTGTATAAAGCAAACACTTATTGAGTGCCTATTGTGTTCAGAGTACTGTGGGACATACAAAGATTAGATAAGTTGTTGAGCCTGCCCTTATGAAACTGTTGGTTTTAGCAAGGTGATGACACGAAAAAGAGATAATTATGATGTACAGCATTGTATAATAAATGCATGAGTGAGGTCCAAGGCCGGGGGTGAGAGGTGGATGGGTAACCCAGGGGATAGGGAACAGCTCCATGGAGGAGGTAGGATGTGAGTTGAGCTCTACAGAATGGGGTGGGATTAAGCAGGCAAAGAGGGTGAGAGGAGATACTCTGGGCATAGAGAACAGCATGAAAGATAGGAATGTAGGCAGGGGGAAAGGTGTGTAGTATATTTGGGGAAGAAAGAGAAGTCAAATTTGTCTGAAACATAGAGGGCCTGAGGATGGGGAGTCATAGGACAAGGATGCAAAGGAAGGAAGAGGCCAGATTGTGAAGATCTTTGAGTTCCAGACAAAGGAGCACTTGGATGGTAGATCTTTGAAGGGAGAAAAGGCATGATGAAATAGGGCAGAAGAGACAACAGTATAAAAGAAGTTGGAGCAGAGAGGAAGTAGGATGGAAAGAATACTGCAAAGAATAAATAAGTGCAAATATGGCAAGACAGGAGCAGGGGGAATGGAGAGAGGAAGCAGTTACGAGAGAGAATACCAACAAGAAATTAACAGGAGTTAGTAAGGGGTTAGATATGTGATATCAGAGAGAAAAGACTCAAAATCACATACGTAATTCTGTAGGGGTGAGGAAAGCTGCAGAAGGAGCTCTCCCTCTGTCTCATGTGCCAAAGCGAGGGTGTTCCAAAGGCATGAATCAGAAGGGAAGCCTTGTTGAAAGTTAGCTTGGGAGAATTTAAACAGACTAGCACTCAGATGTCTCAATTTTCAAACACTGAATATGGTACATACACTTTTGTTAACTAGGTTGTTTGACTTGTAAATGTGTAAGAATGAGAAAACATCTGGAGTTTTGTTTCTCCTCCATAAGAAATTGAAGAGTTTGAAAGCTATCATAGAAATTTTTAAATGGGAAATAGAATGAAGAGCAAACCTCTCCTTCCTCCTTAGGTAAAATTCAGATTATGCTATTGCTAAGGAGAAAAAAATGTAAACAAATGGAAAATGCCCTGAGATCTGGTTTGTTGTCCAAACCCAGTTCTAAGAAAGGATTTGCCTTCTTTTCTTCAGCCCCTTTTGTTTCAATAGAACACTACAGTTTTGAACTAACGGATCCCACCACAATCCGGGTAGGAGTTGACTTGTAGAGTGGGGGCTTGGACGCAAAGATTGAAAAGTCTGGCATCTTTGAGACTGAAGGGAAACAGCATTCTAGACAAGAGCTGCCTCTCTGTTCTTTGCTCTGGACCAGGAGTGAGGAACCGGCAGCCTTGAGGCTTTTTTTTTTTAACTGACTCCAAGTTCTACAGAAAAAAAAAACAACTTTTATTAGGAGATTTGTTCTGTGAAGTTTGGATTCAGTCAAAAGGCTACACTTGAGGATCTAGATGGCCACATGTGACCTTGAGGCTGCAGGTTCCCTGCCCCTGTACAACACAGCTCTTTTCTCTGGGTCTTTCTCTCCCACAGCCTAGCTGTCTCTTCTGTCTTCCTCAGTGATCTAGACTGGTGTATGTGTGGCTTAAAATCTGCTTCTCTCATTTCTCAGGAAAATTATACACAGCTTTCTTTGTCTGCAGTTCTGCAGAGGCTCCATTGTGGCGTTTTCTAAAGCTAAGACTTGACTGACTTCCTCAGGAACATTTTTTTGGGGGGGAGTTTGGGAGAAGGATCTTCAGTAATAGGGAATTTCTCTCAGCTTCCTTTCTTTTGGATTTTCCTATGTCCATGCCGTCTCCTCCATTTGATTACAAGCTCCTTGAAGGCACACACTTTCATCTTTGCCTTTCTTTGTATCCTCAGTGCCTGGCTCATGGTAGGTGTTTGATAAATGCTTAGTGACTGACTGATTGACTTCTGGTAATCCCAAAGCCAGAAAGCATTTCTCTTGCATGTTGAGGAAACCTTTTTGTTTTTCAGTATTAACATAAATATACTCCCTTTAATTTAAAAAAAAAAACCGCTCAATGTTCTTTTACAGCAGTCATTCCCAGATAGAATACAACCCTGACTCTTGATTACATGTGTAGTGATATTTCCCTTATGACAAAGAACAGTTAATGTCTGACATATATAGTATTCCAGATCTATGGTTCCAATTCCCAACTCCCTAAGGAAAAAGAGGAAAAACTAATTAAGAACACAGGAGAGTATAAAGAACATTGGAAAGGGGCCACATTGCATAATGGATAGAAAGTTGGCCTTGGAATCAAGAAGGACCTGAATTTAAGTCAAACCTCTGGGACATCCTAGCTCTGGGACTCTGGGCAAGCTACTTGGTACCTCGAGATGGTTGATCTGCTCTGGCAGAGGGAGTTTCCTTATCCCTTCAGTTCAGCAATGAAATCACAGGCTCAGTCTTTAAAAAAAAAAAAAAAGTACTAGAAATTGTTCTTAGATTCAGAGAACCTGGGTTTGAAGGCTGGTTCTGACTTTTATTGTGCGTGTGACCCTGGGCAAGTCATATGATTTCTTGGGACCTCAAGCTAGGTTATATGAAAATAATATTTTAATAGCATCTATGATATCCCAGGTACTATGCAATATGCTCTATAACTACTGCATCTCATTTGGTCCTCACAACAACCTTGGGAGGTAGGTGCTATTACTATCTGTTAATAGTTGAAGAAACTGAGGCAGACTGAGCTTAGGAAAGCACTTTGGAAAAACTTTCAAGTGTTACATCCATTTGAATGGTTGGTTTGTTACTGTCAGTGATTTTCATTCGAATGCCTTTCTATTCAATTACTTTCCCCTTGTATTTGAACAGAACTTCCCATGATACTAAAACTCCAGTTACAACTAGTGCTTCTGAAAGTGGGGTTAGCCCCCTTTTGCCAGTCTCCATGAGTATATCCCCTGGGCCCTTGAAACAGCAATATTTGAACCCTACTTTACCTCCAGCTTTGACTCGTCAGTCAAATCAGGTTGAAAACTTGGAGATGACTCAGGTTTCTGTGGCTCATAGCAAAGAATCTAGCCCTATGCCCTTCAAACACAATCGGGCCAGGATCCGAATCCTTGAGGCCACTGCTCAGGTGCTGAAGGAGAGAATTGAATTTTTAACTGAGAAGTTAAACCTCCCGGGAATGACTGGCACACCCACTGACAAGTCTGAGAAGTGCGTGGATGTACAAAGCCCTGCTACCTCACCAGCTCAGGAGTGCCCCCCAGTGGTAGCACAATCATCTTGTGCTCTTATACCTGGGAAGACTTCCAGCCTAACTGCCTTGAGAAGCCCTGCAAGTCCTGAACCAGAAATGCCCAGTGGCAGAGAGAAAGGGATGGCTCAGGAAAGTGGAGAAGATGGAGTGGAAATGGAAACAAAGGTCCCAGCTGTCCTTTTCAGCCCTGCTGAACCTGCTGAACCTAGGCCCAAAGGTAGGTCTGTATGCTAACTACAGTTCAGTAGAATACTCTGACTTTTATCAGTTTAAAAAATAAGAACAAAACCAATTGATATTGAGATACTTCATGTATGTGAAATTGTGAGTCTATAGAGTAAAAATAAAAGTTTAAAGAAGCTGCAGATCTGAGTCCCATTTAAAAAACATTAACACTTAAACATTTTTCTAAAGGATGAATAGGCTATTGTAGACCTTTTCTTTTTCTTTTTTCTCTAAAGAGAAAAGTCAGCAATAGCTGAGAACACATCTATGTTGGAACATGTCTCCGAAATTTATAGTTGTATGTATTTGTGTCTTATGACTAGATTATGGGAACTATTTAACCTTACATTAATAATAAACTTTAATAAATCTTAAATCTTTTTCCTCCTTGCATACTTCACTTGCTGAGGAAAACTTTTCTTTTGTACTATATGCAGGTAGGCACTTCATCATATTCAACAAATATTTATTATGGAAATCCATAGACCAGTTGATCTGACAAACTAAATAAACATGTTAGGTCATAAAATGAGGCCAAACTGTCTCCACAGCACATTTATTTAGTCTGATTGTCTTTTTCTGGCTCCACAAATACTCAAGTAATATATATTCTTTGGACCTAAAAAGGAGACAGAAGCCCCTTTCTGTTTTACTTCAATGGGACAGAGTAATTATTTACCTCTAGTATTATAGCTGAAGGAGTACTAGAAAAGGACAAAAACTAAGTATGCCGATTATGGTTCGGTTACTACCATTTGCAAAGCTAATTATCTAAAATTGAATACATAAGAACCTAATCAAACGGAGAGTCTGACTTCCTCCTCCCAAACCCCACCCTCTAAGAAGGGTGTGAAATTCACACATCCTTATGGAAATGTTTTTCCCTTCCAAAACGTCACAAATGAATGATTCATAATAAAGACTTGAACCTCTTAAGTAATTGTCTCTGGAAAAGTAAACATAAAGGCATAGAAATCCACATATTTACCTAACCCTATGTATCTCTGCTATTCTGTTTCATTCTTATACCACTGATAACTGCTTTTCCTTTACTATAGAGAAATGGAGGTAGTTTTTTAGCGCTTGAGTTGGGGAAGGGATGGAGCTTAAAATTCAAACTCTGTGATACTTCATCTTATCACTTTAATGCTTTTGTTTTAGCTGTGGATTGTGGATATAAGAAGCTGAAAAGTTAATCAAGAGAAAAAAATAAGTCCATAACTGTAAAAATTTATTAACTTAAAAATAATTTTGTAATAAACATACAGTTTTGGGGAAAGCATTTTTTCTCTTCTCAACCTACATATAGGATTCCCATCATTTTTACTCCTTAATCCTATTAACTTTGAAACAAGGTATAATCATATTTTCCCCCTGTGTCTCTTTCCAAAGATCTTACTCTGACCGAAGATGCTGAAGTGGAAAAGAGGACACTAAAAGACAAGAAATTCACCTGTCCTCCTGGTTTCTTCATAAGAAGGTATGTCAGCCCAGGCTTGGTCTAAAACTCAGAGGCACTCCTTCCATGGGCTGTTATATACGATCAGATTCTGTGATTGGTTCTGGGGTTCTTGTTTGGACTCATTAGTCTCTAAGAGGACCTAGGTGTCTGGGAACAGTTTTGGAAGAGAAGAGGAACAGAGTCCTGGACTGTCCTGATCTTGCCCACTGAAAAAATCTGTGATAATATTGCCTCTTAGATACAAAAAAGATATATCTATCACTATTGATAATCTGTTCTTCATTAAAAGGTTATTTTGAGAGAGAGAGAGAGGGAGAGAGAAGGTACATGATGAGTTGTGTTTTTGCGTTTGGGATGTATTGTATTGAAGCATCCAATCTCTTCAACCCACTTATGTGACTGGGTACTGCTGGGCAAGCTTACAGGTGTATCTCTGGCTATGGAATAGACCAAAGTAAATTGGTGCAAAGAATGGAACCCATGCCCATGTCCTTGGTAGCCATATGTTTGTTTTATCCACGACCTACTTCGATACAGACCTATAGCAACAAGCAAAGTGGTGTGTTGGCTGATGGTTCTAGCCTCCCTGTTTTTCAGTGAATGGCTGTGCTATACCTGTGCATTTGCTAGTCTCCGTGAATGAGCTGTACAAACTTTCTGGAAAGCATCCTTTCCTGAAGTGAATAACCATAAAAACAGCCCCTCAATTCACTGTGTTAGCATGTTTGGATTGGCCTGCCCTAAACTGGACCAGAGACATGGGTGGCATAGGCGTCACAGACAGCACTGAATCTGTGACCTTGGACAAGTCACAAATTCTTTGAGGCTCAATTTCCTTATCTACAGAATGAGTGGATTGGACTAGATGGAGCCCAAGTTTCCTTCTAACTCTGACATTGTATGATCTGTGATTTTGGGAAAGTTTGCTTTTCATAGGGTATAACCCCAGACAGTGGTGGGGTTAGTTTAATCACCAGGCACAAGGGGGCAGTAGTTAACCTAAAGCAGTATAGTAAGTAATAGTCTGAATGAAGATGGAAGGGATCTTAGTGGTCAAGTCCAGCCTGAGTCTAGAGGAATCCTAGTTAGGAGAATTTTGAAATTTAGAAATGAAGCCATGGGCTTCATTGCTATCAGAACTCCTGAGGAAGAAACAAAATAGTTTTTTCTTATGGTAGATGGAGAGTCAATGTATATTGAAAATTGACCTTTTTCTGTTTTATGCTTTCATGTTCCAAACATCTCAGTCGGAATAAGACTGTTAATTCTTTGTAGGAATGAGGGGAGGAAAGGAATAGTCCAGATACAGCTTGGGATGAGGGTGAGGCAGGCATACCCTCTCACCATCATAATGCCAGGCTGACCAGCATCCCAAGGAATAATTAGTATCAAAGGCATTATCATAGATAGGAAAGATGGCCTGTGCTATTGCGAAGGTAGCTTGGTACAGTAGAAAGAACATTGGACTAGGAATCAAATGACCTCTCTCCATTACTGGTTGACTTTGAGCCACTGAGCAAGATGTTCCCCTTCTTGGTTGCCAGCTTTTCCTTCTACTGGATAAGATTTTCTATCCATTCCCTAATTTCATGCTTTCCAAACTTTATGTATCCCCTCCTCAAACACACACACACACACACACACACACACACACATACACACACGTAATCACTGGGTAGTACTCAGTCATGTGAATCATATGTATGGGATCATAGATTTAGAGACAAAATGGACCTTCAGGGTAATCTAGTTCAACTCCCTCATTTTACAGAGGAGGAAACTGAGTCCCAGGGAGATTAGAGCACTTGCCCAAGGTCACAAAGGTAGGTAGTAAGTGGCAGAACTCAGATTTGAACTCAGATACTAAGAACTACCAATTCAAGGGAAAACACTTGTGCTCAGATGAGGCCACACGTGGCCCTCTAGGTCCTTACAAGTTTGTATTCAGTCAAAGGGTCGTACTTGAGGACCTAGAGAGCCACATGTGGCCTCAAGTCCACAGGTTCCACAACGGCACTAAAACATTAGGTGCCCCTTAGCCCGCAATTTTAAAAACTGCCGAAGAATCAGCTCGATATTTGGTTTCCAGGGTGGAGAGGAAGTAAGGGGAAAGTCTGACTCTCTCCCCAGTGTCAGGCTTCTCTGCTGATATAGCTGGAGAACCCCTCCTTGGACATGGGAAGCCCAGGATCTGAGCATGATGGGTTAGCATTAAAGGGGCCAAGAGAACAGAAACATTCTAGTGATTGATTGCTGGGGAGCCGCCATGATGCCAGTGTTCATAAGGGTTCCAGTTTCACTCACAGCAGGGATGTGTTGAGGTGAGAGACAGTAGTCAGCCTTGGTGTGTGCCTCTACTATGTGTCCTCCCCCTTCCTCTGTGGAGGGTCATGGCTCTTTACCTCTGTGACCCAGGCACCTGCGAAGGAGATGAGTATCACAGGCACTTTCCCACTAATTAAATTCATTGTGTTTGGCTCATTTTTATTGTCTGATTTGAATTTTGTTTTCACTGAAAAAAAGCGGATGCATTTATGTGGAACCTGGATCCAGAAATATCTAGGAGGACATTTCCCTTCAGACTGGAAAAACTTCCCTAATCAGTGAGTCTTTGGAGTGGGGAAAGGAGAATTAGGGGGAAGATAGAGTTATAGCAGGCAGAGGGATCATGTAGAAATAAGACAGTGGAAAGGTTATCCACAGTCAGCTAAGTCAGCTATGAACTAATGGATTTATAGGCAGAAAAACCCTGCATTGCCTTGCAAAGAAATGTCTTATATCTTGTAACCCCTGCCCTTGTTTCCAGGCAGAGGCTGAGAATTAGCAGCCAGTAGGATGCCTAGGGTAGCTATGTGGGCACAAGCTACTAAATCCATTGAGTCTCTAGGAGAACAGTAGCCAGAATTTTTATCAGCATAGAGACACTGAGGCTTTACTCAGTAGTACCAACATCTGAGCATGAGCCTCGTTCCTGATGGTCTTCCAGTTTGCTATTCCCATGTCAGCATATAGGATAGCCTGACTCCCTCTGCTCAGCTCCCTGTGCCTATTTCCCTCCACCATGCCTTTTGCTTGCTAATTCCCCCTTCCCCACAGTATCTCCTTTTGAGGTTGAGGAGACTATGATGATATAATGTTATAGGGGCAGGGACTAAATTCTCTGTGACAGGGGACTCATGTCACATCTGACATTTGGTATCAATAGTAATATCGGAGTACCCTGGATCTTTCCAAACCTGAGGCCAGCTTTCCCTGGCCTGGTTCCCTTTTCCCAAGGTGTTCCTACTGAACTGGTGGTTTAAGGTTTATGTTCAAGATAAAGATCTGAGATCTCAGCTGAGGAGGTGAGGATACTTTGGTTTCTTGGAGTTGGTAGGATTTAGGAATAAATTGTACTGTAACAGAGCATTGGATTTGAATTCAGAAGACCTGTATTTTAATTATGCCTACAATTTGCTCTCTTCCCAACTCTGATATTCTATTGTATGACTGTAACCTTGGGAAAGTTTGACCTCCTAAGTGAGGGAAAATGTCATTGAGAAGATCTCTCTGACCAGAGAGTAGGAGTTAGCTTAGCCTTCAGAAGCGGATGGAATCGTCATAGGATCATAGATTTAAAGGAAGGGAACTTGGAGGTCATCTATTGCAATTCTAGGTGACTAGAAGAGTCTTAGATAAGAGAATCTTGAGATTTAGAATGTTGTCAGCTTTATTGCTGTCAGAACTACCGAGGGAAAAATAAAATGACTTTTTCTGTGGCAGCTGACAAGTCAAAATATGTTGAAATGAGACTTTTTTCTGTTTTCCTTTTTCCTTAAAACATAGTAATATCTTCTTTTCTTGCTGCCTTACTCTAAAGGTCTCAGCCTAACCAAACTTCTAATTCTCTGTAGGGGTGAGGTGGGAGAGGAAGGGTAAATCAGTCAGTCTAGAATGAATTGAAGACTGACATAACATCTCAACATTTTAGTGCCAGATTCATGGACAGTGTTCACAGGGATGAAAGACTTGTATTAAGGGTATTGTCATGGGCAGGAATCATGGCACAAGATATTATGAAGATTGCCTGGTGTGGCAGAAATAACACTGAACTGAGAATTGGAAAACCTTGGTTCTAATACCGGTTCCATTACTGACTTACTTTGTGTCCTTAGGGAAAAGATTTCTCTTCTCTGGATGCCAGTTTCTCCTTCTCCAGATCAGAACTAAGATGATCTATTCTTTAATCAGGAAGTTCTGTAGCTAGTAAATATAAATAAGAGTGCTGTACCTAGAGTAGGAAGTCCTGAGTTTAAATCCTGCCTCACTCACAAGCTATGTGAACTTGGGAAAGTCACTTCTATTTGCTCCAGTTTCTCTTCATCTGTAAGATGAGGATAGTGATAGTATTATCTTTCAGAGTTATGAGAAGCAAATGAGATATTTATAAAGCTCTTCACAAACCTTAAAGCACTATATAAATATTAGGAATTATTATTAACTCTTTAAATAAAGGGTATGTGTCATAATTATTGTCAGAATAGGTTAATATAGTATTTAAATAAATCATTTAGAGCTAAAACAGTAAAAAAAAGTTTTTTATTAGACATAAATAAATGGGCCTTAGAGTCATTTATAACCTAATATGTGTCTTCAAAAGGATCCCACAGCACCTGTTTCATCAGCCTTGGTGAGCATTGGAACAAATTATTCTCATCTGTTCATTACTCTGGGAGAAGTCTTCACATGCTGGAGGTCGACATAGCCCTAATTTACCCACAGGTTTGAGGCCTGTTGGTTACCTACAAACCTGGTTTAACTTGTCTGCTGACACCATTTTACTGGGTGTGGCCAGGGCACATGCTACAGCTTCTTGGAGCCATAGACAATATTTGGGTGAAAGGTAGACCCCAAGGGTGGATGAGCAGCCCTGAAAAGTCAAACCTTACACCAGAGGTGCTGTTCCTTCCTGAACACTCCATATACCCCATGCCACAATTAAGGAAGAGTAGAAAGGCCAGATTACCTGAATGGTAGAAAGCATAGAGGAGCCCAGGCCATCTTCATTGTCCTGACTTTGATTCTGCCATTAGACTTGGATGACTGGAAGGGAGAGTGAGGCTGATGACCTTGTGCAACTCTGACTCACTTAAACCTAATTCACAAGTTCAAGACATCATTCCATGATGCGTTGGTCCTCTTGCAAAAAAGAAGGCTGAACAGTAAGAAACTAACGTAGCAGAAGGTCCCAGGTCTGGTTGAAAAGAAATGGCTTGTATCTTGTAACTCTTATTCACTCACTAACAAATGCTAGAAATCAGTAGCAGAGGAAATGCATGAAGTTGGGTACATAGTCATGTGCTACTAGAGTCCATTGAGGTTCTAAGAGAGAAATGGAGAAATATCAGAGCTGTTACTTGGGAGACTAAGCACCAACTTCTGGTGGCCTCAGTAGCCTGCCAATTAACCTTCCTGGATTTACCATACTAGGTAGACTGATGGTCACTTTTCCTTGCTCACCTCCAGCCCCCCGGTCCCAGATGTCCTAGTCCCCTTCTGCCATAACAGCACCCCCTGACTGTGGCCCTTCCTGTCACCTTCCCCAAAACACTTGTCTCCTTTTGGGATTGAAGGAATGATAGTTGGAGGCAGTACTGAATAGGAGGCATGAACTAGGCTGTCTGGAAGATAGAGTCTCTCAGCTTAAGAGTTCCCCACTGGAATGTCACAATTTTCATGAGGGACACTTAGACTCATCAATAATATGCTAAACCTTTGCATATCCCAGGTGAGCTTTCCTCAGCCTTATCCCAGTCTGTCCCACACTATTTTCTCTTACCATGATGTCTCCATGAAATAGAAAGATTTTCTGAGGTCTCTGTTTAAGATAAAGATCTGAGATTTCAGAGATTTTTGAGGAGGTTGTAATATATAGTTTTTAAATTGGTAGAATTAGGAGTGTGTATTGTAGGAGAAAAAGCATTAGATTTAGAGTCAAAAGGCCTGTGTTCTAATCATGTCTTTGTTACTATGACTTGGGTGAGTCATTTAACATTACTGAGACTCACTTTCCTCATTTGTAAAATAAGGAATTGGACTAGATCAGAGGTGTCAAGGCCAGGTCTGTCCATTGGCAAAACTGTGGAGGGTGGCCTCAGTCAGAATAAAATGTTAATTGGGAAATGCTTATATAATAAATAAAAATGCAATACAACAGAGATAAGGTAATTTGTGGTTTTCTAAGTCAATATGCCCTCATGCCTTTCCAGTTACCAGTGAAATGAAACAGGGCTGTGTGCTTGCTCCCATGCTTTTTTAGCATGATGTTTTCAGCCATGTTGTTAAATGCTTTCAATGAGGATGAACATGGCATCAAGGTCAACTACCGTGCTGACTGGAAGTTCTTCAGTTTGAAAAGACTAGAAGCCAAGACCAAAGTGGAGGGAGTGTTGGTGCATGATTTTCTGTTTTCAATTGATTGTGCACTCAGTGCAGTCTGAAGCTGAAATGCAATAAAGTATGGATCAATTCTCTTCTGCCTGTGCTAATTTTGGCCTAATAACACCAAGAAAACACAGGTGCTCCACCAGCCACCACCACACCATCCATATGTGGAACCGTCAGTTACAACAAATGGAGAAGTTTTGAATGCTGTGGATAAGTTCACTTACCTTGGTAGTATACTTTCCAGGGATGTATACAATGACAATGAGGTTGACACATGCATTGCCAGAGCTAGCTCAGTGTTTGGGAGGCTATGAAGAAAAGTGGGAGAGAAGAGCTATTAGACTGACTACCAGACTGAAGGTCTACAGAGCCATTGTGCTGACTTCATTGTCGTATACCTGCAAAAAATGGACAATGCCAGGAAACTTCCATTTGAACTGTCTTAGGAAGATTCTGAAGATCACCTGGCAGGATAAGAAACTGAGGTCCTTGCTCAAACTAAACTGCCAAGCATTCAAACTATGCTTCAGAGAATGCGACTCCGATGGTCTGGCCACACTGTTCGAATGCAAGATATATGCTTGCCAAAAAGACTATTTTATGGAGAACTCGCATGAGGTAGGTGATCACATGGTGGTCAGAAGAAATGATACAAGGACACTCTCAAGGTCTCTCTCAAGAACTTTGGATTTGATTGTAGGACATGAGAGACACTGGCACAGGACCACTCAGCATGGCATGCCCGTATCAGAGAAGGTTTCTTTAAGTGTTCAGAATCATACATTTCAGTGCTAAGAATAGAAAGCACACCTTGTTTTAAGTCAGAAGACTTGGGTTTCTAATCATACATCTTATTATCCTATGACCTTGGACAAATTATTTAACCTCTCTAGCGCTCCATTTCTTCATTTCTAAAATAAGGAATTATGTTACATGAAATTCAAGATCTTTTTGATCTTTACATTCATTGAAATTCACTGATAACCAACATTTATATAGCACTTAAAGGTTTATTATTATTAATTATGATAATTTGCATTACCTAGCACCTTAAAGTTTAAAAAGTATTTTCCTCATAATAATCCTGTGAGAACGGCTATAGTGGCCTTTCCAAAAGTTTTACAGAGGAAACCGAGGATCAGAGAATTTAAGTGACTTTCCTGTGTTTACATAGCAAGTAAGTACCAGACCAGGGGGAAAAGTATTTGTAACATCTGCAAACATACCCAACATCAAGACATTTATAATGTCGAGAACACATCTAACTCCTACTTGGATGATCACACAAACTGGTTTTAGATAATAGGATGAAAAAAATTCCACTTGGTTATTGATTTTGTAGACAAAAACAAAGAAACACAAAAGAAACCTAACCTGGAACCCTCAGCAAATTCCAAGACATGTAGATACTTCTCCCAATATCTTGTTAAGGGGGTTCCAAGCTTACTTCTGGGGTAGGTTATGGAGTGACTTCTACTTGGGTCCTGATATTCCCGTCTGTTCAAGGATCTTAGAAGATTGTCACGAAGAATGAAGAGTGTTTACCTCTCACTCCCAGCTTGTGATTAGGGAACAGACAAAAGAACACAATGTTTCTGTTAGTATTACAAGTAGTGCAGTAAAGTTACACTCATTCCTGTGCTACTGTGGATTGGGTCTTTGCATTTTATTCTGGGAATAATACTTGATAATGGCTGCAGTGTGTGTGTGTGTGTGTGTGTGTGTGTGTGTGTGTGTGTGTGTGTGTCCAAAAGCGATTCTTTAACAAGAACTTTTATAAAAATTGAAATTCCTGAACCTCTAGAATCTGTGACTCTCAAATGTCATAAGACAAACTCAGAAAATCTGATCTCCATTCAGAATGTGCAATCTTAACGTATAGTGATGAGAAATTGCTGTTTTATGATCTTTTCATTAGTAGCTTGGTTAAAATGGGAAAAAAATTGAAATCTGAGACAGGCTAAGTTAGGGATGTTTTTCTGTGCTGAATGTTGCTGTGATCTGGTTAACATGGGAGGAATTAGGGGTAATATTTGATGCTCTTCTATTCTAGCTTTAGTTTCTAGAATTGAAGAAATTAGCTTTAGTTTAATGTGAGGGCTTTGTTTTGCAGAGATAAAATAGGTTACCCTAAAGTTATTCCAAAGCACTTCTTGGCATCTCAACATTGTTCATGGAAAATGTCTGACCTGTATTTTAAACTTGCAAGATTAACTTTTGTTACTACTGTTGTTGCTGCTGTTTTCCCCAACATCCTCCTCTCTTTCCGCCCTCCCTTCCTTAGTAATATAATAGTTCTGCTTTCATCTGGCAGTGAGTCTTGGATTCCCAGATGATGGATGCCGCTGATTTGCCCTAACCAGAGTTATGGAGGGAAATATAACTCTCTCAGAGTTTTCACCCTTCTTAGTTCAGCAGAGAGTATAGAGAAGTTACTAGAGTGAACCCTTATCATTGTCTCCTGCTGTTATATTCAATTCAATAAACATTTATTAAGGAACTCTTTTGTGCAAGGCAGTGTGTGAGGGATATATAGATAGAAATAAAGTCATCCCTGCTTTCATTCTACTCAGATAATACATCTATAATGTTTTGGAACCATTGAAAACACTATTTTCCAGCTGTTGTCCATTATCATCATTAATATGGAGGAATACAATATGTGTATAAATGAGTGGAATACATGGAAAATTAAGGCAGGAGCAAGAACACAAAGAACCAGGGTGAGAGGGATCAGGGACGGCTTCCTGCAGGAGGTATCACTTGAACTGAGCCTCAGATTCCTGAGATAAGGATTCTGAGATGTGGAGCATTCCAGACCTGGAGGATGCTTGAATGAACTCAAGCAGACAATGGAGTCTTAAGTTTGGGAAGGAATTAAGAGCCTAGGCTAACTGAAAAATAGAATTCATGAAAGGGGAATTCTATGAAAAAAGGCTAAGAAAAGGTAGCCAGATTGTGGAGGATGAAGGAATTGGGGGGAATAAAAGTAAAGAATGGGGAGCTAGAATTTGAGCTTCTTAATGTAGGGATGTTTCATTCATTATTTCGTATTTCTGGGGGCCTAGCATGCGGTATAATAGTAGGTGTTTAATAAATGTGTGGATCAATTCATAATTTGATTACTTTTCTAATTCCCACAGGCCCTTAAATAGGTAGTGGTCTCCACATAGTCACAGTTTGCCTATAAGAACCCTGGTTATAAAGCTAGGTCACTTAACTGCCATTTCAGGTAACAATACCAGTCTCCTGAGTAATTTTTTAAATTAATTTTTACTCAATTGGCAAATATTTACTTTTTCTCCACTACCCACTGAAAAGGAAACAAAATCCCTGTAATAAATATAGAATAGTCAAGAAGACCAAATTCACATGTTGACCGTGTCTAAAAATGTCTGTTTCATTCTGTGTATTCTGTCAGGAGGTGTCATCTTCTGGAGCTGTGGTTGAGCATTGATTTGATAAGTTTTCTTAAGGCTTTCCAGGTTATTTGTTTTCACAGTGTCGTTGGAACTGCTAAACCCTGGAGAGTTTTCAACGTGCTTTCACACTCAGCATCTCATTTTCTGCTGATAATATTATTGTAACAGGTTGGTAGAACAATTACTACTACTCCCTTTAGAGATGAGGAAAACTGAGGGTTCAAAGAGATTAAATGACTTTCCTGAGGGTATATAAGCAGTTAATGTCTGAACTGGGATTATAGTTAAAGTCTTAAGTTCAGGGATCTTTCTGCTACTTTCCTAAAATGTTCACTGCCATTGCTTGGAACAGAAAAGTCTTTGTAAGGAGCCATTTCAGACAACAGAAAAAGATAACTTTTTCTTCTACAGGATGAGAAGAATTGTCTGTTTGCTTTGTTTCTGCATCTTCGGTTCATAGAGTAAAAATTCCAGGTCTAGAAAGAGACTGTCCAGTCTTCTACTCATGAAGGCAAATCTTTTATATTCTCTCTGCAGATGATCACATAATTTCTGTTGAATACTGAAAGAGTTGAAACTCACTTTATTCTTAGACAACCCATTCAGTTGAGGAAGAACATTTTTTGAGATAGGACACTTGCCCTCTGTGGTTCTCCATTTCTTTTACTATAAAATGAGACTGGACTCAATGATTCCCATGGGCCTTTTCAACTCTGTGTTCTGTGTTTTAACATTCTATGTTTTATGGCTTGTTCCATCTCTAACATTACGGGATTCTGCATTCTCTTACAACAGTGGCCCTATTGCAGGGATTTAGATATATATATTGATATTGAAGTAAAAATGGGGAAGAAAAATACATTTTTACTTTTTTGGGGCATCTGAGGATTACAAGGAATCTTGGCAGCTAAGTAATGAGGATTAGTTAGCCTCTTCCTAGTCTTGTCTAGACCATAGGGTAGGACTAAGAGGGGAGAGGGAGGGGTTGTTTTACTTCCCAAATCACTTCTCTTTCCAACTCATTGACCCAGACACTTGGGAGTTTGGGATGAGACTTACTGACTCAACTAATGGTTTTGGAGCCCAATGTGACCTACCACCAGCCAGCCTGCCTTTTGTCTAGCTAGCATTCTGGAGTCTACAATGTGGATGTGACATTTGGGGGATCACTTAGACCTCGAGATTCACTGCAACCTCCCTGTGATTCCTGGAAGAGATGGGATGATTGTCTTCTTTTACACTTGTAGTTCATGTAGGATAGTGGTCTCTTCTAGTTTTGTCTAGCCCCCACGGTCTGCAGGCAGCATGTGAAGCTCAGTTACTGGGAGCTATTTTTAATCAATCTAACTGTTTCTGGGTCACACTGTGCCAGGAATAACAGAAAATCTTATTAATGAGAAATATGAAATGAGATTTAGCTAAGCTGATTGCTGATAAAAAAGAAAAACCTACACATTTTCACACTTAATTTTCCTGTACTTAAAAAATCCCCACGCTATAAACAGCTGCAGCTTCTATCTATCTTTGGTCTATCTCTTTTGGACTTGCTGCTACCTTAAAAAGTACCTATTTTCTTACTTTCCTCCTAATTTTTTTTCAAAAATCTAAGTACCGTGCCACGCTTACTTTTTATTTATACAGAGCTCCAGTCCATATCATGAACTAGCAACAAACTACTCTTAGCTTTGACTCAAGAATTCTTTATTGATGTAGCCCTGACATCATGGAATTGAAGCAACAAGTGTGAGGTTAGAAGTAGAGCTAACTCTTTTTTTCTTCTTGTACTGGAGTGCCAGCAACCAAGGCTATTGGTTGATTGATTATTGATTTTATTGATTTATTGATTAGCCTCTTAGGATATTTCTCTTCTATTAACGGACCCAATCTCAGGTATGGAAAATGGAACATTAGCTGAACTGTTAGCTTAGTGTCTGGGGCATTTGCTCACAAGGCCAATGTCACAGGACCAATCCCTATGTTTGGGAAATATTAACTTTGTAAAAGAGAACTTGGTTTTTACAGTATAAACTTTAACTCTCCCCTAGTATAGATTGCCTACTCACAAATTTCTACCATAAGCAGAAAGTAACGTTACATTTTTTGGACTTGGCCAATGCAGAAATTCATTTTGCTTGATCATTCGTTTATATGTTACAAGGATTTTCTTTTTCTTTCCTTTTCTTCCCCAATGATGGGGATAGGTGAGAGAGAGGGGCCTGGATCACAGCACAATCATTCTTAGGTCTTGAGTAGCAGTTCCCATGGTTGACATTTCTTGGGACAATACAGATGTTCTTGGGTCCCATGGAAACCTAAATTGCATAAGGGTTGATGAGCCTTGTGGTCGTTCAGCAGGGTACAGAACCAGAGTTAGCATGGCAGGAACAGGAGTTCAGTATCTGGTTTGGTTCACTTGGCAGTATAAGCACAGGAATTGTGAACATGTCAAGGGTTTTGATGGATGACTTTGGGCTGCAGCACGTTACCTGGTTCTGGTTTTCAGGTCTTTGGGAAATAGAGGGAGTTCTAACAAATATAAATAGTTATTAATATGGAAATCATAAATTCCTCAATGAATACCTGGTCCTGGTCAAAGCAATATGCCTATTGCCACAGGCTGAGATCATCCAGAGCACAAAAGATTGTTGTTATGCCACACTCAAGGTATAACCAGCTTTTGCTGGGCTTTGACTCTGGGAAACCAGGTATCTCCAAATATCCTGACATTCCTATCCTACGCAGGGGTGGCAGAGTCATCTTTAGATATCAGTAAGAGAACATTTATTTGTTCAGGCTACCTCCTTGCCAGGAATATTCATTCTCCTGTATTATTCTCTTCTGATCTATGTCCATCACGTTTTTATGACCTTTATTCCAATTTGCTTCTCTCCATCAGTCTTTTGTTTTCTTTCCAGGATCACCCTGATGACATAGATAGAACAGTGGATTTGGAGTCAGGAATACCTTGATTCATATCCAACTTCAGGCATTTTCTAGCTCTCTGATTCTGGCCAAATCTTTGTGCCCTAGTTGTCTCATCTCTGAAGTGAGGAGGTTGGACTTGGTGGCCTTGAAGTTTCCTTACAGCTATCAATCTGTACTCTAATAGTTTTTGTGATCTACTCCTAATTTGTCCATAGAGAAGCACTTAGCTTCTCCAGTCTCGTATCTGCAAACAAACTATGAGCTCCTCAAGAACAGAGACAATTATCTACTTCCTTTACCTCTTTTACAGCATGGAGTGGATAACATAGGAAGGTATATCCACCTAATACAAGGGGAGGGGGTTACATAGGAAGTATCTAATTTATGCCTAGTGAAATAAATTGTATTTACAAGTCTAGAACACAGTATTACAGAATTACAGAGGTTATGGAAGAACTAAATTCTTAATTTCCCTCTTTATTTCTCATATAATAATAAATATTGGTTGAACTTCCCTTTCTCCCTAACTCTTTTTTTGTGTGTTTATGTTTGTATCTATGTACTAATGTTTTATATATCATTGTGTTGTGCATTGTTTTCATTAGCCATAAACTATTCCTTTCATCTGGCAGTCAGTGCCTCTTTCATAAGATTAGTATAAAAACATCCATTTGTTTTATTAATAAGAACAGTCTGAAAAGGCTAGTGTTCTATAGAGACAATATGGTGTAATGAGTGGATAGAGAGACAGTCTCTGAGTCAGTAAGACCTGGATTCCCCCATCTGGCACATATTGACAGATGTTAAATCTCTCAGTGCTTTGGGCCACTCTTAAAGTTCTTAAGTTGTAAAGAAGGTACCAAACATACATTGGTGGAGGGAGTTTCCTAGGCTAATGAAATCAAAGGTCCAGTACTTGTTCCTAAAGGCAAATAAGAGCATGTTTGGAGAACAAAGATCTCACTGGAAAAGTTTATGTTCAAAGTATAATGATGATGGTGATATTTTTTGCATGAGAGTATTTTTAAAGCAGAAAACAAAATTGAGTGAGATAATAGTAGGAAGTTTTCAATGTTTTCACTAATACATCTGTCATATTGCTCATGGAAAATGAGTCATGGTTCATTAGGTTTACTAACCACTTGACATGTAGACATTGTAATCACAAAAGCATAGCGTTTTGGAGCCATTATCAACTATAGATTTTCTCTGGTGAAGGTTCAGTATTCCTGGGTATACCTTTGTTTCATGCAAAATATATGATTTCCTCCAATGACAGGGCACCCTGCCTTTCTCTGCAATCCTGACTCATAGTTAAAAGTCCAATCAGTTGGACAAAGCCAGCTGCCTTGGTTTTATAAGCAAAACATATTTTAAAAGCATAGTTTCAGTGATTACTTTCCACATAAATGTATTGACATTTTCCTCTAGCCTTTTCTACTTCCTCTTAAGTCATCATTAATACTACACAAATCAGTTTCACCAAGTACTGACTTTTATCACTTATAGCCTAGCCCGAACACTCTCTCTTAAGTTTTGTTATCAGGGTTTACTTAGGTTCTTACAACCCTTTAAAACAAATTCTCTCTTCTCCTCTCCTCCATCCTTAGCCTAGTTTGTACACAAGTCTATATTACTTATACTCAGCTGGATTCTGTAGAGACTGTTTTATTTCTTACTTTTAAGGGTCTCAAAAACTTCACAATCTAAGAAAAGTTGTGTAGGTGTACATGTTTGTGTGTCTCAGTCCACAGAAAGAATCTGAAAAGCAAGACAACTTCCTTGATCCTGCTGGAATTCAGATGGAAGAAGAGTTGACTGAATTTTCTCTTGAAACTCCTGAGTCCTATAAGATACAAGACTTTTCCACCAGAAGAAATGAGTTTTTAAGCCCCTCAAGCAGACATATAGGTAAGAGAGTATTTACGATAACTTCTTGGATTGAAAGATTTGTTATGAACCCACCATGTGACTTAGGATAATCCATTTAACCATTCTTTATCTCAATTGTTACATCTCTAAAACAGTCATAATCATTTCTTTGTAAACTTCCTATAATTAAAATGAATGAATGAATGAATTGATGGTTGAGAGAAACTGATGCTTGATACTGAGACTCTAAAAATGAACCAGATAATCAATTTTCCATTATTTTGATTTCTTTAGAGGAAAAGTGCTAATGTTTTATATACCATTGTAAATATGATACCATTGATCCAACTGTGTCTAGATCTAGGAAAAAACTTACGTACTGATTAGTTACCAGTGCTAGATGAATAGTAAAGAATGCTATTATTGATGATTTCAGAGCCAGTAAACATCTAGGGGTAAGATGATCTGGTTAATTTCTTTTTCTACAGTGGGCTTGCAAGAAGCATTACATTGATGTAAACAAACATAGGTTAATGCATATACTTAGGCATTCCCTATTTGAATCATTTAGCTTAAGGATTAAATCAGATTTCCTCTTTGGCTCAGTTAATTTTGCCACATACCAGGCCCTGGACAGCTTTTCTTTACTTATAGATGGTTCAATGTAAATTCATGCCTTCTGCTGGTGAACCATCTCTGAGCAGGCCCACAGCTAGGGAGTTTTTCTATGAAATAGACTAGTTATACAAGGATAAAACTTATTACCCTCATGAGTCATTGTGCTCTATTCATTGAAATAAGTAGCCCTGGATATAGTTCAATAGCTATGGAATAGTGGTCTACAAAGTGGGAACCATGACTTGACAAGGAACTGTGGCCTGATCACAAGGGAAGTGTGATCAAACCAACCAAAGGATGGGAAGATGGATGATATCTCACCCAATGATGGTCATTTGTGAGGGCTTGCCTCCAACACAGCCACACATCTACCATTATCCCCCACCTTGATCCCCTCCCTCCACTGAGCAAATTCTAACTTTTGAGTCAGGCATTGGCCCCTCAGGGTAGTTATAACCTAACCATGCTTCCAAGCACTGGAACAGTAGGTGTAGCTCAAGAAATTAGGATAATTCCATTCCCCTCCCCTCCTGCTACTTCAGAGTGCCTGCTGGCTGCTGTTTAAGTAGAACAGAATGGGTTTCACAGAATGAGTAGACATGGAGGGGTTGTGATCTGTACCTCAGATCTCATGATATTACTCTTCTCTCTCAAATTTACTCTTTGCCTAAACTTCCTTATATTTGTTGAGATCTCTATCCTCCTTATCACTCAGGTTTACAACCTAAGTGTAGTTTTCAATTCTTCACTCTCACTCTCACCCCACATATCCAATCATTTGCCAATTTTTTAAACCACAATATTTATCCCCTTTTCTCTCATCACATAGCTACCACTGTAAACCAGGTAACCATTACATTTTGCCTCAACTATTGACTTGAACTATGATTGCCTCAACTATATGACTCCTGTTAAGCAAGCTCATTGGTAGTTTCTGGTAGAAAAATAGTGAAATTATGTGGTCCAGGAGACCTACTGAATGTATAGGGAACTGATATTTACACTGTTAGAGACCAGAAAATTGGTTAATAGCCATCAAGTGCCATTCATAATAAATACATTCCTTCCTCCTCCTCCAAATGATAATTCACTGCTAAAAGAGTTGTCTGCTGTGAGAGGCAGAGTGGTAGAATGAGTTGTGCCAGCATAGAAGTGAAAGTGGAGGAATACATGGTACATATTTATCTGTATGACCATGGGCAAGTCACTTATGCTTTCAGTGTCCCCAAGAAAATAAATGATAGAAAAGTTAGTTGCCTTCATCCATGGAGAGTGAGGGTTTACACAAGTTACAGAGAAATTGACAATCTGCACTGGTGGGAAGGAGTTTTTATACCAGGACTTTTCCACACTGGTGGAATTAGAGGGTATGGAAGACATGATTCCAAAGACAATATTGAGACAGAATTTACATCAGTTGGGTTTGGAAAATCTTAAGGGTTATTTGACATACAAAGTGATTTTTACTTTTAAATGAACACATAAAGAAGGCAACTCAGTAGGGTGGGAAGAGCCCTGGAAATAGAGTCAGTGGACCTGATTACAGATCCTTTTTTAGATACTTACTAGCTATGTAATCTTGAGAAAGTCATTTAACATTTAGTACCTCAGTTTCTTCAGTTGTAAAAATGGGTTTGGGAAAATTTCCTGCCTATCTCACAAGGTTATTTTGACACTCAAATGAGAAAATGTGTACATATACATATATTTACATAATACTTTGTAAACTACAAGGCAATATACAAGATACCCTGTATAATGTGAATTTTAAAAATTGTTATTTAATATTAATACCTTGGGTAAATTACTTAACCTTCCTGGGTCTCATGGAGACTATGATACATTTAAGTACAATGAAGGAAAGGTTTTAAAATAGATATACAGTAACTTCTTCATGGATTAGTGATAGCTTAATAATGCCTCACTACCTATCTGTAAAAATAAAAAGTGACCTTGGACCTAAAAGTGGTTTGAAAAGTGGAAGTCTTGTTATCACAAGATAAAAAGTGAGTAGGTTGATGTCTTGAAAGGGTTAAGCAATAACAGAATGAGTGGAGACAGTTTCATTCCTGGGAGACCTTATTTTGTTCTCACCAAATCGTAGCAGATGGTACATTGTTTTAGGAGCTTTAGGGAGACAAAAGAATAAGCTCAGACAACCTGTACCTCAATAGATACTTAAAAAAAAAAAAGCTCTCACTCTTAACCAAGGTTTCTTTAGTTACTTCTCTGAGAAGAAAATGAGTTTACACTGTCAACTGGGCCAGGTGTGGTAGTTAGTGGTTGGCTCAACTGAAGAATACTGGGGTGTGGGGGACCCAGATGTATTGTACTATTTGTTTACACTGTTCAGTCTGTATTTTGTATTGTGGAAAGTCACTATAATTAATACAGTCTCTTGCTATTAGTGTTCTGGTCCTGAAGAAAACATTTTATACATAAACTAATGTAATTACCTTGACATTCCTTATTGGAACCAGTTAGCTTGAAGGTTAGATTCCTCCTTTGGCTCAGTTGACTCTGCGACACACCATGCCATGGCCAACTTTACTCATTACTGTAGGGAGAAAATGCTTACATGGAGACCTCAGGAGGGGAGGGTGAGGAGAAAGGAGGAGCTGTTGAATAGTTGACCCTCTGGCTCAACTTTCTGACTAAGACATCACCCCATTCATTGAGTATATTTAAATTATTCAAATGGCTTTGCCCTGTGATGTGGAAGGAATAGCTGTCCTACAATACAGCTGTGATCTGAATTATTTGGATTTCTCCTCCAATAAAGTAGATGACAATCCATTTATGTTGCCGAACTGGTCCATATCCTTCTGTATGTTTGTGATGGATAGTTTGCCCAATCTATTGGGGACTTTTCTTGACTTCTCTTGACATCCTTGCATATTTAGGCAATATATCCACCAACTATCCATCAATAATTTTGCAACTAGCCCCTCTTTATCAATTGACCAAGCACTTTATCACTATTGAATGCATATAGATTGCAACTCAAAGTTTTCAAAGGACTTTACATTCATATCATATATGATAAAATAAGTTTGTGAGACAACCCAGGACATCCTCATTTCATTGTGTGATCCAGGAAATAACGCTACTTCCTGAGGACCACTTAGCAAAGTTCAGAGAGATTTATCACTAAGTAAGCCAACTCACCATTTGGTGATAAATTCTTGGGTCATGGTGACTGATAAAACAAAAAACAAACTACTGTGTGATCCCCTTCAACTTCTTTTGTACACAGCAAAAATGTAGCAAAGGGACAGCAAGGTGGGAAGTGAGGAGAACCATGGGTATTTGGGGATCTGCATTTTTGGAGTATAGACCCAGATCACAAATCCATTGGTCAATTAGAATGTAATTAAAGAACATGAACAGAGACTGTGACTTGCCTAATATCACACAACAAAGATCACACTAACAGAAATTACACTTTTATGTCCGATACTTTTTTTATTTCTTTTTCATTTTATCACATTGTCTCTGGAGTACCTAGTCAAGAATATGAAGCTCTGGGCTAAGTACTGCTTAGTGAATGACTCTTCACTTTGTAAGGTAGATCTAAGAGCTTTTATAAAGTATTCTGAGGCACCAGGATGCTTTAGCTTGACCCAAAACAAACAAAAAACCAAACCAGTGTAGACACTCCTTTCAGAATGTTGTCAACTAGCTAGCTTTGTGGTGAAAAGAGCATAGGGAGATTCTTATCAGCAGAGGGGGCTGCTCTCTCAATTGAAAATCCATTAAGCACTGCTACTACTCTAAAATCAAAGAATTTTAACTCTTTGTTATTTTCCTGAGATAGATATTTAAAGGATGATAGGTCCCATACTTTTAGTTTTGTAAAAATTGATTTAAAATAATTCTTATTTTTTATTTTAAAAACCACAGACACCAATTAGAATGATCATTTCCAGAAACATAGAAGAGGACAAAAGGATTGTATATGAAACTGCAGGTCTATTATGTAAAACTTGCTTTTCTTTTTAAGTAAATAGTAAGATCATCCTGCAGCCATCAGTAGAAAAACTCTAGTGAGTTAACTCCTTTCCTTTTCCATGATGTCATTATGAAATGACCAATTAAACCCAGAGTCCCAGGACAGGCAAGCTTATCCCCAGGAGCCCTGGGCCTGGCTTTGAACCCAGTGTGGCCAATTTCTTTCCTCTTCCTTTCCCAGAGAATAAAGTAGGTACATTATTCCTTTCCTTCCTTCTTACTCCATATATGTCTTTTGCAATCTGAGAGATGCCCTTTTGACTAAATACCTGAGTAATAAAGGATAGAGCAAAAATCCTTTCATCCATTCAGGATATCTTTAACGGTGGTTTTATCAGGCAATGCCTATGGAATACACTAGGCAAAGCATACAAACAAATGAAGCAGACCACTCTCCTCTCCTTCCTTCCCTCCTCCTAATATGCATGTTAGGATAGGTCACACAGAGTATTATAAATCTATGCCACTTGTGATAGGGGATGGCTGGCCAGGGGGATAGGATGAGACATTAAGTACATGGATGAGTTAGTGCATCTATTCCCACTGGACTGGAGTTGTAGCTGAGAACCCCTTGACAATCTTGAGGGTAGGTCAGGGTATTATCTCTATAAAGAAAGAGCAACAGATTATTATAACTTAAACAATTGAAGAAGAGGCCTTTTTCATATGAACAATAGACTTTTCTTAGATTTTCATTAAGTAGTTGCTACATGCAAGAATAAAATAAGATATGAAACCTGAGCTCAGGGAGTTTACAATATAGTAGAGGGATAAAGTGTATTTGCAAATAATTCTAATAGGGCGAAATGTGAGCAATACAAAGGTCAGGGTCAAAGCTCTATAAGAAATTTGAGCTGGGAAAGGTAGTTTCCAGCTGGCTCTGGAATGAGAAAATTCAGATCTGTTATGGAATGGGTGATGGTCTTTTTTAAAAAAGAGAAGTCAGCAGTTCAGTCTGCTAGGCTCTCTGATTAATTGAGAATCTGAGAACTTTTGGGAGGTGAGAAAGTGAAAAAGGATTGCTTGGAGTCTGTGTTTGTTGTTTGTTTTCAAAGAAGACCATGACATCAGATTAATGATGATATGACTTGCACTTGACTTTGTTTTGAATGAGGGAGGGCTGTGCAGGTCACCAACCTCCTTCTCCTCCAGAGCCATCTGAATCTAGTGACCAGATGTTCATCAGGATGACTGGAGAAGGCCCAGGATACACTAGGAGACCTTGGTCTATTCAGGTACTCACTTAGAGTGAGGGAATGCCCATTCAGTGAATAGGCAGGCCTCTTTAAGAAGTAATCAGGGAACGACCCATTTAAAGAGCAAAAGAAATAAATAAGTAAATCCAGCTGGGAGGGAAAGAGCAACATATCTGGCTGAAACCCTCAATATAAAGGGAGGCTGTTCCAAGTCTTTGGGTTCCAAGAGAGAAGTATAGAGCCTAAGCTTTGACTGTGAGTTCAGCCGGGATTAGGATCAGAG
This sequence comes from Potorous gilbertii, assembly GCA_028658325.1. Classification (NCBI taxonomy): domain Eukaryota; kingdom Metazoa; phylum Chordata; class Mammalia; order Diprotodontia; family Potoroidae; genus Potorous; species Potorous gilbertii. Next base: position 296,696,849 of record CM053769.1, on the reverse strand, counting down.
GACTCACTGGTGTTCTAGTTTCCCTCCATGGCCTTTGCCCCTAGGAGGGGGACAAATATAAAATTGAAAGTGGACTAGTGGCTGGCCAGCGAGAAAACGAAACAAAACCCTTTTAAGCAGCAATAAGCTCTTCTGCCTCTCACCTACATGGTTCATGAGGTGTCTCCCAGGCCACCTTTCATCCCAAATGCGTACCATTCTGTTCTAGCAAAGGCTGCCCATATGTAAGCTACAATTTTCCCAAGATATAACTGTTGGCCACGGACCTCTAGCACTGATATGCAGGAAAGGTATCTCAGGATTATAAATCTAGAGCCCCAGTCACCTTATTTTACAGCTGAAGAAACTAGAGCTCTGGAGAGCGAAAGAATTGCTTAAGGTCACACAGGTCATATATGTCAGAGGCAGGATTTAAATCCAGGTCCTCTGCTTCTAGATATCTTTCCATTGTCTACTGTGCCATGCTGCTTCCTAGGAGATGCGAGAGTCATAGTGCATACATATAAACGTATACACATGGACCCAAATACATATACCTATAATTTTAATATATACATGTATAAACATAGTTATGAAGATTAATTTGACCTCTCATTAACCTTATTTTCAAAAGAAATAAAACAGAGTAAAAATGATGCTGCAAATATATTATTCCCTTCCCTCCCCTCAGAAGGAAAGATCTCAATTGGATACCTTTCTTATCAAAATGGCAGTATTGTTTTCACCAGGAGGGATTCACATAGGCATTGTAATTCACATAAGCACTGTGGAAGGACACACTATTGTATTTGGTTATGTGGTTGCTAAATCAAGTGAATATTTCATTTGTACTCATATTTTTGGGAAAATCTATTCTTGCCTTTTCAGATCTGCCTTCTATCAGCCCTCAAAGGGCTACTTTTGATTGTGAGATCTCAACACCTTCTGACAATGATAATGACAAGGGGGGTTGTCATAGAGTCACTGATATAGTAATAACTTTTATAGTCAATTCTCAATTATTTGCTAGTAGCTTATCCATATTGCAGCCTAATGGCATGTAACCTGGTTTACACCCAAGTAGGGTAGGGAAGCCGAATATTGTTGCATATAAAGGAAGATGTGACTCTTCGTTAGTGGAGAGAATATTGAATATGATGCCACGTACTTATTATAAAGGACTTACTAAACTGGTCCCGAACAGTCTTGGGGAGAGACATGTGGCGAGAGAAACAGCAAATTTGCAGCAGAAGCTAGCTCCTCAACATGTCCCTGATTTCTGGCTTGCCTCCCTCGAGACTGTTAGAGTGAACCAACTTGGGTAAAATTGGGCCCTCCCTCTTGACTTAAGCTGAGATGTTATCTCACTCCCAGCTGAAGAGCTTATTCATTTTTACATATCCTTTGGTATATTCTAATCTGATGCAGCTAGGTGGTGCAGTGACTGGAGCACCAGTGCAGGAGTCAGGAGGACCTGAGTTCAAATCTCACCTCAGACACTTGACACTCATTAGCTGTGTGACCTTGAGCAAGTCACTTAACCCCAATTGTCTCATCCTGGGTCATTTCCAGTTATCCTGGTGAATATCTGATCACTGGATTCATATGACTCTGGAGGAGAAGTGAGGCTGGTGACCTGCACAGCCCTCCTTCACTCAAAAACAACGTCAAGTGCAAGTCATGTCATCATTTCTCTGATGGCGTGGTCTTCTTCGGCGACAAAGGACGAACACATAATCTGTAGCATGTCTCCAATTTCTATTTGCTGTTTTGCTTGGTTAAATGAGTTTACTTGTTTTTACTATTTGTGATGGTCTTTTCTGTAAGCAGCATTCAGTAGAAAGGAGTTGAGAGTTGTTAAAAGTAAACTAAAGTTGACTTTTTCCCCTAAGAGTGACTAGGAAAGAGGCTTTCCTTCCAAATTTAGACTCATTTTGCCAGGTAACAGGCAAATTTTACATTCAACTTACAGCTGAACTGATCTAGTTGAATGATGCCTCTTCCTTCCTATGAGGAGATAAATGAAATCCACTCATTATTTCATCTTTCTGGGCCTCAGTCTTCTAATCTACAAAATGACTATATTCTCAGTTGTGTCCACCTTATTAGAGTTGTTTGAGGGTCAAAATAAATCACAGCTGCAAGATGACTGGGGCTTATTTCTCTCCCACCTCTCTTGCATCCATATTCTTCTCCGCATTTGTACAGCTGCCACCCTGAGTTCAAGCCCTCATTGCCTCTCACTTGAACTGTTGTAACAGACTTGGAATTGGATCTCTTTGCCTTGAGTCTCTTGTCACTCCAATTCATCCTCCGAAATGATTTTCCTAAATCATAGGTATGATCATATTATTCTTGCTTAATATAATCCAGGGGCTTCCCATTAGATAATATCAATATTCAGTCCAGATATGTTGTCTCCCTTGAATAGAATGTAAGTCTTCTCAAGGGAAAGGATTGTTGGAGCTATGTCTTTGTCTCCTTAGCATCTAGCATGGTGTCTGTGACATGAGTAATTAAAAAGGATTGTTGATTGATCGCATCAAAATGTATAAAAGTTCCCTATACATGAGGGCAGTGCTTATTAGTTGTTTTTTATAGGGGTTCCTTGTTCATCTTTGGCTTCCATTATTTTTCAGAGGGATATGAAAATTACAACAAATATTTCAAAGATGCCTGCATCAGTTATCTAAGCAACATGCAACAGAAATCTCTTGGCTTTCTTCAGAAAATGAAGGTATGCTTTAGTTTCCTATGAATTTTTCCATATTCCCTCAGATAACTATCCACTAATGGGAGATTGTATTTTTTTTTAATGTGAAAGTCATTTTTATAAACTAAAATTGGTTCTGGTTTCTTGTCTCATTCTAAAACTTCTCCTTTGTTAGCTCTGACCTTGACCTTCAGCACTCCAAAACAATAAAGCCTTAAGTTATGAGGAAACTAAAATACTTTTTTGACCATTTTGACCTGTAAAGTAAGTAGGAAACTTTTTCTCATCCTTCATGTGGATGGATGGAAACACTGGTCAGCATTATTTAATACATCACAGAATCTCAGGTGATACAGTAGAAAGAATATTGGGCTAAAAATCAGGGTCATCTAAGGTGTAAATCCTTGCTTTGCCAAGTTAACCACTGAGACCTCAGTTTCCTTACCTAAAGAAGGAGGGAATTGGACTGCATAACCTCTGAGGTCCCTGCCAGCTCTAAATCTATGATCCTAGTCTCAGATACATCTGAACAGAGATATCCTCTGCTTGAAGACTTATAGTGATAGGCAACACTACTTCTAGTAGCAACTCACCGGGCTTTGGGGTAGCTCTAACTACAAGGAAATTTTCCATTGAACCAAAATCTATCTCTTCTCCTTCTACTTATGATCCTATTATGCCTTCTGGGCCTGATTTGAACAAGATAGATTCTCCTTCTTCAAGTATTTCTTCAAATACTGGAAAACAATATTTGAAGCTTTCCTGTTCTGCCCAAATCTCATCTTCTCCTGGACTCTAGTTTCCCATTCCGTTCCCTTCTCTGGATACATTCCAGTTAACAAGATCAAAAGATCATTGAGAAAATTTTGGAAACTGTATTATTTCACCACAGATTCTGCTGGGAAAGACTGCAAAAATATAAAGCTTGTTTTTCAAAAAAGGAAGAGATAGAATATAAGATAGTGATGGAAGCTATAATTTTATTTCAATGGGCTCTAGTTATCTTGAAGGGTCAGAGAAGCAGATAAAATCACTTTCTGGGCAAAAGGGAAATTGTATTATTTAAATCAATCAATGAATAAACATTTATTAAATGACTCCTATATGCCTGACATTGTGCTTGGACACTGGGGATACAAGTTCCTTCTTGACCAATGAAAAAGAACTTGAGGTGAAAGGTTTCTCTCCCCTTTGAAAAGTATCCCTTGATTCTATATCTGAACATCTGTAAAACTTGGAAGTTAGAGCAAGTGACATTTGTTGTGTCCCAGCATTCCTATGGCCTATTGGGTTTGAGTTCAATGATGCTTCATTGAGAGAAATGTCTCAGGAGTGTTATCTTTGTCTTATATAGTTGCATCAGATAAAACAGGAGAGGGAGTTAGAAATTCTGAAGCAGAGAGCAGAACTGGAAGCTGAAGAAACTCAGAAATCTTTGGATGAATTGGTCTTTAGGAATCATTTAAAGGTAAGGTCTAAGGTGGGCAAAGTATTCCTGTCTCATTGTTCAGTTCTAAAGAGACCATGCATTGATTACTATTCTAGTGGAAAGAGACAATTACAAATCTTGTTTTTGCACATCTACTCTCAAGACTAATTTTGCTTCAAGTCACTTTTTTCAGAATTATATGTATATGTAATATTTTCTAAGCCTGCTTCCATGAGGTAAAATTCAAGACTTATGAAATTCAAACATCCTTAAAATATGCAAATGTGTTTTCATTTCATTTATTAGTGACTAGACTACAGGTAAGCTCTTGCTTTAAAATAAAGCTTTGGAAATAGAAATATCAATACATGCTTCAGTGGATCTGCTACCTCATCAAAGTAGATATTCTTTCCAATGGTGGATATAGTAACCCACCCATATCTTCTTATCTGATACAGCTCTTGTTATATCCCATAAGTCCTTCACAGGAGTCTGCCCACCCAAAATGCTTCAGCAATTCTTGTAGATCTCTTGAGGTTGCATGAAAAGCAAAGGATCCTGCAGCCTCTTCATTGGAATTCTTATTCTTTCTAAATGAAATGATCCTTTTTTTATAGCCTACCTTCTTTTCCAATAATATACATTTCTGATAACCTCTGTCAAGGCCACTTTTCCTGTACTACAGTTTTTCATATATATATATGTGTGTGTGTGTGTGTGTGTGTGTGTGTGTGTGTGTGTGTGTGTGTGTGAATGAGAGAGATAGAAAGAGGTATAAAGCTCCCCATCTCTCTGCTGAAAGGAGGGAAATATGTATCATGATCTATTCTCTGGGAATAAGATTAGTCATCACATTCCACATTCCATCTGAGTTCCCCGACCTTTGGTGTTTTAATTTATGTTGTTATATTCATTATATAGACTATTCCTCTGGGTTTTCTTTCTTTACTTTATATCAGTTTATACTAATCTTTCTATATTTCTCTGAATTCCTTATATTTGCCATTTCTTATAGTGCAATGATATTCTTATATTCATATGCCACAATTGATTCAGCCATTCTTCATATATGGACATTCACTTTGTTTCCATTTTTTTGGTTCGAAATTTCCCAATTTTAATTCTTCAGACATTATGGTATTTCATGACCTCACAGTCATTGAACAGCACCAAGATTATACTCTTATTTAAAAGATGGTACTTTTGGTTAATAGAAAAAGCCGGCATCAAGAAAAGAGGAGGGAGACTTCTGGGAGGCAAGATGGCAGAGTAAGCCATAGACTGCTAGAATTCTCCCATACTCTCTCCAAACAGTACTAAAATAGAACCCCCAAAAAAATCCTGGAATAGCAGAATCAGCAGAAAGACAGAGTGAAACAATCTTTTAGCCCAAGAGAGTTGGAAGACTGGCAAGAAAGGTTCTCCTCACATGAAGAGGTAAAGAAAGACCTATTACAGTGGAGGGAAAGGTGGGTGGGGGTGGTGGATAGCACTTGAACCTCACTCTCATCAGTTTTGAGTCAAAGATGGGAGAACATACACAATCAATGGAATATAGAAATCTTATCAGCGAGGGAAGTGGGAGGGGAAGAGATTAAATAAAGGAGAGAACTGATATAAGGGAGGGCAGAGCAGGGGAAGTGCTAGACAGAAGCAAAACACTAGTAAGGTAGGAAAGGGTAAGGGGAGAGAGAGGACAAACCGGAGGAAGAACAGGATGGAGGGAAATACACAAGTAGTAATCATAACTGTGAATGGGATGAACTCTTCTATAAAATGGAAGTGGATAGCAAAGTGGATAAAAACCAGAATCCTACAATATGTTGCTTACAAAAAACACACTTGAAGCAGAGATACACAGAGCAAAGATAAGGCGTTGGAGCAGAATCTATTGTGCTTCAGCTGAAGAAAAAGAAAGAAAAGCAGGGGTACTAATCCTGATCATAAAGCGAAAGCAAAAAATATACCTAATTAAAAGACACAAAGAAGAAATACTACATCTTGCTGAAAGGTACCGTACACAAAACCCAAGACTTTGTTCTGAAGAAGTACAAAGAACTGGTCTCTTTCCTCTGGAAACTCCCAATGGAAGTCAGCCTTAGGGGGACCTACGTAGATCAGCCATGAGGACAGAATAGAAGCAATTTACTGAGTTGCCTACAGTTTGATCAAAAGCTATACAGTTTCCAGATCTTCACAAAGGAGTTGTTAGTATTTGGTGCAACAAAAAATTATGTTTACAAAGCAAATTTTTCATCCCTGACTCCTTAATCTAAGTTTTTTTCCCCCTTTTAAATTAGATTTTATTCATCGGTCAACATAACATTTCAGAACCTACTAATATAAGAACATATAAATATATGTGCACTTGCTAGTCCTTCCTTTTCTCTCTTCCCTGTTTTCCTTCTTATGGTTCTTTAATATGCATTTTGGCCTTTCCTTCGTATTTCCAATCCCAAAATTAGATGTGGCTAGCTGGTATACTGCTGGGTCTGGAATCAGGAAGATCTGAGTTCAACTGTAGCCTCGGGCGTTTAATAAGTTTTGTTTGCCTCAATTTCCCCAACTGTAAAATGGGTATAATAACAGCACCTACTTCTCTCAGGGTTTTTTGAGGAACAAATGGTCTCTGCTCTCAAGAAGCTCATATTCCAATAAGGGAGACAAGGTACAAATAATTATGTACATAATATCTACATATATGCATACACATACATACACACAGATGTATATGTACAATGTATGTGTATGTATGTATATATACAAAGTGTGTATATGTCTGTGTGTATATATATGTATGAATGTTTGTGTGTGTGTGTGTATGGTAAATGGGAAGTAATCTCAAAGGGAAGGCACTAGTAATGGGGAAGTATAGGCAGGAAACTGGGAAAGACCTGTTGTGGAAGGTAGGATTTGACCTGAGTCTTAAAAGAAGTCAAGGAAGCCAAGAGGCAGAGAAAAGGGAGAAGAGCTTTCTTGGTAAGGACACCAAGTGAAAAGATGTGGAGCTGGAAGAGAGTGTCGTGTGTAAGGGATATCAAGAAGGCCAATGTTACTATGGATGGATGGTCGATAACACGGAGGGGAGGAAAGTATAAGAAGACTGGAAAAGTACAAAGAGCAAGATTATGAAGGGCTTTAAAAATCAAACAGGATTTTCTATTTGATTCTGGAGGGAATAGGGGGCCATGGAATGGAGTATAGGGCTTTAGGACGAGCTTTAGGAAGATCACTTTGGCATGAGTGCCAGATGCCAGGAGGAAGGACTGGAGTAAGATACCTTAGGCAGGAAGCAGCAAACTACTGCAGTAGCCCAGGCATGCATGAGGTGATAAGGCCCTTCATCAGGGTGGCAGTTGTGTGAAGGAGATGTTCAAGAGACATTGTGAAGGTAGAAATGACAAGACTTGCCAACAGGTTGGGTACGCAAATTGAGTGCAAGTGAGGAGCTGAGTACCATAGCAAGGTTATGAGCCTAGGTATAATAGTTTCAGCGATTATTAATTTAATCCCAAATATCTTCTCTGTGCCCTTCTTTCTCTGGTCCTTATTTTTTAATCAGTTTCTTGCCCATTTCTGCAATCACCTTTATTCCTGTATTTTTCTTCTTGCTCCCAGGAGGCTATTTCTTTCGTCTATTTACTTAAAAAAAAACCTAACAAACACTAGATAAAACAAACATTTCCCTGTGCAAAACTAGAACAGAAAGATAAGTGTACACAAAAATTTCAATCTCCATTACATCTAACTTGCCCTTTTCTTTAGGAATATAACCAATTCAACATATACACATTAAAATTGTCCTGCTTTTCTAACTTTCTACCCTTTGTCCAGAAGTCTTTTCTGTTTTTGTTTTTTCTGTTGGGTGTCGTATGCCCCAAAGTCCTTATCCTCATTTCCTTACCTTGAGTAAGGCAAGAGAGATAATTATGCTCACTTGATAGGTAGAAAAATTAAAATCACCAGAGATCAGATGATTTTCTCAAGAGTAAACTATATCGCCCAATTGGCAATGATTAGACTTTTAAATATAGATTTAGTCCATTTGGAACTATATTTTCTTTTTTACATGTATCATTTTATTATTTTCCAATTATATGTAAAGACAATTTTTAACATTCATTTTTACAAAATTTTGAGTTCCAAATTTTTCTCCCTTCCTGTGTCCCCTCCTTTCTTCCTAAAATGGTAAGCAATTTGATGTAGGCTATATATGCGTAATCATGTAAAACATATTTCTATATTAGTCATATTGGGGAAAAAAACATTATAAAAGTAAAGGTGAAAATGGTATGCTTTGACCTGCATTCAGAGTCCATCAATTCTTTCTCTAGATGTAAATAGCATTTTCCATCATGAATCCTTTCTGTTTGGATCACTGTATTATTGAGAAGACCTAAGTCATTAATAGTTGATCATCACACAATGGGCACTATACTGACAAAATATCTAAGCTACACATACACTTTGACCCAGCAATACTGTTAGTAGGCCTATACCCCAAAGAGATCAAAGACAGAGGAAATGAACCCATACGTACAAAAATATTTAGATGAGCATATTATGTCGGAGCAAAGAATTGGAAACAGTGGGTGCCCAGACTATTGTTGATATAAAGATATAGTTGGAGCTATAAACTGGTCTACCATCCTGGAAAACAACTTGGAACTGTGTCCAAAGGAGTATAAAACTGTGTATAAAACTTTGACCCAGGTCTTTAACACTAGGACCATAATTCAAAGAGGTCAAAGTAAAGAAAAAAGGACTTATTTTGTAGAAAAATATTTATAGCAGTTCTTTTTTTTGTTGTGGCAAAGAATTGGAAATTAGGGAATGGTTAACCAAGTTGTGGTGTATGATTGTGATGGAATGCTATCATGCTATAAGAAACAATAAGCAAGATGGTTTCAGAAAAACCTGAAAAGACTCATATGAACTAACACAAAGTGAAATAATCAGAACCAGAACGTGGTACATAGTGCCAGCAGTATTATAATGATGATCAACTGCGAAGGACTTAGCTACTCTGATAAAGACAATGATCCGAGACAATTCCAAAGGACCCATGATAAAAAATGCTATCCACCTTCAGAGAGAACATTGATGAATGCTAAGTGCAGATTTAAGCTTACTTTTTCCATTTTATTTTTCTTTCTTTTGTGTGTTTTGTCTAAATAGCTAATATGGAAATGTCTTTTTGTATGGCTTTACATGTATAATTGATGCGTTTCTTGCCTTAATGAGTGGAAGCTAGGTAGGAGGGAGAGAAAGAATTTAAAACTCAAAATTTTAAAAAATAAATGTTAAAATTTTAACATAATTGGGAAATATTTAACAAAAATAAATGAAAATATAATTTTAAGAAGAGACTATGGCATATGATTTAATAGAATATCACTGCTCTGTAAGAAATGATGAAAGAGATGGATTCAGAAAAACTTGGAAAGACATGTATGAAAACTCATAATGTATGAAACAAATGGAACTGGAAGAATTATTTATACAAGGACTACAACATATAGATAAAGCAACTTTGAAAGAATTAATAACTCTCATCATTGAAATCACAAATCCAGAAGATTGATCATTAAACTATCTCCTCTTTCTCACTTAGTGGAGAGGTGAATAGATTGGGTAACTAGGTGATATGGTGGATAGGGGTGAGACTTGGGGTCTAAGAAGTCCTGAGTTCATATACTTAACAGTTGTATGATCCTGGGTAAGTCACTTAACCTTTCTCATCTTCAGTTTCTTCATCTATAAACTAGGGATAATAATGTCACCTACCTCCAAATGTGATGGGGGGGCGGATCAAATTAAATAATGTGTAAAAAATGCTTTGCAAAATTTAAAGCACTATAGAAATGCTAGTTATCATTATTTTGAGTGCAGAATGAGACATAATTTTCAGACATGACCAATACAATGTAATTATACATGACAAAACAATGCAAGTTTGTTTGGTCTATCCTTATTTGTTACCAGGGAAAGCTTTTATTTAGAAAGGGAGAGTTAAGGGAGAGATTTAGAAGGTAGTGATAGCAGACAGATAGATAGATAAGCATCTATTAAGCACTTACTATGTGCCAGGCATTGTGTTGCAAAAAGAAAAGAACAAGTAAAATGACTGAGCATGTTGGTGATTATCATTGTATTTAATATTTTTAAAAATTTAGATGCTAGACCATTGGTACATGTATAGTTAGTACTGATATTCATTGCCTATGGTACCTTTTAGCAAAATATATTTTGCCCATTTTTCTCTTTTAATTATATCTATTTTTGCTTTGTCTGAGATCATGATTGCTACTCTTGCATTTTTTTAAACTCTAGAGAAGTGTAGTAGATTTTGTTCCAATTCCTATCTTTAATTCTATTTCTTTCTTTATATGTTTCTTGTAAACAACATATTGTTGCATTTTGATTTCTAATCCATTCTGTTAGCCTCTTTCATTTTATGGGTAAGTTCATCCCTTTCTCATTCACAGTTAGGATTGCTCATTATGTATTTCCTTTCATTCTATTTCTTATACTTTCCTTCTCTTTTTTCCTCAGTCCCACCCTTCAAGAGTTTGTTTTCCTTCTGACTATTCCCTCCCTTAATCCACTCAACCTCTCATTCCCACCCACCCCCTCTTTTTCCTTAGTCCATTTCCCTTCTATTCTCTATTGGGTAAGATGTAGTTTTGTACATTCTGTGTATATATGTTCTTTCTTGTTTTAACCACTTCATATGAAGGTGAGGTTCAAGTTTCACCTGCCCCATCCCATTTGCTCCCTCTGTTATCTAAATTCCTTTTTCTGGATACTGTTTATGGGAGATGATTTTTCTTATTCTTCCTCTCCACCCCCTCCCAGGGTATTCCTTTTCATTGCCCTTCCATTTTTCTTTTTAAGATCATTCAAACATAAAAGAATCACACCAGGCCCTCTGCTAATTAGACTCCCTCTAAGACTCCAGGCTATTATCAAGTTCTAAAGTGTTATATGTATCATCTCCCCATATAAGAATGTAAATAGTTTTACCTTGTTTAGTTACTTATGATTTCTCACTCATGTTTACCTCTTTTTATGTTTCTCTTCACTATTATGTTTGCATGTCAAATTTTCTACCCAATTCTTTTCATCAGGAATGCTTGGAAATCTTTTATTTCATTAAAAATCTCTCCCCCCACCATAAGATTACATTATTTTGCTAGGTAGGTTACCTTTAAAGGAAGGGACTGATGGATTTTTTCAATGTCTACTTTGTTTTCTGGTTCTAAGATATGTGGGAAGTTTTCTTTTATGATTTCCTGAAATATGATGTCAGGACTTTTAAAAAATTGTACATTTCCGGAAGTTCAATGATTCTTATATTATCTCCAATCTATTTTCCAGGATTTATTTTTTCTTCAATAACGTTTTGTATATCTTTTTACCCTAGTTATTAGTTCTCTCTTCATATCTTTCTTCCATAGCTCTAATTTAGTTTTTAAAATTATTTTTAATTCCTTATAAAAACAAATTTCTAGGAATTCCTATTGGACTTGTGCCCAAGCTATATTTTTCTTTGAGGCTTTTCTTGTAGGTATTTTCAAGTCATTTTTACAGAAATGTTTGTATCTTAAGTTTCCTTGTCAGTCACAGGAGTTCTTTATGTTGGGATTCTTTTTTTGCTTGCTCATTCCTCCAGTCTTCTTCTTGACTTTGGATTTTATTAGTGCTAGGCTCTGCATATTTTGGGAGTGGAGAAGCTATCTGGATTGAGCTTCTGTCCTTTCACATTCTTTTGCTACTTTCATAGCTTAGTGTGGGGGCCTGTGAGCTTTCAGTGCTCCCAAAGTGGTATAAGCCAGGAAGAGGTCTATTTACTGACGTCCTGGTCTGAGATCTGCAAGTTCCTGACCTAGGTTTGGATGTGTTAGCTTGCTGAGAATTTCAGTAGAATGCTGCTGGACTCAGTCACTATTAGCCCCTTGAGAGGCTCTGCAGTTCGGAATGATGAACTGTTGACTCCCCTTTGGTCTGAGATTTCTGCCTTGCCCATTGTAGCCTTAGATGCTAGACTAAAGGGTAGATAAGGTACACTCTGCTCTTGGGATCAGAACCACATAGCTACCTTTTCAGAACTTGTTTCTTGTTCACTGCATAGCTAGAGATCATGCTCCTGAGCACTCCTCTTTGCTCTAGATCTGTGACCTGACTCTGGTAGTAGGCAACAGAACTACCACGTAGAACTCATTCATGTACTCAGTGCTAGTTCAGGGATGCCCTAGGATCTCTTTCTGCCCTGATACTTTTTGCCCTGATGCCCTGTATCAGCCCTCTTTCTCTCCCCCAGCACTGGAATGTTCCATGTTGTGTGTGTCCCTAGCCATTCCCTATTCCTAGTGTCTGCAGACCTGTCTGTCTCCTGTTATTTTGGGATGGAAAAATAACTTATTGTGATTTTTTTTCTTGAATTTCTCAATCAGAATTCAGACTACTATGCTTCTAGATTATTGAGAAGGTGTTTTCTCACTCTGCCATTTTGACTCCAATTCAACATATGTAAACATACACACGCACACACACACATATATGTATATATACATATACTCACATATATTCAAAAGTTTTATATAATAGATTTATGGTTTCATGTGTAATATTTTTCTGACCTTCATTGTATATAGGAATATTTATGCTTACTAATAATTTTCTAGTTTATGACATAGTTTTATGTATATATATATATATATATATATATATATATATGTATATATTTGAAATATATCTCTGGGAATAGGTACTTTACCCAAAACATAACAAATTTACTAATTGTTGTTTGTTGTAGACAGCAGACAAATGAAACCTCCATTGAATATATATATTTGATGAAAGGCCATGAGTCAAATCAAAGTTTAAATCAATTCAATAATAACCAATCTTGACTTCAGAAGACTCATGATGAGCCTCAGCTCATCTGGTGGACTATGGGTACAGAATGAAGCCTATATAGCCAAAGACAAGGTCAATGTATCAGTATGTTATGCTTCAAGAGAGTTCTGTGAGGGTTTTATTGGGAAATAGCAATGGAAATAAGAATCATTTGAAAAATTTTTAGAAGAAAAATAAAAGGATTAAGTTGCATAAACCGGGATCACCTTAGTTGTGGTCTTACCCTTATTCCCTGCAGACACGTTATTTCCTTAAGTGTTGTCAAAGGCCTTGGGCCAGCTACATGAAGCAACTCATAAAATGTCCTTTTCCTGACTGTTATACGAGTGCAAGTCATGTCCTCATTTCTCCAATGGTGTGGTCTTCTTCGGCAATGAAGGACAAACACAGCAACAACCAATGCTTAGATTTGGTGCAATAGAAAGAGTAAAGAATTTAGGAAGACTTAGATCCAAACTCCGCCTCTGGCACTTACGTAGCTCTGTGACCCTGGACATCTCGTTTAACCTTTCTGAGCTGGTATTTTTCTCAGCTGTAAAATGGGAATAACAAATACTTTCATTACCTTTATCAAACATTTGTGCTAGGGAAATAAGTTGTAAATGTTTAAGGGCATCATCACTGCTGTTTTAATTATTGTTATTTCAGCAGTTGTTGCATGACAGCCACATCCCTAGAGCTGAACTAGACAGTCAAGCAGGAAAACGGAAGATGCCAAAGACCTACGGAAGCTTGGAATCCATGGCCCGTCTAACGAGACTGTCATCTATGGGCAGGTATGATGGCTACACAGTGGATTTACTTACCTCTCCCAAAACCAAACACGTGATTTGACCTAAGCAGTGACAAATCCCGTATTATTGTGTTGGCATCCACCTCAGCCTGGGCTTTGTGGGATTCAGTTAAGCTGGTGGCCTATCAGCAAGAGAATCCAAGCTAAAACTATCCCTCTTCTAGGGCATACGCCTATTCCTGACTACGTAAGCAGAAGATGTCACTGTCTATACATAAATGGTATGTGCATATCACATATGTGCTATGACAGGATGTCATGAAATTACTTGTGTGCTTTTTTTATTACTATTTGTGTGTCCATAGAACATATTCCAGCAGAGCCAATAGTCCAACAGTTCCCACCTGGGAAAGTGAACCAAGGAGAAATTTATTGGATGGCACAGGTAAGATCCTCTGAGGCTGTCATCTTTATGTCTGTTGGTTATTGTGCCAGCTTTAGGCACTGAAAGAGCTACTAAGTTGATCTCCATTTTCACAGACTATGCAACCAGACCAGAAGAAACTATTGTGTATTATACACACCCTCCCCACCAAAAAAAGGATAAACATTAGGAATACCTTACAGCAGAAGTACAGAGTCAATCTCTTTCATAGGTATTAAATAAGAACCTAAGCATTGTAAAGAGTTCAGATGCTCAGGGTTGGCCTCTGTCTCCCAACAGGCTAACACTTAAATCTTTTGGGGCATTTGGTTCATCGATTTTTAAAGACTCTAAGAATGGAGAAGTGATCATATTGATAAGTACTTCCTTGCTGTAATGGCTATTGTTGGTTGAGTATTGAATGAAGATGGGGATCCATGGATAAGCATTATTTCTAATAGTCCTTTATGTAATCAATCATACTTATTCAGGTTTGCTCCCATTCCTCAACCTTTCCTTATTCATATCGCTTCAGTAAACATTTCCTGAGGTTCCCACTATGATGGGGCTAATTCTAGTGTCTGAAATATTTAATCAAAAATCCAAATATTTTTGTGCCAAAAGTGAAGTTTTTATATAATCTGGATTTCTAGCGTCATTATTCCATTTCTCTAGATTTTCTGGCATAATGGAAACATTGGCTGCCTCAGGTGAGCACTAATGCTCTATCTATGTGGGAGAGAAGTACCAAGCTAAATTGCCCAAGTTTAATCTTAACTTTTATGCTTTCTATTCTATAAAAGTTCCAAATGAAATAAAGCTTCCCACTTCCCCTTCCCCATTCTGGTAGAGTACTGATTGACATAGGCTTGATTGGATGTTTTTTTGTCCTTAGATGCTGATAGGGGAAGAGGGAAACAAGACAATATCACATCAATCTGCTCTACCACATGGGCCCCTTCAGCTTCTGGTTACCCAAGTGGCAAGGTATTCTCTAGAGAAGACCTCATGGACAGCAGCCAGGTATGAGAGTAGCCTCAGGACCAGATTCCAACGATCATATTTCTCTTGTAGGCATTATTTCACATTCATTGTCCCAATCCTCAGTGCCTTTTATTTCTCTGTGTCCCCTACCCTTCATACTTGAACCTCTTCTCAGGGGCTGTCCTAAGGAGCCTGTAAACCCTAGATTAACCCTCATATACTATCCTACTCACCTTACACATCCTCTATCTAATTCCCTCATTTCAGGGGTGAGGCTTCCTGTATCTTTCAAGGTGAAAGTAGACTAACTTGTCTAGTGGCAGAGGGATAGACTTTCTACTCTCAGATATTTTGATACTGGTTTTCTGGAGATCATGACCTACCTTGATTGTCTAATCCATTAGTAATTCTGATGATGGTACAACTTCAGGACAGAGAATAGAGGAAATACTTGGGGCCTTGGTGGACTTTCTAGAAGCACATTTCACCTCTCAAAGAGAAGGGAGTGTTATTTCTGAGGGTAACCCTGAGACACTTCTTTTGTTCACTTGGAAAATGACATATAAATCTCTTCTTCCATTGCTTCTAGAGGAATGAAATCAATCAGTCTAACCTCTTTGACCGCTTTAGCCTGAGGATGACTGATCAGTACTTAAGGGAAGAAGAACTGAGAACTCAGTACCAGGCAGCCCTCCTTAAGCTCCGGGAGAAAGCCCTACAGGAGAAAGTTACAACTGAATTGTCATGGCTAGAGCAACAGAAATCGTGAGCTAATCTTTACTTAAACCTAAGAATATGCCTCATTGTCTTTTCACCTGTCTACCTATTCTAATATGTAGTCTAAGAATTTTAGCTCTAGAGGGGACATTAAGGATCATCTGAAATCAGCCTTTTGGGCGAGGATTCACCTCTGCTTTTGGTTGTATCATCTGTGGAAGATTCAATGGTAAGCTATCAGAAACAGCATTTTTAAAGGGAGAAAAATCTGTAAATGTAATTCAAAAGCATTTTATCTTTCAAACATGAAGATGATGTCTCTGATTCAGTTTAGATGTAGTCTCCAAGATATTTCCCTATCAATGGGGATAAACTCCATTGAGCCAAGTTCATTTATATTTTATTGCCTTGTGTGCCTTGAGATTCCGAGTATTTGCGAGATGGTTAGGTGTAGAGAGTATGTGTGTGTGTGTGTGTGTGTGTGTGTGTGTGTGTGTGTGTGTGTGTGTAGCTGTGAACTTGTGCTTAGCTTATTTAATCAGTGAACAGAGTTGTAAAGAATTAATTCTGTGGTGGGAGGAAAGGGGGTTGGTCAGCCACTCAATCCACAAGCCTTTATTAAATCTTTACTATGTATCAAGTACTGAGTTTAAGTGCTGGTGACACAAGAAAGGCAAAAATACAATCCCTGTTCTAGAGGATCTAATATTCTTGTGGGGGAAATAATATACATACAACTATCTACATTTAAGATATATACTGTATAAACAAGGGATAATCTCAGAAGGTACTAACAATGGGTATGTGTGTATGTGAGAGAGAGAGAGAGAAACTAAGAAAGGCTTCTTGTAGAAGGTGTGATTTTGAGCTGAGTCTTGAAGGATGCTAGGAAGCAGAATCAATGGGGGAGAGCATTCCAGGTAGGGGAGACATCGAGTCGGAGTGTTGTGTATGAGGAACAGCTAGAAAGCCAGTGTCACTGGATCATACAGTATGTGGAAAGAATTGAAGTGTAAGAAGACTGGAAAGGTTGGAAAAGGTCAAGTAGTGAAGGTCTTTAAAAGCAAAACTGAGGGTTTTCCATTCTATTCTAGAGATAGTAAGCAGACATTGAAGTTGATGGAATGAGGGGATGGTGTGGTGTAAATAGAAGGAAGGGGACATATGTGAAATGTTATAAAGGTAAAATATGATAGGTCTTGGCAGCAGATTAGATATGTAGAGTAAGTGAAAATTTAAGAGTTGAGGATGATACCTCAGTTTCAAATCCTGGATGACTGGGAAGATAATGATAGAAGGTAGCCAGGTCTCAGTGAGATCCAGAAGATGGAGGAAGTGAGGAAAGGAAAGGTTTAAAATAAAAGCAAGTTTGTTAACTGTCTGGAATGGGCTTCCAAAGAGTACAGTGAAAGGAATGGACAGACATGGAGTGGGACATTTGGAGTAATGGTGGAAGGAATATGCTGACCATTGAGGAATGATTCCAGATAGATTATCAATGGCTGGATTATCAAGTCTGTTGAGAGAAGAATGTGGTTAGACTGTTCAGGGTCTTTCCCCAGTCAAACATGGTGATAGGTTCAGGATTAGAGCTCAGTCTTTGGCTAGGGAACAGAGTTCTTCTCTTTATGAAGGTAATTGGTCTAAACAAAGACAGAACTAGTGAGGTTGTTCTCTTTATATATGTGTTCTACTCTAAGTTAACTGGATGACAGCTAACTAAAATAAGCGTGGTCATTTTCAAGTTGTCCTTTCCAAATTATTCCCAGGGAAGTTTTTGACTGCTTCCCTGCTTCTGCCATCTAGGTTCAGTCAAACAGAATCAGAAATGTTTAAAGCCACTGGGAAGAAAATAGACAATGCATTCCAAAGCAAATATTAATAATTTTTGGATTATCTATGCCTCATGCTATTAACATGGATAATTGAGATTTTGCATAAAAGTAATTTTTGGAAGCCACTGTTTTTGGAATGAACGTTTGGAATTTTATGATAATTTTTTGCTATTCTCAATAATTCTAGATGTTTAAGGAACAAAAGAGACCACAGCTTAATGACTGAGAAACAGCATCAAATCCTAATGGACCTGAAGCAAGAACAGGTAAGCCATTGGCCTGATAATAATGCTGCTTCCTCAGAAGACATTAGGAGCGAGCTGTGAGGCTTCAGTGCAAAGCTGGAACATCCAGTACTTTTTGTTTGCATTAAGCCTCTTACACATGTCAGCGTAATGGAAGATAGCAACAAGTAACACTTGAAGACAAAAATAAAGGCTACAACACGGTGCAATGGAAAGGGAATTTTGAATTTGAAGTTAGGGCATAAATTTGAATCTGGAATCTGTCTCTTAGTAGCTGTGTGACTTTGGGTAAGTCATTTAACCTCTTCAAGTCTCAATTTTCTCATCTGCAGAACTGAAAGGGTTGGATTAAATCTCTTGGAAGATTACCTGTAGTTCTAAATCTATGGTCCTATGAACGTTTAGGAGAATAGTATCATCCATTTGGATGATTGTAAATTCTTATTTCAGATTCTGTGATCATTGGCTGTCTATAGAAAGGTAAACTGAATTCTGTGGCTATTAGAATTGAAGCCGCCCATATCAGTTGTGAAAATAATGTTTAATTTGCCTTAGAAATGCTATTTGCAGACAATTTTGTTTGTTGCAGACAAACTAGAGAAGGATTCTCGTAAGAATTTTAATTCCACAAATCCCTAAAGAGTTGGCCAAAGTTCTTCTCTTTCAAATCCTTGCCTTTTCTTCTTTCAGAAGTCTGCTTCTGTCTTCTCTTCGAGGCCCATCCTGCACACCTGCTAATAAGCTGGGGATCTCTCCCCACTTCTTTGGATCAGTAACTTCATGTTGTCCCTGTCTGTGGTCCCCAGCCTCAGATCTTGTCCCTGCTATGTTCTCCTTGTGCATCTTATCCTTTTGGGACACAGGTGACAACTGCTAATGTCAGAGGGCTCCCTATTCACTCTGAAGACAGTCAATTGAATTGCTGGAGCCTTCTGGAGATGCCAGTCTCATGTTTTTATCTAGTCCATTATGACTCTTAATTGTGGGAATTTCAAGGGAAGGTATGGCAGAATGGTGGGCCCAGGCTTTAGCTCTCTGTGTCTATTTCATCAAAATGAAGAGTCAGCTCTGTGGTATTAAAAATGACCATTTGTCTATGATACTTATTTCAATATGGGAGTATGGGAAAAGATATATAGGAAGGGTGGAGTTGGGTGGAAGAAAACAATTTTCTTTGGACAAGGTGGTTATCAGGTCACTAGGATCTTATTTTAATGGCCAGTGAGGGATTTTTGCTCTATGGCATCTTAAGTGACTTAAAGAATGTGTTCCTTCTCCTGGGCAGGACCAGACTTGCTGATAACTGATAGTTGCTCATGAACTTTGACCTAGGAAATCTAAATGCAAACATTAATTAAACTTTATGATGGGTCTTCTTCCTTGCTTACAGACAAGTAATTTATTGTTTGGTGTTCCATGTTTGGATCTTTTCCCCAGATCATAAAGATGAAAAATATGACTATTGAATCCTCAGTAATTGGTGGAAAGAAAGCAAAATCAGTTTTCCACCAACTTATGGAACAGTTCTACTGGGATAACATTGTAGATATGGTCCATGCCCCTGCTGCATGGAACTGGAGATGTTTCAAAGAATAATTAAAATGGTCATAGGTATGAGTAGGTTAAAATGCGAGAGTTTTTTGTCTAGTTTTTTTATAGGACCTATGATTTTATCAGTATAGGGAGTTTTGGGTTAGGAAGAAATGAAAATTATTAGTATTCTACAATCTGGAGAGATGCATGCACTCATTCATTCAACAATTTAGTAAACATTTGTTATGTGTGTTAGGGATTATGAGAAATACCATTATAATCAAAACATGATCTCTACTCTCACAGAGCTTATAGTCAGAGAAAGAAATAGGATCAAAGTTTTCGGCATGGTGTGAGAACACAGACTTGCAACCAAATCCAAGAATCTTGGGGAACTCAGGGACCTAGTGTGTAATCTGAGAATAAAATGTGGTCCTACTTTAGAATGTAATAATGTAATAGACTAATAACATTATTATATTATATCATTATAATATAATTATAATAGAATATAATGACATTGTATTCATTCCAACCAGACAACCCTAGCCTTCCCCTACTTTGCTTCCTTAGGTCTTCCATCAGAGACAGACTCTGAAGTTATCCTTTGTAGTATTTATTATATTCTTGTTTTTTAGGGTATTCCTCCTCCCACTATCCACCCAATAATTCTCCTCATTTTTTAAAACCTGTATTTAATGCTGTTTTGGTGTTTCTGGAGCTCGGACTAATGGCAGAGAAAGTTAAACAGTTGCCTTAGGCATAACACATGGGCAGAAGTACAAAGAGAAACATTTTTGGACTTGGATCTTTTTTTTTTTTAAATGTGTATCTTCATTTCAGAAAATTCCCATTCTCTATTATATAGTTATTTTGTGACAGGTCATGTGTGTCGTGGAGGCAGCATGGGGCAATGATTGGATAGAGAACTGGCCCTAAAGCCAGGAAGACCTGGTTCAAGTCCTGTCTCTGCTGCAGACTGTCTTTGTGGACCTAAACAAGTCACTTTAGCTCTCAGTGTCTCAGACAACTTTCTAAGAAGATAAGTCACAGAGACATGGACTGCCCTGGGAACTGCCTATATGAGTGAAGTCATAGGTTTAGTCTCTATCAACTCTTACTGTGAAGACTTAAGTCCTTTGGTAGACAGTAATATAAGGGGCACAATTTTCAGATGTCAACATACATGATTTTCACACTTTCCAGGACACAAAAATACCTCATTTGGCTCTGATGAGTACTAATGCCTATTTTCATCCTTCTTTATCATATTCAGGTGGAACTTAAACACCTACAAAACATGTATGAAGTGACTCATCAGGAGAGAAAACTTTTATTGACACAACAAAAGGACATCCTAACAATGCAGCAGTCAACAGCTCATCTTGAACAAGAATTTCATGACCTAGCTAGCAGACACCAGGTGAACTATCCCTGAAAACAACCACAGTGAGCTGTTGACTAAGCCTTTGCATTTGTCCTCCTATCTGTATATGGAGATTGGAAAGGCCTGTATTCCTATTTATACTCTGTTCTCTCAAAAGATCAGCCCCTATGGATCAGTTTTGGGCACTCCATTACTGCCACTAATGGAAATGCCTCCCTCAGTTGAGATATGGCTTTTGTGAACTGCTGTGATTTAATCATAGTAACCTAGTGGCCACCTTTCTGGTGCTGAGCCTCTCCAAATCTGGTCCTCAGATGACAGATACATTATCCTCTTTAGAAAGTCTTTCTGGCTTGACAGGACTTGCTGACGCATACACTCCACTACCTTAGCCTCTGTAAACTCTGGGTCACTTCCTGTCACAATGAGATATTAGAGCAGAACTTAACAATAGCTCCTATTCACAAAGATAAACATAATAAAAAACACAGAAAAGTTGCTTGTTGAAACAGTGAAAAATATTGAGTGCCACCATTCTGCCTTTGCCATTCTATAGCATCTAAAAAGCCATTCTTCTTTAGTGTAGAAATGTTGTCATGGATAAAATAAGATGTTGAATCATTGATTTTATGTGAGACACTTAGCCTCCAAGCCTGAATGTAGGATTCTCCAAATCTATGTTCGAGAGTGCCATATTGTTTTATGTGCATTGAATTGTGCTTGTGGTTAGATGTTCAAATGTCCAACCAGAAAGGTGAATCCAATGGTTCATCTTTGAGTGTTACACCTTGATTCTACTTCATAGTCTTGGCCAGGGCCCCTAATTCTGGCTTCCCTAAATGTGTCCTGGCACACGTAGGTTAGAAAATGTAGGTGGGTAAATAAAGCTTGTCTATATTGTAAAGGACAGGCCTCTCAAGCTTATGGTCGTCTACCCCAGGCTTTTCAACAAACGTTTATTAAACACCTGAAACAATTAGCTACAGAGCACTATTTCTAGACACTAGGAAGGCCAAGACAAATAATGACATAGTACTTGCTCTCAGTGACATCATTGTTGTCTGCAGAGAGTAATACCTGCCTAGAGCATAGTGTGAGAGAGAGAGAGCAGGGCACTAAAAGCCGAGAGACCTGGGATCTAGTCCTATCTCTGTCACTGGCTACCTATGTGACACTAGAAAAGTTACTTCTCTTCTCTGGACCTCAGTTTCCTCTTCTGTAAATTAAGGGAGTTGGACTGATTAGGTGACTTCTTTTTTTGTTTTACTGTTTTGTTTTTTATATCATATTCATTTCTTTTTAAAAAGTGAGACTTTAACTAAAAAAAATATGCATAGTCAAGCAAAAAAAAAAATTCCTTCATTTGGCTATGTCCAAAAAATATACATCTCAACTGATCCTCTTGGGTCCATCAATTTTCTGCCAGGAAACGGGTGGCATGATTCATCATGGGTCCTCTGGAATTATGGTTGCTAATGCTTTGTGACTGTTCATGTCTTCTTTTTAAATTGATGATTTCAGTTTTAACATTACATTTATTTCTGAATATATTCTTTCCCCTTCTCCTACCAAGAGAGCTATCATTTGTAAAAAGGCTTAAAAAGGAAAACAGAGGGAAAAAGAGACAAAACTGGCTAACAAGTCAGTGGCATCTCACAATTTTTGCAGTATTCTATACCCTAATCCCCCAACTCTGTAATGAATGGTGAGAGGGACATTTTCTCTTTTCTTCTCTGGGACGACCCTTTAGCAAGTGTTTCATTTTGTGGTAATTGTATATATTTCTTTCCTGCTTGTGCTTACTTCATTTTGCTTTGGTTCATATAAGTTTTCCCATGCTTCTCTGAATTCCTCATATTCATCATGTATGGTGCAGTAGGTAGTTCATCACATTTGTATTTCACGTTTTGTTTAGTTCATTCCTCAATCATTAGCCATTGACTTTGTTTCCAGTATTTTGTTAGTAAAAAAAGTGCTGTGATGAATATTTTGGAATATACAAGACATTCTTTTCTGTCTTTCACTACATCCTTTTCTGTCTTTCACTTGAGGAATATTTTATAATTCTAAAATTCTGATTCAACATTTCTGTGGGGAACTGAAGAAAATGAGATCAGTAAAATTAAGGTCAGAGAGATCCTTAGAGTGGAAAGTGTTCTTGACTTCAGAAGAAAACATCTCTTCCATGAGAAGGCACTTCCTTGTTGCTTTAGGAATGATCCAAGCTAGTTTAGCACAGTCTGCTCCAGCAAAACTCATTTACATAGACATAAATGTACTTTCTTTGTTGTTAACTTGTCCTATCTTTCCCTTAGTTCTTTTGTCCTTTCCCCTGCACAAGCATATAATCTCTTTGCCAATTATGTATACTTTTTTAATCCAGTAGTGAATTCTGCCTCTTCTCACTGAGGAGTTGAAATATTTATAGAATAATCTAAACTGTTTTTTGTAGTTTTCCAGTCCCTGGTCAGAAGTTAAAGAAGGCCAGAAGTCCGAAGAGGAGAGAGCCTTCAGATCCAAGAGACTGGTTAGGAGTTCAGAGTGTTTGCTGTCTTCAACATCATCTCCCATAGGCAGATCAGCTTCAATATTGCCTGACCCTGGGGAAAACCTGAAATGCTGTAAGAACACACAGTGAGTGTGATTTGGTTTTTTTTGGGGGGTAGTTAGGTAACCTGAACCTTTACATTAAAAATCCTTTTTGTTGCGCCTGTCTGAATGTGGTGCTGTGCTGTGCTCTACAGAGATGGTTTATCCACTGAGCTTCCCACCTCCTGGGGACTCGACAACTTGACTTAGGGATGCAGTTTCAGTCTGATCTGGAAGAACAAATGAGAATAAGACAGGTGGACAAAGGAATTGCTTATATAAGAATGTGAAGTCTTCTCTTTATGAGGACATATTTGGGCTTCTGAAATCTTTCTTCTTAACACTTGACACTGCTCCCCACCTCCCTCTACTACCATTAGGATTCAGGAAGCTGGAGTCCAAAATGAAGGCTATGAGGTTGAATGAGCAGACAAATACTGAGGTCAGAATTATCTTTCTGTGAAGTCCCAATAACTTGATTATTTATTTCCTTGAATATAGAGAAGAAGGATAGGCATACAGCATTGTATGACATTATCCATTCTTTGAGTTCCGGATAGAAAAAAAATCACTGAAATTTGTACTGAATCAGTCCAGGTAACTCCATTGAATGACTATATTAATTGAGAGTGAGCTCTTAAACACAGAAAGGTATTAGCCTCAGTATTCATCAAGGAATTTCTTGGAAAACACTGCATAAATCCTAATTTTCCCTTTGAAATGAAAATTGGTTTAATTAGAGTGGATTACTGAACTCTAGGAAATCATGTCTCCATTTAAAGGGCCTTGCTTCCTTTCAGTGACTGGCTACCTAAAATGACTTTATAATCTATAAACATTGTTGCACTCATAAATTCTTGACCTATTTTCTTAACCTTCAAATATTAATGCTCAATCAATGTAATAGGTAATATGAATGATGATGGAGATGGGATGGTTAAAGATGAGATATGTTTTGAAAAGCAACTTCACATTGAGCAGTCATCTGCCAAAGCAGATTCAGTGATCCACAGTAGTCACTTATAGGTCGTGGAATAGTTGAAGTATTATTTATTTTAGGGAAAGATCAGGGACTATTTTAAAAAATGTCTTTTAGTAAAAGGAAGTAATTCCCTATTCCAACAGCCAATGCGTCAATACTGTACTTTGCTTTCCTGTGGGTGCAATTTTCAAATAAATCTCAGTTTGAAACTGATCTATAATTCATGTTCCTATTGATTACAAGTCACAGGCATCTTTAAAAAGGTTTCTTGGCTGCACTTTTCCTGCTTATTACTGAGAAGGTTGCTTATGGTGACATAGTGACCATTAGCCCAAGTAGTTAGCAGAATCTTTCCAGGATGGAAAGTGCTTTCTTGAATCTTGGGAATTGGATGTCAGCTTTAGGGAAAGCAGAGAGGGTTCATGGAGTGAAAGGTGGGGAGGGTTTGAGTATATTTTCAAAGAAAACTATAGCCAGATCAGTACTAAATAAAACAACGGAGACTTTTTTTTTCTTATTATTCAGCCTATTTCTCCTAATGTGTACCCATGGACTAGAAAGGGAAAGAGAAGAGCCTTCAACCTCCCTCTCATGAAACAGACAAATCTGGGTCATTCCATTCAATGGATCCTATTATGTGACTATACCCAATCCACCTTAAACTCCACATAGGATAACTGATATCAAATATCTTTTATCCAATACCTTATTCCATATGTCATTATCTGTAGCACTAAGTTCAACATGGTGCATAAGAATTAACCAGAGTCTATGCTGTCATGGGAAGCATAAAATATGAGATAAAGAAATATTAAATATGTGACCATTAAGCTCTTTATACATACCCTGCAACAGATCCAGGGTGAGGGCAAATCTCAGTATAGTATGTGGTGTATAGCAGTGTAGTATATGGATGAGGGTAAAGTTCAATATAGTACACAATAGAGTATCATATATATGATAGAAGACACCATAATTTCAGGAAACCTGTATCTCAGTCCCAGTTCTACCACTAATTGACCAGCCTACTTTAAGGCATCTCATTTCACTTTGCTTAGCCTTTGTATCATTTTCTGTAATGTGTCAAGCACTTCACAATGACTTACTGGTTAAATAAAGTGAAATAACTTTAACAGAAACCCTCAAGGTGTCAGAAGTATTATATGAATATAAGGATGATGTTATAACTGAAGAAGAACGGGAAGAAGAACCAAGAGTTTCCTATATGGAGAATGGAAAGTATGACTGAAAGCTGTCGTTTTTTTTTTTTCCTGATCAATATGGAAAAAATTTATACAATTCTTTGCATAAGGGTAATGACACTAAATACTTTACATTGATGATAATGATGTTGCCTATAGGGACTGGGCCTAATTAATTAGGACTTACCTGAATCATTAATAGGGGCATTTTTTCTTTTGTGATATTTTTGGAAGTAAAGCACCTGCAGAGGTGATGACAGGATGCTGGGGGTGAAAAATGGAGTTGAGTAGCCACTTTTTTCTCTATCCTTTACCCCATACAAATTCTTCTAGAATTGGAGTTGACATAGGCTTACCTACTAAAACTCTGTTGTTGTTGTTTTTTTTTTCACTAGAGTAGAGCTTTAAAGTTTTATTGTACCATGCTTTGGAAATAGCAAGACTCTTTCCAGTGGTCCAGAATTGTCTACTGGAAAGATTTTGCCATGTGTATCTCTTCCCTATCTCGTGGATGAAGCAGTTCAAGTCACAAAATACACCTCCTATAGCAATTTTGTACTGATAGGTGCAGCAGGGAAGACCCATCTACATTTGGTGAATTGAAAGGGCCATAAACTGGAGTTGTTAACCATTTTTGTGTCATGGACTATTTTTTGTAGTCTAGTGGAGCCTTCCCAGAACAGCGACTTTAAAGGCATAAAATAAAATAGACAGGATTATAAAGGAAACCAATTATATTAAAAATAGTTATAATTTTTTTTAAAAGTTGAAACCTCTGGTTAAGAACTTGTGTTCTAAAATAAGACAGTCAGATTTTAGAATTGTAGGGGACTTCAGAAATTATCCAATACAACTGTGATGAAATCAGCTCTTTAACATTCCCAATAAGTAGATGAATAATCTCCATTTGAAGATTCCAGTGATAAGGAGCAATAATAAGATAGTACATCCAATGGTTGGATAGTTCTCATAGTTAAGAACTTCTTATGCCAAGCTAAGCTGCCTCTTTGCAACTTTGATTAGGCTCCATAATAACATGTTGGCTTGGAAATACATGCTCTAAAAATCAAACTAACAGGAAACTTGGAGGTGTTCTAAACTCCCCCCACTCCTATTAGACTGACTGGAAGGCAGAATCTGAATGTGTGGAGTTTGAAATCATTTGGGGCTATAGGTTAGGAAAATTCTTTTAAGGCATTTATTGAAATCAAGACAATGATGTTCCTGTGACCAAATGAGTAGGTCACTGGCTAAGTTGTCTCAAGCAGTGTGAATAGGCTCCACTGAATCATCTATCCTCGCTCATTCATTTCTCCTTGTAACAAAAAGCACCTAACCTTGATTAAGGATGCAGTCTGTGAGTGGGAAATAATTCAAATTTACATAGTCCAGGCAGGGATGATGACTATAACCTCAGTTTTCACTAACATGGTGCTTGTAACCACTGGACACAGACTATTAAAGATGCTTCACTTAAGGATTTGACACAGTTATCCAGACAGCAAAAGAGGAAGAAACATCCTTTCCCACCCCCACCCTGGCCCCAGAATGACAATGCAGCAGAGCTCTGGGAACATAGAGTCCCATCAAGATGGTGGTTCCCATAAGAAGAGCATTATCTGGGTCAGAAAACATTAACCATTCTTTTGAACTGCCTTGCAGCCTTCTTGCTGAGAGGGAGATCCGGGGGATACCTGATGAGGATTCATGCCTACAGCCACAGTGGCTGAAGGGGGGAAAGGACACATCAGTGGTCAGTAACATGCCTGACCACAGGGAACAAACTCTGGGCCTGTTCGTGAAGAGTGATGACCAGGAGAATAAAGGTATTGTTCATTTTGCAGCTGATGATGCTTCCACGAGAGAAAAGGAAAGACATGCAGTAATTTCGGTATCTTTAAGGGAAAGTATCAGATCCAAATCATTATCCTTCACAGTAGCAATTCAAATGGTCTTTTAAAAGAAAAACACAAATAACACTGCAGTGTCCTTCGTATCTGAAGATGCTTTGCTAATCTTATGCATCAGCAGAGGGAAATAGGCTACAATGAGTCATCCACAATCTTTCATCTGGTCTCCCTAGTTACCAACATTTGTGAAGCAGGGGGCTGTAGTTTGGGGTGTTGCCTGTGATCCTGAAATGGAGCTTTTCTTTATGTAAACGTAGGTGGCTAGGGTAGGCACTGCACCTAGGGCAATGATTTGAGATAATTGGCCCCTGATATTCTTAAACTGAAGAAAGTCTCTTTCCCCTAAACATCAACTTGGAATTTTTAAGATGGCATCTATATTAAATACATAGACATGGGGTGCTATTGTTATAGATTCTTGCCAGTCTTGTGACAATATCCCCCTTCCCTTTGCTGAAAATGATAGAGCAGATGAAAATAATTTTGATAGCCTCTCCCTACTCCCATCCCCACCCCTCATTTGGAAAAAATGCTGATATGGACATGCCCTCTGAAACTATTTGATTTAGGTTTCCGTGAACATTTTGGAAATTAGTCTGAAGAAACTACTTGTTTGTTAATGGTACCAACAACTGTGTTTTCGTTTATTAAGAATGTGGACATTAGTATAATTGTATCAATGCCTATTATGGTGGAGATATATGAGATGCCATACAAAATCTTTACACCATCAAAGATATATGTATAATTCAAGAATGATTAATCATCCTCTAAATTTAGTCCTTTTTTAACACTATTCTTTCCATGAATGCTTTAAAATTCAGATAGAAGGCAATAAGAAGAGGAATTGGTTCTCTCCCCTCACCTCATATGTGGTAATAAACATTTCATTTGCTTATTGCAGGATCTACCTTCTTGTCATTCAAGTGCCATGCTATTTCCTGATACAAGTTAAGATGTTACATCCCAGGTTTTATGAATTGGTTTCTTATACATCCTTGGTATTAGATATCAAAATACCTAGGTTGCAGAGATGGGAAATGTACTACCTTAGGTTTGAATTGTAATTGAATCTCCCAGTTCCTTTTTTTCAAAAGTTAGTAGTTTGGTGGTCCTGTTAATGGCAGTAGTATTTTAAAAATGGGCATCAAATATTAATTCAACTGATAGGGAGAGAGCTGATAATGATATCCTTCCTCCCAGCCTAAGTTTTTTTATATTCTCATACAAATAACCTTTCAGAGATATGTTGACTTTTCTGGATAGCTACATAGGAAGAAGAAACACCTGCACATGCTCATGTGTGTGTGTGTAGTATATTACTTGAAAGGCTTCCAACCAAACCAGTCTACCATGGTGCCTGTATTCACTTAATTACACCATTCATGGGTTAAGGCATTAAAAGCCTTTGTTTAAGTACATATCAAGTGAAAAGGGAAAGGAATTACACCATTATTGGCAACTGACATCTAAGTATAAATTGATTTATTAGATTAGCAAGCAGAGAGGTTTTTAAAGGAGATAGAAAGGTAGAGCAGGAAAAAAACCCTCTACTGGCTCTGAAGACAGAGGTCAAGGATTCAAATCCTGCTCCCGATCCTTACTAACTGAATGACCTTGGGTAATTAATTTAGCTTTCTCAGGCCTCAGTTTCTCATATGTAAAATGAGAAGGTTGGGCTATGGACATGACCTTTGAGGTCTCTTCTAGTTCTCTGACCACTGATCCTATCAGAGAAAGTACCAGGGACCTAAAACTGGTCAGTTTTTTAAAAACATTTTTATTTAAAGTTTTATGTTCCAAATTCCATCCCTCCTTCTCAATTCCTCTACCCCCTCCCTGAGATGTTAAGCAATCAGATATAGGTTATACAAGTGCAATTATGCAAAACACTTCCATATTAGTCATTTTGTATAAGAAGAATTTAAAAAAAAGAAAAAATTAAAGTGAAAAATAGCATGCTTCAGTATGTATTCAAACAATATTAGTTCTTTGTCTGGAGGTGTCTCTTGGGATTGTCCTGAATCATAATATTACTAAGAATAGCTAAGTCATTCACAATTCTTCATCAAACAATATTGCTGTTACTATGTATAATATTCTCCTGGTTCTGTTCACTTCACTATGCATCAATTCATGTAAACCTTTCCAGTCATCCTGCTTGTCATTTTTCATAGCATAATAATATTCCATTACAATTTATAACACAGCTTTTTTAGTCATTCCCCAATTGATGGTCAGCTCTTCAGTTTCTAGTTCTTAGCTACCACAAAAATATCTGCTATAAATATTTTTGTATAGATAGATCCTTTTCCCTTTTTTGAATGTCTTTGGGATATAGACCAGCAATGGTATCACTAGATCAAAGGGTATGCAGTTTTATAGCCCTTTAGGCACAGTTCCAAGTTGCTCTCCAGGAAGAGTGGATCAGTTCACAACTCCACCAACAGTGCATTAGTGTCCCAGTAAAACTGGTCAATTTTAAGGGATATGGAAAGGAAATGTATAGAATCTAGGTTTTGGGCCTGAACAGGGAGTGTTAAATTATAGAAGAATGAAGATTGAAGGTATATGTGTGTATATGTATGTTGCACGTGAGTATAATTGAGAAAACAATCTTTTCCCACTTCAGTTCTATTGAGGGCCCCTGGTTATGTTACACAACTTGCTAACATTAGGAAATTCTGTGTCTTTCAGAGCCTACTGAACAATACTGTACTATTTGGCAACATCGATGGCAAGAAAGCTCTTTGGAAATCAAACAAGATCCATGTCAGGTCTTTGCTATATGACAAACTTCCTGGAAGCCAGTTATTTGCTTATGATAATCTATTTAAAGATATCTCCATAATTCTGTTAACCTGTGGTGACATCTTGATCATAACTGCATTCTCTCTGGGAACCAAAATAACTTTAGCTGCAGAATTTTGATATCTTCTAGAAGTTGTCTATAGATATTGTAAATAGTTTGCAAATATTAGTATTTTTTTTGATTGGGTTGTGTGCTTGTTATTGTGTCTTTTCTCCTGTCCTCTTAGTATTGATTCTAACCTTTCATAATTTGTAGAAGCCAAGGGCAGAGGAATATAATTCAAAGACTGAACTTGAGCCTAAAATGATGAAAACAAGACCTCAAAGTAAGTTCACCCAAAATGTCATTTAGAATATCCTCCATTCCCAAATAGAAAATCATACTTTATGCTGCTATTTGGGGCTAATATTTTTGGTCTCACAGGTGAAGCTAAAAGAGGCTCATTAGCAAGAGGCAAGAGACGTGTTCAGACCCAAAAAAATGAACTAAACCCTTCAAAACTGGAAAGAAGCTTGGCTGGACAGAAAGAAGACCAATCATCTCAGCAAGAGGACAGTGTGAGTGCACAGTCTGAGGTGTTCCCCACATTGCTGCATGATCCTATTACTCATTACTTAAGGAGGGAGCACAAGTTGGTCTTTTGCGTGTAAGGACCTGAAATGCTGGGCTTCATTGGTCTGCCAGTTGCAAACCAAATGGGATTAAGTGCCAAAATGGACCTGCCAAGAAATGTTCTCACAGCAGCCATTTGCAAGGATAGCCCTAGACCCATTGATAGCTTCCATTTTTTCCCCTAAAATTTTGTCCCAAATTATCAAAATGGGCTCATTATTCCTTAAACATGTTTTTGGTTTGTTTTTTTTTTTTTGGCAGGTAATTTACAATAGAAAAAATCAGGAGGCTCCAGGACTAGGCTCAGATGTCATTAAGAGTCCAATAGTTGAACCAGAAGAAGAGAAAAGAAGGCAACAGAGGTATTTGTCTTTTCCTTACGTAAATCTTATCATGTGTACGCAGCTGCCAGGATGGCCTCAGTTAGGCCCCAGGGAATCAGTTTGAGCTCCAGGAAAATTTGTGAAATTTGTCACCATCTCCCTCCTCTGCCTCTTCCAGATGTCCCTGACTCTTTGGCCTCCTACTAACCTGAGGCTTATTCTATACGGGTAGATATCTAATACTGATTTTGACTCACCCTGTATCTCATTACTTGTGGGGAGAAAATATATAAGCTAACTTAATCAATAAACATTTTAAAGCACCTACTATGTGCCAGGCATTGGACTAAGCACTGGGGATACAAAGAAAGATATCTGGTCCACATATATCTGTGAATGTGTCAGTGGAAGAGGGATATTCTCAAATAATACGTATGTGTTTTCACCAGGATATTCCATAGACAATACTCATAACTCTGTTGTCTGATCCATTAATGACTCTATCAGTGAGAATTTCAGTTCGTGGATAGTTTTCAGTTGCTTCTCTAATCAT
The DNA here is from genome assembly GCA_028658325.1 of Potorous gilbertii. Taxonomy (NCBI): domain Eukaryota; kingdom Metazoa; phylum Chordata; class Mammalia; order Diprotodontia; family Potoroidae; genus Potorous; species Potorous gilbertii. Next base: position 296,664,965 of record CM053769.1, on the reverse strand, counting down.
ACCACTGAAGCAGCTGCCAGCTCTGAAGCCCTATGAGGGAAAAAATTTACCATAAACTGACCTCTGACCCAGTCATAAATGTAGCTTTAGCAGTCTAGAATAAGCAACCCAAAGTATCTATACTGCTGAAAATGGCTTTATGTAAGCTAATATATGAATCGGTGTGAAGTTTGGTCTATTTTATGATGAAGAAATATCTCTATGGAGATGATGGATAACAGAGTCTTAAAGACTATTGCAATATTTTTTTGAATGTTTTTCATTTCCTGGAAAAAGAAGACCTTCTTGAGACATAGGATCATAGCTTTAGAATGAAAAGAGACCTTAGAATATATTTAATACAAAACTATTCACTTTATAGATGAGTAAACTGAGCCACAGAAAGGTAGGTTATGTCACTTA
>CM053769.1:296643770-296664063 GCA_028658325.1 Potorous gilbertii | reverse complement strand
GGGCGGACGGCGGCACACGTGACGGCGGTTGCCAGGGTGAAAGGTCAACGCCCCCCCACGGGCGCGTCCAAGATGGCGGCGGCGGGGCGCTGGGGCTGGGGCTCCGACGGAGGGCCCCGCAGGGGGTGGCTGCCGCCGCTGATGTGGATGCTGCTGCTCGCCTCGGTGGGGTCCGGGGTCAGAGCCGCCGGGGCGCGGCTGTACAGCGCCAGCGGCGCGGACGCCGTGTGGGTGCTGGACTCCGGGAGCGTGCGCGCGGCCACGGGCAACAGCTCGGCCGCGTGGCTGGTGCAGTTTTACTCTTCGTGGTGCGGCCACTGCATTCACTACGCGCCCGTGTGGCGGGCCCTGGCGCGCGACGTGCGAGGTGAGCGGGGCGCGCAGGCGCGGCGGGGCCGGACGCGGCCCTCCCCCCCCGACCGACCCTCCCCCCCACCCCTTACGTCACCTACGAGACCCAGGGTCGGAACCTGCCGGAGACTGAGCAGATACTCCCTGATGCGCGTCTGACATTGCAGGCATCGACTTTCCCACCCCACCCCAGCGGAGAAACCCCACGGACGGACACCCCATCACCCCTGCCCCCACACATCCCATCTGGGGACCCTGAGCGCACCTCCATAAGCCTGCCAGGTTCGGGGTGCGAAGAAGCCTGGCCCCAAGGTGGACGCCCTGCTCCTTTCCCCCCTTTTCCATCCTTGTGTTGGGACTGTCAGGAGAGCAGCCTGGATGTAGCCTCAGCCTTCCACAGAGATCTCTCGCATTCCCCCCCCCCCCGCCCATTTTTACATTGCCTCAGTGTAACTCCTAGGGCCCTTGTGGCTGTTACTGTGAGGTCTGAGTTGGTCCCAGCCCCCTGCATTAAGCATCTTAGGAGATCCCCTGGCATACCCTCTCACCGTAGGAGTTGCTGTCATCTCTCCCTCCCACCCGGAGATCCCTAGTTTGTGGTATCAGGAACCTCCTTCGTCCTCCCGTACTTGAGTCTTCTCTAAGTCTCTTGTTCCAAGTATGTCATTGAACTGTTGCCATTGAACGCTATTATGTATCACTGAACATGTGGCCATCTGCAACATTCAGGATCCTTTCCTGATGACTGACGTTGCCATCCTTTTCCTCCCATAGCATTCCCAGTCACTTCATTCCCAGGCCTTAGCATCGTCCACCTTGGAACTTCTTACCACGATCTTGACTTATGGGTCCATTTGACCGTTGTCAACAACTACTAATTTCTGCTCTGAAATTCCTTCTTAGATGCCCCACAACTCGACATTGACAATATAGCTATTTGGCAGATTTCTTGACATGATAGTGTTAAGTGCAAAAAAAGAAATCTACAGACCTCAATTTGTAAACCCAAATACACAGATTTTGGAGTTGGGGGAAGCATGACAGGGAGTTGATTTATGTATACTTAAAGGACAATGAGAGATCTTTAAAACCTTTCTTTGGGAGCTCCCTGCTATTTTTTGTGAAAACATTCATGCCTTTCCACAGATCCATTGGTTTGTTTAAACATTTTGAAGACCTTTTGAATCTCTGAGTCATATCCCCCTCTTGATGGGGTTCAGACTTACTCTCTGCACTTTTCCTTTACCATATTACAAATCTGGCTCTTAAAGCTAGCTCAAACTGACAGATTAATTTTTTTTTTAAACTAGGGGAAGCAGATTGCAAAAGCTTCAGTAAAAGTCACTATTGTTTTAAAACTGTTTAACTTTATTTGAAGAAGGAACTCTTTCTTCAACTTGAGTGAGGTTTGACCAGGGTTGTTTTGTGAGTGTTGAACTTCCCTCTAATTATATATCTCCATACGCAAGAGACTTAACAAATTGGTGCTTTCTTTTTTCCTTTTCCCTTTAACCTCTACTAAACAAGAACTGTTTTTTTTTTATCCAGGAAAGGACTTTTGTACTTTTTTCTTGCAAATTATCATTTTATATGTTTTAGTCCTCTTGAGGTTCTTTATAATACATAATTCATTGTGACTAGGATAAGAATGTTGTAAACAGAAATCTTGCTGTTTTGTTTAGGTATCATTCTTAGGTGAAAGAACTAATAATATGGGGAATTGGGTTGTGTAGCTGATACCGTTCTGGCTTCTTTAGATTACAAAAGTATAAATGAATAAGCTAAAATATTGCATAATAGGCTTGTTCTAGCAAGCCTTTGAAGGTCTTTCTGGTAGGGGTTGACTTTCCTGTTTTATTTGGCACTTGAATTGTTGGAGCTGGAGGAGCACCTTAAAGATAATTTGATCCAATTCCCTCATGTTGTAGGTGAGGACCTGAGGCCCAGAAATGGGAGGTAACAAGCTCTTTTATTAAGGAGCAGATCCAGGACTGAACCTTAGGGACAGGATCTTAGAAGCTAGCTAGTCCAGTCCCTTCATTTTATAGATGAAGAACTCAAGCCAAAAGAGGTTAAATGACTTAACCAGCGCTCGAAATGAATAGTATCTTGAGGTGGGATTTGAACCAGCACTTCCTAACTTCAAGAATAGCAACTTATCCACTACGTAAAGTCTACAAGTCAAGTACTCTTCCTGCTACACCCTGCTTCTTCAAAAACAATGTTAGTTTTTAGATTTATCAGCTGTGTTTTATAGAATCCTACTTTTCTGGGCAGAGAAAGTATGGTCATGACAGAGTATGTTTCTTGTTTGATTTGTATTTCTTTTGAATATTCTCATCAATATAAGAAATTCGGAGCATGAAATTTAATAGATCTCAGGTGTTTTGAGAACACTCATGTGAGTCAGCACTTCATTCTTTTTTGCATTTTTACTTTTTGTTTACATAATTTTATATCCTCAGTAAAATGAGAGCTATTCAGAAAGAATTGTGACTTAGAAAATTTTGGAACTGAGTCTACACAGTGCAAAAACACTTTTTTCCAGTCATGACTCATAGACAGAGATTTATTGGAAGGACTACATCCTTGCTTATTTTACAAATGAGCCAATTGAGACCCAGAAAGAAGTTAAGTAATTTACCCAAGGACACAGTGGTAGTAAATGACAGAGGCAGGATTTGAATCCAGTTCCTCTGACTCCAAAACCAGTGCTCTTTGCGTTTTACTGGTTGACTCTTTTATGGATGATTTATTGTACCCCTTAATAGTTTTTTCTAGAGCTGAGGGTTGAAATTTGTTTGCTTTTAAAGCTTAGTGGAAATAGTATTAGTACCTTTTAAGATGAAGGTAGACTAAGCTAACTAAAGGTCTGCTATGTATTGATGGCCAAAGGTTCTTTCAATATTTATTTTGATAGAGTTTATTCCTGTCACCTTTGAGTACTTTGGAAAACAAAACTTACCTATTCCTTGTAGACCATTTGGCCTGGAGCAGTAGTGGCTAAATCAATTTGCAATGCTTGCTTAATTTGTAAAGGGTATCCAACAGCTGTGGAAGAGAAAGGGGAAAAAATGAATTATCATATTAAATAGATATTACCTACTGTTACCTGCCTGGGATATTGAAAATAAAATTTCCAGTGAGAATTTCAATAAGTTGAGTATTTCAACGAAACCCATCCTCAAAACTACCTTCCTACAATAGAAGCCTAATTATGTTATCCTTTTGCTTAAAAACTTCAGTGGCTCCTTACTGCCCTTAGGATAAAAAAATAAACTTCCGTGTCCGGTTTTTAAATCCCTCCATAATCTGGCTTCAACCTACCTTTCCCAGCTTTATTTCATATTAATCCCTTTCACAATCTTTACATTCCAGCCAGAGTGAATCGCTAGATATTCCACAATCTCATTCTACCCTTGCCCCCTCAACTTCAGTGCATTTGTACAATTTTCCCCCATTCTTGGAATGCTTTTTTTTTAAAATCTCAGATCCCAGAAGCTTCCTTTAGTTCTGCTCAGCTTTGGTACCACCTCCTCTGGAGACCTTAAGATTCTCTCCATCCTTCCCCCCAACCTCAGTTACTGGTGCTTTCTCCCTCCCTAAATTGCCTTTGATGTATTTATTTTATCGCTTTTCCTTCTCCCTCATGTAGAATAAAAATTTCTTGAAGCAGGAACTGTTTTTATCTTTTTGTCCCCATGGGTCTGGTATAATGTGACCCCTCCACCCCACTTGGTGCTTAATAAATATTTGTGAAATTGAATTGTTTTGTGAAAATGACCAGGATCCAGCATTTTCAGTGTAGTCATAGACAGAATAGCACTCTTGTCATACTTATGTGATACTCTCCTTTTTCTTCCTTGCTTTTTATTTTATTTTTTTTGCCTCTGATAGCAGAAGATTTGAGGGAGGCAGTAGTAGGATTAGTTTGACTTGAATACTGCCTAGGAGGATCAAGGGAGGAAAAGTAATGGGGAAGGAGAAGAGGAAATGGAAATAAATGCAAGAGAGAGGGGCAGATGAATGAGATGGGGTTGGAAAGAGAGTAAGTATATATGAAAAAAGGACTAGAACTACAGAAACTGAGAGATTAACTTGATCTCTGCTAACGCTCTCCTCACTGACTTCTCAACCATTTGCAGTCTGACATCCAAACTTATCACTAGTCTAAAACTGAGAAAGGTTAGAAGATGTGGTGGACTAGAGGATAATAAAATTAGATGGATTTGTAACTGATTGAATTCCTGGACTCAAATAATAGTAGTTAATGTTTCAGTGCCCCCAGGTATCTGTGCTGTTTAGTATTTTTATCATTGACTTGTATGAAGGATGTACACACACACACTCACATTTCCTAAAGCTGGGAATCTGATAAGATAATTTAACCTAATAAGAAAAAAATTGTTAGGAATAAATGTGACTTTACATTTTGTTAAAAAAAACAATTTTGTAAGTATGGGATATTGGAAGAGGCATGGTTAGACAGCACATCTAAATATCTAAAAGTTTTAGCAAACTGAAAATCCAATATTAGCAGCATAATGTGGCAACAAAAAAATTAGTGGGTAAGAAAAGAGTAGTTTCTAAGAATGAAGTAGTGGTAGGTTTTCTTACTCTGCCCCAATTATTCCACATCTGGAGTGTTGTATTCAGTTCTTGGTGTCAGAGATTCGGAAGGCTATTGATAAGCTGGAAAATGTCCAGATAAAGGCAGCTTAGGATGGTGATGGGCCTTGAGTTCATGTCAAAAGAAAAATAGGTTGAAGGCATTGGGAATATTTATCTTGGAGAAGACTCCAAGAAAACATAATAGCTGTTTTCAAGTATTGAAAGGGATAAAATATGGAAGAGGAATTATACTTGTTTTGTTTGGCCCCAGAAGGTAGATCTAGAGTAGTAGGTAGAAAATGCAAAAAGGCACATATATATTTGAGGCCCGGAAAAAAAAATTCTTACAATTGGAGTTCTCCAAAAGTGGAATCTCCCAAGAGGTTGTGGGTTTCCCCTTATTGGAGGACTTTAAGCAGAAGTTGGATGGTCTCTTGTCATATTTTAGAGTAGAGATTTCTTTCTGGTATGATTTGAAATAGATGGCCTCTGAGATTCCTTCTAACTCTGAGATTCTGTGATTTCCCCAAGGTTACCAATGATCCCCTTTTTCTCATGTTTCAAACTTCTTGACCTCTTCACAGCATTTGATATTTGTTGGTTGTTCTCTCTTTTCTGGATTTTCATGATACTTCTCTCTCCCTTGGTTCTCTTACCTGTCTGGATACTGCTCTTTAGTCTCCTTTGTCTTGCTCTACCTCCTAAGTGACTTCAACTCAAGGTTCTGTACTAGCCCTTCTCTCTTAGTGATTTCGTGAACTTCTGTGTGTTCAGCTATGGTTATCTCTACGCAGATTCTTCCCAGATCCATATATCTGCACTAAATTTTTTCTTAAACCCCAGTCCTGCGCCCCCAACTTCCTTCTTGATATTTCTGCCATAGAAATCTCAAAATCAACATGTCCAAAACAGAAGCCACTGTCTTTATCCACGCTTCTCAGCATCTCTTGAAACTCACCCACATTCACAGCCTACAAGTCATTAAAAAAATTTTTTTCAGTTCCAAATTCTTTCTTTTCTTCACCTCATCTTCCCATTGAGAAGGCAAGAAATACAATAACTATTCTACATAAGAAGAGATACAAAATATATTTCACATTAGCCATGTTGTGGGTGTTTGTGAAAGGGAAGGAGAAAAAAATGAAGTGAAAAAGTATGTTTCAGTTTGCTCTTATATAGTTCAGTTCTTTCTCTGGGGGTGGATTGCATTTTTCATGATAGATGAGTCCTTTGGAATTGCTATGGAACATGGTATTGCTGTTTAGCTAAGTGTTTCACATTTGATTCTTGTTAAAATATTGTTTTAACTGTGTAGTGTTCTTTGGAGTCATCCTTGATTCTTCATTCTTGCCTTGTAATCCAGATCTAATCAGCTGACATGTGTTATCAATTCCACAACATTTCTTGTATTTGTTTTTTCCTCTTGCCTCAGTCACCACTTTCTTTGGGCCCTCATTACCTCTTTCCTATAGCAATAGCCTTCTAATTGGTCTGTCAGCCTCCAGTCTCTTTTCTCTCCAATCCATGTCCATACAAATGACAAAGTGAACTTCCTACAGCAAAGTCTGACCATATTGCTCAGGAAGCTCCAGGGACTCCCTATTGTTTCTAAATCAAGTACAAATTCCTCTGGCACTTAAAGCCCTTCACACTATAGGTCTAACCTGTCTTTCCAGACTGGTAGGCCATATTCCTCATACACCTTCTGTTCCAGTCAAGTTAGCATACTTGCTATTCATACTTGGTGCAAAGTGCCCCAAGTTTAGAATGTGCTCCCTCCTTACCTCTGCCTCTTAGATTCTCTGTCATCCCTTCATTTCACATTTAATCTCCTACCTGAGGCCCTTCAGTGTATTTTATATTTATTTTGTATGTATTTTATATTTACTTCAATGTGTACTTGTTTTCATCCACCCCAACCCCCTAAATAGAATTTGAGCTGGGGGGCGGAGGGGGAACTTTTTCTTTTTGTCTTTGTATCCCTCATGCCTGGCACTCTGTGCTTGCCACATAGTGGGAACTTAATAAATATTTACTTGTTGACTGATTGATTGAGTTAACATTTAGTCACATATTCTATAGTGTGACATATCTTGAATTATAATTAATTGTTTTTAACTTTTAAAAAACTATCTTATTCTATACAAATATTACATGAAAATTTATAAAAATATTTCCTTCTTCAGCTCTCATATCTTATTTGGAGACCTTTTATGCAATTATGTTATACTTTATATTACTTAATTGTTATTAGTTATATTACCCCTACTATAAACTCCATATGTGCTGTAGCCATATCTTATTCATTTTTGCATTTTCCATCCCATCCTGCTTAGCACAGAGCTGCACAATTAGTTGGTGACAAATAAAGGTTTGTTGAATTGGATTTGTTGAACTATGTACCTAATGCATCATGAGCCCAATTGGCTTACCTTCTATAAAGTTTTATTTTATTATCAGTTGGCAAAGGACATAGGACATTTATGGCATGTTATCAGTACCTTCTAAAGCTTCATAAAATCTATTTTTATGGTACTGGACTTGAAGTCAGGAAGACTGAGTTAAAATTCTGCCTCAATTACTAGTTGTGTGACCAGTTTCCTCATCTGTAAGACGAAGATAATAAAGGCATTTGCCTCACAAAGTTGTTAGGAGGATGAAATAAAAGAATATAGAGAGAGTGCTTTGCCAACCTTAAAGCGTGGTGTAAATACCACTTGCTGCTGCTGCTGCTACTGCTGCTATTGTTATTCTTTCAACTTATTGCTAGAACCCCGTGGAACAGAATCTCAGAGCTTATCAGAAACTTGAAGATCAATTAGCACTTACTCTTTTATAAAAGAGATCCTGAACCTGGAGAGGTGAAGAGGTTTACCCAGAGTTAATCAAGTGGGTACTAAAACCTGCTTACCTTGACTTGCACTCTAGAGCTCTTTTCATTCTACCATGATACTTGGCACCTCTCCAGTATCTGAAAATGTTGAGGGCTTGTTATTTAATTGGGCTCAAATCTGTTTAGGAAAGGGTAAAAAGAGTAGAGATCAACCAAGAGTCTAAGCCAGAGAAGAGGCTCAATCCTCATTGTGAACGTAGAACTTTGGAGAAGTAGCCTCTGCATTACAAGAGGATCTAAGACTTGTTGATCTTATTGTTAGTGGTCAAGATTTGGAGACACAGCATAGTAGAGTCAGAAGAACACTGGATCTGGATTCAGGTGACCTGGATTCAAATCTTATCTCTGTTACATGCTGCCTGTGTGACTTGGCAAGTCGATTAAACTTTTCTGGATGTTGATGTCCTGTAAAATGAGAGAGTTATAATAGATGACCTCTTACATTTCCTTCCAGCTCTAAATCTGTGATTTTCTTCTGATATTTCTAACATAGCCATTATTGAAGCTCGTTAAATTACATTTGGCTCCAGAGGACAGAATTAGGCATCCTGGGTAGAAAATACAGTTAGGAATATGTAAGTTTGGGTTAAACAAAACTTAAGGAAAATTGAAACTATCCAGATGGAGACGTAAAAGGGAAATAAGTTCTCCCTCACTGGAAATCCTCAAGGCAAGGATGAGCAACCAGTTGAAAGGGATATTATGGAGCTGATTCTGATATGGATTGGACTTCATCAGAGCTTTTTTTGTGTCACAGACTCCTTTGGCATTCTGGCAAAGTCTGTGGATCCCTCTTCAGAGTGGTATTTTTAAATGCATAAAATAAACCACATAGGATTACAAAGGAAACTAATCATATCAAAATATAATTATCAAATATTTTTAAAAACAAATTCATGAATTCCAGGTTAAGTGTCTTGCTCTTAAGAAATCCCTTCTAACCCTAAGATTCAGTGAATTCAACTTTACCAGTATTTATTCCTAATAGTATAGTATCTTTGCCATAACTTCTTCACCTATGAACTTAAAAATATGTTGGTATCATGCCTGGTGTTTGAAAAGTGTATAATTTACCTACTGCTTAAATCTTCTGAATCACTAGGGTTTACTTAAGCTATGTCCCAAAGTGTCTTTAATACTATCTTAGGTTTCCCTGTTACTGGTTCTTTTGTTTTGTTATTATTATATAGAAATGCTGTTCTTTTTTTAAAAAATAATTATCATTTACTTAATGTGAAGCATCTGTGGATATATGAAGTGAGACATGGAACATAACTACCTCTAAAAAAAATTAAAAGTTCCATAAAGAGGACAGTGAAGAGGTACATGGTAGGTATGAGCAGGCTACATGGAACCAATGAGAATTGACAGGCAGAGTGTTTCACTAGAATCCTTTCAATTTAAGGAAAAATGCTCAGCATGTCAGGCAAGCCGTCTGTACTTAACTTTTGAGAGGCCATGGACAAGACTCACACATTTGACTAGGCATGACTCAATGCTGTTTATTTTTGAGAATTTATTTGGTAGCCTGCAACTTTGTTGAAGCTATGGTCTCAATTAGTATCTTTACTGATCTCTGGAGATTTCTAAGTAAAGCATTATATATCATCAAACAGGCATAATTTTCGCTCCTCTTTTACCTATCTTAAGTCCTTTAATTCCTTTCTCTTATTGCTTATTGCTATTGCTGGCATTTACAGAACTGTATTACATAACAGTGGGAAGAGTAGACATCCTTTTTCACTCCCTTCATTTATTGGAAAGGTTCTCTTGTGTCCCAGTTGCATATTATATTTGCTTTTGATTTTAGATGGTTTTAGTGATATTTAAAAATGCCTATACTTTGTAAGGTTTTTAGCATAGGAGTGTTGTACTTCATTGAAGGCTTTTTCTGTATCCATTTAGGTGATCATGTGGTTTTGGTTTTTACTATGATTACTTTCCTAATGTTGAACCATCCTTGCAAACTTGGTATAAATTCCACATGATCATAATTTCTTTAATAGATTGCTATAGTTTGATAGGATTTTGTTTAAAAGTTTTGAGTCCCTGTTCGTTAATGAAATGTGCCAAATTATTCTTTCTGTGTTTTATCTTTCTCTGGTTTAGGTTTTAGGACTATATCTGTTTCATAAGAAGATGGGCTAGGGTTCCTTTTTCTTAGTTTGTGATATATTGGTACTAACTGTTCTTTAAAAGTTGGTTGCAGAACACATATATCTACTCTTATTTTGCCCAGGAAGAAAAATTAAATGATTGAAAAATTCTGAACATTGACTCTAATCATATTTTCATTCATTCAAGCCCTTTTAATTATAAAGCTGTTATCACTGTTATAATTGTTAAAACTTAAGTGCATTGTTAAAAGTTCATATTCTATTTAACATATTACGTTAACAAAACATTTATTTTTCTTCCATTTCATGAGTTGCCCTTTACAACAGAAAGGAAAAGGATATTAACCTGGATGGGGTCCCAGAGGTTAACTAGTCCAACCTCTCATTTTACATATATGAAAACTGAGGCCCAGGGAGGTTGTGACTTCTTTGCAGTTATACATGTTAGAGGTAAAATTGGAACATAGGTTTTCTGACTCAAATCATTTGTATCAAGTCAGGTGATCTATTGATCCTACTAGAACTTAAAATTATATATAATTTTTCCAAACTAAGGGCCATATTTTGTTCTGACTTTATAGCACAGTATTGCTTTTGTGACCAAGAGCACATATTTTGAGTTGTCTACTTAGGATGAGGCTATCTATGGTCAAGGAAAAGACAACAGATGACTGGAGCATGGGGTGAAAAGCTAATGAGTTTGGAATGTTTTTTTCTATGACTTAACAGTTTTGTGATATTGGTCAAAGTACATGATCTGTTTGTGTTTTGTTTTCTCACCCATAAAATAATAATGACAATATAACAATACTAATAGTTAGCATTTGTATAACATTGTAAAGGTTGGTGAGCACTACACACACACGCACACACACACACACACACACACACACACGCGCACACACACGTTATCCCATTTGATCCTCACAACAACCCAGAGAGGCAGGTGATATTCCTATTTTACAACTGAGAAAACTGAGGCTGAGAGGTTAAATGACTTACCCTGGGTCACACAGATGGGAAGTATCTGAGGTAGGATTCATACTTGGGTCTTTCAGACTCAAAAATCATCACTGCTGCACCACTTAACTGCCTTACTCTAGCTTTTCAATGTCTCCTGGCTTTAGAGGGATTATCAATAGTAACTGTTGCTGTTTGCCTTCCAGCTTGATGTATTTCTTTTCTTTGCCTCATTAAAGGGGCACTTCTTAAACAGGCCTATTCAGTGAATGGGTGTTACTTCACCCTAAGTGAGTACCTGCAAAGACCTTGGCCTAAAAAGGCTGGCCAAGGTCTCCCAGTGCATCCTGGGTCATCTCCAGTCATCCTGATGAATATCTGTTCACTGAATTCAGATGGTCTGGAGGAGAAGTGAGGCTGGTGACCTGCACAGCCCTCCTTCACTCAAAACAACATTATTTCTCTGATGACATGGTCTTCTTCGGCAAGAAGGACAAACACACATGCAGTGCAGAGTTCCTGAACCCTCCTTCTCTGCTGCTTAAACAGAGACCAGTCCAAACTCTGGATCAAGTATGAATCTGTATCTTTATTGTTGATTGTTTAAACTCAAATGTATGACACTTCATTTATGGCATTAAATTTTACCTCATAGATTCAGTCCATAATTCTCTTCTAACCTGTTGATATTTTTTCTCTCCCCACTGCAAGTCATCTGTATGCTATGAATGCCTTCATAAAAGTTGCTTTTTAAAATGTTAAACAACACAGTGCCAAGTTTAGACCTTTCTCAAACTTGACCATTAATGCTTAATTTTTGAGTTCAGTCATTCAGGCAGTTCCAAGTCCACCCAACTGTATCATAATCAATCCCACATCCCTATGCATAATGAGAACATGAGAAACATTATCAAATGTCTTGCTAAAGCCTGTTATGAAAAGATAGAAATATGTTGTCCCCATTGGTAATTTCCTCACCGGGATATCTTGAAGATAAAATGAAATAATGTATGTGAAAGGGCTTTATGTCTTTTTTCCACTGTTGCTAAAGATGGCATTCCTTAAGCACAGGTCTGATCATAACACTTCCCTGCTCAATGACCTCAGGGGCTTCTTGTTACCTCCAAGATCAAACTCTGGTATTTAATACCCTTTGCAACCTGATTTTAACCTATCTTTCCAGGTTTATTTACACATTTCTCCCCTTTGCCATTTAGCCAGACTACCTTCCTGTTTTTCATATATGACATTCCATCTTCCATCTCTATGCCTTGGCATGGACCATTCCCCATGTCTCTAATCTATCCCCATCTCACCACAGCAATTATCTCTAGTTTCCTCCAAAGGTAAATTCAAGGGCAACCTTCTCCATAAGTCTTTTCCTGATCTCTCTAGTTATTAGATCCCTCCCTGCACCTCTGATGTTACTTTGCATATATCTTGTATCTACTTATATTAGCTCTGTATCCCCAGCAAATAGCACAAAGCCTGTCACGTAATACCTACTTACTAAATGCATGCACGCTTGCTTAAATGCTACATAATCGTAAGTTATCATTATAGCCACTTTACACTGGGTCTGAGCCTATGATTTTTGTCCTTATTTAGCACCATGCCAACTCACTGAGCTCACACTAAAATGTGTAGTGCAATTCAAAATAAGAATGGCCTTTAAAATTGCTGCCTTAAAAATTATGTGTTAGAAATATTAGTCTTATATTCAGGTTGCACATCTGAAACTCCCTTTGACAACAAAGAAGAGAAAACAGTGCTTTGAATCTATAGTGGCTTTGAGAACAACTGGCATTCAAAACATAGCCCTGATCTTGAAATGTGACAAACCCTGTGACAACCACCTTATGGTTAATATTTATCCTAGTAGTTATCTATATCTTTTTGATATTTGTTTTAGTTTTCATAAATCAATTTTGGAAACTGCTGAAAAATCATCAGTAATTTTCTTTGTATATGTGCTTAGAAATTTAACATGTGCTTGGATTTGCTTGGAATGTCCATCTTATCAGTAGTTTGATAATTAAATCACTTCTACTTAAAGTGCTGCACTACTCTGATTACTGAAAACATTTTTTATCATGAACTTGATAAGCATCAACAAAAATGAACATTTCCCTATACAAAGAACAACAGAAGAGAAGATTGTATATGACGCTGAATCTTTTTTAATCTTATTTTTTAAAAGTACATATTAAAGATAACTTTATAGTTCCAACAATGCCCTGATTGTCTGTGTCCCTTTCTAGCCTTTATTCTATTCTTTTCTGTTATTTTTTTAAAAAAAATATTTTATTGACATTCTTCTCTTTTGTATGTGGCATCACTTACTGCTATCCTTTATTCCCTCTCCATAACTCCTTTATTCCCTCTCCATAACTCCATTCCCTCTCCATAATGAAGCAAAAAAACCCATATATTGGTCAAGTCCATAATTGTATGTCTTTCTCTCACAAGTGAGAAGCAAGGTTTATCACCATTTTTCTGGACCTGTGATTGTCATTAAAATGATCAGAGTTCCCTTAAGAAAGGAAATGATTGGTTGTAAAATATTTAAGGCAAAACTAAGTGCTAATCAATTACCACCAATGAGCAGACAGGCCCAAGAGCCCCCTAGAACAGCAGGGTGCCCCAGACTACTGGCCCTGCTTCTAGTTCGGACTCTTCATCCATCATCCAGAGAAAGTAACTCTTGTGGAGTAGGGACTAGCTAGCCTACCTGCTGATTGCCAGTAGGCAAGTTGGTTGAAGCAGCAAGACCTCCAGAGTGAGAAACAGGAGGTAGCATGTGCCAGGTGAATCAAGCTGACCACTCTCTTCTTTCATATTCTGATGCTGAGATAGTCTAGGATCCTGAACCTGAGTCTTGGGAATAGCAATCTCCATTAGGCAATCTCCAACACTCCCCACCCCCAACCACTGACTATAGAGAGGAGCAGTAACTGCAGAAGGGGCTCACTTTCCTTAATACCACAAATACCAACCACCGACCAGCTGCAACTTTTAAGTAGGTAAGCCCAAGAGCCCTAAGGAGTGTGATACATCCTTGAAATTGTTCCTGCAGCCATTGTGATGGGAGCCTTATCATAACTCTGTGGAAATGTGGCCTGGCAGCTCCTTTGAGGAATCGACTACTGCTACTGATGACTCAGAAAAATTAAAGTTCTTGACACTAAAGTCCTTGTAACTTTCAAATGATTCAACATCAGAAATAGATATGGCTATGTCAGTGGAAATGATATTAAGTGAGATGAATTACCAGCTACTTTTGCTGTTGAACCCTAAGGACCATGGAGCTTTTTCAGATGACTTGTAGCTTTTTGTTGAAGAGTAAATCCTTAATATAATATTTGGAGCCCTTGAGTTTATCAAACACTGTGCTCTTGTTGGATTGTTTCGGAGTCTTGTGTGCCTAACCTGTTTCACTGATCGACTTTTCTCAGCACTCTTTGCTTTACTGTACCTTACTCATACTATTAATAACTTGTAGATAAAATTTCTATTAGCTCAATAATCTCACCACCCAAACTTATAAATCCAGCCTTTGTGATTTCTTCTTCCAAAAGTAAAGACCTATGATGAGCATGAAATAATCCTACATTAAGTATAGAGTGTTTTCTGGTGATTAGAAGTCCAGAATGTTGCCCGATGGTATGCCAAGAGAGAAAATTTTACTGTAACTTTTTGCCTCTATATATCTGTGAGTGTTTTTGATTCAGAGATTAAAGAGAGGCACATAGCTTTTTGGAGAGAGCTTAAAATCAGGAGATGGGACCTGGGTTCAAATTCTACCTTTATTATTAACACTTGGTCTTCACTAAACCTCTTCATTAAACTTCACTAAACCTCAGTTTCTTCGTCTTTTAAATAGACATAATAAAATGTGTATTACTCATCTCACAAGGTATCTCACAAAGACAAATGCTTCGACAAAAGCCTTGTGTGTAGGATTTACTTCTAACAGGAAAGTTAACTAACCACTATTGATGCCTAACCATAATTCATAGAATCTCAAGAGTTGGGAGGAATTTCAGAGCTTATCTAATCCAGCCCTTCCCTGAATAATAATTTGTACTAAAATATATCCCCAGAGTGGTTCATCCATCCTTTCTAGTAAGGGGAACCTAGCATTGCTGCTGCTGTTGCTACTACTACTACTACTAGCCTGCTGTGTGCCAGTGCAGTGCTGAGAGATTTATAAATACTATTTCATTTGATCTTCACAACTGTGGGAGGTCGTATTCATTTTGTTCTTTATTTTATAGATGAGGAAACTGAGGCAAACAGAGGTGAAGTGTTTTGCTCAGGGTCAGACAACTAGTAAGTGTCTTGGCTACCTGATTCCAGGTCCAGTTTAACACCTCCTCCCTCAGTTATCAGGGTTATTAATTTCCCCAAATTTATCAGTTATTCCTAACATATGGCACCCTAAAATATGAAAGAGCATTGGATTTTGACTCAGAGGCCCCGTTCTGAATCATCAGCTCTGCCATTTACGATTTGTGTGACCTTGAGCAAGTTACTTAATGTCTTCCTTGATGAGGTTTGGGTGCTAGGGACCCCAAAATACCGACAATCCGGGTCCTGTTGAATGAATTCAACACAAGCCTTCTTAAAGCCAAAGAAAAACAAAGTTTATTAAAGATTCATCATAATGGGTTGACTCTTAAGGAGTCATTTGTAACACTTGTATTCATAAGTGGGCCAGATAGAATCTCAGCTAGACAGACTCAGGGAAATATCCAGGTGTTGCCAGGCAGTCTCGGATCCTAGGGATGAGGATCCTGATGGGAGTGGCGCGTAGTCCAAACAATCCACAATCCTGGCTGGGCAACTTGGACTTCAAGAGAATGCTCAGTAGTCGGGAATATCAAAAGGATGGTAGGATCAAAGGAAGAGAATGCTAAATGGTAATCAGATAGGGAGTATCGGGGTTGAGAGAAATGGAAGGGGAATCCAAGGAGCCCCCCAAAAGCCAGACTTTCCAGGGGCCCTTCAGACAAATGGGACAAAAGCCCTCCTGATCCAAGGGAAAAAGGTCTTGGCTTGGGCTTGTTTCTCATCATTCCTCATATCTTAAAGGAGGGAGTTGGTTGGATTATGATCTCTAATGGCTCTTTCAGTTTTAAATCTGTGTTATGATAATCATTTGAACACAATAATTCAGATATGGTCTTGCTGGGGTTCAGACTCTGGGAACCCCTTGAATATTCCCACTTAATATGACCTTTCATATTCAAATCTGTTACCTTTAACCTAGCCTGGCCCTCCTTTATCTGTTGCCTCTCGATTGCCCTACCTGCTTCCTACCTAAACCCTCCATTGTCTGATATTGCCTCCAGCTGTTTCCCACCCTCAATTATATCACTCTAGTTATTCCATTCTCATCCAGATCCTCCTTAGACCCTCCTCCCACACTACTAGACCAACCATAGATCTTTCCCATCCATGGTCCTTCTGTATATAAGTTCCATCTCACCTCCATGAAGGCACTCAGATTCAATCCAGCTCTGCCTTTGTCTAGCTGAGATTCTGTCTGGCTTGCTTGTCAATACAAGCATCACAAATGCTTGGGCTCCTTAAGAGTCAACCCAGCATGGCGAACCTTTAATAAACTGTTTTTTTTTTTACTTTGACTGGAAGAAGTCTTGAGTTGAATTTGGCAGGACCTGGCGTGTTGATATTTTGCGGTCCCAAGCACCCCAAACCTCATGATTCCCAGACAACTTGTTCAGTTGTTTCAGTCCTGACTCTTCATGAGTGCATTTGGGTTTCCTTGGAAAAGAAACTGGTTTTCATTTCCTTCTCCAGCTTGTTTTATAGATGAGGAACTGAGGCAAGCAGAATTAGTTCCTCAAGTAACTCATCCAGGGTCACGTAGCTAGTAAGTGTTTGAGGCTGGATTTGAATTCAGGAAAATGAATCTTCTTAATTTCAGCCCTGGCACTCTATCCAGTGCACCACCTAGTTGTGTCTAGGTGATCTGATTAGACTGGAGTAAAGCAGTATTATCACTTCCCTAGTCCTAGACATTGTGTCATTTTGGTAACCTAAGGTTTATTTAGCTTGAAAAGATAAAAAAAAAATCCTTTTTTCCTCTATTCTGAACTTAATAAATTCACAGAAAAAGAGGATCATGTATACCGTGAATATAATATGTACAACTTATTAAAGTGTATATTAAAATTACTATGTTGGTAGCAACACTGCTCTTCCCTTTGTCCACTTTCTACTCTTTTCTGTGAATTTTTTTTAACGTTTCATTCATATTTTTTTCTTTTTGAATCACTCTCACTATATACTTATTCTTCCTACAACTCTCTACCTCCTCCCTCAATAGGTGTTTACATTTAGAATGAAGGAGTCAACCAAGACAAATTTGTATATTGACCATGTATGAAAGTATATGTCTCATTTTGTACCTCTAGTTAGTATGTCTTTTTGCCCTGAGGAAAGAAGCACATTTCTTCATTAGTTCTCCGAAGTCACCACTGATCATTGCATTTATCATTCCGAATTTGTTTACTCTCTCAAAGTTCTTTTCATTTATATTATTGTAATTATTATATAAATTGTTCTCCACTTCTGGTCACTTCCCTCTGTATCAGTTCGTACAAGTCTTTCCAGGTTTCTCTAAATTCATTCTTTTGTCATTTCTTATCAAGTTCGCTTTTTTGGCTTCCATGTAACAGTTTAATCATTGAGCTTATAATCCACTAAAATGTTCAAGGATATTTTTAAACAAATTTCTATTTTGCTATGTTACCCCATCTTTTGCTTGTAAAGGTGATTTTAAAAAAAATTTTCCCTGTTAAAAACCTTCTTACATGGCTAGCTCATATGGAATACTAAGCTGGGAAGATTTCTTTTTGAACCCTAGTTCTGTTATCTACTGTTAGCTATATATATATGTCTCGCCTAACTTTGTGTCATCTGCAGTTTTGACAAGCATGTCTTTAAGTCATTGATTTAAAAAAAAGTTAAAGAGTACAGAGCAGGTTTCTTTTTATTTTTTTTAACTTTGTTACAAAGATTTACTTTTAAGGGTAGGTTTTGAAGAAACTGCAATATAAGCAAAAAAGTTGTCACTAAGATGTCTTTTAAAAAATAGATTAACCTTCCCTTCCTCCTGTCTTATCTCCCTGCTGCTCCCCTTCCTCCCCCCAAAAACACTGTACAGTACAGGGCCAATCACAGAAGACCTGGGGCCCCTTATCAGAGCCCTCCCTCCAAACTGATGCAGAATCAGGGACGTCTGTTATACTTTGGGTCTGATCATTCAACCAGTTCTGAAACTGGTGCAATACTTCTTTAACTGTGGGTGGAGGAGTCTTGAAAAGTTTGGCAGCAGGTAAAAGGTTTCCAAACGTTGGATGAGCAAAAATTAAAATCAAATAGGTAATGAATCTGAGGTGTTTCTGGCAGCACTTGCCCATTTTGCCTCAAGCATTTTCACCACAGCCTTCGTTCTGAACACAAAGCATGCACACTTTTACACAGTTTATGCCCTCAGGTCATGCAACACCAAGGAAAACTGCGGAAATGGCCGGGGAAGGGGCCTGGGGATGAAACAGTGGTCATGAGAACCTGAGTTCCAATCTAGCCTCAGACATTACTCTCTGTATGTCACCTATCCTCTGCCTGCCTTATTTTCTTGTCCTAAAGTGGGGATACTAATAGCACCTACATCCCAGGGTTGCTGTGGGGACAAAATGAGAGAATATTTTAAGAGTTGTGTAGATGCTAGTTATTACCAGCATCAATAACGTAGTTATCATATACCCCTCATTCTGCATATCTCTGTCACTTTAATAGCAGCGTGACCCTGAGCACATTATCTGCCCCTCTGAGCCTTAACTTCAGAACTCCGTAAAGTGGTAATAGTAGTAGCACCTGCCTATATGGCTGTTCTGATGTCAAATAAACGTGAAATGTAGTGAATAATATGTGTCATGCATTCTGACCCTTAAAGTACTACATAAACATGAGCTCTTAGTACTGTTACTATCCATAGCGATGGAGGGAAGCTGGTTTCAGATGTTTAGCTAAAACTTGGGTAAACTGTATCTGTAGTATTCCTCTGATCTAGCTGTGTAGTAATCCTGTCAAAGAAGAACATCAGGTTGGAATGGCACAAAAGCCATGCTTCCTCTTTGTGAGCACTTGTTCTCTTTGTTAGATGTTAATCTCTTTAATAATGTGTTCTCGAATTTTGCCAGGAATAACATTAAGCTTATTGGGATAGAATTGGAAGACTCAGTCTCTTCTTTGAAATTAAAAAAAAAATTACTCTTAATCCAGTTTTGCAATACCTTCCTGTTCTTCATGATCTCTTAAAAATCACTGCTTCAGTGATTATATTTTCCAGTTCTTTCAGGATCATGTCAGGAGCTGGTGAATTGAACTTATCAAGGACTTAAGGTGCTCTCTTATTTATTATCTCTCTACTTAATGAGGGTTTCAATTGTTCTGGTCTTTCCAGTTCAGAGTTAACTTTTCTTGGCAGAGAAAGTAATAGCAAAATGAGATTTGAGCCTTATGTCCATCTTCTATTATTGGTGTTTCTTTGGTACTCTTCTTTTCTGTGACATAGTTGAAAAAACAAACAAACAAACAAATCTCAGCATTCTTTGCCAACCTCTGCTCATGCTAAACTTTAGCATTTCTGACTGTACCTTCCCTGTAAATGACCAAGTAAAAATCACAGGATCCTACTAAGCTTTAGTAATTAATTTTGTATTACCTGCTATCACTTCCATTTTCTGTACCCATGTTTTTAAAGATCAGATTTGGTTGGAAGTAACTTTCAAAATACATTTTATCTTACATCTGTATGGAAGCTTATTTGGGTGATAATTTTAAAATAATTTATTATCAAAAATAACAAATCTGGTACAAATAAGTTTTACTGTGCAGAAGTTAAAAGCATGGTTTCCAGCTCTCATGAAAAGCTATAGGACCCTTTTTGTAAGGAAAAAAAAAAGGTGGTGGTGAGGGAACCGGCACTATAATCGCATCCCAGCTGGTGCTCTTTAACCTAAGTGTTTAGCAGGGGATGGCCTTGTATTGTTATAAAAGTAGTTTATTTGCATTTATTTTTATAGCGTTTCTCAATTCATTGTAGGTCTGGATCTGGACAAGTGGAAAACACTGGAGGAAGGGGAGTGGTGTTAGCTGAAAGAGATAGATACCCTGAAGCCAAACTTTTTTTTTGCATTTTATTTGATAAAATAGAGTGTTGTATCTTTTGTGTCCTTGTGAATACCCGTCCATCTGCTGTGGGATGCTTGCAGTTACTGTTGGCGCGTGTTCAGCTGTTGTAACTGAAATTCTCCATCAGCTGCTTTGT